>CP092726.1:17839564-18478064 GCA_030273425.1 Microplitis manilae | reverse complement strand
GCTGCTGGCACCAGACTTGCCCTCCAATGGATCCTCATTAAAGGATTTAAAGTGTATTCATTCCGATTACGGGGCCTCGGATGAGTCCCGTATCGTTATTTTTCGTCACTACCTCCCCGTGCCGGGAGTGGGTAATTTGCGCGCCTGCTGCCTTCCTTGGATGTGGTAGCCGTTTCTCAGGCTCCCTCTCCGGAATCGAACCCTGATTCCCCGTTACCCGTTACAACCATGGTAGGCGCAGAACCTACCATCGACAGTTGATAAGGCAGACATTTGAAAGATTCGTCGTCGGTACTAGACCATACGATCAGCAGAAAGTTATTCAGAGTCACCAAAAGTAACGATGGACAAACCACCGATTGGTTTTGATCTAATAAAAGCGTTCCTTCCATCTCTGGTCGGAACTCTGGTTTGCATGTATTAGCTCTAGAATTACCACAGTTATCCAAGTAAATGTGGGTACGATCTAAGGAACCATAACTGATTTAATGAGCCATTCGCGGTTTCACCTTAATACGGCATGTACTGAGACATGCATGGCTTAATCTTTGAGACAAGCATATGACTACTGGCAGGATCAACCAGGGAGCTTCGTAAATGTTTTAATTATAAAACATCAGAATTACTCCTTTTTCACTTTAAACAAACATAATAGTCTTTTAAAAACACTAACAGTTGTTTAAGTGGTGCTGTTTAAAGCATTTGCTTTTTACAACACTTGAACATTTTGAATCTACATTATTTATTCACAAAATTGAATAATAAATTTTATTTTTCAAACATCCTCTCGATTTTTACAATTTTACTCTCGCTAGATTTTTTTTATCAAAGCGACTTGGTTTTTACACACGTAAACGTGATATTTTATTCTTGCTCGGAAACAAGTAAGTCAATACTCGGTTTCATATTTGTATACTTCTTTTAAGTTATACATAATATTATATAAACGCCGTAGCGATTTACCACATAAAGAGTCATTCAGTCATAGACATCGACCCGTGGTAGTGTTACGTTAATAATATATACTCTCGTCGTAGTCAGTATCCATCAGCGCTTACTCGAACTGCTTCAACTGACTACTCTTTCATACTAGTACGAGCCAGCGTAAAAAAGTATTATTGTTGCGAGCTAACTGCCTGCCGCGTCAACTGCGGCAGATACTACGGTATCTCCCTGCATCTAAATTACATGTTGGTACTTGAATTATTTTTTCAATATAATACTATTTATTTAATAAATTATTTTTTTAAAAATGTTATTATAACAAGTGTATATTTGATTTATTGATAGCATTCCATTCATACAATTTTATATATAAGCTATCACAAAAATATCGTGTGGAAAACATTTAAACAAATAATATTATATTTATTTACTATTCTGTAAACAAAAAAAAAAAAGATTAATTTAAATTATTAATCGTAAGGTTTGATCTTTTTCGATCATATAAAAATTAATAATACATATAGTATTAATTTAGATAATGTCCGGTAATAAAAATCTTTTTCATAATATTTATATAAATATTTTTTTTTTAAACATATTTATTTTAATTATTGTTATAAAGAAAAGCGTAATAAAAATAAACGTTATACATATTTTAACAGTGTATTCAAAAATTAAATATTTTACTATTTTTTTTCCTATATCTATTGCACGACTCATGATGCGAAGCATCAGAGAGTGCTTTACGATCGAAAAATTTTTTTCGCCTCACTCCGGCAAGTATTTCAATTATTATACCCTTGTTGGTTCACGGAATTAAGATATGTTGCATACTATTTTGAAGATAATTTAATGGAGATTAGTTCCATACTTTTCAAAAATTTATTTAGTTCAATAAAAACGGAAAAAACATCAAAATATTAAAAAAAAATTTCCTGTCCGTCAAGTATGAAACCTGTAGACACGATAACTTGCGAAAAAATCCAGTAATTAAATCAAATTTTTTTTTAATAAATTCTTTGAACGATTTGTAGAACCCCTATTGAAAATGGCTAGGTAACTCAGTGTCGTTTAATTACAATTAATAAAAAGAATAAAAAAGGCTGTATAACTGTATCTATATATATCTATGTAAAATTAACATAGATGGTGATATATCTATACGTTATACGTGCATTTATTCCACCAGAGGCGCTCGCGGATAACCGTCTTAGTACAGCTGTTTTTTTTTGTATTATTGCTAATTGGTAAGCCTGAATTTTTTTTTCTATTCAATTCTTTTTTTTTATTTTACATATCTTTTTTTTGTTATTAATCGAGATATTTTTTAAACAAGTTTTCTTATAATTATAATAAAAATACTAATATAATTAATTAATTAAAAAAAAAAAAAAAAAAACAACAAGAAATTTTAATGAAAGAAAATTGTATATATTTTAAATTTACTCGTGCCTCCCGCCATTTCATTATTATTATTTTTCATGTTTTAATTTTATTATTTCATAATAAATGAGGATTATGAGTCGTGCACTTTTGGATTTTCCAAATTTTTTTCAGTTTACATACTCCATGCATAAGAAAATCATGACTATCTTATTATTTATTCTCATATCATTGTAACACCATTTCGCTCAAGATATCTATATTTCTTAAGTGACAAGATACTTCAATTTATACTGTCACAAGTGGCAAGATACTGTCAAATTATATTAACATAAAAATTAGTTATAATTAATATAATGATCATTATATTATTAAAATTTTTTTTGTTTTAAAAAAAAAAAAAAAGTATATAAAAATCAAATATCCAATCAAAAAAAAAAAATGGTTTAATCTGATCATATGTACACGTAAATTAAAAAATTCAATAATAATCATACAAATAAATATTAAAATTTCATATTATTTTCATTTTACATTCAGCATTCGACTTTTTATGTAAAGTTTTTGTTATTCTGATATATGACATCAGCTAAAACACACATTGGTTGCCAACGTTTTCGATATAAATATTTTATCTTAGAAATGAAAACTTTAACGATTCTTATTCATTTTACTTTTATATCTTATCAATCAATGAAAGTTGATGCTAAACTTTCAAATTTTAATTTTAATTAAATTAAGATAATGTATATTTGTTATTTTTTTATCCAGTCTCCATTAAATTTATTTCGAGTTATATTAACCAAATATCTTTTTTTCTACATATATTAACTATATTTAATTAACGTCTAGCGGTATAAATTATATTATAATAAAAACATAAACATTGTAAAAAAATTAATTATGATATATATATATATATATATATATATATAAAGTTATTCAATTTTTATTATTTATGAGGTTTTTCTTTATAACAAAATTCAACTTGAAAGTTCTCAAGACTAATGCATTTTTATAATTATTAAAAACATCATGTTGATATTATTTTTTCATAATTAATCATAGTAAATAGTCGCAGTTAAATTTAAATTATAAATTTACATGTCACTTTTATTAATTATACATATTATTCGAACTCTTATATTTTACGTTTTATTAATTAATTAATAATCAAATAAAAAATAAAACCCATTATTATTATGTTTACAAAACTCCAAATCGGCTTGGTATAAACTGCGGTAGTATTTGAGCTAGACTTTGAGTGTAGTTAGTTACGGCATTTGCTTAGTGTCTATAGACTTGAAGAAAAAATTTTTCTTGAATCAAGATAGTTTTTCTATCAGTGTAATAAACCGAGCTGAAATAGATTTTACGTTATTATTAATTAACTAATAATCTTTATACCAAATAAAATCTTCCAACTATAATCAATTTTTAACTATATTATATACTACATCTCTAAAAAATCTTTATTTAATCAAACTGTTACATTTCAGTTTTTATTATTATTATTGAAATAAGTACTACTTTAACATTACTCTAATCTTTTTTTAATTTCCGCTAAGAAAATTGTAAATTTTGAAAAATTCGGAAAGTTATTGCTTTCACCAATTTTCGAAAATCGACTTTGCATTGGATGTCGACGTTCTGAAGTCTTAGAAACCAATTTTCTGACTATTTTTCAGAATTGTGTGGGTGAGCGTGCGTGCGTGATCCTTTTATAACTTGTGAACTAATTAACTGATTTAAATCGTTCTTGAGATAATCGAAAGAGTTTGTTGGCTGTCAAATTCCTGAAAATTTTAGATTATTTGATCGAGTAGACTCGAAGATATTTGAGAATTACGAAAAAAAAAAAATCTGGGCGTCAGTTGGCCCAGCGGGCCAGCCCCAAAACTTCCCGCTGTTTTCGACCTCAAAGAGCTCGAAAACATTGGTGTAGATATATTTTCGAGCTCTTCGAGCTCGAAAATGCTATCATATGCGATTGTTTTTTTACGATCTTCTCAAGCTCTAACAAGTTGCCTGTTAAGCTAAAGTTTGAAAATTTAAGAATCAAGAATTGTTAATGAAGCGGTTTTTAAAATTTAATCCCTGATTATGTTCAATAAAATAAGTGTATTCAGGCAGAAATCAATGCCAGGGATTCAAATCAAGATTTAAATGAGTTTCGACTCATGTGAGAAATAATCAAATATGAAATATCCGAGAAAAATATTAAAAACTACGTTCTGTCGATTTTATTGTTGGTAGTATGATTTAAACTAAAAACCAAGTTCGATGACATAATGTATCGAAAGAAACCATATAAAGGATGAGTTGGTATGACTTCAGACACATTTTAGTAGGTTATATTATGATTTATCCGGGAAAAATAACATAAAATGTTATTTTTTTAACTTTTCAACGCCGATATCTTTTGAACTAATTGATCGATTTTGACGTTTGAGGTGGCAATCGGCGCGTTTTATTGAATTCTAGAGCTTATTAAGATTTGGAATCGATCGCGTCAGTCGTTTCGAAAATATTTAGAAAAAACCGTTTTTTACCATTTCTTTCTCCCGCGATAACTCTTGAACGAATTATCCGATTTTGATGTTTGAGGTGGCAATCGACGCGTTTTTTTGAGTACTAGAGCTAATTAGATTTTTAAGTCGATCGTATGAGTCGTTTCTGAAAAATCAATAAAAAACTAAAAAAAAAATTTTTTTTTTTTCGTAATTCGCAGATATTTTCGAGTCTATTTCGCGTGACAAATGCCAAAAGGGCGTATAAAATTTATACGCCCTTTTGGCACTGAAAAGCCAAAAGGGCGTATAATTTTTTTTTTGGTGCCAATCGTTTTGCAAACATGTTTTAAGCGTAAAAATAAAAAAAAAATTTCCAAAGCCAAAAGGGCGTATGTCTTAAGATACGCCCTTTTGGCGTTAGTATGTCAAAAAAATTTTTTTTACAGATCTTTACGTTTCGAATGATTCTAAAAAGAATGGCATAAAAAAAAATTTTTTTACGCCCTTTTGGCTTTTCAATGCCAAAAGGGCGTATAAATTTTTTTTTTTTGATGCCAATCGCTTTATATGTACATATTATGGATTTTAACTACAATTTAACGCAACGGAATTGGTGGTTTGAATTTTCAGGCGAGGAAAGCATACATACGCTTCGCGTGGCTTTGATTATAGGAACGAATAGTAAACTATATTATTTCTAGCTTATAATGATTAATTATTTTGGAATTTCCTAGTTGATTGAAAATTAAAGTTGATGATTATTTTAATTACATTGGACTGTCCAAGATGACGAAAAATTAAAGTAACTACCATCGAAAATGTTGACTTTTTCAAAATTTTTTTCTCATACAAACCTTCTCAGGACAATTTTAAAGACTGTTCTTCGAAATTTTGAAAAATCCTGATTTTTTTTTATACGCCTTTTTGGCTTTAGACCGACAATTTCCTAAAGCCAAAAGGGCGTATATCTTAAGATACCCAGAGAGGAAAGTACCACGGGCCCAGGCTTGGCCCAGTCTTGCCCCAACTTTGTAGAACCTTGGGCCAGGCTTGTAAGCCAGTCTTGGCCCAGTTTTGCTTAAAGTCTGGGATGATAATCTCGGGCCAAGCCTGGTTGCCAGGCCTGGCCCAGGCTTCTTGCCAGGCTTGGCCCAGGCTTCGAGGAAACGAATAAATTTAATATAAAAAAATTTTATTATTATTAACCTCGTAGAGTTTATGATCATTAACGTTTAAATTATCTAAGGGAGGTAAATGATGTGAAAAAAACTCGGTGAAAATTCTGCTGGGCTCTGGGCGCGAACTGCCGTCCTTCTGATTGCTAGGCCCGAACGGTAGCTACTGGACGAACCTACCAATGTTGAACAGATATATTTATATGATCTACTTATTAAACGCCCAAGGCTGGGTTGCCCAGTCTTGGCCCAAGCCCGGGTAATCATTGGGTCGGCCAAGGCTAGGTTACCCAGTCCTGGCCCAAGCATGGGTTGCCATTGAATGGCCAAGGCTCGGTTACCCAGTCTTGGCCCAAGTCTGGCTTGCCATTGGATGGCCAAGGCTGGGTTACCCAGTCCTGGCCCAAGCCCGGGTAATCATTGTAATGGCCAAGGCTAGGTCACCCAGTCTTGGCCCAAGCATGGGTTGCCATTGAATGGCCAAGGCTCGGTTACCCAGTCTTGGCCCAAGCCCGGGTAATCATTGTAATGGCCAAAGCTAGGTCACCCAGTCTTGGCCCAAGTCTGGCTTGCCATTGAATGGCCAAGGCTGGGTTACCCAGTCCTGGCCCAAGCCCGGGCCAATAGAGGTGAGCCAAAGCTAGGTTCCCCAGTGCTGGGCCAAGGAGGGCCCCGTTGTTCAACTCTGGCAGCTCCTGCATGGGTACGCCCTTTTGGCGTTAGTACGGCAAAATTTTTTTTTCTGTAGATCTTTACGTTTCGGGCGATTCTAAAACGAATGGCAAAAAAAAATTTTTTTATACGCCCTTTTGGCATGGAACCCTATCTAACTGCTGTAATACGCCCTTTTGGCATTTGGCACGCGATTTGATCAAATAATCTGCAATTTTCAGGAAAGTTGATGGCCAACAAGCTCTTTCAATCACCGCCTTAAACATCCAAATCGGTTCATTAGTTCAAAAGTTACAAAGAGTTTACACACACACACACACACACTCGGACATCATTCCGAAAATAGTCAGAATAGCTTCCTAGGACCTCAAAACGTCGACATCTGATGAAAACTCGATTTTCGAAAATCGGGGTGTAAACAATAACTTCCCGAAATTTTCGAAAATCGTCGATTTTCTTAGCGGGAAGTTAAAAATTTTGTTTTATTAGTTTTTTTTTTTAATTTCTCAGAAACGATTCAAACGATCGACTTCAAAATTTAATCAGCTTTAAAACCTAATAAGAAGCGTTGATTGCTACGTCGAACATCAAAATCGGCGTATTCGTTCGAAAGATATCGACGGAGAAAGAAATATTTAAAAGTTTTTCTTCACGAATATCATTGAAACGACTAAATCAAACATTTCCATAATTCAATCAGCTCTAGAACTCAATAAAATGCACTGATTGCTATCTCGAACATCAAAATCGGTTCATTAGTTGTGGATAAATTATAATATAATGTACTACAATATATTTAAAATCATACACGGAAAGAAAATTCTACCAAAATTTACGATGTTAACATCGTAATCGTGGACTAGACTTTCATTGGCGTCAAATTTTAAATGTCTTATTTCAAAATTTGCTATAGTCTTTGTTAAAACTACAATGTGAGTTGTATTCTTTACTATTTAACATCGTAATTTTAACAAAGACTATAGTAAATTTTAAAATAAGACATTTAAAAATTGACGCCAATGAAAGTCTAGTCCACGATTACGATGTTAACATCGTAAATTTTGGTAGAATTTTCTTTCCGTGTACGAATTCTTCGTCTTCATGGTCTTTTCTGATCACCACATAATTTAATACAATTCGTTTTTTAGTTTAAATAGTACTATTAACAGAAAAATTAAAACAACACCGTTTTTAAAATTTTTCTCAAATATTTTAAATATTAACGCTATGATCTGAGTCAAAACTCATCCCAATCACTTGCATTGTTTTCTACCTGAACACATTGATTTTACTGATCGTAACTGTGAGAAAAAATTTTAAGAAAACTTGTTTATTAATTATTTTCGATGTCTTGAATTTTCCCAGTTTAATATCAAACATTTCTGTTCTTAAGCTTAAAAAAACTAGTGTAAAATATTGTCAAGTTAAATAAATTTAAACCAACCAATTTCCAGATTTTTTTTTTAATTTTTTGGAAATTTCTCAAAAGCAACTTAATTAATTGATTCCAAAATCCAATGAGCTTTAGAGTTTAATAAAACGCGTCGCATGTACTCTTTCCAATTGAGAACTTGAAATTTGTATGATCCCAAGTCTCACTACAGCTCATTTGAATTTATCAACTCTGGTGGTGATCGGAATATCTGTAGATTATGGCTTCATTATTACCAAAAAGATTGCCTATATACTAGATTGTTTAAAGTATAATAAGGTTAGAATGAAATTACCAGAAAATGGTGATAATTTTATGCGATTCAAAAATTATGAATTTAAAAATTTAGCACCCGTTGTTGTTTACTCTGATATCGAATGTATACTTGAATTTGAGTCTGATGAAGTTCAAAAGCACGTACCACAAAATGTAGCCTTTGTAACCACTGTAGTTATGATAATTCATTGTCTAAATTTTAAATATATCGTTATGCTGATTGCATTACTTATGGTCAAAAAATTTCATAAAATTTATCAAAATCTATTAGAAACCATGAAATATTTTTCATAAAATTTTGTGTAAGGCGAAAACTTCAATTGTATAAAATTTCATGAAAACTTATAATATTTCATAAAACTATATAAATTCATGAAATTTTATGAAAATATGTAAAATTTTATCCTAATATTATTTCCTTGGGGTCTTGATAATAATTTTGTCAAATTTTATGAAATGTCATGGAGAAATTTTTTTTTGGCAATTCCCATAAAAAATGGTATTTATTTGTATTCGATTATTTTTATTATTTATACTTAATTTAGTTATTGTAAAATATTTCAAATAAAAAAATTACTCATTATTATTGATTTTTATCACCAACTTCATTCTTATTTATTATACATTCATTGATTTCTGAGATATTCAGTACATTAGAGTCAATAATATTAATTAATTTCGTTATATCCCATGCAGGAGCTGCCAGAGTTGAACAACGGGGCCCTCCTTGGCCCAGCACTGGGGAACCTAGCTTTGGCTCACCTCTATTGGCCCGGGCTTGGGCCAGGACTGGGTAACACAGCCTTGGCCATCCAATGGCAAGCCAGACTTGGGCCAAGACTGGGCGACCTAGCCTTGGCCATTACAATGATTACCCGGGCTTGGGCCAAGACTGGGTAACCCAGCCTTGGCCATCCAATGGCAAGCCAGACTTGGGCCAAGACCGAGTAACCCAGCCTTGGCCATTCAAAGGCAACCCATGCTTGGGCCAGGACTGGGTAACCTAGCCTTGGCCGACCCAATGATTACCCGGGCTTGGGCCAAGACTGGGTAACCCAGCCTTGGCTATCCAATGGCAAGCCAGACTTGGGCCAAGACCGAGTAACCCAGCCTTGGCCATTCAAAGGCAACCCATGCTTGGGCCAAGACTGGGTGACCTAGCCTTGGCCATTACAATGATTACCCGGGCTTGGGCCAGGACTGGGTAACCCAGACTTGGCCATCCAATGGCAAGCCAGACTTGGGCCAAGACTGGGCGACCTAGCCTTGGCCATTACAATGATTACCCGGGCTTGGGCCAAGACTGGGTAACCCAGCCTTGGCCATCCAATGGCAAGCCAGACTTGGGCCAAGACCGAGTAACCCAGCCTTGGCCATTCAAAGGCAACCCATGCTTGGGCCAAGACTGGGTGACCTAGCCTTGGCCATTACAATGATTACCCGGGCTTGGGCCAAGACTGGGTAACCCAGCCTTGGCTATCCAATGGCAAGCCAGACTTGGGCCAAGACCGAGTAACCCAGCCTTGGCCATTCAAAGGCAACCCATGCTTGGGCCAAGACTGGGTGACCTAGCCTTGGCCATTACAATGATTACCCGGGCTTGGGCCAAGACTGGGTAACCCAGCCTTGGCCATCCAATGGCAAGCCAGACTTGGGCCAAGACTGGGTAACCGAGCCTTGGGCGTTTAATAACTAGATCATATAAATGTATCAGTTCAACATTAGTAGGTTTGTCCAGTAGCTACCGTTCGGGCCTAGCAATCAGAAGGACGGCAGTTCGCGCCCAGAGCCCAGCAGAATTTTCAACGAGTTTTTTTCACATCATTTACCTCCCTCAGATAATTTAAACGTTAATGATGATGAACTCTACGAGGTTAATAATAATAAAATTTTTTTAAATTAAATTTATTCGTTTCCTCGGAGCCTGGGCCAAGCCTGGCAAGAAGCCTGGGCCAGACCTGGCAACCAAGCATGGGCCAGGCCTGGCAACCAGGCTTGGCCCGAGATTATCATCCCAGACTTTTACCAAAACTGGGCCAAGACTGGCTTACAAGCCTGGCCCAAGGTTCTACAAACTTGGGGCAAGACTGGGCCAAGCCTGGGCCCGTGGTACTTTCCTCTCTGGGTAAGTACACGTTTAAAATTTTTTAAAAGTAAAAAAAAATTATTTTCTACAAAAAAAAAAGTCAAATCGAAAAAATACCAAGTACCTAATATGATGCAAAGTCATAACAAACACTTTCATAGAATTTAAAAAAAAAACCTATAACAAAATTTCAATGTACTTGGTGTGCTTACAAAAGAGTAAAAAAGACATATTTGATTTCGTTAGAAATTAATTTTGCTTCAGTACATGTAGTAACGCACACCAAGTACATTGAAATTTTGTTATAGGTTTTTTTTTTTAAATTCTATGAAAGTGTTTGTTATGACTTTGCATCATATAAGGTACTTGGTATTTTTTCGATTTGACTTTGTTTTTGGAGAAAATAATTTTTTTTTACTTTTAAAAAATTTTAAACGTGTACTTGGCGCGACTTTATACAGAGAATCTGTTTTTGGTAGGATTTGTTTTATTTTTGTATAGTGTTATTATATTTTTCAATTTTTAGTATTATTTGACACAGAATTCATTATTTGTCAATAATAAAGTATTAATTCGCGTGCCAAGTGCCAAAAGGGCGTATTACAGCAGTTAGATAGGGTTCTATGCCAAAAGGGCGTATAAAAAAATTTTTTTTTGCCATTCGTTTTAGAATCGCCCGAAACGTAAAGATCTACAGAAAAAAAAATTTTGCCGTACTAACGCCAAAAGGGCGTATCTTAAGATATATGCCCTTTTGGCTTTAGGAAATTGTTGGTCTAAAGCCAAAAGGGCGTATAAAAAAAAATCAGGATTTTTCAAAATTTCGAAGAACAGTCTTTAAAATTGTCCTGAGAAGGTTTGTATGAGAAAAAAATTTTGAAAAAGTCAACATTTTCGATGGTAGTTACTTTAATTTTTCGTCATCTTGGACAGTCCAATGTAATTAAAATAATCATCACCTTTAATTTTCAATCAACTAGGAAATTCCAAAATAATTAATCATTATAAGCTAGAAATAATATAGTTTACTATTCGTTCCTATAATCAAAGCCACGCGAAGCGTATGTATGCTTTACTCTCGCCTGAAAATTCAAACCACCAATTCCGTTGCGTTAAATTGTAGTTAAAATCCATAATATGTACATATAAAGCGATTGGCATCAAAAAAAAAAAATTTATACGCCCTTTTGGCATTGAAAAGCCAAAAGGGCGCCCAGAGAGGAAAGTACCACGGGCCCGGGCTTGGCCCAGTCTTGCCCCAACTTTGTAGAACCTTGGGCCAGGCTTGTAAGCCAGTCTTGGCCCAGTTTTGGTTAAAGTCTGGGATGATAATCACGGGCCAAGCCTGGTTGCCAGGTCTGGCCCACGCTTGGTTGCCAGGTCTCGCCCATGCTTGGTTGCCAGGCTTGGCCCAGGCTTCGAGGAAACGAATAAATTTAATATAAAACAATTTTATTATTATTAACCTCGTAGAGTTTATGATCATTAACGTTTAATTTATCTAAGGGAGGTAAATGATGTGAAAAAAACTCGGTGAAAATTCTGCTGGGCTCTGGGCGCGAACTGCCGTCCTTCTGATTGCTAGGCCCGAACGGTAGCTACTGGACGAACCTACCAATGTTGAACAGATACATTTATATGATCTACTTATTAAACGCCCAAGGCTGGGTTGCCCAGTATTGGCCCAAGCCCGGGTAATCATTGGGTCGGCCAAGGCTAGGTTACCCAGTCCTGGCCCAAGCATGGGTTGCCATTGAATGGCCAAGGATCGGTTACCCAGTCTTGACCCAAGTCTGGCTTGCCATTGGATGGCCAAGGCTGGGTTACCCAGTCCTGGCCCAAGCCCGGGCCAATAGAGGTGAGCCAAAGCTAGGTTCCCCAGTGCTGGGTCAAGGAGGGCCCCGTTGTTCAACTCTGGCAGCTCCTGCATGGGCGTATAAAATTTTTTTTATGCCATACTTTTTAGAATCATTCGAAACGTAGAGATCTGTAAAAAAAATTTTTTTGACATACTAACGCCAAAAGGGCGTATCCTAAGACATACGCCCTTTTGGCTTTGGAAAATTTTTTTTTTATTTTTACGCTTAAAACATGTTTGCAAAACGATTGCCACCAAAAAAAAAAATTATACGCCCTTTTGGCTTTTCAGTGCCAAAAGGGCGTATAAATTTTATACGCCCTTTTGGCATTTGTCACGCGAAATAATTAATCATTATAAGCTAGAAATAATATAGTTTAATATTCGTTCCTATAATCAAAGCCACGCGAAGCGTATGTATGCTATATACTCTCGCCTGAAACTTCAAACCACCAATTCCGTTGCGTTAAATTGTAGTTAAAATCCATAATATGTACATATAAAGCGATTGGCACCAAAAAAAAAAATTTATACGCCCTTTTGGCATTGAAAAGCCAAAAGGGCGTAAAAAAATTTTTTTTTATGCCATTCTTTTTAGAATCATTCGAAACGTAAAGATCTGTAATAAAAAAAATTTTTTGACATACTAACACCAAAAGGGCGTATCTTAAGATATACGCCCTTTTGGCTTTGGAAATTTTTTTTTTATTTTTACGCTTAAAACATGTTTGCAAAACGATTGCCACCAAAAAAAAAAATTATACGCCCTTTTGGCATTTGTCACGCGAAATACTTATTGGGTTCATTCAAATATGGGATTTATTTGCCTGAAATAAATCTTATTTGGCTCGAATTGATTCTCTCAGTGGATTTAAAAATAAGTTGTAAGTGATTAAGTATGTAGGAGTAAATTTTTTATAGAAAGTTTTTAATTGTATCGTTGTTAATTTTCGTAACTAATATTTATTTCAAATGTCAATATTAAAGGTCTCATTATTTCGTCACCGCAAACCACCGAAGAGGACGATTATCATGAAAAACAGTTTAACTCTATTTCTTTTCTTGTATCGTAGATGATAGTTATTTCAAATTACAAATCTGTAGATCTCTTGACTAATATCTTTATTCAACGCATGCCTGATTATCGCGACTTATCATATCTGCAAAGCAAACCCTAAATGACCATTTACCGATCGGTGGTTGATAATTCGTCAAAAAGCAAATGGCGTCCCATGTTCCTCAACAGCGTGTGTTTATAGAGTCATAAACATCCGGATTTGAATCCATAAACACGTTCCTCAAAAATCATTATCGACCGTTCTCAAAAACAAACTCTACTATTATCACTAAAGCAAATAATCTCGACACTAAATATATTCAGAATGAGTAGTACAATCAATCTAACAACTTTGGTATCAGTGTCTACTAGACTGTTTCAAATTAGGGGACTATTTTTTTTTTTTTGATGAGCATTGAAAAATCGAAAGGGTATCTTAAAATATGGTGACAGTTAAAATTTGAGCTCTTAATATTGATATTTAGAGGTGGCTATTTGTAATTTTCGATTTTTCATTTAGAAACATGGTAAAAAATACATAACTTCCGAAAAAATCAAGATACAAAAAATCTCTTCTTAACTATTTTGTAGCAAATTTACTGATCTACAAAAAAGGTCTTTTATGATTTTTGCATAACTTCAACCATTCACAAGATATCCGACGTCAAAGTTGAATAAAATTCAAAGAACTTGTTTTTGCTCGTTTTGAATTTTATACCATGTCAACCAATGAGAATTCAGAAATTTTCGATATAGTTTTTTTATAGGAAATTGAATGCTCTACAAAAAAAGTCTCTTATTATTTTTTGATAAATCCATCTGTTCGAAAGTTATTAGAGCTCGAAGTAAAGTTGGAGATCTTTTTAATTTTCCGGTGAAACTATCGGACTAAACATAAAATGTTATAGAATCTTTTTTGTCGGCAATTTTATTTCTCACAAATTACCTCTGATAAATTTTTTCAAAATTCTGCATTCTCTTCTAGTTATTTCCATTTTAATGCCAAGCTCCTAAAAAAAGTGTTCTGATCGATTTTAAGAGCTCGACATTAAAATGGAAATAACTAGAATAGAATGCAGAATTCGGAAAAAATTTTTCAGAGATAATTTGTAGGAAATAAAATTGTCTACAAAAAGATTTAATGACATTTTATGATTTGTCCGATAGTTTCACCGAAAAAGTAAAAAGATCTCGAAATTTACTAGAACTTGACTTTAAGCTCAAATAACTTTTGAACAGATGGGTTTATCAAAAAACGATAAGAGACTTTTTTTGTAGAGCGTTCAATTTCCTACTAAAAAACTATATCAAAAATTTCTGAATTCTCATTGGTTGGCATGGTATAAAATTCGGAACGAGCAAAAACAAGTTCTTTGAATTTTATCAAACTTTGACGTCGGATATCTTGTGAATGGTTGAAGTTATGCAAAAATCATAAAAGACCTTTTTTGTAGATCAGTAAATTTGCTACAAAATAGTTCAGAAGAGATTTTTTGTATCTTGATTTTTTCGGAAGTTATGTATTTTTTACCATGTTTCTAAATGAAAAATCGAAAATTACAAATAGCCACCTCTAAATATCAATATTAAGAGCTCAAATTTTAACTGTCACCATATTTTAAGATACCCTTTCGATTTTTCAATGTTCATCAAAAAAAAAAAAATAGTCCCCTAATTTGAAACAGTCTAGTGTCTACGTATAAATACGTTAGTTATTTTTTATTAATTAAAATAAATAAAAGATATAAGTGGTGAGAGAAATCAAGAACTAATATCATATAGAACCCCACCTGATTTAGGGTTAACTTTGCTGATATGATAATTCGCAAGAATCAGACAATTGTTGAATAAAGTATAGTGCATAGCACGTGGGTTAAGTCTTTATCCGTCAAACACAATGTTCTTAGCACTCGTCTCCGGTGCACACTAAGCACTCGCTGGCGCTCGTGCGTGTGCACCTACGACTCGTGTTAAAAACATTGTGCTTCCCGTATAAAGACTCATCTAACCCACTCGCTATGCAATGTACTATTATTTGATCCATTTTAGTTGAAGTTTAGCCGAAAAAATCTAGAGATAATTCAATGTGAGTGAATGAGTCATAAAATTTAGAGCGATCATAAAGCACCCTCCCATACAAAGCTGCCGTTAATGGAAAAAATACCGTAGGTTGGCCGATGCCTGACTGCAGTCGCTCGGCCAAGCATTGGCAATTAGTAATGGCCCAAAACTGGTTAATTACCAGCAGCCAATTAATTTTTCATCAAGATAGGGTAGTCAATTCAAAGTGAATTTTTCTTTAAATTTTTGGATGTATATGTTATGGTGTTACTGGTTTCATATCGGAATATGACTTCCCGTACCGGAAACGACAGTCATACGACGCTGCCGATGGCTGGCTAATGAATGGTTACTTATGACTGGCCGATTATCGGTCTGCAACGTTGGGCCGGTATTTGGTGAATTAGTGGCCCATGATTGATTCTTGTTCAATGAAAAAATCTACTCATCAATTATTAATTATTAAAATAACTTATTATTACAGTTGTCTTTAATTAATAATTAGTTATTTTTGAATTAAACTAAGTCTTAATTAATAAATATTTTAATTTTCCGATTAAAATTATTTACAACTAACAATTAAAATATTTTTTAATTCGCTATTATTTGCAATCAACAACCGCAATTTTATAACATAAAAATTAATTTAATTAAAAAATAAGACATATATTTTAAAAGTAAATGTCATTTTTAATAATGGTGGTAGAGCAAAATAATTCCATTGGGTTCTTAATAAATAATCAATTAAATTTAATAAGTTTTATTTTAAAAAATTATGTAATTATAATAAAAATAGTACGAAATTATTTTTTTTTTCTAAATAATTGATTTTCATTTTACTAAAAACCGAGCGGTTGTAGTAAAATGAATAAGTAGATCATTTAAAAGTATCAGCTCAACATTAGCAGGTTCGTCCAGTAGCCAGCGTTCAGACCCAGCAATCAGAAAGACGGCAGTTCGCGCCCACAGCCCAACAGAAAATTCACCAAGTTTTTTTCACATCATTTATCCCACTTAAATAGTTTAAACGTAAATGATTATGAATTATATTAGGAAATTAAAAAAAGAAATTTTTTTTTAATTTAATTTATTTGTTTGCTTGGCTGATTGCTGGCTGCCATTAATCGGCCGATAGTTGAGCGCTATTAATGACCCGAGGTTATCATTCTGACTATAAGCCGTTTATCGGCCAATAAAAATTGCCATTGCTGAGCCGTTAATCGACATTCTTGGCCCAGTTATGGCCCGATACAGGGCCGATTTCCAAACTCTATATGGGCTCAGCGCTTTCGTGCTTGAGGTGTGCAATAGTGGAAAAATAAGTTAAAAAGCATCCGAGTAACATGGCGCATAATTTTTAGTATATATACATGTATCTATGCAAAATTACGGACAAACGATATTTTGGGAACTCACTTCACCAATTATGATAAATTATGACGTAATTCTTTGAAAATTCAATTACGAGGACCCATGCAAGAGCTTAAATTCCATTAGGTATAAGAAATGAGTGAAATAATGGAAATCAAAGATAATTGTACGTACTTTCAGATGCAACAAACAGAAATTGCCTTTTATTTTTAGACTAAAAGTTATTTTCGAAACCAAATACAATTCGTTCAAAAGTTTATATATGTATACTGTAAAAAATAAGGTACTGACATCAAACTCCCTAGGAGTTTGACAAATTTCCTCTTCAGTAAAACCAAATTCATTTGAACCAACGAAAACTAGTGTACTTCAAGAAAATAATATTTATTGAGATAATATCACTACTCAATTATGAGAAATTGCGCTAGAGCGTTTATGTTAAAGTTTTTAAGTTTGACCGTATTTAAACTAACATTTGATTGAACAGTAAAATATATTTTAATTAAAGTTTAGGTGTACTTGATTTTAAAATAAAAACTTGTTGAAGCAAACTTTTCAATTTTGAGAAATTTAACTGAAACTCTTAGAGTTAGGTTTGAAAACTATATATCTTCAAATAAAACAAAAGTAAAAAATGGAAAAAAAGAGCTCATGGAGCTCAAAAACAGTGAAAAATTCTGAGGCTGGCCTGTAACGGGGTAAATTTGAATTTACCGCGTTCAAGTTTAGTCAAAATAAAACCTATAATACGACTTGTCGTCCGGAAGTGAAAATTCCCACTGCTTGGACGTCATCCCCAATTTGAACTAAGTAGTAGTCCAAAGACGCCGCAGCCGAGTGGGGAGAGAGTAATTATTTACTGTGACCGGGACGTGAAACGACATTAGTAACCGGAACGACCGAACCGAACGGACCTAGTCCAGTCCAGAATAGAAGTTCAACAGCTGAGGAGACGCTACCATAAGACGCCATACCAGACGCCGACAATTAGACGCTGAATAGTATATCAGGTAAAATAATTAATCGAGAGCTTGTGTTTTATTGTGGAACCAAGCGATAATTAAATTTGATCTTTTTATCAGATACCAGGCAGGGAGCCGGTATCTATTATAATTATTACTGATCGCGTCTGAATAACAGGTGAAGGAGAGAACGAGGTTGGAGAGTTGAGAAAGAATAAGAGAGGATAGTAAATTTGGAGAAGGAACGAGACAAGAACGGAGACGAGACTGAATTTTACCAGGACGAGACGAGAGAATACCAGGACTACAAGGACAACTGCGACGAGGACAGATCTGCGAAAAGTTAATTGTCGTTAAGGTATTCATTTAAAATTTTCCAGGCAGGAAGCCGGAAAATTTTATCAATTACTTGGTATACGTCTGGTAGCGTCGCGTCTTAGCGTTCGGAAATTAATTAATTACTCGAAAATTTAAAACTATAAATTAAACTGGAATTAGATTATATAAAATTAATTAATTAATAAACTCCAGGCAGGTAGCCGGAGCTTTTACATAGTTAAATATTTCCAGGCAGGTCGCCGGAAATATTCTAGAAGTTTCCAGGTAGGTCGCGTACCGGAAACCGTAAAATCTAGTCATCATTGCTAGTCATAAAAATTTAATTAATTATAAGTAAATTTAGTAATCAAATAAATAAAATTAATTATGAATATAATGAATAATAAATTGTCTCAGTAAAAAGAGAAAAGTTCGCGGTCAAGATTATCGATAATAAGATAAATTAATTAATTAATTAAAAGGAATAATTAGTTAAAGAAAATAGTTAAAGAAAGTAATTGATTAATTTAAGAATAGTTATTGTGGAAATAAAAGTACCTGAATTAAGGAAAATTAGAAAACGTATAAAGTGTATCGGGTAAAAACTGAGTTTGAAGTAAAAGTAAAGTGACCGCACGGAAAGAAAAGATGGCGGGCCTTAGCGGCAAATGATCGTTGGGGAAAAAAACGAACTGGTGATAAAAGTGAAGGAATCAATTGATAAAGGAAAATTAAGGTTAAAAAATAAATTAATTAATAATTATTTACACTCTTAAAATTAATTAATTTATTAAAATTTCGGGTTAAATATTATGTTAAATTTAGTAAGTAGAAACTAAGTATCGCGAGGGTGAAGCGATTTTTAACAGAGTGTGTGAGTGTGTGATCAAAGTCCAAAGGTAGTTGGCAAATAGAGTGTGTGAGTGTGTGATAAAAGTCCAAAGGTAGTTGGCAAAATATTGTGTGGGTGAGTGTGTGATAGTGCCAAAGGTAGTTGGCCAATTTTAAACAAATAAATCATTGCGGGTTATAATGAACTAGGTTTAAGGTAAATATCGCGGGTTAATAGAAATATAAGGTTTATATAAAGGTTTATAAAAGTTATAAGGTATAAAATATAAGGTTTATAATAAAGGTTATAAGGTTTATAAAAGGTATATAAAGTATAAGGTTTATAAGGTCAAAAGGTTAAAAGGTTTATAAGGTTAAATAAATAAAAGGTTTAATTTGTTAATTGGAAATAATAAAATTATTTATAAATTATCCTTCCTCATCCTTCTCTTACAATTAAACAAATTACACCGACCCTGATGATCCAAGATCCGGCTCTGGGAGGCCGTTATCACTTCCAGTGGCGCCCTTATTAAAAAGGTAATTTAAGGACGACCAGAGTAACAGCATAGCCCTGTTATATTTGGCGCCCAACTTTTGAAAAACCCCGTAATTAATTGTAAGAGAGGTTGAGGAGTTAAGTTATAAATAAAATTAGTGAAAAGACAAATTCAAAGTAGTGTGGCGTGGACATTGAAAATTTTAAAATAGTGTGGCGTGGCATTGAGTAAATTTTGAAAATTGGTTTTGGAAAAATTGAAAAACTTTGAATTTTAAAAATAAATTATGGAAACTGAAAAAAATTGAGTTTAAAATTAAAATTGAAAACTTGGAAATTTTAAAATAAATAATTTTGGATAGAAATAATTTCTCAGTAAAAGTCGGTGAAACAAAATTGAAATTAAATTTACAAAGAAAAGACTGAAAAAATCTTAAGACTGAAATTACTGTGATAAAATCAAAATCAATTTATTATAAAATAATTTTAAGAAAGCATAATTAAAATATTTACAATTAAATAATTAGTGCAAACTAATTAAGATAATTATTAAAATAAAAATAATTAGTCATAAAATTCACTTAAAATTTTCAGTATAAAATAACGAAAATAAATTTACACGTAAAATTATAAGTAAAATAATTATCGGCTTAAATTTACCGGACGCGTCATCGAATCTAAAAGTGAAAAACAAAAAGATTAAAATTACTCGGACATAAAACCGTAAATAAACGATTAAAATTTATTCTGGTAAAATACCGTTAACAAAAGATTAAGTTTTCTTGTGTTCTGAAGAAACTTAAAATAAATCTGTCAACAATTTGTTTAGTGATAAATTAATATCGTATAAAAAAATTTTCAAACAAGTTAAATTATAAATGGTGATTATGTTTAACCAAGAAGAAGATTTAGAAATGGCTGCAGGACGAAGGTTGTCAGCAGGTAGGGGAATAAACCGCTCGACAACTACGTCAAATCCTGGTGCACCATTAAGATTAACAACAGTCACGACAGTAACTACATGCACAAGAACAACGCCAACAGTTACAACTACTACGAGTACGGTTACAAATTCATTGCCAAATTCATTGTCATTGGATCCACCACCACCATATCCAGCACTGTCAAACACATTACCAGGAAGTCACGGGATGATCGGAGCCGCTGATGGATGGAATTTTCCACCCAGAACGCAGGTGGGTGATCCCCGTAGACAGGTACCTGAACAAGAGAGAGTAATTGATAATCAAATGGATTTTGCTGGAAGTCTCAATCATCTTCAAGACAATTTTCTGCCAGATATGCGACGCATATTTAATCGTATGGACAACAACACACAGCAAGTACGTCGAATGTCTAATAATCAACGTAATGTAAATGAAGAAAATGCTGTGACGATTAATCAATTGTCCCAAATGATGCGGGAACTTATGGAGCAACAACGAGAAATTAATAACAGACTAAATTCACGTGATAATTCATGGCGATCGAACTCACCAGTAGATTGGAGAGCAGCTGAGTTCCAGCTTGGTAGTTCAAACATTTCCCCGATGGGTCAACGTTTGGCGAGGGGGGAGTGCCCAGCTGCTCATAGACCTCAGAGCTTGGGTCCCCAACAGCATCAGCAACAGCCACAAATTCAACAGGATAATCGTCGTGATCCATCAGTGGCAGATCGTATCAATTATCTCCAAGATCAATTACGTCAATTACAAATGGGACAACAGAATCCTGTGCCAAATAACGATCATCACGGAGGACCAGCAAGGAGGTACCCCCAGGTAGATGGTCATATTCACGACCTACCGGGATTACCCGCTCAGAACCCAGTCTTCCAACAAAATCAAGGCAGGAATTTTGATGACAGACGGTGGAAAGATATCTTGCAGAGTCTAAAAATGGGAAATCTACATTATCCTCAGGAAAACATGACAGTTAATGATTTTCTGTACGCTGCTGAAGCTAGAGCTCACCGAGAAGGATGGTCCGAGTGGGATTTACTCAAGGCGATGAGTTATATACTCCAAGGAGCTGCAGCACGGTGGTTCGATGCTAATTATCTGCGTTGGGAAAATTACATCCAATTTAAAACCGAATTCAGAAAAGCTTTCGGTAGTTCGGCAACTGACCACCAGATTATCATGGAAATCAGCAAGCTACGAATGAAACCTGGGGATAACGTGACGGAATTTGTACTAAAAATTCAGCAGAAGTATCAATCCATGCAGATATCTCCACCAGTATCGGAACAAGTCGCATCTATTCGTAATCATCTGACAGACGAATTAAGAACACTAGTCTTCGCCAGATCAGTTTATACGTATGAAGATCTACTAAACGCTTTGCACGAAGCTACTAGATGCATAGAAGAGGCTCAACAACCTGCTACTGTCGTGAATAAAACCGTAAAGTTCCAAGATAAACCTCGATTTAGTATGATTCAGTCTCCAGTTGATGACTCAGTATACGAAGAAGATGAATTGGAACCTTCCAGATGTAATCTGATGGTTGCACCACCACCAGCAACCTATAACAACAGATACGGCGTGCAAATGAGGAATAATACTAATTATTATAGACCTCAAAGTCAACAAAATTACTCATATAACAACAGATCCCAACAACAATTTAGACCTCGTCTAAATCAGGAGCCAGGAAGGTTATCCGGCTTCAACCAAAATCCAGTAGTTGCTTCAAGATACAACAGACCGTGTTTCAACTGTGGAGTTCCAGGTCACGTTTTCGAGGTATGTCAAAATCCCAGACAGGAAGTCTGTAATATTTGCTTTGAAGTTGGTCATACCCGCAATAATTGTAACTTAGCGGTTTATACTAATGACAATAGACCAAATGCTTCAACTTCACCTGATAATCCACCTCCAGTACGTCAGGAGAATAATAACATACCTGAAGACCAGCGAAAAAACGATTGATACCTGGACCGAGTTCCCCATCGGCTCAGGTTATCTCTGGAGTAACGCAGGGGTTAAATAAACCAAACGAAGACAATAAAAATAGCCGGTCGGAAATTTTGCAGGTAGTTTTACCGCATTATTCCCCTCCAGGCAGTGAATCTCAACCCATTAGCCGGTCAGAGATTGTGCAGGTAGGTTCACCGCACTATTCTCAACCAGGCAGTGCATCTCAACTTGATAGCCAGAATGAGATGTCGCAGGTAGGTTTACCGCGATACTCCATTCCAGGCAGTGACTTACATTTGGCTACCAGGTCCGTGAACACGATATACGTAAAAGATATAATTTCTTTAACTCAATCAGACCTGTCAATGAATTCAACAGAATTTATTAATCAATTAATTCAATTTTTAGAAGATCCAAATTGTACAGTTGAAGATCTCAATCAACCAGACGAGAATATTAATCTTAATTCAATTACATCTACAGAGGAACCAGATGATGATGATGAACTTGAAACACAGTGGGAAGATGAATTTGAACCTGGATTGGAACCAGTTGATCTCGACTTCAATGTATCGCCACCGCGTCCTCTGGAACTAGGTAGTTCTTTTAACCAGTCTCCAGACTCGCAGGTAGTAGATACATTGACAACATCTACATCTCGAGAAGCTTTCATTCCTGGAATTCTTCAAAATAAATCATTGTCAGCTGCTCAGAAGTATCGTTTGGCGGAAAGGAAAATTTTTATTCAAGGTTCAGGTCCAAAGCCACCAGAATATACAGCGAGAATACCAGTATCACTTTGGATTTTTGGTATAAAACTCAATGGTATCCTGGACACTGGCAGTGAGAGATCTTACATAAATGCAAAAGTATATGAAGACATCAAGGAGTACGCGTCAGGTGAATTAAGACCTGATGATACACAAAAACGAGGCGTTTTACTCGCCAATCATACTTTGTGCAAAAGCCTGGGCGGTGCTCCGTTTATTATACAGATAGGATCTGTCGCTGGTGAACAATATCTCAGTGTACTTGAAGATCTTGGACATTCTGTAGTCCTAGGAATGGACTTTGCATTACAATTTGGAGTCATCATTAATAGTAAAGAGAAAACTTGGCAGTTCAGTGGTCATCCTGAAATACATCAATTTGAAGTTATATCGTGTAAAGAAAATTCGTCGAAGTGTTTATCAATGACAGCTGATGAAGAATCAGACTTCAGAAATTTCATTAAAATTGAAATGCAGAAATTTGAAGCGATGCCGAATCAAGGATTAACTAACATCATCGAGCATGAAATCGTTTTGAAACCTGATGCTAAACCAGTCAGGATTAAACCATATAGACGCAGTCCTGTGATCAATGAAGAATTAAATCGGCAAATCGACGAGTTACTTGAGAAGAAATTTATAAGACCAAGTTACAGTGTTTGGTCGTGTTCACCGGTCATGGTAGCCAAACCCAACAACACCTGGAGATTTTGTGTAGATTATCGGCCTATTAATCGAGTGGCAATACCACCAGCTCACCCGTTACCTAATATGCTACGCATATTGAGCGCATTACACGGTGCAATTTATATAAGTACTATGGACTTAAAAGAAGCTTTCCATCAAATCCGCATGGCAATTGCGTCGATTCCTCTCACCGCTTTTTCTGTGGAAGGACGAGGGCAATTCGAGTGGTTACGGATGCCGTATGGACTAGTGGGTGCTCCAAGTACTTTTCAAAAAGCTATGGATGAATTGAAAGAGAGATTCCATAAAATTCTAGTCGATCGAGAATTACCGATGAAATGGGCTGATCAAGTCTTCGCATATTTGGATGACTGGATAGTTATCAGTGAAACGTTGGAAGAACACAAAAGAATCCTAAGCTTGGTGTTTGAAGTTTTCAGAGATGCTGGGTTACTTATTAATCCCGAAAAAAGTAAATTTTGTAGATCAGAAGTCAAGTTCCTTGGATTTATTGTAAATAAAGATGGTCTACATACTGATCCAGAGAAGATAGCTCCAATAATTAATTATCCAAGGCCAACAACCAGAAAGCAACTACGCAGCTTCCTAGGGCTAGTCAATTGGTATCATCGACATCTACAAAACGTAGCAAAGGCTCAGGGTCCTTTAAATAAATTGACTGGAGTTAACACCGAGTGGAAGTGGGGAGATCTTGAAGAGGAATCGTTCCAGAATTTAAAGCGAGCCCTTATCGACGCTCATCCGTTATCAGTACCCAAGGTTGGACTCCCATATTATTTATATACAGATGCCTGTGATACAGGACTGGGAGCATTTTTAGTTCAACGAGATCCAGAGACTCAGAAAGAATTTCTGATCATATGTCTCAGTCGTCAACTCAAGGGTGCCGAGACTCGGTATACTACCACCGAAAAAGAGTGTCTGGCTGTCGTCTGGGCAGTTCGCAAGCTTCGTTGTTACCTTGAAGGTACCCCTTTCACTGTCGTGACCGATCATGCTGCGTTAAAATGGCTACATTCGTTAAGAGACCCGAATGGCAGGCTAGCTCGATGGGCAATGGAGCTATTGTCACATCAAATAACTATTGAACATCGTAAAGGAACAGAAAATGAAGGTCCTGACGCATTATCTCGTATTTATGAAGATCTTGTTCCAGAAGATTGGCTGGGAATTAAAGAACAACTTGGTTCGGATAATTGTCTTCATTTACAAGTGTCAAACTGGTATGCAGTTAAATTCAACAATGTGCGTCGCAATCCAGGAAGGTATCCGGATTGGCGCATAGTTGAAGATAGACTCGAATATCATCGTCCAGACCCGTTAAAGTCCATCGTTGGAGATGATAATGCATGGAAGACAGTTTTACGAGATCCTGAAATTCAAGAAGTCCTCCAAAAACATCATGAAGACCCAGATGCTGCACATCTAGGGAGGGAAAAAATGTACGAGCGTTTGAAAGTCCAATTTTATTGGCCTGGTATGTATCAAGACGTGGAAAGTTACGTAGAAGCTTGTGAGATTTGTAAGCAAGCCAAATACAAGCAGTCGTCATCAAAAGCTCCATTTCAAACTAGACAACCCATAAGACCTTGGGCTATTGTGGCAGCAGACGTAACTGGACCTTTTACTCGATCTAGAAAAGGTCATCAATATATTCTAGTCATACAAGACTTATATACTAGGTTCATTGAACTCTATCCATTACGTCGACATACTGGAGCTGCTGTCTTGGAAGCTTTCAAACGTACATTTTCCTTGAGGTCTTACCCGCTGTTCCTGGTAACGGACAACGGCAGGGAGTTTGTTAATGAGACCGTACAAGATTATCTAAAATCTGTTGGAGTAAAATTTACACCATTGGCTGTCGCACATCCACAAGCCAATCCAGTGGAAAGGATAAATCGTACATTGAAACCGATGATCAGGGCCTACATTAACAAGGACCAGACCAGATGGGATGACCATCTAGGTGAATTTCAACTAGCCTACAACAGCTCATATCATGCATCATTGAAACTGTCTCCATATTTCCTGGTACATGGACAGGAACCCAGATTGTCCGACAAACTGACAGAACTGGAAATGGAAGATTTTCTTCCTGAGAATGAAGAATGGAAACAACGAGTCCAACGGTTGGACGAACTTCGTCATAAAGTCGAGAGTATCATGAGGGCTGAACATGAGAGACAATCCAGCTACAATAAAAATTCAGAACTTAAAATACCGGAAGTAAAAGTAGGTGATAAAGTTTTCTATCCGAATAGAAAGCTCAGCAACAAAGGTCAAAAATACAGCGCAAGTCTTGGGATGAAATATCTTGGACCAGTTGTCGTCTCCAAAATTATAAGTCCACTAGTCGTCGAGCTTAAAAATGATTCTGGTAAGTCTCTTGGGACTCACTATATACCGGACTTGAAAATACCACGTCAAAGTACTCGACTAGCTGATAAAAGGTCTCAGTAATTCAACATCTTGTATAAAACAAACAGATAGACCTCCAGGTAGGAAAATTCATCGCCGGTTGGTGATGAACCAACCAGGCAGTTTGGGAAAACCGGAGAGTACAATTTTCACGGCCGATGTCTGATTCACTTCCTGAATTCTTGGACGACGAACATTTGCAATTTCCACCCCGGGCGACAGTCTGGCAGGGGGGAGTGTAACGGGGTAAATTTGAATTTACCGCGTTCAAGTTTAGTCAAAATAAAACCTATAATACGACTTGTCGTCCGGAAGTGAAAATTCCCACTGCTTGGACGTCATCCCCAATTTGAACTAAGTAGTAGTCCAAAGACGCCGCAGCCGAGTGGGGAGAGAGTAATTATTTACTGTGACCGGGACGTGAAACGACATTAGTAACCGGAACGACCGAACCGAACGGACCTAGTCCAGTCCAGAATAGAAGTTCAACAGCTGAGGAGACGCTACCATAAGACGCCATACCAGACGCCGACAATTAGACGCTGAATAGTATATCAGGTAAAATAATTAATCGAGAGCTTGTGTTTTATTGTGGAACCAAGCGATAATTAAATTTGATCTTTTTATCAGATACCAGGCAGGGAGCCGGTATCTATTATAATTATTACTGATCGCGTCTGAATAACAGGTGAAGGAGAGAACGAGGTTGGAGAGTTGAGAAAGAATAAGAGAGGATAGTAAATTTGGAGAAGGAACGAGACAAGAACGGAGACGAGACTGAATTTTACCAGGACGAGACGAGAGAATACCAGGACTACAAGGACAACTGCGACGAGGACAGATCTGCGAAAAGTTAATTGTCGTTAAGGTATTCATTTAAAATTTTCCAGGCAGGAAGCCGGAAAATTTTATCAATTACTTGGTATACGTCTGGTAGCGTCGCGTCTTAGCGTTCGGAAATTAATTAATTACTCGAAAATTTAAAACTATAAATTAAACTGGAATTAGATTATATAAAATTAATTAATTAATAAACTCCAGGCAGGTAGCCGGAGCTTTTACATAGTTAAATATTTCCAGGCAGGTCGCCGGAAATATTCTAGAAGTTTCCAGGTAGGTCGCGTACCGGAAACCGTAAAATCTAGTCATCATTGCTAGTCATAAAAATTTAATTAATTATAAGTAAATTTAGTAATCAAATAAATAAAATTAATTATGAATATAATGAATAATAAATTGTCTCAGTAAAAAGAGAAAAGTTCGCGGTCAAGATTATCGATAATAAGATAAATTAATTAATTAATTAAAAGGAATAATTAGTTAAAGAAAATAGTTAAAGAAAGTAATTGATTAATTTAAGAATAGTTATTGTGGAAATAAAAGTACCTGAATTAAGGAAAATTAGAAAACGTATAAAGTGTATCGGGTAAAAACTGAGTTTGAAGTAAAAGTAAAGTGACCGCACGGAAAGAAAAGATGGCGGGCCTTAGCGGCAAATGATCGTTGGGGAAAAAAACGAACTGGTGATAAAAGTGAAGGAATCAATTGATAAAGGAAAATTAAGGTTAAAAAATAAATTAATTAATAATTATTTACACTCTTAAAATTAATTAATTTATTAAAATTTCGGGTTAAATATTATGTTAAATTTAGTAAGTAGAAACTAAGTATCGCGAGGGTGAAGCGATTTTTAACAGAGTGTGTGAGTGTGTGATCAAAGTCCAAAGGTAGTTGGCAAATAGAGTGTGTGAGTGTGTGATAAAAGTCCAAAGGTAGTTGGCAAAATATTGTGTGGGTGAGTGTGTGATAGTGCCAAAGGTAGTTGGCCAATTTTAAACAAATAAATCATTGCGGGTTATAATGAACTAGGTTTAAGGTAAATATCGCGGGTTAATAGAAATATAAGGTTTATATAAAGGTTTATAAAAGTTATAAGGTATAAAATATAAGGTTTATAATAAAGGTTATAAGGTTTATAAAAGGTATATAAAGTATAAGGTTTATAAGGTCAAAAGGTTAAAAGGTTTATAAGGTTAAATAAATAAAAGGTTTAATTTGTTAATTGGAAATAATAAAATTATTTATAAATTATCCTTCCTCATCCTTCTCTTACAATTAAACAAATTACACCGACCCTGATGATCCAAGATCCGGCTCTGGGAGGCCGTTATCACTTCCAGTGGCGCCCTTATTAAAAAGGTAATTTAAGGACGACCAGAGTAACAGCATAGCCCTGTTATAGGCCAACTGATGCCCAGATTTTTTTTAAACACCATATTTTGGTAATAACTAATAGATATATAACTATATATGAAGTATATTTTTTCCACAGAAGAAATCATCAGACAAATATATTTGTCAGGCGTTTATGGAATATTCAAAATATTAAAGCACATTCTATAGATATATCTATATCGTATACGAATCGCCGTATTTTACGATACGAGTTTAGAGAATTGATGATTTATCCTACAAGATTGATCATTTGTTTGTTTTCTAAAGAAAAAAACATCTTGTTCGGATTAGAAAAAAATCTGGGCATCGGTTGGCCCTGTGGGCCAGCCCCGTAACTTCCCGCTGTTTTCGAGCTCTAAGATCTCGAAAACATTAGTATAAATACATTTTCGAGCTCTTCGAGCTCGAAAAAACCTTTGTTATTCTTTTTATGAGCTTTCCAAGCTCAAAAGGATTACGTATTATATGAAAATGGAAAAATTTAGACTCCAAAATAATTAATAAATAAGCGTTTTTTACATATTTATTTACAATTATGTTCAATAGTTCGCTCAAAAATAAGTTTACGTAATACATTGTATCTATATGGAGTAAGTATATCGTGAAACGAGCGAACATGATGATTTTTAAGAAGTCACTTCCAATGACTTACATAAACAAGAACATATTAGTTTTGAGTTATGTTGTTCAGTAATTATAATGTTATTCAATGAAAAAAGCTGATACAGATTTTACATTGATTATTCCGTCAACGATATCTCTCGAACGAATTATCGGATTGGGACGTTCTTGGCAGCAATCGAATGCTTTTATCGAGTTCTAGAGCTGATTAGATTTTGGAATTGATCGACTCAATAGTTTCCGAAATAATCACGAAAAACGAAAAAAAAACGATTTTTTTTCATTCTTCCGTCGACGATATCTCTCGAATGAATTATCTGATTGAGACGTTTAAGGTGGAAATCGGCGCGTTTTATTGAGTTCTAGAGCTGATACAATTTTGTGATTGATTGGTTTGGTCATTACGATGATATTCGCAAAAAACAGTTTTTTACTATTTCTTTCGTCGACGATATCTTTCGAACAGATTATCCGATTGAGACGTTCTTGGCGTCAATCAAAAGCTTTTATCAAGTTCTAGAGCTGATTAGATTTTGGAATTGATCGATCCGACAGTTTTCAAAATATCCAAAAAAAACGAAAAAAAAAATTTTTTTTTTTCGTATTTCTTCAATATCTCAGAGACTATTTGACTAAATGATCTAAAATTTTCTGAAAATCTAAGTTGAGAAGAAATCTTTCGAATGCCGCCAAAAAAATGTAAATCGGTTCATTCACTAAAAAGATATGAGAGGTTTACATCCACACACACACACACACACACACACGCCCACACACACACACACACACACACACACACACACACACACACACACACACACCCATACAGACATCGCTCTGAAAATGTCTGAGTAGCATCCTCGCACCTTCAAACGTCAACATATGATGAAAACCCGATTTTTGAAAATCGGGGTGAAACCAATAACTTCCCGAATTTTTCGAAAATCGTCGATTTTCTTAGCGGGAAGTTAAAAATAAAATCCCTATTTTGGTGGATACTTTTTTGTAATTGAACGAAATCAAGAATTTTTTGTCGTAAAAATAAAATACTTGAGTTATAATTTAAAAATGAATGGATTGATCTCTTCTTATTCTAAAAAATATTACCCAATTACATTGTAATAAAATTTTATATTTATTAATTCGTATGAATATTTTTTATAGAAATGATGTACAAAGTATAGAAAAAAAAAATTTTTGCATACGAAACATACATGTAATTTAGCTGGAAAAAGATATCGCAAACCGGTTGTCGGCGTCACAAGCATACACGTGCAGACACAAAGTAAAAAGTAGAGGGCGCATATGTATATATATATGAATACGTGTGCACTAGAGGCACTAGCTGATACGTACTACAGTGTATAAAGTTGTATTCGCCGTTGAGTCTATATGTACACACGCGGTCCTCACCTGAGGGAGATCCCAGGTTTTGCAGCATGGGAACGACTAAAGAGTGGGGAGGAGAGTCACAAAAGAGTCGGAGCAGTTGCCGGTACGAACTACGAAGCCGTATCTAGTCGAGCCGCGTAAGTCGCCTGAGTAACAATGCAGTGTTGTTGTGTGGCACGTAATTTTATATTCAACTCTACAATATAAATATTGTTATTTTCTGTACTTTATGGAAATGTGTGTAGTGTGTATGTTTAAGAGAATCGAGATTTTATATACTATTAAGATAATTAAATCAATGGTGATGAAATGGGATTTGCATTAACATGGAAATTTATCTTTTCATGTAAAAAACAATTTTTTAAAAAGTGAAAACATCCACACATACAAACAATTAAGTGTTCAGTAAACTGTCTATAGATTTATTGTTACCAACTTATCAAAAATTATTGATCATAGTTCACTTGAAGTTATTGAAATTGTTAGTAGTGATTCATTAAAAAGATATAAAGAGAAAGGTGCGCTGGTAAAAATATTAATCTAAATCATAGAATTTAAAAATCAGTAAGGTATCTTTTTTAAAAATGTAAGATAAATATACCCAAAGGTCAATTTGTCTGAACAGGCATATTCCTTCCAAATGATTGAACTAGTTTACCAATTAAATTTCTGTCAAGTAACCTGGATAGTATAAATTGTTTTGATTAAATCAGATGGAAAAACAGATGCCTATTTTTATAAATAGAGAACAATAATCGAAAAAAGCAGTTTAAAATTTGCATCGCTTGCATCGAAGGCCTTGTCTCTGAGCTCTGACGCTCGGAGTAACAGTACTTCCGCTGCCGTGGTTGCTTGGAATAAGCCACTCTCCTCCATAGAACGGGACCCATACTCAACAAGAGTCTGTCGCGCTGTCCGCTCCTACGCCTTGTCTTACTGTCCCGATTATTTTTCTCTCATGCATGTTTATGCTACCCGTAATAAAACCATCGCTTGTACCTCATCTTCCTTTCTGTCTTAAAAGCAGTCTGGCCAGTCGTGTATAGATTGGCTCGATGGTAAATTTACAGTCTGCTTTAGATGGAAATCACTCAAGGTTTTAAATCAACTGAATGTGTGTTGGTGAATGAACACAAAGAGTTTATACCCTGAGTGTAAACATCAAGACCATAATGCAGCTAGAGCAGCTTGACTTTACACCTGTCTATAATAAAAACTAGTATTCTGAGCTTGCTTTTATAATATTAAAAGCTATTGAAAAACATAGAGGAAAAAAAATTTTTCACCTGCCTGTATAACTTTGGATACTTAAGCATGCATAGTTGATAGGGAATTCCTAAAATTGGAAAAAAAAACCATAATAGTTAAAAGTGCAAGAATACGACTATTTTATGTACGTTTGGTTTCACCATGAATTTTAATGTAAGGTGTTGTGGTAACAAAATTATTTTAGTATCGAATAAGTTTATAACTACTTAGATATTTTAGTGTTAATATAAAATAGTTATTAAGTGATTATATCAAATAGAAACAGAATTAATTATTGAAGTGAATTTAAGTATTAGCATTATTGGATTAACAAAATGAAGACTACACAAAGGACATTTAGGTAAGTTTCAATTTTGTTTTTGTTAATAATTTATATAGGTTATTGTTATAATATGTTTATATGCATGTATTAAAAATAATAGACGTGCTCATAATTTGTACAGCATTACTGTTGCTCGTATATAGTGATACAGTTAACAATATATATATATTATAATAGAATGCACAGTTAAGCGAAATGGTCGTTGACCCAATGACGAATGTACATGGATAATGATTATAACCATAAGAATCATAAGTTGGGTGATACTAAAAATTTACAATTCGTTAATTTTATGAAACAAATTATACACATATTTATACAGAAAAAAAACAAAGGAAAATCCAAAAGCGCACACCTTAATCATTCATGATAATTATTATTGTTTTACCATTTTAATTAATTTTATCATTATTTATTTTTATTTGGCTTTAAAAATGTTAATTTAATATTATCAGTTCAATTTTTTAAAAATATTCCGCCTTTTTTTCTTAGATGTCGCTTTTTTTTTAATCCTATACTGTCACACTACTGCAACTGCGAGTAGTTGGTAAAAGAAAAAAATAATAATAATAATAAAAATAAAAAATGGCAGCTAATCTATAATGAACTACCGGTTTTAAGTTTTTTTTTTATTAATTACAAGTAAACAAAAAGGATTTAGATAGCGATCCTCAAAAGGGTTCTTGAGACAAAAAATAAAAAAAAAATTAAGCCAACTTAATATATTTTTCAAGAGTTATTGTAGCTTTCAGATTTATACAGAACAATTAAATTGACAGCACTGACTTCTTGGATCAAAATAAATTATTTTATTTATTTATTTATTTTCAATCGTAAGGTTTGACCTCTTTCGATCATATACAAAATATTTAATACATGTAGTGAAAAAGCTTAAATGTATAATTTGTAATTTACAGTTTAACCTAGACTCGACTCAAAACTCAGACTCAGCTCAAATCAGTCCGACAGACTTTTAACAGTTCCATACTCATAATTATTAATATCTATAATTCATTTGATTCTTCCAAATCGATTAAGTAATTAAAGCATCTTTGACGAAATAAATCTAGTAATTCTGATGAATTAATCTCAAATGGAAGTTAGTTCCAAAAAGTACAAGCTACTATAATAAAAGACTTTTGATAGCAAGCTGTGTGTGCAAAAGGAACCTGAAGTGTATCAGTTCGCAATAGATTTCTACGTGAAATTACATTAGATCTAAGTTTTAGTTGATGATTAAATAAACTCGGTCTCCCAAGACACAACACTTTATAAAACTCGCACGCAATGAGGTATAATCTACGATTCCGTAACTTTAGCCATCCTAAATTACGCCTGTGCTGTGGTAGATGTTCATCACGTCTAAGACGCAAAATAAAACGCACACAATTATTTAATGACACTAAAAGCGATCTTTCAAGATCATACGTTAAATTAGTAAACACACACGCACAGTAATCATATATCGGAAGGATTATATTAATTAAATTATGTTAAATGAATTCTTCGTAATTGAATTTCTGTTGTGTTATTCTATTTTTTTAATTTCAAAAATGTTCATTCGCATCAAAAATAAAAATTCTTTATTTAAGTAATTCTTCATTTAAGTATTTTAATCTTAGTAGAAGAAAATTTATTCTTCAACCAAAAATTATGACATATATTCAACGAAATTATTTTTATCCTATAATAAAGGACTTACACTGTTACAAAAGTATTTGAAAAATTATTCAATACTATAGGCTATAGGCTGTAGAACACCTGCAACGCGTCCATTAAAATGTAAATTTATTTTCAACGGTATGTCACTCCTCTAAGGCCCAGCTGTAATATTGTTCTCATGAAAAAAAACAAGGCCACAGGTCCTGAATTTGTATTCCCCTTAGGGCAACAACCCAGGAGAACATGCTTACGTGTGTTTATATTGGTAACTTATAATTACTAAAAAACAATGAGTTTTATAAGACATGAAGTAAACATTTTTAATAAAATTAAAGTGAAAATAGATTTTCGCTAAAAATCTAAACAAAAAGTCCAACAAGGATTTTATTAAATATAATTTCCAGTAGTAAATTTTACAGTTTAAAATATACTTTTAACTAAACTTCTAGTAATATCCTGAAATTCTGATTTGAAATTGTAATTTTTCAAATTTTTCGTTCAAAGTGCCGCAGTAACATATAAAACTTTGATTTATTCTTCTTTATTCTTTGTAATTTTTAAAAAAAATATCTGATTATTCTATATATACATTGTATTTTTAATCCGTTAATCTGTTTACAAGTCATAGAATGTTAACGTGTGTATACGTATACTTACGAATGTACATACATACATACACGCTAGATCCTCAGGTATTATTATCTTAAAATTAGCCAGAGTAGCTCTCTACCCGACTAGAATTTTTCATAAGGACCTGACAAGGTCCTTATCAGGTTAACCTTATTTCAAATAAGGTCCCGATCAGGGTATCCTGACGAGGATCCTGATATGGATGTAACGCTTAAGACGCATGAGGTCCTTATCGGGATTGCCTTATAAGGTCCTTACCAGGATATCCTCATCAAATCCTTATCAGGATTACCTTATTAGTAATTATTTTTAAAAAAATATTAAATTGCAAAAAAAAAATAAGAGAATTTTAGTTCAATTGAGAATGTTATCTATTGTATTGAGAGCATTGATTAGAGGAAGTAAACATGGTTTTTATTGATGAAAAAATCCCGATGACTGCTGGGCTCGAACCTGCGTCCTTCCGATTCAAAGTCCTCGATGCTATCCACTGCGCTGACATATATATGTGATCTTGTAAGTGTGAATATAATATTCATTGTGATGTCAAAGAATAACTGATAAAGAAGTAAAAAATCCGTGCTGCAATGATCGACGTGATTTTTATACAATATTTTTTTGTACTTTGTTTAATTTTTAGTCTGTAAATAAAATACTTGAAGGGATGGGATATTTTTTTTTTTTGAGTAAGGATATCCTGACGAGGTCCTAATAAGGAACTCGTTGGGTTGACCCGATGGCAAATAACTTTTTTTTGAATAAGGATATCCTGATGAGGTCCTGATAAGGAACTTATCAGGTCGACCCGATGGCAAATAACTTTTTTTTGAGTAAGGATATCCTGATGAGGTCCTGATCAGGAACTCGTCAGGTTAACCCGATGGCAAATAACTTTTTTTTAAGTGAGGATATCCTGATGAGGTCCTGATCAGGAACTTGTCAGGTTTGCCCTAATAAGGCAAACCTCATATTAACCTGATAAGGTCCTTATGGTACTTCAGGCAAATCAGGAAGAAATTCTAGTCGGGTAAGACCTTAAAACGTCAACAACCGTTGAAAACTCGACTTTCGGTAATCGGGCTAAAATTAATAATTTCGATTTTTTTTGAAAATTTTTAAGTTATTTCTTTGCGAGAATTTAAACAAAAATTTATAGTTAATATAAAAGGACTCATATTCATTTATCTGTTTGTTTTTTCAACTTCCCGCCATGAAAATTGAAAATTTGCAAAAAAAAAAAGTAAGTAATTAGTTTTAGTCAGATTTTCCAAAACTGAGCTTTCATCAAAAATTATTTCTTTTTAGGTTTTTTTCGTATAACTCATAAACGACTTTTCTGATCAGCCTCAAAATTTAATAATTTCTAATTCTTAATGAGTTCTATCGATCGTAGCCAAGCATGCTTGAATCGGTTCATTCGTTCCAAAAATATCATCGGATAAATTTTTTTTTTTTTTTAATGAAATGTATGTATGTGCGGTCGAATAGTTTTTTGAGCTAGAATAGATCAGAAATTTACAAGTAATAATGTTTTCAAGCTCAGAGAGTTCGAGAGCAGCGGGAAATTTTGGGGTTGTCGAAGAGTCAACCGTTTTTCAGATTTTTTTTTTATATAACGAATGATTTTTCGCCTGTATTAATTTATACACAATCTGTCGACTCTGGTATTGTACATGAGAAAGAATATAGTAAAATAATGGTGAAGTTCGATATTAATTTTCAAAGGATGAACGAGCACAGTACTGGAATGGATAGAGATAGTGAATGAGAGCAAAATGAAAGCTTTATATTTAGTCACTTATTATTTAGCAATATATAGTCAATTTATAAATATTGTCCAGAGAGATTCGGGAAAAAATGGTTTAGTAAAAATTCAATAACAATCAGTAAAAGTTTCATTCTCAATTAGATTTTTTAGTGAATTAAATAGTAAAATTTATTATATGCTTTTTTTATTTTGTGCTTTCAAACTTTAAATAATTTTACTTGTGACTTAGTAATTTATAGGATTAAACAATTATGATTTTTACTTATTGAAAGGAAAACTTCTGTAATTGTAAATTATTTTTTTTTAATTTAATACCGATAACCTTACCACTGGGGTAGAGTGGATTGATACATTGGTTGTTTTTTTTTGTTTTTTCTAATAAATTTCTTATAGAAATCTGGCTATTGCATTTGATCTCATGTTGGAATTTTCAAAGAATTTTGTCATAACCTAATCCAATTCGATGAGTAGGCTCTAAAAATATTATTAGTTAAAAAATTTATATATGCATGTATAATTTTATACATATCAATTCAACGAAGTTGCGACGGTGACTCTATGATTTTTTAAATTTTTTAGCATGGTTTCATACATGTAAAAAGAAGTCTTCAGCTAAATTTTTAGCTCTCTATTTCAACCCACTATGGATTTATCAATCTTTGCTTAAAAAAAGGGGGTCATTTTTCTTGCTTTCAACGCTTTTTCTAAAAAAAATTTCTTTTAATGTTTTTTTAGTGATTTTTATTCAAAAAATTAGTTTTTTGTTCAATGGGACACTTGATTTTTTTCGAAAAATTTAACAAAATTCTATGTTAAAAAACAAAATTATTGAGCCATAACCCAAGATGGGCTTCAAATAACTTCTATAGTGAAAAAAATTAAAAAACAATTCTGCAAGGCTTTTACAATTTACTAAAAAAGCAGTAGTACTTGAGCAATCTATCTAGACAAGCCGCAGTAGTTAAACATTCTTGTTTAAGAAGAATTGGTCGAAGAATTGGTCTCTCTTGAATTGTTCAAGAAAGACCAATACTTGAACAACTATAAGATAAAATATATGATATAAGTGTAAAATACAGAGTACAGTTCAAAAATCAATAAAAACTCATCAAACTTTTGTAATTTTTAATTTTATAAATTTAATTATGTATAATTTAATAATGACTAGTATATAATGTTATTAAAAATGTGTAATACTTCAGTTAATCGAAAATTAATTTATTTTGTCGAACACAATTAATATTAATAAATCAGTTTATCAAACAATATAGACGCGTAGATTTAAAAAAAAAATTTTACTTGCAATTTTTCAGTTTATTTTTCTATTTTACTTGATTTACTAAATATAAAGCACTAAAATTATTGAATGTCGTCAAATTTTGCTGTCATTTCAATGTTTATGTTACCTATTAAAATAATTAGGTTAGAATGTTGTAAATAATGTATTTTTATAAAATATACAACTTTTTACTTCAAATAACTTTTATTTATAACATTTACCAATAATAAAAATCATTAAAATAATTGATTGTTTTTATTTTTTAACATCAATTAAATCACATATAGTAACCTGTTCAACTACTGCTGCATTCCGAAAAAAACATAGAACCTATACTTGAATATTTTACGTGATCTTGTTCAAGTATCGGGTACGACTTAAAAAATATACATACTCGTATCATTTTTTTTACTAAATATTTATGTAACGTACTTTTTGCCGGTTATTCATTCAATCAATTTGAATCATTTTTATGAGAAAATAAGCATCAATTGGTCAATCATTGTGTTGTAGTATTAAATTCAATAAAATTATAATTATTCCGGTATGAAATGAAAAGATATTTACTGCAATTACTTACTAAATTTTCAAACAATATTGCAATACAAAAATTTCTTATATTTAACGCTAAAATTTTCAAATAATTCAACATATAATTTTGTTCAAGTACTGCTCCTATTTTCAGTGGTGATCAAGTACTAGGTACTTTACCTTAGTTATGGTTGAATTAGTGATTCGGGTAAGCGTCAAATACCATTGAAATTCATACTTTACTACAGAATTAAAAATATTCGAACCGCAATCTTTTGCAATCCTATCGATTTAATGAGTACAACAGAAGAAAAAATTATTCAAAAAAGGTTTTGTATCATTTATTGATTTATTTGAATTAGCCTTGATTGTAAAAATAGAATAAATAATTTTTGAATATAACCTCATTCTGTTTGTTTTCGCGATATTAAGGCTAATCGGTAGAATCGTGGCTTTCTCCTTTTTCTCGCTCTTCATGTATTCAAACTCACGAGCTCAACGATCGCTTTAATTCATGTTGAAAGCAATAAAAGAGAACTACTTTGCTGATTAATCAGTTTACTACGAAGTTTGGAAAATTCAAAAGTAGGTAACATCGAAAATTTTTTTACTCTTATATTCTTTAAATGTATATTAAATTCGTTTCATTTGTAAATAGTGCTTTTGATAATTATCCAGGTATCCTTGTAGAAGATTTTGTTAATTTTTTGATTACCGTGATTTTATTCAAGTAATCGTGGTTACCAGGTATAAAAAAATAAATCTATAACAGTACTAAAAATACTTCTAATGCTTTTCCAGGTGTTGAGATAATGCGCTTTCGATGATTCAATTAACTTCTCATGAATTTTTTGACTATGTGAGCTACTCTACTGCAAAAAAAATTTAGCGATACTTCTAGTATTTCTAATTATTATTTGGGAATCATAATGTAGAGATACTGGATTTACGGTAAATATATTTATTATAAATTGTTTATTTTATAATGTGAATTAATTAATGATGATAATTAATAAGTGATAATATTAAATTGTATCTATAAGTGAATAGTAACTGTCATTAAAATTTTAAACTATTCAAATGGTTTAAAGTATTTCATTACTTTTATTGTGAATTAATTTTTAACAATTGTTAATTTTATAATAAAAGTAATTAATTGAATTTAAACTTGTGATTTGATTATATTAATTTATTAAATATTATTTCTTAAATAAATTTGTATGAATTTTTTAAATTAAATGAAATTGATTTATTTAATTTATTTATATTAATATCTACTATATATTTATGTTAATTTAGTAAATTCATCTACGTATTAGTTTGATTTTATAATCATAATTATCATTTTAATATTTTAACGTATAACCTAAAACTTTAAATTGTTAATGACATCTAAACAATGTAAAAAATTTGAAGTTCACGGTGTGGTGTGAATGATTTGATGTTAAAATTTTCAACACTCCCGGTGTAAAAGTCACACAACGCACAGTGTTAACTTTTAGACTGTGTGAATTAGAACGTTCACACCGCCGATGGTGTAAATGTTCAAGTTGTTTTATTTCAAAATGCCATGAGTATGCCTCACAAACTCTAAGTTACCACTACCAAAACGACGGAAAAACCCTCAATATACTCCGCAAAAACCATGAGAAACTACCATAGAAATTCCGAGCAAGCCCAAACTCTACTCCGCGAAAACACCGATGAAACTCCAAAAGAACACCCACGAAATTCAGCAAGAACACCGACAAAACTCCGTGTCGTTACTGTACACAAAAATACTGCGTGTCTACCATGAAAATGCCGTCAAAATTCCCTTGGTGTACCTAGTTTTAATCGAGTTTTTTCCGAATTCTTACGGTGGCCCTAAAAGCGCGAGAATCCGTAAAAACTCTGATTAAACTGCATAGAAACACATTAAAAACTCCTACAAAACACCAAGAGAACTGCGTGATAATACCGACGAAACTCCAAGAGAACACCTATAAAACTCTGAGAGAAAACCAACGAAAGTCAGTAAAAACACCAACTAAACTCCGCAAAAACTCCGTGTCGTAACTCTATACAAAAATACCGCGTTACTGCCATGAAAACACCGTCGAAACTTCCACGACACAGCCAGTTTCGCTCGAGTTTTTTTCCGAATTTTTACAGTGGCGCTAAAAGCGCTAGAATCTGTAGAAACTCCGACTAAACTGCAAGGAAACACCCAAAGAACTCCGATAAAACACTAAGAAAACTTCGCGATAACACCGACGAAACTCCAAGAAAACACCAACAAAACTCCAAGAGAAAACTGGCAAAACTCTTCAAAAACACGGACAAAACTCCGTATCGTAATTGCACACGAAACGCCACGTTTCTACCGCGAAAACACTGTCGAAACTCCTTCGAAACACCGAGTTTCTGTCGAGTTTTTTCCGAGTTCCCACGGTGGCACCAAAACCGCTAGATCCAAGATTACTCGAGTTCATCATGGTAATTTTGAATAATAAATTTTTTTCGTTTGTCTTTTAGTGAAACTAATGGGTATAGAATATTCACGCGCTTTCTGGTTATTAAAAACAAAAAATTACTTAAATTAAACGTGTTGGAATTAATTGAGGATGTCAATAGTTACATTTATGGGAAAATGAATAATAAAACAGTATATGAGCTACATACTCTCATTAAATTTCCTTTATTAAATAAATTATCTATGAATACAATTATTCAAGATTTATGCCACAATATTTTACGTAAACATAGTATATTTTACTAAAAGGCCAGAAAGTTTGAAATTCCTACACTGCGCCTTATGATGCCCTCGGCTTCGCTTCGGGCATCATATCAGGGCTTTCAAACTTCTGCCCGTGTGGTGTATACTCACTAAACATGAATTAATAAAAATTTCATAAATTGCGTTAGTGAAGCAGTATTCACTTGACAATCAGTGTATTTCAACAACAAATTAGTGAATTTTCACTAATGAATTTAGATTTATAATTTTCGCTAGAAAATGAATAATTTTCACTAATGATCTAGCGATATTTTCATAATTTCCACAAGTGAAACTGTTATGCACTTCTTAATTTGTGAATTTCACAAATCCACTAGTAACTTTAGCTAGCAAATAATTAAATATTTTATCAGATATAAATATAATTAATACACGGAAAGAAATTTCCTTTAAAAATTACCGTTAAATTCACTGTAATCGTGGGACGAATGGCACGACCTAATCATTTGTCGGTAAGTCAGATAATTTTTAACCTTTTTTCAACAAATTTTACGGTAGTCTACTGTAAATTTTATTCGGTTTTCGGTAAATTTTATGAAGTTTACCACAAAATAAATGAATTTTTTCCTAATTTTTATTTCGAAAATGGTGATAAATAAAAGCACTGCATTATGTCCCACGATTACAGTGAATTTAACGGTAATTTTTAAAGAAAATTTCTTTCCGTGTAATTATGGTACTATTTTTAAAAATTTTAATAAAAAACTTTCAAATTAAAAAAAAATAGAAGTATAGAACAATAATATATTTATATGAAGAATACGTCAATCATAACATCACGGATTTTTTATTTCTTCATCAGTTATTGTTTGGTATCATAACGAATATACTATTTACACTCACGTGATCACATGCGTAGGCCAGCGCAGTGGATAGCATCAAAGACTTTGAATCGGAAGGATGCAGGTTCGAGCCCAGCAGTCACCGGGATTTTTTCGTCAATCAAAATCATGTATACTTCCTCTAAGTAATGATTCTAATACATTGATCACATTTCGGATCTAATTACATGTGTCTTATATTTTTTTTCACCGATGAAATCAGTGGATTCCCATATTCACTTTTCAATTTAGTGGATTCTCATATTCACTTAGAATATGTGAATATCAAATCAGTGAATTTTGATAGTCACATATTCATTTAATGAATAGTCACTAATTCTGAGTGGTACGATTGTCACAATGACAACAAGTGAATATTCACTTAGAATTAGTGAAAAATCACTAATTCATGTTTAGAGAGTAGTATTTTTCTTCATATAGCCAGTCGAAAGTACGAAATAAATGGCATAGGTTAGTGATGCCTGCCCCGATATTTGCAGCACGAGCAAAGCGAGTGCTGCTGGTCGAGGGCAGGCATAAAAAAATAAGAAAAAGTAAATATAATCGTAGTTTAGAAAATAGTATATTACACTACAATGGCAGTAAAGTAAGAAATGTCTCAGATCACATATAATTGTTGTCTGAGGAGAAGCCGAGGTCAACAAACATGTGATCTGAGTCTTTCTTATTTATTTCCCGAGGTGTATATACTATTTTTCTCGCCTGCGGGCCCAAAGCGTTAACTTTCGTCTCGCTGTGCAAAATGAAGTTGGCGCTTTCCGCCTCTATCGAGGAGAAAAATAATTTTTATCAAATGCTGATTTCAATGCACTTTTCTCCGTTTAAACTCCACCTAAGTCAGCTAGATTAATTATTTTAAATACAGTCAATATCGATTTCAAAAGGTATAGAGAGATTAGAATAATCAAGCTGTCCCTCATGGATATATCTAACTCATATATTTAAAAGAAAGATATCAATCGAAGCATAAAGACTCGAAACAAATTTGACGTTATGTGTTCATTGGTTTTCAGAAAAGAAAAATCAAAATTAAACAATAATTTTCTTTTCTGGATTGATGCAACCAAAAATTGTCTAAAAACTAATGCGTTCTTATAGCGTGTAAATGCTATTTCAGAAAGAAATGACCACTTAGTACAGTATCATACGAAGGAGGATAAGACTATCTAAGTAATTTTTCACTCAATGAAACTTCATGGATCGAATATGTTTTGAAAAATTAATTAATGTAATGGGGCTGAAATTCATTTCCCTTTTACAACAGGCTTTTTCCTCACTTTTTTGGGTATACACGCGCTGCGAAGCCCCTACCTCCGCCCCAGACGAACCCCTTCATCGTAAAATATAATCAAGTGACCAAGGGTGGACGTTAACCGAAGGAAAGTTCCATGAACTCGCCCCATTGACGCGTGGTCTTTAACCACAATCACCACAAGTCCATTCCTCTGTGGGCCTAACACTTTATCCATCTCAGGAAAAAAAGGAGACTTCAGTCGAAGTGAGCTTGAAGAGGTCCGCCCGTAGCACGTTCCATGTGCCGGTTAACAGGTCACTTCAATACAAAATGGTGAGACGCGGCTTCGCCTTACTACCCTAAAATGGGTTCTCTCGGTTTGTAATCATCCAAGTTGCAAACAAGCTATTACTCACTTGTTTATGCTTTGGGTGATATACTATGCTCTCCTAGCCTTTAGGCGCTCTGATTATTTAAACCAAATTAAAGTTTAGAGCAGCTCGGATATGTTTTGAACAATGTCAGAAATTTGCGTCAAAAAAATTTACCCTTCAAAATTTTACAGAACAGTGATTTATAAACAAAAAACATAATTTCCCTGTGCGAAATTGACTTTCAAAGCATATGTTGCAAAAATAATTTTAGAAAATGGGATGATAATCGATGAATCACAAGTTTTTATTCGATTCCAAGATATAATTTTGATAAAAAAAAATTTGATTAAGACTTTTAATAATTTTCATTATAAGATAAAAGTGATCATTTTTTATAAAAGCTAGGGCTTTTACAAGGAATTAATAGGAGAATTAATTTTATCCCCAAACAGTATTTCTTAATAGTTGGTTGCGTTTATTAAAGAATATTAAACATTTATTAAAAAGAAGAATTACATGTTTGAAAGATCTTGCAAAGATTCTATTATAAAACCCCAAAAAAATAGAATCCTATAGGGTAAGAAAATCAATATCCGGCCACTATGAATGTGGTTGCGATAAGCTGAATATTTCTAAGGAGTATAATGAACTGGTATGGTATCATTTTCCTACTCTTTGATAGGGCTTTTGATGCTGGAATATTAACAAAAGCTTTTTGGTTGTAGGTGGAGGAGAGTGTGACTATCAAAAAGACGTTTGGACGATTTTTATGAGATTCACCGGGTATATTTCAGATTGTTATAATTTTTTGCCATATTTTAGCGATGTTTGCTCTTCGAATAATAGCTTTTGTAAAATTTGATTTCATTCAATGACCGTTCGAAAATTTAGTTACATATCATAATAGTATGTTAGAGCAAGGTAAAATTAATCGTTTTGCATTAAAAATTCATACATTAAAGTCAAACGTTAACAATATTTAGATAAAAATTAAATCTTCGTTGAGTAAAACATGACCTATTTTTAAGATTTTTTAGGTACATACACTGAGAAAAAAATTCTCTTCGGACAATTAAATTGGTTTTTGGTAACAAAATCTATTTTGTCATTTTTAACAAATGATTTAATAGACTCTATTTGGTTGACGTTAATATTTCTTTTGCTACGATAATAAAATCATTTGGTAAAGTTAAGAAAATATTTATTTGATAGACAACTAAATTATTTTGTAGTACCAACAAACTCAAATATTAAAGCAAAATATCATTATGTTAACTCTAATAAATATTACTTAGACACAACAAAATATATTCATTTAGAATAAATATATATATATTTGTTTGATGTTAATAAATATATATTAAAACCTAATGATTATTGATTTAAAAAGTTGTGGTGCTAGGCAGCAGTAGCGGGAGTAGTTCGGTGCTCGTCACTAGATCGCGCCAACTTTTTGTAGTGTCCCTGGTAAGACACTTATATCAGAGTTATTATATTCAAAACTTGAAGCATTTATGAAACGGGTCCTCCTCGGTTAATTAGCAGAGTAATGACAACCCTTTTTGATAGTAATATAAGGGTATCCTGTATTACACTGGGACATTAATGTTTGATATTAATTCTTTCTTGAACAATTTTTGTCATAATGCATAAAAAAAGTACTTGTCAAGGAAATAAATTATATTTCTACATATGCATTTATTTAATTGTTAGAGAAATATTCTATCATTCTAAAATAATATTGAATTATTATTAATAACCCATTCTCTAAGGCTCACTAATGTATTTCATTATGCCTACTTTATAAGCTCTACAGGTAATCAATTTGATTTTATGCTTGCTACTTAACGCGTAGTTATCTTTACTAAATATTTTATAGTTTCTAATCATTTGTTTTGTTGGTGGATTATAAAATATTTAGTTAAAACAACAAAATATATGATTGGCAATGGGCAATCAAATTATTTCGTTGTCATAACTAAAATTTAGTTGTCAGAAGAAAATTTTTTTCTCAGTGTAGAAAAAAATGAACAATATAAATTGAGAAACGAAAAGTAATACAATGATAAAGTAATCAGTAAATAAGGTAAGTGACCCCTCTATCGGCCAGTTAAGCGTATTTTTTTTTTTTTAAATTAAGAATTAAAATATAAAAAGGCAATTCATGCATAAAACAGTGATAGAACCTTGAAGCGTATACATTTAACTTCAAATTAAAAAAAAATGTATGTAAAAATATTTATTAGAAATTAAGGTAAGGGGCCCAGTTTCTGACCTTTTAAGAGTGCTAGTTGAGGTTATAATATAATAGTTAATGTAAGATTTAACTTAATGAGAAAAAAGAAATTTTATCAACTAGTTTAGGATTTGTCAAATAAAGTCTTATGCGTAAAATAATTATTTGAATTGATTAATAATTTAAGTTGAGGTTTTAAAAATTGACTTCTGGTGACCCAGTTTCTGATCGTCAGAATTCTTCAGGTCGCAGTTTCTGACCCTCACATTAAACCATGATTATGAAGTACTTACTAAGTTTGAATATACTAAAACTGTTGTTTCGATGAATTAATTAAATATTTTTTATAACAAATACATAGTTTTTTTAAATATTTAAAATATAAATAATTAATCATGCTCTAAAACACTACAGAAATGAAAAAATTAAAATCATTTGTTGAAACTACTTTGGTTTATTTTTTTTTCCTCCAATTCATCACTCCAAAAATGTACTTTCAAGATCTAAATATAATCTTTTATTTATTAAAATGAATATTAAATGTCAATTTATACCTGTATTATAATAGTACATTGCATAGCGAGTGGGTTAGATGAGTCTTTATACGGGAAGCACAATGTTTTTAACACGAGTCGTAGGTGCACACGCACGAGCGCCAGCGAGTGCTTAGTGTGCACCGGAGACGAGTGCTAAGAACATTGTGTTTGACGGATAAAGACTTAACCCACGTGCTATGCACTATACTTTATTCAACAATTGTCTGATTCTTGCGAATTATCATATCAGCAAAGTTAACCCTAAATCAGGTGGGGTTCTATATGATATTAGTTCTTGATTTCTCTCACCACTTATATCTTTTATTTATTTTAATTAATAAAAAATAACTAACGTATTTATACGTAGACACTGATACCAAAGTTGTTAGATTGATTGTACTACTCATTCTGAATATATTTAGTGTCGAGATTATTTGCTTTAGTGATAATGGTAGAGTTTGTTTTTGAGAACGGTCGATAATGATTTTTGAGGAACGTGTTTATGGATTCAAATCCGGATGTTTATGACTCTATAAACACACGCTGTTGAGGAACATGGGACGCCATTTGCTTTTTGACGAATTATCAACCACCGATCGGTAAATGGTCATTTAGGGTTTGCTTTGCAGATATGATAAGTCGCGATAATCAGGCATGCGTTGAATAAAAAATATTAAAAAAAAATTTAATAAAATTATGAATATTGTTATTTTTACATTTTATAGACATGTAATTAAATAGATAACCTCGTTCGTAGTAGGTTAGAGTGTGAGGGTCAACAACTTCATCACACCTTTAAAATTGAGCCTAGTTATTGGGCTTCAAATTTCAGCAACAAAACTCATGTTAATATGTTTTATACGTATATTAAAATGAATTTTAATTAAATATTGATCTATCCATACATTTTTAATTGAATTTTTTTACTGACATGATAATTAGTGCACAGATTCAATTGTCGTACCTTTTAATGTCAGCTGTTTAGACTACACACTGAAAAAAATAATCGCTAGCAGCTAGCGATTATTTTCTTTAGCAGCTAGCGATTTTTAATCGCTAGCTGCAAGCGATTATTTCGCTAGCAGTAAGCGATATTTTCTTTAGCAGCTAGCGATTAAAAATCGTTAGCTGCAAGCGATTATTTCGCTAGCAGTTAGCGGTTTTTTCGCTATCAGGTAGCGATTAAAAATCGCTTGCTGGAAGCGATTATTTCGCTAGCCGTTAGCGATTTTTTCACTAGCAGGTAGCGATTAAAAATCGCTTGCTGGAAGCGATTATTTCGCTAGCTGCTACAGATTTTTTCCTTGTAGGGAAATGGGGGCAAAATGGGCCCCCCAACTTTTTTAACATGAAAAGTGTTTGGGGTGGGGGAGGAGCAAAATGGGACATTGAGGCAAAATGGGCCACTGAGGCAAATGGTCCCCCAAAAATTTTTAAATAAGACAAGTAAAAAAAACTGAAGATTTGAATCTTTTTTTTCTTAAGGGGTCCATTTTGCCCCACCCCTTCCTCCATACCAAACACTTTATATGTCAAAAATTTTTGGGGGACCATTTTGCTTCAGCGACCCATTTAGCCCCCCTTTCTCTACAAGGAAAAAATCTGTAGTAGCTAGCGAAATAATCGCTTCCAGCAAGCGATTTTTAATCGCTACCTGCTAACGATAAAATCGCTAACGGCTAGCGAAAAAATCGCTTCCAGCAAGCGATTTTTAATCGCTACCTGATAGCGAAAAAACCGCTAACTGCTAGCGAAATAATCGCTTGCAGCTAGCGATTAAAAATCGCTAGCTGCTAAAGAAAATAATCGCTAGCTGCTAGCGATTATTTTTTTCAGTGCACTTAAAAAATGGCTTTCTCAGCCACTTACGACTAAATCATTTTTTTTTATTCAGTTAATAATTTTTATGTTTTTTGAATTGTCATTAATTAGGCTCAAAATAGATTATTATAAATTAAGAAAAAATCGATTTTCTTATTAAAGTTATAGTTTTTTAAGTAAGTTAGAAAAAAGTTGAAAAGGTCAGAAACAAGGTCATGGTCAACAACAGGGTCTTTTACCTTAAATAATAAATGAAAATAACTTCAATTCCTGATGTCCCCTCTATTGGCCTAGCTGTCTCCTCTATTGGCCACCTTTTAGATAAAATTTTAGCTGATTGGATGTATATAATTTATTTTCATCTATTATAAATATTTATATTTATTTTGAAATATAACTTAATCGATTTGTTTTTGTATTTTGACATTAAAAAATTAAATTGACTATTTTGCATATAGATGTTAATAACCTCAAAAATAATAAAACTAAGGTGGCCGATAATGCATCCAGAGGTAATTTTCTTGTATCTATATTCGGCCACCCTATTTTTATTATAAATTAGGTAAAAATCATTAAATTTTTAACTCTTAAAACTACTATGAAACGAGCTAATGAGATTACAAAACAAAAATCGGACTTTTATTGTTATTTTTAATTAGTAATCGGTTAATGAAAAAACAAGTATACTTAACCTCCCTGATAAGAAACCACTAGAAATCGCGTCTGACACACTACTATTTTTTTTTTAATTAAAAAATAAATTTTTACAATGATCAAAGTATGTTTAATCTAAACTAGATTAATTTTACTTTTTTTTAAAAAACTATTTACGCATTAATAGTACTTATTGTGGAAATATATCGATTTTTCGACCAAGTGGCCGATAAAGGGGGCCTGGCCAATAGAGGGGTCACACCTTACTATTATTCTAAATAGTAATTCCTTAATTTATAAATTAAAAAATTGATATTCGAACTTTGAGAATCGCAACTTAAGTATTGACACGCAGGTTCCAGGTTATTATTTCAAACACTAATTTTTAAAGTGTCTTTTTTCCGTGTAATAGTGTAAAGAAAAGAAGCAGGTTTCAAAGTAAAATACGTTTTTAATTATGGATTTTTGAACCCAAGATGGTTAAAAAATGTGAAACAAATGGTGATTTACTGTGTTGTTTTAATATGTCTAAAAATTGCTTTCATTAATTTAAGGGTATTTTGTAGTTGTACATTCTTTCCGTACATATATTGTTTATAATTAAAGTAATTAATGTAATTTTTTTTATGTAATATATTGGATATAATAGTTATTGTCTATTTCGAAGAGTTAAGTTTGAAATACTATCTACTATCGTTTCAAAATTATTTGCCGATTCACTGGCGTTTATAAAATAAAATGAAATAAAATGTTTGTTCAATTATTTTTATTATTTATTTATAATTGAAATTCTAATATTCGTCTTGTTGAGTGTGAAAAGTCGAAAAACGTTCTTAAACTCTGTGTGTCATAAATGTATTTAAATACAATTTGAGTATTTTAATACACGACAAGTCGAGAAATTTTGGGTAGTTTATAAATGTCTCGGTACGACCTGGTATCATCTGGAAGTCAAGGGCGGTAGACGAGAAGGCGCCGGGATTGGCTTCGCATGCACACGTAATCGATATAGCTACTGAAGTTCATGGCGCACTAGCAACTACCACGTCATATATCTATTCTTCATTTATCCTTTTTTCTTCAAAACCGTCAGTATCGTCACCAGTGGCTTTTTTTTATTCACAATTCTCCCGATCACATAACGCTAAACTATAATTTTTAATTTTAATCTAAAAATAAATAATAAAACATTCAAATGAAGGGTTCAACTCATTCAAACTAATTAATTTTTCATTAATATCTAAAATTTTTTAATGATTGAAATTTTCCTATCATTGTCGTATTTTTGTATGGTCGTTATTCTGAAATTTTTATGATTTTAAATTTGTATTTATTTTACTAATTTTATAAAATGCAATTCAGTAAGAAATTATATAAACTAAAATTGTTATAGTTAAATAAGATACAAATCATTAGATAATCCAAGTCTTACAATATTAGATACCGAGCTATCAAATATATATATACATTTATTTTTCTTTTCTGAGGTGTTGTGTAGAAAATAATGAGGGATACCTTACATAGCATATGAAACTTCCAAGATCGTAAAAGTAGAGTTGCGTAGTGATTTCTACAGAAACTGATGAACTATTCTATGAAATTACCATAATAATAACCATTGTATAAACACTCTCTCACTGCTGTTATCTTCCCAGGCTCAATCTAAATATTATCCAATTTTTCTTATATTTAAAGGCTGAAATCATAGCCAACAAATTTAACTTCGCCATAGGCTATCATAATTTCTCGAGTAGGTTCCAGGAATACTATTGGTTCAAAATTTCATTTATATTCAGAAAAAAACTGTCAGAAAAAAAAATTTATTTTTCATTTTAATTGAATACATCTCAAAAGTTACTTTAATAAAGAAAAAAAAATTCTCCTAAAATTTCAGCTCTCTATCTCATAAATTGAGCTGGTGTACGGGGAGGGGGGAGGGTCTCCTTTTCCGTTTAAAATACATTGAAAAAAATTTGTTTTTTTTTATTTTGTAAATAACTATATGAAAAATTTTTTTTTCCGATTTTTGAATTCAGCAATCTTATGAGAAATTAAATTCTTTATAAAAAAGGTCTCTTTTGTCATACGCTCGAAGTTAATAGAATAAAAGTTATGGAGATTGAAACTTCGGGGGAAAAAGTCGAATTTTCACAATCAGTCATAACTATAACAATTATTCGCATTTTTTTATGTATATGCACATATTGTTATAGCGGATAAAATGACGCTTCTTTTGAGCTCTAGAGCTCGATATCTGAATTTGCAAAAAAGTTATTGCAAAAAACCTGTTTTTTTTTATCGAACTGTTCACTCCTAAGGGAAATAATCATATCGTAAGAACAAATCTGGGCGTCGGTTGGCCTTGCGGGCCAGTCCCAACACTTCCCGCTGTTTTCGAGCTCCTTGAGATCAAGGAGCTCGAAAACATTAGTGTGAAAACATTTTTGAGCTCTTCCATGCAATTGTTTTTTTCTAAACTTTTCAAGCACAAACAAGTTACGTTTTATGTTAAAGTTTGACAATTCATGAATCGGAAATCATTAATAACTAATCGTATTTTCAATTTTTATTCCCGATTATATTCAATGAAATAAATGTATTCAGGATGACATCAATAGCAGTGATAAAAATAAAGATTTAAATGAGTTTTGACTCCGATCAGAGCGATAATATATAAAATATTTGAGAAAAATAGTAAATGCTGTGTTTTTTCAATTTTTTTGTTGATAATATAATTTAAACTAAAGAATGAATGAGATGAAATTAAATGGGGATCGAAAGAAACCATAAAGACGAAAAGTTGGTATGATTTCGGGCGCATTTTAGTACATTATATTATGATTTATCAGGAAAAAAAAGTATAATCAACACATGTATATCAATGTATTATCAAGTTCTAAAGCTGATTAGATTTTGGAATCGATTTAGAAGGACGTTTCTGAGAAACTTGTAAAAATCTAAAAAAAAAGTTTTTTTTTTCGTATTTTTCAATTTTATCAGAGTCTATTCAATTCGAATGATCTAAAATTTTCTGGAAAGTTAAGGGCTAATAAGCTCTTTCGACTGCCACAAGAACCATGTTTATCGTTTAATTTATTAAAAAGTTATCCAAAGTTTACACACACACCCACACACACACACACACTCGGACGTAATTCTAAAAAGAGTCAGAATAGCTTCTTACTAGAACTTCAAAACGTCGACATCTGATGAAATTTTAATTTTCGTAAATCGGGTTGAAAATTATAACTTTCCAAATTTTGTGAGAATCGTTGATTTTCTTAGCGGAAATTAAAAATTTGAAAATACTCACTAATAATGTAATTTTAATGTTATACACTGTATAAAATTCGCGGAGTGAATGCGGATTAAATCCGGAGTGAATGCGGAGTGAATGAATTTTTAATTATTCACTCCGCTCGGAGTGAAATTTACTCCAGAGAGGAGTTGTAAGAATATAATTAATAAAATATAACTCGACTTAATGTAATCGAAGTAAAAACTCGTGTATAAAATTTCTGATCAGCTAATAGGCACGCACACACCCACACACATATTCGAACACACACACGTACACACAATCAAACACTTGCACATACGCGCATGCACACACGCACACATTCGCACATGTGCACACATTTGCATACTCTCACACATTTGCACATGTGCACACATTTGCATACTCGCACACATTTGCACACATTCGCACATGTGCACACATTTGCACACTCGCACACATTCGCACATGTGCACAAGTTTGCACACACGCACTCATTTGCACGCCAATACGCACACACGCATACCTTTGCGCACACACGCACATATTTGCGCATGCTCACAACTCCCGCACGCACACATTTGCACTTCCGAACACACACTATTTAACGGTTTAATATAAATTTAAATAAATTAATTTAAGTATTAAAACTCCGGGCTGGAGTGAATTGAGAGTGAAATAAAATCTGCGTCACTCCGCAATCACTCCGCCAAAAAAAAACTCCCCATTTACTCTGCATACGGAGTGATTTTTTTTAAAACTCCGGAACTCCGAGTGGCGGAGTGAATGCGGAGTGAATTCGGATTTAATTTAACTCCGAATTCACTCCGGATTCACTCCCGATTTTTTACAGTGTAAACTTTATAATACTATTCTGTTGCGAATAACTATTTATTTTTAATTTTGCATCCACGTGAATTTTGCTTTTAACCAGCGCTGGGTAACCGAGCTCTATAGCGGTTCTCACAGTGCGGTTTTATCCAATGCTGCTACAGCGCGTCCGTGCTCATGTATCTAGTTCAATCGGACTGAGAACAGCTTGAAATATATAAAAAAATTAATTCATAATTCAATTTTAACTCAAAATAAAGAAATAATGAGAAATTTACTTCCATTTTGGATGCCGAATGTCTTTTTCTGTTTTTGCGTTCCAACATTGATAAAATTTATTTTAAAAAAAATTGATCGTCATTTTACACTTCATTTCACTTAATAGTTAAAAAAAAATTGGGTCATTATTCAAAATTAATCTTGTGCACAACGCTAGTCAACAGATAGAAAATAAATTAACTTCTTCTCCTTTGATAGCGTCAATAATGAAAGTAACATCACTAAACTGTCGGGTCAGGAGACATGTCCTGCCAATATCTTCTTTTTTTGTATCGTTTTATTTCATCTCTTTCCATTAATCTCATCTACTCTCTTATTGTCTTTTCCTAGAACAAAAATTTATACCGAAACGTATTCTTAATTCGATTCCTTTTCCAATATATATTGAAAATATATAGTGAAAAAAATATAAGTTCATTTCGTTGTTATTCTGAAAATATCTGTGCCACACACTATTTTTGAACCACAGACAATCTGACGAAGACGATCAAATTTTTTTATTGGACTTTTCTTATTATAATACATGTCGTTCAATTAAATAAAGCGTCAAACATTAATTAGGGTTTCCTCTTTATATTAATATCCTTTTTATAACATGTTAATGCGATATTAAAAGTACTCTCTAAATCTGAAACGCTGACTATTCACTGCTTCTTAGTTATAACTATACCAAGTGGTATACTTATACACTGTAAAAAGAGCGGTGTTAAAAATGGACTCATTTTAACTCCGCCCGGTGTTAAAATAAAATTACACCGGTGTAGGAGGAGTAATTCACCGGTGTTAAAAATCCCGGTGTTAAATCGGGGTAAACTGCGCCCGCTCAGAGTATTAGCTTTAGAAAGCTTATAAAATGAAAAAAATATTTTGATACACACACACACGCATAAACTCACGAGCGCACACACACACACACACGTGAGCTCCTACATGCATACGTAAACACACGTGAGCTCACACACGCGCGCGAGCTCACGCGCGAGTTCAACAAACGCACATGAGCTTACGCGAATGAGCTTACACACGCATACACGTGAGCTCGTATGTGTGAGCTCACACAAATGAGATCACCTGAGTGTGAGCTCACACACACACATGAGCTCACACGCGTAATCTCGCATGCATGAGTTCCAAGAGCTCACACACCTGAGCTCGGGTGCATGAACTCACATTCCTGGACACACGCGAGCTCACACACACGCGAATTCACGCACATGAGCTCACGCAAATGAGCTTACACACGTTTACGTGAGCTCACACATGCCTACACGCGAGTGCACACACGCACACATGCACACACACTCACTCAAATGCACACATATGTGCACACATTCCCAAAGTGAAGTATTTTTACACCGGAAAATTTAATTTAACATCGGTGAAGAATATTTACACCGGTGGCGGCGTTATTTTCACACCGCTTTTGGGGGTAAAATTTAACACCGCTAATTTTAACACCTACACCGCTTGGACTTACCCCGGTGATTTTTTACAGTGTAGCTGTAAAATAGTGCATATACACTGTTTTTCAGTGGTTTTCACTGTTTCTAATTTAGAGAGCAATAAATACGATTCACGATGGAAAAATAGGGTGGCTTTGACATTTCTACAACAAAGCCCTACCTTTCCGTGTCGAATTTAAAGCGTGCAAAATGTCTAAGAATTTTGAAAATTTTAATCTCTCACTACTTTCAAATTCAATGATCAAATCAACTTATTTTCATACTTGATCAAGGCAATCATCCAAAGAATAAGTATACCTAGTTTCATCGCAATCCGTAACAAGTTGTAGAGTTGCTGTCTGAAATCCAAGGTGCATAGTATTTCATATATATATTAGGGTGTTTCAAATTAAACATTTTTTTTTTTTCGAGTCTCTTCGAGTTCGAAAATGCTTTTGCATGCAATCATTTTTTATGAGCCTTTTAAGCTCTAACAAGTTACGTCTTATGTCAAAGTTTGAAAAAAAATTTAAGATACAAAAATCATTAATGAACATGCGGTTTTTAAATTTTTAGTCCTGACTATGTCCAATAATATAAATAAATTGAGGTTAAATGAGTTTCAACTCAGATCAGAGCAATAATATATAAAATATCCGAGAAAATGATTGAAAACTGTGTTTTTAAAATTTTTTTGTTGATATAATATGATTCAAACTAAAAAACGAATTAGATGAAATTATATGGGGATCGAAAAAAAACTATAAAGACGAAGAGTTGGTATGATTTTGGACATATTTTAGTACATTATATTATGACTTATCCAGAAAAAATAACGTAAAATCTTATTTTTTTAACATTTTGACGCCGATGTCTTTTGAACTAATCAACTGATTCTAACGTTAAATGTTGCAACTGACGCGTTTTCTTGAATTCTAGAGCTGATTGAAATTTGAAATCGATTGTATAGGTTGTTTCTGAGAAATCAATAAAAAACTAAAAAAAAAAAAATCGTAGTTCGCCAATATTTTTGAGTCTACTCGATCAAATGATCTGAAATTTTCAGGAAAGTTGATGGCCAAAAAGCTCTTTCGATCGCCGCCTTACCCACCTAAATCGGTTCATTAGTTAAAAAGTTATAGACTGGTCACACACATACATATATAACAGACTCTCGGACATCATTCTGAAAATAATCAGAATATCTTCCTAGAACATTAAAACGTCGACATTTGATAAAATTTCGATTTTCACAAATCAGGGTAAAAACAATAACTTCCTGAATTTTTTAAAAATCGTCGATTTTCTTAGCAGGAAATTGGAAAATTTTTCTTTTGTTTTTTATATATGAAAGTATTTCAAAAATTTTTTTTCGAAAATCGAAGTACATGGTCTTGTAGGAAATCAAATTCTCTACAAAAAGGTCCTGAGTGTTTTCTTCATACAACTAACAGGAAAAAAGTTATGACGCTTGAAACAATAGTGAATTGAAAAATTTAAGGTAAAGATAATTTCCGGACTTTATTATGTGTTTATACGGTGAATCTGCATACTATGTATAATCAGTAAGGTGTTTTAACCCTTTAGAGTCAGAGGATCTTGAAACGTCTACGTGTGAGACTAGTGGGGAGAGCGCGAATCGTCGAGTCCCGTGAGCTTGTATGAGTGACATGTGAGAGTAGTAGTGTGCCTGTGAGTACCCTTCCACTCGTTTGAATCTCGCGCTGCGTTCATCGACAGTACCGTAGTTAGTATTGTTGACGTGAGTCAATAGTCTCCGAAAGTAAGGTTAGAAAAATTAAAAAAATTTTTATACATTGCTATGTAATTGCAATGTTACTTAACTATATTTGTAATGTAACCAACTGTTGTTCTTACTTTGAATTTAAGTCCTTTGATATTTATTATTTAATAAATTAGAAATAAAAAATAAAATTATTTTTTACTTCCCGCCCAGGTAAAATTTTTTCTCTTATAATACGACCCTGTCACATTTGCTTCGCGCTCTTTCTAATTCTATCGGGATCTGCCAGACTTAAGAGTGGGGGTTCAAGGTCAGACTCTAAAGGGTTAATAAGATTTCTCAGATCTTACTTATTTTCCGTAAAAATTTCGAAAGAAAAATATTTTTTTTTAAGAATTAAAGTTTGTTTTCTTTTCCCTTATTTTTACTGATCAATAGAACCCGAAATATTTCATTTTTAACTTAACCCCTAACTTTATCAAATGTCAAAAGCTGAAAAATAAACATAACGTTTTAATATTGATGTCACATTCAAAAAGTACGTAAGTTGACCTTTTGAGTCTAAAATTAGTGATTTACTCGAAATATTCGATTTTTTAGAACCAAAAATATTCTTTAAATTAACAATTAAAGATCTTACCGTTAGTGTGTGCTAACATCTTTCATAATATACCAAAACGTTCTGAAGTGCTATAATTTTTTTAGAGTTCATTTGCAATTATTATTTATATTTGTGAGTTTAGAAAGATTCAGCGAATAATAAAATTTAATTAAAGAAAATTTTACGCTCGGTCGAGCGCTCGGACGTGAAAGTGGAATAAGGAACGCCTAACACTAATGGTTCTCATACAACTCACTCAACGCGATTCACTTTTACTTATTATTTATTATGAATAACGTCGAATGAGTTGGATGACTACCTTCATTAAAATTGATGATTACAATTTAACTATTTATTTAGCTGATAAAAATCAGGAGGATGCTACAATGGTGGTTTATAAAGAAAGGGTAGTCTATTTAAACAAAAAAATAGGGTGTGGAAATAGATATTACAGATATACAAATCCGAGTTTTGATATTAAAGTATATTAATCGTAAACTGTATAATTATCAGATCTAAATCAATCATTTATTTATATTCTTATTCAGTAGCAGCATTTGTATATCACATCGAAAGAACTTTGCATCTTTTGAGGCTATCCATGAATCAACTTAATTTTTAGTATATTTATATGATGTAAAACGCTGTTTAGAGACGTCATATGCCATCGACCGTACAAGTGATAATTAGAAGGGGCGATGTCTGGTAGGTGGGGTAGGACTTCCCAATTATGTGTTTCCAAATAGGTTCTGACCGGTGCCTCAAGACACGGACGAGAATTATCATGTAGGAGAGTAATTTTGTCGTCTTTGAGGTAATAATTGGCGTGTTTTCTTTGATTTCGCAGCTTAGTCTGTGTGACAAAATGAAACACGATTTCGGACTGTAGATGATGTCAGCCCCCGCCTACGGCTCGAGCAGTCAACTTCACCCTGGTCTGAAATCGCTTTGTTTCATTCCTTGTCACGCAGTATACTATTCTTTATTTTAATACCACAATTTAAATTTAAATTCTTATTATTGTAATGTTTGTAGTTTTTATAGGAAAGAAAATGGTCCAATTTTTTTAATAATTGGATTTAGTAAACATGAGTACATTATTTTTTTCTAATAGTTCGAAAGTATAGTAGAAACGACCTTTTAAGCCAGGTTTTGTACTACATAGAAATAGCAGATATTATAAGTATATTCTAGAAACGAAGATCATTCCAGAGAGGAAAGTTCGACGGGCCCAGGCTTGGTCCAAGTATGTGAGATCTTGGGCCAAGTTTGTAAACCAGCCTTGGTCCTGCCTTGGTAGAAGCCTGGAATGATAACACGGGGCCAGTCCTAGTTACCAGCCCTGATCCATGCTTGCTTGCCAGACTTGGCCCATGCATCGACAAAACAAATAAATTTAATTAAAAAAAAATTGTATCATTATTAACGTTGAAACTATTTAAGTGAGGCAAATGATGTGAAAAAAACTCAGTGAAAATTCTGCTGGGCTCGGGGCGCGAAGTGCCGTCCTTCTGATTGCTAGCCGAACCTACTAATGTTGAACTGATACTTTTATACGATCTACTTATTAAACCATAAGTATAGCCAAGCTTGGGTAATCCTACTTTAGCCCAAGTCTGGGTGATCCTTGTGACGGCCTAGGCTAAGTTACCCAGTCTTGGCCCAAGTCTGGCTTGCCATTGAATGGTCAAGGCTAGCCTACCCAGCCTTTTCTCAAGTCTGGCTTGCCATTGGATGGTCAAGGGCAGGTTACCCAGCCTTTGTCCAAGCCTGGGTAATCATTGTAATCGCCAGGACTGAGTACCCAATCTTAAGCCAAGCATGTGCCGATATAGGTGTACCAAAACTAGGTTCCCCAGTGCTGGGCCAAGTAGGGTCCCGTCGTTTAACTCTGGCAGCTCCTGCATAGTATCCTATAAGACGTTACAGTCAAACAACGAATGTATCAATCTGCAACCTCGTAAACCATTTTATTTTGCGAATTAACATATCATTCATGACTATGGCTAATGTACAAGATCTACATAAGTATTTTCGTAAAATATTATTTCAAGGAAATAGAGGCAGTGACGCTCTTGTGATCTCTTTTATAAGCAATAAAGTATATTTATGATTAACTCGTTGTTCTCATAAGCAGTAAAATTGAAAGTGTAATGAACCAAGGCCTTCAATAAATCTACGGTCTATATAACAATGATCTGTTATAAGAATTATCTCAATTTGAATTTCTTTTATAAAATGTAGATAATATAATAATATTCAAAGTTCGAGGTCAAATTTTAATGATCTAAAAAAAGCATATGTAAACTCAATTCAATCTCAGTCAAGGCTATAAATCTCTTTTGTCTTGAAAACCTTATAATGACGATATTTTTCGTTCGGAACCTATAACCATTGTCACCCACTCTATAGACCTCAAACTAGATTAACAAGCCGTGAAATGGGGCTTGACGCGATTTTCTAAGCACTGTTTCAACCTATTTGGCCGATTAAACTAGTAACATTTATTTTTTATTGTAGGTTTTTTTTTTTTAAGTTAAAAAGGGGATTAAAATTTCAAGTCAAACAAATATCAATTTTTTTTAAATCTATTAATATTCATAAAGAAATCTCGAAAGCTAAAACTTTTTAACTCTCAAAAATGTTTATAAAAAATCTGCTTTTATAAAAAAAATTTTTTTTGTAAAATTTAACTGTCGAAACCGAAAAAGCCATTTTTCAGTCCTAAAAAGCTATTATATTTTCAGGATAATGTTTGATTGTGTATGTGTTTTATGACTTCGAAACTATGACCTGATTTAGATTGTTTATGTAGCATTAAAAGCTTGTCTACCATCAAAATTGACCTACATTTGAGATGAATCGGTCAAGTCGACTAAGTTATTCGAGAAATTAAAAAAAAAAAATCGGTCTGTCGGTTGACCCTGCGGGCCAGCCTCAAAACTTCCCGCTGTTTTCGAGCTCTCTGAGCTCGAAAACATCGTTGTAAATACATTTTCGAGCTCTTCGAGCTCGAAAATACTTTTGTATACCTTTAGTTTCGAAAAAAACCGTTTTTAGCATTTCTTTCTGCCACGATAACTCTCGAACGAATTATCCGATTTCGACGTTTGAGGTGGCAATCGATGCGTTTTATTGAATTTTAGAGCTGACTAGAATTTGAAAGCGATCGATTCAGCCGTCTTGAAGATATTTGAAAAAAACCATTTTTCACCATTTCTTTCTCCAACGATATCTCCCGAACAAATTAACCGATTGAGATGGTTAAGGCGGCATTCGACGCGTTTTATTGAGTTTTAGAGCTGATTAGATTTTGAAGTCGATCGTTTAATTCGTTTTTGAGAAATCAATAAAAAACTAAAAAAAAAAAATTTATTTTTTTCGTAATTCACCAATATCTTCGAGTCTATTTGGTCTAATGATCTGAAATTTTCAGAAAACTTGATGGCCAAAAAACTCTTTCGATTGCCGCCTTAACCATCCAAATCGGTTTATTAGTTAAAAAGTTATAAAGAGTTTACATACATACATACATACATACACACACACACACACACACACACACACACACACACACACACACACACACACACACACACACATACAGACACTCGGACATCATTCTAAAAATAGTCAGAATAGCTTCCTAGGACCTCAAAACGTCGACATCTGATGAAAACTCGATTTTCGAAAATCGGGGTGAAAACAATAACTTCCCGAAATTTTTGAAAATCATCGATTTTCTAAGCGGGAAGTTAAAAATTATATTTCTAAATGTTTTGAAAACGAGTTGTTTGATAGATCTCAAAATCTAATCACCTTTACAAATTGACAATAGCTATCGATTTCCTCTACAACCATTTCAATCAGTTACTTTATTTACGAGGTACCATGAACAAAAAGTATGGGCAAAAATCCTTGTTTGCTATTTTCATTGAATAACTTGAAAATAATGAAATTTCCTCAAATCCTTTCTAGTCGAAAAATTGAACCTCTATAGTATGAAATAGAAATAATAAACGCAGCATAGAGGTTTAAATGACGTTTTAAAATATGTTTATTTGGAGCCTGAATATCCTTGTAACCTATACGAACTTGTTTGCAATTACGTCCGGTAATAAGTTGAAAAGATCATTTGACGATCGATTCAGAAACCTTACAATCAAATTTTATAAGAACGAAACTATACCTTTGTAAGGTTTCTCATGATTTCCTTGACATTATTCGGCATAGACCAGACCCAACATTATATTTGTTGCAATAATTTTGAAGTTATTTTAGTTATAATTTTTTTTTCTTCCTTAAAATATTATATGGTTTATTCAAGTACTGGTGATATTTTATTTCAGTGAAAATTCCCTCGGATCAGATTTTTCTTGACGAGATTTTTCCGATCAAGTTTTTCTCGATAAATATATATCCGGTAGTATTATTACCAATTACAGGCCGTAATTGACGTCTGAAAGGTCTCTTGGTTTCGAACCTCAGCACCAACAGAGTGTTTTCAGCAGAAATATATAATTTTTTGGGTGGATTTTCTCTGTTATATGTACCAAGTTGAACCCGAATATTAGAACAACGTAGCCAGTTCTGCCATGTCTAATTCAGTGTCTTTAAAAAGTTAGATAAAATGTTATAAAAGTATAAAGTTTATTTACTTATTTAGCAGTAGCTATTCACATTTCCATTTAATAATTTAATATCATATAAATTGAATGATTAATAATTATAAAATTTTATGCTTTTTTATGATCATGAAATTTTAAAATTATTTTTAATATAAAAAATACTTTTAAAAGATTTATTTTAAAATGCCATAAAACTTTTTCTCATCACGCGAGTAACGTGAGGCTTAAAAAATGAGTACGGTTCGGCTCAGTTCGGGCAATTCTGAATCTTTTCGACAATCACCACCATTTCTTTCAGCTGTTACATTTGTTATTATTTAAAATATTAAAATTTAAAAAATAAGTACATTATAGAAAATTTAAAAATAAAAACAAGCGAAATATTCAAATAAATTATACTTACATTATTATTGGAAAAATGCATAATATTGTTGTTTTAATTAACTTACAATTTACGATGCGCCGAAGCGTAAGACTTTTTCTCATCACGCGGGTAATGTTTTCCGTTGCTCTAACGCTGGTATTGAAGGGTTAATATACTATATGTATATAAATATATATAATAGTGATAAAAAATGAATTGATTTATTAATCAGAAAAATAGTTTACAAGAGTTGATGATCTCAATAATTTTATCAGTTAGAATTTTATAGCGCTGCCAAGGTTATGGACGTTTGAGTAATATAAAATTTTATTAGCGTACATATGTTTATTTTTATTTTAAATTATTCGAAGACAAAATAGAAGAATACTATTCTTATTATCGATTGTTTCATGTAATCAAAGTTTACAATAATTAATACTAATATGCCAAATTCTTAAACTTGTTTTTCTCACTCTCTATTTGATTCCATAATGCATGGTATAAGAGAAAGTTTGTTTATCCTTTTCTATTGCTTCCATGTTTGGTTTTTCTGTAGCATAAATGTACTTTCGAAAGTATTTACCGATAAAGAATGTTGATAAAAATACCAATCGAATCCATGCTATCTAATCTTATGCTCTCGATTTTCTTTTTATTAATTGCATATATGAGCTTCAAGTAACAATATATAAAGCCTGTATATTATCATTTAGTCTATTTACGTAAGTATGAGTCATCACGCAATGAAAAGAAATAAAAATAAGTAGCAATTTACGCGACTATAATAGATTGTAGCTAAAATTACTTAATAAATAATGACCTTAAGTTTTAAACTTCGTTGTCATAATGTGCAATATACACTTTTATAAATATATATTAAATTATATTTATTTATATGTAAACAGTCAAGATGATTAATGAATAAGAGCACAAGATATTCTACTTAAACAGAATTTGTAGAACAGTTAACCCTGCGAGACAGTGCCAAAACTTGATGTTTACAGTCTCGCGAGCTCGAAAATGTTATTGTTTGTACGTTTTCAAGCTCTTTGAGTTCGGAAATAACATCCCAAACAATATTAAATTTTCGAGGTAGGCTTGAAAAAAGTTCGAAGTAGCCCAAGTAGCCCCATTGCCGATTCCGAAGCTCTCTATTGTCAAAACCAAGTACTTTTGTTATGAAAGTAGTGCAATAAATGCATACATAATTAGTAAACAATGAAGAAATGATTAAATTTGAATATGTAGGCTCCCTCAATTTAAAAATCTTATCAATTGTCATCAATGACATAATCAGTTTGATAAGTTATACTTTGACATGGTATTTCATTGATTACAAATTATGATTAAAAAATATTCAAATCGAGTGATATTTAAATATTTCTCGATCTTTTTAATATTACTTCGTATGAGCGTTTCTAGTTACGGATTGTTTTTAATAAAAATTTTTAAACTGGTTTTCGCACAACCAACTTGAGTCCACACGTTTTCCGTTAAGCCCCTGTCCATTACGACTCTTTGCACATATAAGCTCTAGACCACATATGAACTTTGTGCGCTAGATTTGGAAAAAACGTGGGAAAAGAGTAATCCTAAACTGTGGGACCGGGATGATTTAATCTGCAAAAAGATCGGGGACCACATCTTAGCGTAGTTGTTCGAATAATGTCCTTGCTGTAATTGCGTTTGTGTGCTTACTAATGCTATCAATAATTTACTTTACCTTTAGCAGTTTTCACATCTGGTTTTATTTCATCTACCACTGTGATCAGTTAATTATATTAATATTTGGTTAGCTTGAATTATCTCACTTACTCGAATTATTTACTGACCCCAAAATTGATTGTTTTTCTTCGATTAATTTTTTGTGACAGACACTTGAAATCTACGACATTTAGCACCTATAGTCGGTAGTTAAAAACATTAGATAAGATACAGCTGGTAAAAAAGATACCTAATCGTTCTAATAGTGACGTCATCATCGGATCAAAAAATATTTTTTGGTTACATGTGCGATAGCAAACGACCAAAAAATATCGAAGTAACTTAACGAGCTATCATGTGACAAAATTTATTATCATTTTAATTCGTCCACTTACCGACTTTTCTCTAATTTTCAACAAACACTCAAAACTGTCTTACCAAATAAATAAACGCGGATTTATAACCTGCCATTTATAGGCACTAAATGTAGTAAGTTTTAAATATCTGTCACAAAAACTAATGTATTTATCTAGTACAATCGAGTCTAAGACGCTCGTGTGTTGGTACCCTCGCCTTCGGCTCGGGCACCAATTTTCACACTCGCGTCTTAAACACGATCGCACTCGATAGATAAACTACTATTGTATATTTTACGCTGACTCTGCAGTGACGTGTTTTGATGTTGTCGAAAAAAATATCCCTACGAGAGAATATTTTCAGACAAAATATTTCTGGACAAAAGATCCCTACACTGTAAAACATTTCGGTGTAAGAATGGACCCGGAGAACTTTACACGGCCGTGTAGTGTGAAATAACGGTGTAACGTTCTCTCGATGTCAATTTTCACGGTGTAATCTACTTTTTTTACACCATTTCATGTTACTCGTTGTAATTTTGAATAATGAGCAACAAATAATCATTGAATATTTTTAACAACCTAATCAATAACTACATAAATTTTATTTAGGTAAAGCATTTTGCCCCGACATATTTCGAGGCATCCAAAATTTTAAAAGGCCCATGTTGCTCCTCCACATTTCTTTATTAAATAGTATTTTGAACATTTAAATATTTTTAGGATTAATTTTATTAACGCAAAATTATCATGAATTATACATTTACACGTTTGGCAGTGTAAAAATTTTAAATTCACACCGCCTCAATTTAACACCGTATTTGGTGTAATTTTCACACCAAAATTTTTATACTAAGACATTTATACTACACCGGGTCCAAAATTTTTTTTTACAGTGTATAGTAAAATAATTGAAAAAAAACAAGAAAATGTGTAAAAAAGGACACAATATTATTTCAAGCAGGTGCACTTACGTATTTTTGTATTAACACACACAAAACGCGGGAAAAAAGGTTTATACTATTACACATGTATGTGTTAATATATATATTTTCGTAATTACACACACAAAACTCATGAAATAATGCCACAAAATCAGAATCTTAGCTTTTAGTTAATAACTCAATAACTATAATCGATATCGAAAATCTCAAAAACGATCCTTAAAGAGGAGGAAATTTCTGAAAAAAAGTCTGAACTCCCTGAACTCTAGCTCCATAAATAATAATTTTTATTTAATGTTGAAAATGGGATTCCGCGCGGCTGCTGTCTTACTCTAACCTTGGTACGCCATGTGACAGCAGCCGCGCGGAATCCCATTTTCAACATTAAATAAAAATTATTATTTATGGAGCTAGAGTTCAGGGAGTCCAGACTTTTTTTCAGAAATTTCTTCCTCTTTAAGGATCTTTTTTGAGATCTTCCATATCGATTATAGTTATTGAGTTATTAACTAAAAGCTAAGATTCTGTATCTTGTTTACGATTTTTGGTAATAAAAAATTGAAATTTTGATAAATAAAAAAAATAAAAAATACGTCTTGCTCAAAATTTGATTTGTTTTGCAAAAGAATTAAAGGAACAAGTTTTGTTCCTTTAATTGTGTTATTATAATCAAAATAAAAAAATAATTTTTTTCGACTTTTCTTCCATTTTTGCGTTGGGTCCTCAGTAAATATGAGGAAAAGAGAAAAAAAAATAAAAATTTCGTACACAAAAACCAAGTTTCAATTTCATCTTCTTTGGCTTTTCTTGGAAATTTTTCGTTTTTTCTTTTCTCTTCCTTACATTTACTGAGTAACTAACGCAAAAATGGAAGAAAAGTAAAAAAACAAACCAAATATTTTTTCATTTTGATGATGATTACATAGTTAAAGGAACAAAACTTGTTCCTTTAATTCTTTTGCAGAACTTTGATCAATCACCCCGGAAAAACGGTTCGATAAATCAATTAAAAAATTTACAGGAGAATTAGGGGTACGTTAAGCCAAAAAAACCTGAAAACATTAGTCTTTTCATTGATATCTACAAAGTAGCAGTTGATTTACTGAAAAACAAAAAAAAGAACATTTTTTTGCATTTAATTCTAATGAATGTTAAAATCAAAAAAAAATTTTTTTTCCAAACAATGATGAAAGGGTCTTGTAGGGAATTTATTTATTTTTAACGCCACCCTTTAATTTACTGTACGATCATTAGTACCTGAAATATGATACGATTATTTTTCACGAAGTTACAGCCTTCCAAAAATCACTAAAAAATTTCTAGGGGAAGGGGGGGGGCAGAGTGGGCCCATTAAGAAAAATAATTGAAATATCGTTGAGTTTTTCATCGCGTTTACTTATTTTTAGGCCCTTGATACTTATTTTCACTTCATTATGCTACGTCGATTAAAATTGAAAAATCGAAAATTAGGGGCAGAGTGGGCACCCCACAAAAATTAGGCAAAAAATTTATTTATTTTATTTTCCATCAAGTTATGACCTCCGTAATGTTTTTATCATATTCTAGGCAAATATTTGATATGTGGGGCAAAATGGACCACCCGAAAAAAAAATTATGACGAAAAAATTTTTTATTTTTCGTTTTCAATTTTTTTCGAGTGGTTCATTTCACCCCAAATATTACATATTGGCCTTAAATATGATAAAAACGTTATAGAGGTCATAACTTGACGGAAAATAAAAAAAAAATTTTTTTTATAATTTTTTGAGAAAGGGATCGTCGTGCCCCAGGCTCTCCTATCTTTAACTTTCTTGATAAATTATATTTAATGAACAGTTTTGGTGGTCTATTTTATCCCTCATTATATAAGAAATTTCAATGAGCTTATTATCCGTCCGAATTGATTGACGTATAGAAAATTTTGAGGGGCCCACTGTGCCCCCATATTTTTTTAAGTTTTTAAAATTTTAAGGGGCCCACTCTGCCCCATGGGTCCCACTTTGCCCCCCTTCCCCTATAATTTTTTTGTTCCTTTAATTTTTGGCATAGGTGTATAAGATTGTAATAAATGTATTTACAATTTTTCTGTAACATCTGCGACGAAAATTCGAATTTTGAGTTCGATGTTTAGAGTTAATATAGCTGATTTTCAAATCAACGTTTTCTAGGCCTTTGCTGTCTATTATTATTGTCACCACGCTGATTGTCTATTGAATAAATAATAAAAAACAAATCAAAATTTTGACTAATATACAAATAACTATGAAAAATCACTGATTATAGGCGATAATTTATGAATAAGTAGCTTTTGTAAAAGATAATACGTGCATTGAATTAAGTGTGTAAGAGCCGCAGTTTGAGAATCATTCTCGCGAATGACCCTGTCCTGCAACCCAATATCACGTATTGATTATTTCCTTCTTCAAAAGTGCTACACATTATCAGAAGAAAATTTCACCTTGAGTGACAGTATGTTGCACGGGTTTAAAAATACGATTAGTTGAAAATTTTTTGTATGTATTATATTGGTGACGAGTGAGCGAGAGGAAATGAATTAGGGGAGTAAGCGTATATATTTAAATACATAGTGTTTTAATTTGTCGAGTATCCCAAGTACTTAGAGGAATCCTTTAAAGTAATAATTAGAAATGTCAAGCATTGAAACAAACACCTAAACAAGCGATTGTAAAGACGTGATTCTAGCGGCATCTATCACTAAATAATTTATATTAAATATAAATCAATTGATCAAACCAAGTAGTTATAGTAATAATATTTTATTTAACAAACGGCGTAACACATTAAAAGTAAAAAGTAATTGAGTAATAAGCATGATAAAAAACCGATAATAATTGATCCTGCTATGAGCATTGCCGAGTAAATTATTGATCGCACTTTCCGTTACAAACGCCCCATATGTTGGTGTGTGTATTTAGGTATTCGTGATTCCCTAAGTAGGCTTCTTAACATGGTCATGGTCATGATATAAATCATTCATTTGTGACCCAAAAGTAATAAAAAAAGAATAAGATAGGTGATTCTAATGTCGTTTAGCTGTATTTAAATGATGAGATACTTTCCCAATATAATACAACGAGAAAAATTTTGTTACTCACCGAGAAATACGTATATGTGTAAAGAATTTGCCGCTCTACAAAAAAGATTCTTGGGTTTTTTTGCAAATCTAACCATTCAAGTGATGTCGGACTTTGAAGCTTAAGTTTAAAAAAAATTGTCTTTTTTCTTTTTTCTGAAAATTATTTCCTTTACTCTTTAACAAATAAATTAACAGAGACACGAAATATATTGTTTGATATTGGTCAAGTTCAATTGTGGTTAATTTCATGAATTTATTTTTAACTTATATAACGAAACCATCCATTTAATAATAAAAAATTTTAATTTATCATAACCCTGATTAATAGAATCAATTCAATTTTAATACTATATAGATATACGTTCATCATTGAGTGAATCGTTTTGTTTAATCAGGGTAAAGCGCGTTTATTTTTTTCTCTGAATAATTTTTCTTTAAATAACTCATCATGAATTTAGAAAAATCCCAGTCGATAAAGAGTTATTGGCAGTTAAATGACCATTAGTTCATTAAATATACTTTTCTACCGAGTTTGATTAACAATAACATGATGAATAGATCTTTTTTTTTAGATATAGTATTAGATTGCTACATATACTGCTAAAATATGTAATAATTTATAATACATAGTGAAAAATAACTATTTATTTTTTACTTTCCATGCAGTTTTCGTGAAGTTATAAATAACACTTCAAAGTTTAAAAAGTACTATAGTATATTGAATAAAAGAGTGTAAATTGAATTCGAGTACCATAACAAAAAATATAACGTAAAATTTTGCTTAGGTTATTGGAATTTTCTTTTTTTGACAGGGTAAAAAATAATTTTTTTCTCTAGCCAACATTCGACTAATTTATAGTTTGAAATTCTAGAGTATATTAGATGAGAGAATTCATAGAGAGCGGAATGGAAATAAGTAAAGTCATACTTTACTTTTGATCATAAAAATTAGATATTTCATTTCTTTATTGAGACTTGTTCATCAACTTGATCTTGTAAACTCTATTGTCTACTAAGTATTTTCCAGGCATAGCCCTTCGTGAAAAATGAAACATATATGGCCATGCATGCCAATACATGAGCATATGTGGATCATATATGGGCATACATGGGAATAACGATATTTAATAAAGTTATGCATGCCCATATATGAATCATGCAAGGCCATATATGGCGATACATAGTTATGAATGACTATGTATGATCATGTATGCCGGTAAGTAATAAATAATATGTGGTCATATATGACCATATATAGTTCATATATAAACACATATGGATCATATATAGGCATATATGATCATGCACGGGCATGTATGATCATATATGGGAATATCTGGTCATATGTGGAAATGTCTGGCTAATTTACATACATGGCCATATATCGAACATTCATATACAGCCATGTATGATTCATTTTTCACGGACCATGATGTTTAGCAATATAAACGTTACTTTCAATCAGTATTGACATATATTAAAAAATGAACGGAATCAATGAGTGTCGGATTTGAAATCTAAGTGAATCGATGCGGAATACCCTATATATAACCTAAAAATGACGTTAATACTTTTATGTTTTAAAACATTGAGTGCGTAACTAACCGGAAGTCCGTTTCGTTCCACATCCTGGAAGTATTGATGCACTTAATTCTTTACTTCCTGTGACTATTATACTAATTTCAGAATATTTATGTTCACATTGTATTCTATAAATTATTATATAATTTACCTTTATCACTTGTAATATGACCGCACATCAGGAATTCAATTTTTAATATTAGTGTTCTTCACAAATGTAACTAGTAATTTTTCTTTTTCAAAACGTTTTTTAAAATAATTATTGAACTTTTGAAATAATGCAGTATAAAAATAGATCATGATTAGACGGTAATATTTAAAAAATAATAGCTTATGCAGTAAAATCTTCATAACATTGCGTAGTACTATTTTTTGTTTTTCTGTGAGTGACACAGAAAAATTGAAATATAACTAGCGTGCTTCCATTCAAGGTTTACTCTAATCCAAATCAAATTAAAAACAAAAACTCTGAAAAAATTAACGTGTATAGATTTATAATCAATTCGCCGTGTTTAAAATTCTGATCGTATTTCTGGTTGTTCTAATTTTATTGTACAATGTATTTTTTATAGTACACGTGCAGTTATTAGAAAAAAAAAACATAATATCACAATCCCGACTATTTATTTAACCACAACGAATTGACTAATTCTATTCTTCGATGAAGCCTTTTTTGTTTTGAAACGAAATTCTGACATATTTCGCTTAAGAATTTCTTGCTCTTGGATTAAGATAGGCAAAATGTAGGTTCAAGACATTACCGACTTGTTTCGAGAATGGCGCGATTTTTAAATCAAGATATCAATTTACTCAGCTTGAAAAAAAACTTTCTTTTTATTTCAAAAATTTCTTCAGTCAAAATAAAATTTCTATCAGTGTGTAAAATATTATTTCCATATCATCTTAAAAAACTGGAAAGTAGTTAACCTTGTGGGTCAGACCCAAAACTTCTTGCTGTTTTCGAGTTTCTTGAGCTCGTAAACATTATTATGAACACTTTTTTTGACCCTATGAGCTCAAAAGTACGCTTGAGTAAATTTGTTTTTTCGAGCTCTTTTTAAGTTAGAAACAATTTATGTCTTGTCGTGGACTACGAAAATTCAAAAATGATTAAGAAACATGTAACTCTTAAATTTTTTATACTCTAATCGGAGAACGGTACTATCCTTGTTGCACTTGCGCATTAAAAGGAAATTTTGTCCACGTTTTTTTCTTAAAAAAATGAATATTTTTTAAGAGTAAACGGGTGATGGGCGTCTTTATCACCAAATAAAATGTTTTCAAACAAAGTATTCCCCCGAAAATTTTTTAATCAATCTTAATAGAGGAAGGGGGGGGGGCAAAACGGGGTACCCCCAAAATTTTATAAAAAAAAATGGTATTTTTTAAATGTTTTTAAACCTTCCAAAATCACTTTGGTAAATATAAGCATTATTTCGAATATTTTTTGTTAAACTTTTTCAAAAACTGAATGTCAGTCGAAAAATGTTGATACCCGACTAGAAAAAAAGTTGTAAGACCTATTGGAATCCAATTGGGTTCCCAATTGGGAACCCAACGTTGGGTTGTAACGCATAGCCCAAGATGATCCCAATCGGGTCATCCCTATTGGGTCCCAATTGGGTATACCCAACTGTTTCCCAATTAGGCACACTCTATAGGGTTTCAATTGGGTTCACCCTACAGAAACTTTAGGCCAACCCAATAAAATCCCACTAAAATCCCAACATAAGAAAAATTTGGTTAAATAAATTTTATTTAAATCCTCTCATTCTAGTACAATTTTTTTTTTTATTTATTCAATTTTCGTTATGACTGTTAATTTACAATAGTGTTAGCTCACAAAAAAAATTAATTATTTCACAAATTCTCACTTTGCACGAGACACAATTTTTATAACCTATATTCACTATACTAGCACTTTAATATTATTTTGATCAATTATATTGCACTGCACTAGCACTTTCTTTATTATTAATTCTATCAATTATATTGCACGGTATTGTAACTGTAAAGATGTCAAAAAATTACGCCTCGATAAGTTACTTAAAACGTTTTCCAATGCAAGAGTCACGTGTATATGGGATTTTGTCCACTAGTTATTTGTTTTATGCGCGGACCTGTCTGAAATTGTCTACGCTTGTATTATAGTCACAAGATTTTGTCGCCACGTGCATCATTGGTGTTAACATACACAACTATTCGATTTTTATCTTTACATATAATAATATATGAGCATATGAAAGTTAGTAGATATTTCATATGGATTGTTTTTCCCTTAAAGTTTTAGTTTTTTTTTTAAGTTTATAATTAAATTTATAATCTGCAAGTGATTAAAAATACGTTTTACTATTGTTAAGTTTTTTTTTCTTTATTATTAAAGTTTAATCAGTTTTTTTTTTTTTTCGTTTTCATGTTAAAATACAGAATAAAACGTAAATATTTTGCATTTAAAAATTATTTTTAATTTTTAGAAGTAAAAATTTTTTTTTTTATAAATTTCATGTTTGGTTTCCTAACGTGATCCCAATTATTCCCCAAATGGGTAAGACCAACAGCTAGTTATTAATTTTGACGTTGGGTTATCCTAACAAGTTCCCAATTATTTCCCAATCGGGCAAACCCATTGTCGAATCATTAATTTTAGCATTGGGTTTTCCCAACAGGTTCCCAATTATTTCCCAATCGAGTAAGCCCAACAGCAAATTATTAATTTTGACGTTGGGTGGCCCCAACACGTTCCCAAAAATATCCCAATCGAGCAAACCTATTGCCGAGTCATTAATTTTAGCATTGGGTTAACCCAACATGTTCCCAATCCTATCCCAATTGGGTAAACCCAATCGCAATTTTTTATTTTAATGTTGGGCTTACCCTATATGTTCCCAATCAAATCCCAATAGGGATAACCCTATCGGGCTTGCCCCATCAGTACCCAATGGGGTCCCAATGTATGCTTGGGGATAATTTCTAGTCGGGATAGCTTTTGTTTTATGATAAAAACCAATAAAATTTTTTTTCTTCCTTTGCATCCAATAATTGTGTAAAATGTCATTTTTCTTTATGTAAATTACTTACAAAAAAATTTAATATGCACAAATTTTTTTTTTCCACCTTTTTTAGGGGGTACTCCATTTTGCCCACAAAAGTGAAAATTTTTTTGATTTAACGGCAACTAAAATTTTTTTTTATTTACTTTGAATATCATTAAAAACGAAAAGGTTTAGTGTATTTAAGTCCTCGAAACCTTGGTATTTCCTTAAGTACCCCATTTCCCACCCCCTTCCCTTATTTGTAAATTTCTATTATCAAATTCATAGTTTTGTCAATCTTATATTGAATATTCTTATTTAATATTCAAATATTTTAAAAAGAATTCAGAAATTTTAATTTGTAAGTATGTAAATAATATTTTTGAAAAAATTGGAAAATCCAAATGTGCACAACTCTCTTGCTCATTCGAAAAATGATCAATAGATGACATTTAAAACAAAAGATTTGAAGCTCTAAATTGCTTTTTAACTTCCCGCGAAGAAAATCGACGATTTTCATTAGATTTCGACGTTTTGAGGTCCTAGGAAGCAATTTTGACTATTTTTAGAATGATGTCGATGATTGGGCCATTGAACGTTGAAATCGGTTGATTAGTTCAAAAAATGTCTGCGTCGAAACGTTTTATGCTTTTTTCCTGATAAATCATAATATAGTGCACTAACATGCGTCCGAAATCATACCATCCTTTCGTCTTTATGGTATCATTCGATCCCCATTTAATTTCATCTCATTCATTCTTTAGTTTAAATCATATTATCAACAAAAAAAATTGAAAAAACACAGCATTTAATATTTTTCTCGAATATTTTATATATTATCGTTCTGATCGGAGTCAAAACTCATTTAAATCTTTATTTTTATCACCGACATTGATGTCATCTTGAATACATTTATTTTATTGAACATAATCGGAAATAAAAATTGAAAATACGATTGTTTATTAACGATTTCCGAGTCATAAATTGTCAAACTTTAATATAAAACGTAACTTGTTTGAGCTTGAAAAGTTCATAAAAAAACAATTACATGCAAGAGTATTTTCGAGTTCGAAGAGCTCGAAAACAGCGAGAAGTTTTGGGCTGGCCTGCAGAGCCAACCGATTCCCAGATGTTTTTAATTGTTTTATACGACCATCTTCACGAAAATACAGCCTTCCAAAAATCACTACCAAATATATGAAATTTTCCTTATTCCTTCAAATTTTTGGAAGTGTATTATATTATATATAATTTAACCATCCCTGTTTACATTCTACGGTTGGTTTAAGCATGCCTTAAAACTGATACAAAATTTGTATTAGTATGATTTTGAAGTTGTACCGAGCTTATAATACTTTAATGTCAGTAATTTTATTATTCAAGCATCACAATTTTTTCCGCCTATATTTTCTTCTATTACACTGCCAATTGTCAAAAATTAGTTTAAGCTCCCTTACTCGGTGACTTCTATTATAGTCATATCGTTCTATTACTGAAAATTTGTATATTTGTATAAATCTCAAATGATAGAAATTTAAATATATATTTTTACTTGTATTTTTGATTTCAGTTTCGATGAATCATCGATGGATACTCCAATGACTCGATTGTCTGGCAGTGATCTTAAATCTTGTGATAAAGAAATTAATATTGAAGTTGAAGTCACGACATTGGAAGAAGCTAAATTAATCATAGCAGCTTTAAGGACTCGACAAAGGTCACAGACACATCAAATGCTCGCATGGAGAAGAACGCTTAAATTACAAGTAATTAAAATTTTCATTTATTGATGAATCATTTTCTATCACTTACACATTAATATAAATAGTGTATATTGTCCGTTCAGAAACTTCGTACAATCCTTTTAATATAGAATTTAACAATAGAGATTGTTAATCGTATTTGGATATGTTGATTCATTGAATTATCATAAGAAATGAAGAATTGTATCATAATGATCAAGCTCGAAAGAAAGAAGAAAAAATACCATCCATCAACCGTAGTGGAAAATAGATTTTTCAAAAAAATCAAAATCACTTTTTTGTTTAAAGAAATGTAACTGATCGAAAATTTCCGAAGGGCTATGTCATAATGTATGATTTAGAATTTTTTTAATTTATATATTTACAAATATAACTATATATATTAATAAAAAAAATCTGGAAAACAGGTGACCTTACCGACCGCTCCCAAACTTCCCACTATTTCCTAATTCACTTATTGGCAGGGTGCAAAGTATATAGTGGGGACAATCAAATTGACTGCAAATCTACTAAAATTAATACCTAAAATTATTAAAAAAAATTTTTTTAATTAAAAATTTTTAACCTAACATTTATAGAATCACTGAGAATTTAAAGTTAGATTCAAAACAAAATGTATTTTATATTTACTTTTTTTCAACACAATATTTAATAACTTCTTTCAAATGTGGCATTGCTCTTATATTTTTTAGCGGTCAGAAATTTTAAGTTTTTCATTTACAAAAATTAGTCATTCCTTCAGCAGTTATAGAGCATCATTTAGTGCGGTCGACAGATATCGTTTTCATCGCGAACTCTGCCAATATGTTTGCTAATTCTCTAAGCTCGAAAACATCAGTAGTTTTGAGCTCTTTAAGCTCAGAGAAAGTTTTTTTCACATCAATAAAATTGGAAAACGGTTAATCCTGCCTTCAGTCCAAATTATATCCATGTTGCTTTGTAATGTAACAAAGTTAACTGGTGAGCAATTAATTTTACATGCTTATCCTTTTTTTCGGGGGCCCTTTCCTTATCGTTCGGGTATACACGCGTTTCGTACATCTCTATATAATACACAGACGACACACTTGATCGAAAAATATAATCAAGTGACCACCAAGAGTGGATGTTAACCGGAGGCTAACCACATTGTGCCAATAAGGGCATGTGGTGTCTAACCACAACCACCACGAGTCTATACCTCCGTGGTATCGTTCGTAGTCTTTTTATCTTCTTCAATCTAATCAGTTTCATTCTTCAATCTTATCAACTCAATAAATGCGTAGTTTACGGAAAATACGAAATTTCATCTCTTACACTGATAGAAGAATTTATTTGTACCAAATAAGATTTATAGTTAATAAATGATTTATTTGAAAGCTTTAACCAAATAAATATTTATTAATAGTTAATAAATGATTTATTAAATGAGATTTATTTGAACCAAATAAATATTTATTAATAGTTAATAAATGGCTTATTTGAATAGAAAATGACACATGAACCTAATTAAGTAGGGTTATGACAAATAATTTATAGTCCCATTTAAGTTTACTTTTTTAAAGAAAATAATACACACAGTAATTAATTTAAAAAATATTTAGCATTTTTTTTATTTATCAAAAAATATTTAGTTGATTATATTTTGAATTTGTTACATTAGACAGTATACTGAAAGGTAATGTAAACAGTAAGTGGCGCTGTAGTCAAAAGTCACAGAGATATTCACTCAAATAAGCCATTTATTAACTATTAATAAATCTATAATTGCGTCAAATAAATGCATTTATTAATATTAAATAAATACTTCTATCAGTGTACTTTAAATTTGAAAATATTTAATCTTCCATCTATGAATTTATTGCTATAAATTAAATATAATAATGATATATATTCTTATATTTTATAGGAAGAAATGGTGATTCGATTAACAAGAGAAAAAGCTGAACAATTGAGGACTTTGTCATCACAATTATTTTTATTTGAATCAAGACTTTGTAGAAAACAAAAGGAAATCGAAGCCAGCTTAACTCAAAGAGAAGCTATTATTTTGAAACAACAACGGGTGATAAGACAACTGCAAAATAGACTAGCAGAGAAAAGTTTAGGGACAAGGGAGTCTCCACCTTGCGATGCTTTAGATAGACTAGACAGTCTTGGTGATAGCGACAGTGCTGTTGTTCTCGAAGAAACTGGATATGATCCTGTACCTCCAAGGTAGTATAATTATTCTAAAGCAACAAAGAAATTTTTTTATTAGAATATATCATCTTATAAACTATAATGATTTCTTTATTTTATAGATTTCGATCTAACATAACTGATGTAACTGTGATTCGTTCTGTATCCGATGCAGTAGAGCCTTCGAATAAATATTCATCGATGAGAAGAAGTAATGGTTTCTTAAGAAGACCTGAAGTTCTCGAAACGGTTTATTCTGTTGAAGAAGATACTGATGATATTAATCAAGAACCTTGTGAGTCAACGGAAAATTCAGAAAATGAAGAAAGAAAAGAAAAAAGTTTGAGACAAGGCAGTGGAAGATTACAAGACATTTATGGAAGCTTTGAACGACTTACACAAGACGATTCACCATCTAATGAAAGACCTAAAGATGAAAATCCCGGTCAACAAGCTCAGGTGTTGTATTTCAATATTAATTTTGATTGAAATATATTGTTGTTCATGATACCAGCTCGAGAATTAAAGTTTCAGTGTCTCTACAGCCAGTCAAAACAAGAAATAATTTCAGTCCAATGACGCGAACAAACGCGTAAATTGCGAATACCTTTAGTCAGTGAACAGAAACATATAAAGTACCAACGTACCACTCCCAACAGTTTTATAGTCGCTAATGACCCCGGTAGTTAAAAAGCGACTTTAAAAAAAAAATCTGAAAAACAGTTGACCCTGCAGGCCAGCCCCAAAAGTTCCCGTTGTTTTCGAGCTCAAATCGTTTTAAATCATTTCAAATTGTTTTGAATTATTCCAAATCATTTTTCTTAATCAGGGATTTTCGAGGCCTTCGAGCTCGAAAAAACTAACAGTTCGTATTAAACTCCCAGAATTCAAGAAATAATAAAAAAATAATCAATAATAATTGTTTTTTCAAGTATTGGTCGCGATTGTGCTTGATAAATTAAATTTTTTTAAAAAGAAATTTATAGAAATAGTCGACAGAAAAAGTTACGTAAACTTTGAATGAAACCAGCGAGTTAATATATGAACCATCCGAAAAACAAGTCAAAAATAGTGATTTTTCAAAAATTTTGATTATGATATTTTTTAAAATAACGTACTGATTGCAATAATTCATGTAGCAATCATCTGACACTATGGAGCTCAAAGGCTGGTATAAATTTTGGAATATATAAGAAATTAAAATATACGTTATCCGAAAAAAAAAACGAAGTAAATTGTTTATTTTAAAATTTGTCATCATCGTTTCCTATTGAAATAATTTACCAGTTTTTCTGGTTAAGGTGGCATTCAACGCAGCTTATAAAGACTTAGAGCTGATTAGATTTTGAAATTAATCTATTTAGTGTACTAAAGTTATCCAAAAAAAAACTTTGAAATTAATAAGCCAGATCAAATATCACCTTAAGGTAGTTGGGTCATGCAAGCAAAAATTCAAGAAATCTTCCAAATCTTGAATATAAGTATTTAAGTGTATAATACACACGCTGTTAAAATTTAGAGACGATTTACCGTGTCTAAAAAAAGATATTAGCAATTAAACTTTATGTTTTTTGTACATGTAGCATAGGAGAAGCGTGGGAAAATGACAAACTTTTGCGTATTTTTCCTTGACGGAGGTTCACCGTTTTAACGAAAAACTAATATAATGAAGAAAAATATATTTAGAACATTTAAAAAAAAAATTAGAATTATTTACCGTGTAGTTTGTATAAAAAATTAAAATAAATTACACATTTCGAGGATTAGTTTTAGTGGAGAGGATAGGAGAAATAGTCACGAGTGAATGAAGCGGCAACGTTGCAACGCGTAGAGAGCGCGAAAATTCAAATCGGCTAAATTCATATAATAAATAATATCGGGAATAATGTTAGTGGATGAATAATTATATATGTTTCATTAATAGTTATCAATAAAATGCAGCTATTTATTTACAACAACAAAAATGAATAAATAAATTAATGAGTAAATAAATTAATTTAGGGTACATTTTGAAATGCGCTACAAGTAGCTGCAGCTTCTAAATTTAAAAAATTTAATGAATTAAATAATTAGATAATAGTTAATTGAAATTAGTTGAATTAGTTGAATCATATTGAAAATTATAAATTTTGATCGTGTAATAAATTTAAATTTTTCACTGCGTAATAAAAATTAGAGGTAAAAATTATCATAAAAGAAATGTTTATCACGTGGCATAAATTATTTATTTATCAATCTTTTATCATATGTATGAACTATAAGTGAGTCTTGGCTGTACAAGGCGGGTAAGAGAATAAATATGCGACGTTGCCAGATTTTCAAACAGACTAATTTATCATAGTGTGAGCGTGTTTGTGTAGGAAATACAGTAGTATTGGGAATACAGTCCAGTCTAAAAAATTTGGACTATAACGTAAGCTCCGTAGGTACGCGATACATCGGTGGTGATCTACAACTTTTTGACTGGACTGTAGGGATAGAACTACCTTAAAGATTTAAATCGGTTCATCCGTCTAAAAGTTATAGAATATTTACATTCGTACGTACATACTTTCAGATATCCTCTTGAAAATAGTCAGGATAGCTTCCTAGGACCTTAAAACTTCGAGATCTGTTAAAAACTCGGTTTTGGAAAATCGGACTGGAACCAATAATGACTTTTTTTTGAAAATTTTCAATTCTCTTAGCGGGAAGTTAAAAAAAAAATAACTGGTATTTATAGTTTCTGTTTAATCATAAATTGCAAATCACAATTTACTCTTACGCTGGTAGTTGATCACACCATTGGTCTTAAATTAAATTGTTTCTAACTGGCTGTAAAACACTGGAACTTTATTCCAATGCAGGTAATCATGAAAGATGTAGCATAAAACACGATTTCAGACTGGATGATGGCAGCCAACTTTACTCTAGTCTGAAATCGTTTTGTTTCATCCCTTGTCCCACAATATACTATTGTATCACTTGTTTTTTCTTTTAATAATAACTAAACTATTTTATTTAATAGGTAACTTACAACAGGGTTATGAGTAATCACCGATCAGTTACAAAACCGAAAGATGTTAAATACAAAAGAATTAATAAAGCTAAATCAAAAAGTCTTGAAGAACTGCGTGGAAAACTTAGAAATTGGGTCGAAAAAGGAAATAAAATAGCTATATCATTAGACCAATCGTATGCCTAAATATGATAAAAAATTTAATAGCTTGTAAAAAAAAGTAAACGCTTATGACTGATTGAAATATAGTTTTTAAAAAATTTCTTCTACAATATTACTCGAATTTTGTATCAAGAAAAAAAAGGTATTATCGTAATTTTAAACGATAATCGATGACAAAAATTCATCTAACATTATGGTAATAATATAATATATTGAATGATTTAAATTTGCATAAAAGAAAATATTAACTATTGTATTATTTGATAATACTAAATTATTTTCACATTCCTAATAATTAAATTACTAAAATTTGTGCCAAAGTATTTACACAAGCTTATGAAATAAATCTCTTCTGTAAGTTATATAATCTAATATAAATGAGACTATAATTTAAGAGAACATAATGCTTGTTTAAAATTAATTTATTACATTAGTTTCGAAAGTTTAATTGTTAAATGCCAAAATTTTTATGTATAATTTTTTTATCATATTTATAATTACTCATTTTTTATTAATTGAATGTTAACTGAAGTACTTACTTGAGACTTAAAAAAAAATAATAATCACATCGAGTACTGGCGATATGTATAAACTTATTTGATATTTTTAAGTAGTACAAAATAAATTATATTTGTATTATCAGAAGTTTTATCAAAAAAATTATAACTTTTCTGTAACTCAAAATTATATATTATTAAATATGAGTAATATGATTTGAATTAAAAAATTAGTGATTATGATACAATGAAAACATTTCATAATCTGGTCGTAAGGTTAATTCACGGTTCATGTATAATAAATATATACAGATGAAAAAGACTAATGTAAAAATGTATTAAATGAGGCCAAATTTAAGGCTTATATGAAAGATCTCTCACCTAATTTGATTTATTTAAGCATGTATATTACTACTTACATGTAACTTATAACAAGTATCCATTAAGGTGTATCAATGTACAGCAAAATTTTTAATATTGTTAGTAAAAAAGTCAGTAGGGGAGAGTGGGGTCAATTGAACCAAGGGGCAATTGAACCAGTAAGCTTAAAAAATCGAAAAAAATATAAAAATGAATCGCCCTCTTGGAATTATATTTTAATACACTAAACCTTAGTCTGATCAAAATTTCGAACCAATATGATGATTTAATTTTAAAAAATTCAAGTTTTTGTGTTTTTAGGTATCTAAACCTTGATTTTAGCTCTTGGTAAATTGTTTAATAATTTTTTAATTTTCAAATGAAATCTTAAAATTTTTTTTGCAATACCTTCTTACATATATTAGTCATAAATTTCTAGCTTTACTTCTAGTACAATAGTTCTTGAATATTTTTTTTTAAACTAATTATTTCAATAAAATCGTATGGGGTCAATTGAACCAGTACTCTCGGGGACGGTTGAACCACACGAATCACACTGTGAGCATCAGACATGCGCGCGCATCTTGACAGAATGTGAAAACAAGCTAAACTAACCAAGAAAAAAAATAATTATATTGACAGAAGTTTTAAAAGTGATTGTTATAACATATAATGTTATATAAAATAATAAATATTATTAGAAGTGTTGTAATTTTAGTTTCAAGCTGTAATTAATAGTAAATTATTCATTAAAGTCATTCATTGGTGGTTCTAATACTCATGGTTCAATTGTCCCCGACTAGTGGTTCAACTGCCCCCGCAAAGAGGACGATTGAACCATTTGATGCAGTTGCACAATTTCGTATTTATTGAAAATTTTCATCATTCGTTAAGTTATGTGCTTGTGAGAAATGATAGTCTGTATAATAAGTTATAATTTTGTAAAAAAAAAAGTTATCATTTTGCTTTTATTCATATAAAAAAAAAATGTCTAAGTATTTTTGGTTCAATTGACCCCACTCTCCCCTAATATTTATATATTTTTTTTACAAAGGTGGTATTTGAAAATTCTATACTGCCAATTTTAATACCCTGGTGGACCCAATATTACTGTAGATTTGCGGTAAATTACCGTAGATAACGGTACTACGACAATATACAGTAACCGATCGTAATCTTACCGTAGCATGACTGTACGAATACGATAAATTTACGGTAGGACTATGATAAAAAATACGGTAACTATTTGTACAATCATCAATAGCAAAGTTCTGATTCTTGATTAAAATCTCTATTAGAAATATGTTAAGTCATCGAACCGTGATTTAATGATAGATTTGCCGTAAGTTAGTTAATATTAGGGCCGCCAGGAGAAATTGTACCGTAACTTAACAGTAAGCCTACTTCTAAATACGGTACAACTATCAATTACCCTTTAGATAATTAGGGTAACATCAGCGTGAATGCTTAGAGAAGATTTACCTGATATTTTCACGGTCATTTTACCGCAGGATTACATCATATTGGCAATACTATTTCGGTAAGTTTACTGTAGCATCACAGTACATTGCCGTAACACGATAATAATTTTACGGTAGATTTACTGTAAGTTATGGTAATCTACTGTAATACTACCGAAATATTAGATGTACCAGGGTAACCAAGAAAAAAGTTAAAATTTTCATCCTACACTTTTACAAGCTTTAAAATTTATGCCAAAAACTTTATTGAGTAAGCTAGTATGCCTAATAATTTTTGCATTTCAACGTTTGGAAATTAATTTTGTATTAGAATACTAATGAAATCATTTGATATCGTAAAAGTTTATACATCACTTTAAAATTCAAATGATAATTTTGTACAGAATAAAATAGCTTATAAAATATTTTTGATAATTGATATCTACAAACTAGATGTTTAACAAGTTTCATACATTCAAATTTACTAAATAAAAGAATGTATTTTTTCAATACTGTTTTAAAGTAACATTGAGTTTAAATGTCATAAAAAGATTATATTTGAATTGCTTAAGGAGGTTCGATATCAATTATCTCTCTAAGGGATCTCGTGGATTTTCATGATCCCTTTTTTTTATAACTTTTTCGATAAAAAAAATTTCAGAATTTTGGTATTATTTGGAAAATTGGTATCGAGCCTCCTTAAATATAAACTAAATATAATATGTAAAATAAAATATAGTAGATGTGTTTTGAATTAAAATTATTTTTTTAATATTAAAAATTTTGCCATTAATGATTCACCTTAGTGTTTATATGTACAAGGTATGACAACATTTAAATCAGAAAAATGATACCTATGTAAAAAATAAACATATACAGTTTGTCAATTAATGTAAGTTTAATTGTAGTATAAGTATGTATAGAAAAAACTACATGTAGTATTTAAAACAATATGTGCTCTAATATGCCTAGGGCTGAAAAAAATATATATATAATTATTTTCATGCTCTGTAGCAAATGCTTAGACTGCTATTCGCATTTTAATTATTAATTTATAGAACGTCAATAAATTATCAATCAAATTAAAAACATGATTTTCTCATTTTTATTTCACATGTTACTATTTATAATTTAAATATATCTATATTCGTGAATAATTACCTTGGAGGACAGTGAAATTTTTGTAGCAACTTTTTTTTCGATGACATTTGATGAAATGCTTAATTTAAGTACTTTAGCTACTGAAATAGTGTCAAGCTATTATTTTCTTTAATCCAGTAAAATGATTACTTTGGTCAAGTATTTTATTTACTTGCTTAACATAAAAAAAATATTATTGGACATGCCTTTTTTATCTAATATCGTTCAGATTAGTTTTGTACCTTAACAAACATTTTTTTTATAAATAAATGATTTTACCCGACCTAAAACTCGAACCTAGACCGATCACGCGAGACTTATGACGCTTAGCCACGGTGGCTTTTTGGAAATCATTAAAAATTTTTTTCTAATTTTTAAATATAAATGCCTTAAGTAATTGATACTTCTATTAATTTGACTACTTAAATGTCGCAATAGTTTTCTTAAAATAAGAACTATCAATTTCACTTAAAAAAAAAAAGTACTTGAGTATTTATGAAAACAAGACAATCGATTACTTGAATTTATTTATTTTTCTTTTTTTTTCAGTGTATTGAAAATTTATTTTTCAATAAGTAGGTGCGCGTAGTTATGTACGCACGTTAGAAGTTATACTTCTTTAGCCTGACTAAAAAAAATTTTGTTACGCGTGCTAATAGTATAAATATGTTGAAAAATTTTGATACTTTTTATTGAAATAAGAAAAAAAGCAAACTCCAAAAAATTTCAAGGATTTTGTAGTTAAAGTCGCCGAGTAAAACCGTAAAAATAATAATTTTATAGGAAATAAAGAATTTGAAGATTTCTTGTATTATTCATCTAATATTCATTAATTATTAGATCGTACCATTGCACTTTATGATGTTTAGTGTAATACTTTGCTTAAAGATAGATAGATAAATAATATAATTTATTTGACCATGACGTCATGACTTCTTGCGGCCATCAAAAGCAAAAATACACAAAACTACGTAGTATAACATACATTTTGTTCTTATGTTCCTTTCTACAATTTCAATAATAGTGTTCTCAATAATTAAACTTATCAATTTACACTTTATGTGATATATATAATACAATATATACATATAGCATACATGACACAATAATAAAGACAATATCTAACACAATAATAGAATATGAGATACAATCATAAATTCATCAATTCATCTCTTGCTCAAGGAAATAATCAAAACACGCTTTTCTAAACTGAATACATGTCGGCATGTTAGTACAGCTTGGTGGCAAAAGATTCCAAACTCTAATTGTTGTGACAATGAAAGATTTGTCATATTTAACGACACGACCATTAGGTAAAAGAAGGTAATCTCCGCGAATATCGCAGTAACGAAATCGCGGTTCTAGTAGATGTAAGCTTTCACCAAACTATTGCGTTTGATTTACCCCTCTTCCTTTTAATTTTGATGCTGAAGCAAATATCACTATGCAATCTAAACTGTACTACCTGAATTAAGTCGAGTAATTCATAAATATTATATAAATAATACAAGAAATTTCAAAGTTTTTTATTTGCTATAAAGTCATCATTTTTACGGTTTTATATGGCAATTCAAACTACGAAATAGGGACTATATATGAGTATGTAGGGACATGTAGGTAACTCATACCTTCCTATTGAAATAATTTGAATCAATTTTAATTATTAGATATGAGCGTTGGAGGTTTATACTTTCATAATTTACAAATTTTAGTCTCATATAACCATTACGATAAGTTTATATGTGAATGTTTACGGCTATTTAATAAGTTGTTTTTGATTTGATATTTATATTATATTTAAATTTATCGACCGCGAATTAATTCAATGCACAAAAGTAGACCAGATAGAATTTTAAACTCAAGAGAAAGTGAATACCGACCGAAAACGTATTTATTTTTAATTCATCCGAATTCATTTTATTTTATCAAAAGGGTTCAATCGATAATTAATAATTATTGCTAATTTTATCTAACGAGGTTTTTGAAGCCTCATTGTGAATTTATAAATATTACCGTTCAGAATTTAATGAAATTTTACATATTAGTAGAGAATTATAAGAAAAAAATCTAACTAAATTTTTAAAGAGCTACTGAGTAGGGGAGAGGTGCTGCAGTTGTAACAAGGGGCAGTTGTAACACTCAATGAAAAACTATTAAAAAAACTAAAAAGTATTATTATTCTTTTTTTAACTTGTTCAAAATAGTAAATTATTGATTAGATCAAAGTATCAGTTATTAATCTTGTTCCGATAATAAAATATTGAGAATTGTTGAAAATACGCGTTAAAACTTTTTTTTGTACGCTTTACAATTTTTTTAATAACAAATTTGTTTTCTAATGTTATGATGTGAGACTTGTATTCATACTTTAAGGGACATATCAAGAGTATTGTGTCATCGAATTTTATATAAATTTATTGATTTTTGTTATTGTAATTAGATTTTTATTAACAATTCTGCGTGAGGGTCAGTTGTAACATTCAGAGTCGTGTATGGGATCTGCGCCAACTGGATGCGCCACAAATCTACTCTGGGATAGTGTAGTTTTAATATTTATAAATGTTTAATAATTTATATTAAACATACAAATATATGTGCTACTTTAAGTTCAAATACTTGACTTTAAGAGTTAATTTAGTACAATAGTATGTATTAAGACTGAATAATAAAAGTAATTTGGTAAAAAATATCTATTTCGTTCCGTGTTACAACTGCCCCTGCACTGTGTTACAACTGCAACCCACGTGCGCCGCCATCTTGGTCCCTGACTTTAGTTAAATAAGTGGATTTTTTAATAAATTAACATTGATTTTTTACTAAGCTAAGCTAGCTTTCTGACAGTTTTTAAGTTTACTATCTTAAAAAAAACAAATGGAATCGAAAAAATAAAATTTTTTGTTACAACTGCAACACCTCTCCCCTACCCTAGGGTGATCTAAAAAAACCAATCTATCGAATTTATGGCTCACGAAGGACCTATATACCAAGAGAAAAATTCTCCCGTTGGGAAAACTTTATAGCTCAATTTTAAAAGATATCGGTAGCCGTTTGAAATATCCCATTTGAATAACACGCAAAATAATTTTTTTTCATTCAAATTACTATAACTTTTGAACCGTTTGAAAGAAAAATTCGGCTCTCGGCTATTTTTGTAAGGCATTTAAGTTCCTAAAAAGAAGTCCTAGGAATCGAATTTCTCAGCTTAATATTTCGTATTCTTACCGGTCATAAAAGTGTAAAGTAAACAGAATTACCCGGGAAAAAATATTCAGACATGACCATGCCTGTTCATGTATGGCTAGGCCTGAAATTAGACATGATTATGTTTGAAGCGTTAAATACGTTCAGACCTTATCATGCCTGTTCATGTCGGACAAAGCCTGATGAGTGATTAAATTTAAAAAACTTAATTAGCGATAATTACAGATGAATTTACCCTACAGTAGATTTTCAATGGTGCCTGGCCATAATGATTTTATAATTTGAATAATAAAATATACCGTTCATTGATGATTTACAAGTTTAATGATTGAAATAAATGTACACACAAAACAATCAAAAATTTTGTCTTAATATATTTGGTCGTTTACATAATACATAGATTATTGCCCGCTACAAACTTCATATAATACTCTGTATATTTACATCTTTCAATAAGGGAGAATTAAAAAATTTATTTTGTTTCAGACCCGGAAAGAATAATTAGACCTGATCAGATCTGAACAGGCACGATTCCTCAGGCTTATAATTGACAAAATAAATGACTGGGTCAATTTAGGTTTGATCAGGCATGAGCAGGCATGAGCCTTCAGACCTGATCAGATATAAAACAAACAAGTATGATCAGGTCTGAAGACTCATGCCTGTTCATGTCTGATCATTTTTGCCCAAGTTACTTGTTAACTGAACAACACAAATTATGTGTTTATTTTTAAATAGCACAAAACATGTGTGTTGCATTTCAGATTTTCTGATCATTTAACATAAAAAATCTGTTAAAGTAAAATAACACAAAAGGTTTGTGTTGAATTAACAGATTTCTGTGTTGAAAATCAACACGAAAAATTTAATCAAATAATTTTTTAACATAAATTCACAAAATTTCTAACTGTACTTACATGGATTCCTATGTTGATTTTTACGATGATTTCCTATGAAAACCTGTACCATGTAAAAATTTATATCGGAATCTTGTATAGAATAGGAATTAGGAAATCAAAAAGCGCCACGTTATTGATACACATATACCATAAAAAGCATTTGTGTTTTCATAAACTTTTCTGATGGTGTGCAATACCTTTATACGACTTCTAATTTAGTGTTTTCTTAAAATTATTTGTAATTTCTAAAAAGATGTAATATTTCTCTAGTTAATTAATAAATCAATAACTTATTACCAGATATTGATATAAAGACCATCAATTAATCAATTTTTTGTTAAAAAGTATCCTGCGAATAGAATAATAATCTACTGTTCTTTTATTCATATTCGCATATAATAGACAATAGACATAGAAATCGAGATCCCCCAGATTCTATAGATATATATAAATTACTAGGGTATAGAAAACTAGATTCTTATATGAATTTCCCACATGGGAATCCAGATACTCATAGTTTTCTGCATTGATTTTTATATAGATCCATACACTCCTATATTAATTCCTATGGATTCTTACATAAATCGATACTTTCCTATATGGATTCCTATGGGTTTCCATACGATCCCACAAGGATTTTTTCGATCGGGTATTAAAGTTTATTATTTACATAATGAAAAATGATTTTAATAGACTTTTAAAAGAGTAATAACCGTTGTACGTGCTATACGATTTAATTAACAAATATATCACACAGATATATATTATTTATTCTGTAAAAATAGTATGCGTCTTAATTAATTGACAATTGAAATCAGCTTTTATTGCACGACTCATAATGCAAAGCATTAGAGAGTGCTCTACAATTGAAAATTTTTTAAAAATTAAATCAAATCATTAAAATATTCAATTGTTGTAAATTGCTCACATTTGTTTTAAGAAATTAAAATGTACATGTATAATCTCTTAAAATGAATTAGTGAATATTTGCTATTCATAGTGAGGCCGTACTTATTCATTTTAAAATGTTTTGTTATCACAAAATGAAAAAAAAAAACAATTTTTAAAAATCATAATTAAGAAAAATCAGGATATTTTTCTTTAAAGTTACAACGTCGATTCCGGTGACACACATAAATAGAAGTGCGTTAACGGTATTCTACCAAGTGACCTACTCTTCATGGTTTTCTTTCTCTCTTTACAAAGTATTTAAAATCATTAATATATAGCCTTTCTCTATCTTTATTCTCGCCTTTCCACGACCAAGCAAGTGTGCACGACCACCGTTTCACTTGAAGGCTTCAAGACAAAGTCAATGTCTGGTATTGCGTATACTTTTTCCACTATAGAACTTTTTTTTATCTTCTTCGTATCATTTGTTTCTATCCTCACACTCTCAAGCATCAGATTATACCAGCAGTAATGAAAGCGCCCTCACCAGTTGAAGAGGTGCTTCTGTTAGTATAGCGATACTCAATAGTAACTTTATTTGATAACACGCTAAACATACGCACTTGTCAAAAGTCAAATTAATATACCTTATTTTTGGCATTATATCATTGTAATTAAATTAAACATCACAAATAATATGTTTATTCACGGAATTTGATCATCGGATGTTGTTTTTTTTCCTCTTTGATAAACCATTGAGGATTTTCAGTTATTAATAAAAAGTTATGAGTGCATTGAATTTAGTTATTCTACAGGTAAGTAGTATTTAAATTTTATTGTAATTAAATTTTTCCGCGCTTGATATACGATATATGGTTGGAATATCACTGTAAATTTTAAACTCAAAATTATTTATACTATAAATAAAATTCGTAACTGCTATTCATATTTTTATTTTTACAAATAAAATGAAAATAATCCACATATACCCGTACGAAAAAAATATATATGCAGGCGAATTTCATATGAGACATATATATGCCTCATATATGCAATTTGCCCTCATATATATTTTTTTGTATGGCTAAAATATTAAACGATTACATGGAAAAAAAAATAATCACAATGCTTTATACTTATTATTGTTCAGAGGAGTGTAAAACAGATTATTGTTTTCTGAAAAACAAAAAAAAATTCTTAGCTTTCTGATAAAGATCAAAATAAAATACCAAATTGTACAATCATGGAAAAATAAATTTCCTCATTTTTATCGTAAGTGCCATAGCTTTTTTAAAGCTTCCAACCAAAAAATGAAATTAAAAAAAAAAAAAAAGTTAAGCCTTACTACCAAACAAATCATAACTCCTTATTTACTTAGAAACAATCTTGGATAGTACTCGTCACTTTTATGTCCAACGACTTTCAACTGCCATTACCATATAGAAATTTGATTAATTAATTAAAAAAATAAAAGCACTTGTCCAAAAAAAGACAACGTAGTTACAATTTTGCTAGAACACAGACTAAAAAAATAGGTTAGAGTTTTTATGAACTTGCTGCCTAACGAAAATTGTTAAATAAATTTTAGATTTAAAAATTATAAATACAATTCTCAAAAATCAAGTTTTGAATAAATTTTGACGTTTTGAGGTCATAGAAAGCTATTTTGATTATTTTTAAGACATAACTTTTTTCGAACCCGAAGAGCTCGAAAATTAATTTACGATACTATTTTCGATATCAAGGAGCTCGAAAACAGTGGGATGTTTTGGGGCTGGCCCACAGGGTCACCAGTTTTTCAGATTTTTTAAATCCATATCCTAGTGAAATTCTAACTACGTTTTCTTTTGTCCGACTAATGCTTTAATTTTTTTCTAATTTATTAATAAAATGTTAATACGGTTATGACAGATTAAGGTCATCGAATATTCAAAAAAAGTGGAGGGGGCACCGTAGAAGGATAGTTTAAAGTTTTAGTAAGTAGTTTATCCACGATTAAAAAAGATCGATGATAAGGCCCATAAAAAATTTTCACTTTGGATTTAGTAAAATGACCTAAATATAACTATGTGATAGAAAGATATAACCGAATAAAATTACATACTAATCATTTTCCTGTAACTGCCTCGGTTATTTTATATTTTTCATTATACGTCTCTTGAAACACATTTTCAACGCAGAAATAATTAGAAGAATTATTTGGGCTGAGAATTCTGGAAAACAGTACATAACTATTTCTAGCTATTTTATATTCTATCTTTAAAAACTAAACAAACCTTTACGGCTGCCCGAATTCAAAACACAGTAACTGACATAAATAAAGTTTTTGAAATATCTATTGAATCATGATCACACTGACACAAGACTCGACTGGAACTAAAAATACTGAAAATTCGATTTTGAAAAATTTTTTCCTTACTGTGTTTTTCCCCCTGAGTTGCATTTCATAGTGTCATAAAAAGTTGACACTGATTGAGATGTAATAATTTTCTAATTTCGTTTAGAGTTTTAGTAATAAATTGATTTTTTAAGTATCACCCTTAACGAAAAAGCTTTCGATTTACAAATATAAACATAGTTTAAGGGGAGGGAGGAACAAAACGGGAGGGGGGTATCCCCAAAATTTTATAACACAAGTTTTCCTTCGAACATTCCAAAATCACTTTTATAAGTATAATTGAGCATTATTTTGAATTTATTTTTGTTGTTTTCAAAAAAAATTTTTTTTTTGTAAAAAAATATTAGGAAATCAATTTGATTCTTTTTCTTATCAATTTACAATAAAAGAAATCCCAGTGTGCAAAAGAATTGGTTTCCGATTTGGTGTGGAACGCTCCATATATATTAACAATATATTTATATTCAAAATTTTTTTTATTTAACTTTAATAACAATAAATATAGAAAAAAAATTTTTAATTTGTTAAGAATGTTATTTTTTTAATTAGCTTCTTTATAAAAATAAATTTTTTTCGGCATGTACTGGGAGGTTGAAACTTTAATGGGAAAAAATAAGCTTAAATTATAATTCATTTATATTTCATCGCCTTACAGCTATTTGCTTATGAAATCTCGCATTTCGTTCGTTAATTTGTAATTAAAAAATTAACATGTAAACTATACGTCTCAGCGATATGGATTCGCGCTTATTTTATTCTCCAATTCTTTCCAACAGGGGTTCGCACTTTTCTCTCTATTACACTCAAGTCCACGAACGGTACTATCTTTGTTCCACTTGTACGGTAAATGGAAACTTTGGCTGAGTTTTTCTCTTAAACAAACGAATGTTATGAAACAATTAAAGCGCACTTTGCTAAATTAGACAGTAATGCATCAAAGTGCAGTCTGTGTTTTGTATTAAGAGATTTTATTTCCGAAAAAAACCCAGTCAAAAATAACTGATAACCCCCTGTTAATGTAAGCAGTGTTGCCAGATTGGGTTATTTACCGCCAATTGGGCTATATGAATTTTAGATTGGCGGCTGAATTTTGTTGTTGGCGGCAAATAGCCGATTGGGCTATTTGAAGTTTTTAGTTGAAAAAAAAATTTTTTTTTTAGAAAATAAAAATTTTCGTTCAGGTCCCCATACAAAGTCGCCGTTAATGGAAAAAATGCTGTAGATCGGCCGATGTCTGGCTGCCGTCACTCGGCTAAGCATTGGCAATTAGTAATGGCCCAAGCATGGTTAATTACCAGTAGCCGTTTAATATTTTAAACGACGCTGCCGATGGCTGGCCAATAAATGGCTACTTATGATTGGCCGATTATCGTTTCGCAACGTTGGGATAATGTTAGTGAATCAGTGGTCCATGACTTTGTCAAATAAAAAAATCTACCAATCAATTATTAATTATACAAATAACTTATTATTATAGTTTTCTTTAATTAATAATTATTTTTTTTTGGATTTAAACTAATTTTTAATCAATAATATATTTTAATTTTCCAATTAAAGTTATTTACAACTAACAATTAAAATATTGTTTAGTTCGTTATTATTTGTAACCAACAACCGCAATTTTATAACTTTATTTATAAAAATTAATTTAATAAAAAATAATACATACATTTTTATAATAAATGTCATTTTTAATAATAATGGTAGAGCAAGATAATTCAACTGGGTTCTTGATAAATAATCAATTTAATTTAATAAGTTTTATTTTAAAAAATTATGTAATTATAATAAAATAGTACGAAATTCTTATTTTTTTTTTTTTTTTCTCTAAATAATCGAAAATATTAATTAAATTGCTCTTTATATTTTATAAAATCGAGTGGTTGTAATAGAATGAATATCTAGATCATTCAAAAGTACCAGTTCAACGTTAGCAGTTTCGTCCAGTAACCATCGTTCGGACCCAGTAATCAGAAGGACCGCAGTTCGCGCCCAGAACCCAGCAGAATTTTCACCGAGTTTTTTTCACATCATTTACCCCACTTAAATAGTTTAAACGTTAATGATCATGAATTCTATGAGATTAACAAAAAAAAAAATTTTTTTTAAATTAAATTTATTTGCATGCTTGGCTGATTGCTGGCTGCCATTAATCGGCCGATGGTCGAGGGCCATTAATGGGCCGGGGTTATCATTTGTATATTCAGCCGTTCATGGGCCATTAAAAATTGTCAATGACCGGCCGTTCATCATCATACTTCGTCCGTTGATGGGCCATCCAAGGGCCGGTTTCCAAACTTTGTATGGGTTGTGTAACAGTGATATTTATAAAAATAATAACGCTGATGATGATAATTCTAGTCTAATCGAATCAATTAGTTTGATTGAACTTGCTGATAACTAAACTAATTGAAAAATGATTAATCATTTGCAGCTATTAGTTTAAAAATTTCATGGCTGTGATAAGTGCCATTTAATAATATATAAAGAAATACAGTTTTTATATTTAGAATTATTGTATTGTTATACAAACATTTCAAGTTAAATTATTTATGGGAGATTAATCTTAACCTGCTAGGAGTAGCTCTTAAACAACTTGTCATTATATTTTAAAATATTTATACTAATGCTATTATATATTTTTAAGCAACTGATAAAATTGTTTACTAATATCTAAGAAAGAAAATTTAATTAAGCGTTTAATTGTCATAATAAGTAAAAATATATTATTTAATACTGGAAGTAATACTTTCAATCGCCAAAAACTATTTATATCGTAATACTAACAATAATGTGCTATGCTCAATAAATTTTTCTAAAACGTTTTTATTAATGTTTGCATAATTTTCTACGAAAAAATATTTAAAAATTTAGTAGAGTTATGTGCTTTCAGGATTGGCTACTTTTGGGCTACTCGAACGCCGCTCATCGGCGGTTTTCGTTGAAACTTTTCTGGCAACACTGAATGTAAGATAATCAGGTTATGAATATCGATCTGTCGTAGACATCTAACGTCCAAAATTTGAATGAAAATTAACATTCAATGACATCTTGCGATAGAATTTAAAACTCATGAACTGTATATTTTTTTATTTATTTATCATTTGAGTGATCTAACCTTGTCATATTTAACTTTTAGACAAATAAATTAGAAATATTTTTTATCGTAAGTAGAATTAAAAATCAGAAAAGGATACATTAAATGTTCCTTTTTGCATTGATTCTAAGCTTTTATGTCACTATCTTCGTGAAATATTTGTACAAGGGATTTTGTGGGATTATAGGGTATCTCTCTCGCACCTAGTTCAACGGACCAAAATTATTCAATTTTAATATTTTTTTTTTTTATTTTTTTAATGATGAAAGTTTGAGTCACATTAATCTAGGCACTTTTCTGAATACATCTGCAAAATTTCAGAATTTTTCGTCCATTAACTTCGCCAAAAAATGTGTCAATAGGATATTGATATTATGCCCAATCGGTAATAGAAAACTATACCACATCTTCAATCTTTCACTTCAAAGTAAAGAGTAAGAACGGTTATCAGATAATTTTGTCCAAGCTTTTCTCTAGAATAAAAGTTCTAAGCGCAAAATAAAGACTCAGACTCGATGCTTTACTCTATGAACTAGCGAAGCGCACTTCAATTTTTTAATAACTTCCATTTGTTTACGAGAAAAACTTGAACGAAATTCCCATTTACTGTACAAGTGCAACAAAGATAGTACCGTTCATCCACTTGAGTGCGAATAAAGAAACCAATGAGAACGCGTCTTTGAAAGTACTCCGATTTTACCCTCCCCTCCCATGTACTTATTTAATCTAAAAATTGTTGTTCACGAAATAGGGTAAGGTATTCTTTTACTTGTCGGCTTACCGAATTGAAAATATTTTTTAAAATCGTAAAATTTATTAATTTTGTGAACCAGCCTTGGTACGTCTTATCATTTTAAACTAAAAAGTATTTTTTTTATAATAAAGATTATAGAATGCAATGAAATAGAATTAAGAAAAAAAAAAAAAGATTTCAAAATGATTCATTTAGAATAAGAATTTTTAGGCCACTTGTGGGACTGATAAGAAGGTCAAGAAGATGAAAAGTATTAATAAGAATAATAGCGAACTTTAGAGACTTCTGAAAATGCTGCGACCGATTTTCGTAGTTAAATTGTAAGCCTCTCTTTTACCCGTTATATTTTTTTAGCGTTTTTTAATTTGAAAAAATTCATAAATATTGAATAGAAATTTCTAAAAATATTATAAAACCAATGAAAACAAAAAAAAATAATAATTCATTTCATCTAAGTCAAAAAAATATTCATAGATAAGAATGGGTTTAAAAATCTATGAATTTTTGTTATGCTGGCGACCAAACTTGAAACAGCAAGTTGAGTTGCCAAAAATTATTATACTTCACTACAAAAAATATTATATATTTCAAAATTATTGATAAATTGTAATGAATATTATTTTTCTAAATTAGGAACTATAGTAGAAAGTAAACAATTTTTAGAGGCTCACAATAATAATTATAGTACAGTATAGTAATTTTTCGACGACTCAACTTGCTGCTTTAAGAGAATGAAACAGGTGATTTTCAAATGGACCGTTTTCATAGATAAAGGCCTAAATAATTAAATAAAATATGTCATTTGATGCGTAAAGTTAATATTTATCGAATGAAATGCTTCGGGTTTGGAAATTTCAGTTTATCCCTGAGAACGGCTCATTTGAAATTTCCATTTACTAATATAAGTGCAACAAGGACGGTTTCGTTTGTTCACATGTGTGTGAAAAAGAGAATAGATGGCAAACCTTCTTAAGTTTGGTTGGCAGCATAATAAAAATTTTTACATTTTTCTTCGTGTACCAATATCATAAAATATAATTATATAGATATTCTGCATATTTTTAAGTGTATTTTACACCCTATTTATGTTTACGACATTATTTCAGATGGTGATTACACCATTTGCTGTATCTCAATTTTCGGAATCTAGTTATTCAAACTCATTTGGATATGATGCTTCATCATCATGTAGCAAACCGTTTACAAGAAATGCAAAAGTATATTTTGAAAAACTTCCGTGTGATTTTCAACGTCAAAATTGGTGTACCGTAGCTGGAAAATATTACCCATGGTATGATTTATGTATATTTATAATTATTGGGCTTTTTAAATACTCATGAATAACTTTTTGCTGTAAAGATTAAAAATTTTCTAAAAATTAGAAGCTTATACTTCCAGTAAGAATTTGGATTATAACCACATTATAATCTATAAATTATTAATAAAGTATATAAGTGTACTATTCGACAAAAAAAAAATTGAATTAACTTGAGAATAATTATACTTAGGCATGCTGTTAAACGATTTGTCCAAGAAAATCAAGGCTTAATGAGACGGATGTATGGCGATGAAAAACATATTATTGTTCTGAAAAGTGAACTAGAAAAAAATGATATTGATTTTGAATTTGATGATCGATACCAAAAAGACTTTAATAGCCCTCGGTAATTATTTAGATAACAAAAATGAATGATAACTTTATTTTTAATCTAATCAAATAATGAAGTTTTATAACTATTTTAGTGGCTTTTTACATGACAATGGTCACAATCATGAAGAAAATGATTATCAAATTCCTAGATATAAAAATCAAGAGACTAAATTTATGGAGAAACTACCGAAGTTTCGTGATTTCACAAAATTGCATCCACAGTTTACCGTAACTCCCACCTATACGTCTACTAAAACAGTTTCGAAGGAAAACCTTTTCAATATAAGTTCAAATCTTTCAACAAAATTATTTAAGGCTACACTTATGAATAAATCAACTGAAGAATTACAAAAAAATGACTCAATTAAAACCAATGAAAATAAAAAAAATGTAAATTCAAATGCGACAGTATTATTATCAGATTTAGCTCGAGTTCAAAATTCTAGTGTGCATGAAACCTCAGATCTTTCAACAACAGAAAATGATTTATTAAATTTAACAACAATCAACCCATTCAGTACGGAAGCTACGGAAAAACCTATTTCGGATCCTGAAACCTCCCCTCATACTTCAACGACAAAAAGTGATCAAATTGTTCCGATTACTGAGAGAAATGATAAAGACGAAATGATAACAAATGAACAAAGTCAGCAATCATTCAAACCACATCCAGATCATAATTTATCGGAAAATAAACCTAACAATCCCAATATAGAAGGTCAATTATTTCAGGATGCAACTAAAGAACAAACTGAACGTCCAGTTCTCAAACTTCGGGGAATGTATGTACCCACTGAATTTTAATTCAAATATTAATATTTAATTATTCCATACTTTTATGAGCTTAAAAATTATTATTAACATAATGTCCATTAATTATAGAAATGCATGCCCAGTTAAAGAAGAAGTTGTTGCACCATTTTGGGCAAATAATACACGTGGAGAAGTTTTAGCTCTTTTAAATTTATATCCTTTCGAGCAATATGTTCATTGGGAAAAATGCACGTAAGTAAAATTTTGAGAGATATGTGATTAAATTTAAGGATTGTCTCGTCATTAAGTATATAGATAAGGATGGATAATTTAGTAGCAACTATAATTTTTTTCGTTCCCATCTCAAAGCTTTCCAGTAAATACAAGAACAACAAATCTGAAAACCAGTTGACCCTGTGGACCAACCCCAAAACTTCTCGCTCATTTTTGAGTTCTTTTTGTGTTCAACCAAAAACAAATATACGTAGCAAAAAAAAAAAAATTAATTTGTGTCGCACGATATTTTTGAACCGGTTTGAATGTACTTGGCGGCAATCGACGAGCTTGTCAAGACTTGGAACTGATTACATTTTGACTTTTGAGGCAAATCGGGCAAGTAGTCTATGAGTTATATGAAAAAATCCAAAAAAAAAATAACATTTTTTAATTTTTATTTTTCGTATAACTCGTTAATTACTCGACTGATTGATTTCAAATCTAATCAGATCTAAGTCTCGGTGACCCCTTTCGATTACCGCCAAGTTTATTCACATTATGATTGATTCGTTCCAAAAATATACGACAAGAATTAGTTTACACACACACATGAACACACACGCACGCGCGCGTGTGCGAACGGACGGACGGATGTCCATCCGAAAATAATCAGAATTTCCTAGTAACTAACAAATTGCCTTTTTTTGAAAATTTTCAGTTTTCAAAGCGGGAACTTAAAAATATCATACCTATTTGAGCTTTTAATTTTATTATTATAGATTTAATGGGTATCTTGATCAATGTTGAACCAAGCTGAGAAATATTAATTATTAACACGAAAAAATTGTGCTGCGATGTTATTTAAATGAAAAACTGAAAAATTTCCTTCGAAAACTTTTAAAATTAAAATTAAAATTTTAGATGAGTATAATATTTTTTTTTTTTAATAAAAAAAAATTTTTAAGAAACAAGACGTACTCTATTCAACAGACCAGACATGTGTATTTGAGCGGCAAAAAATATATGTTTGGGGCTTATATCAACTCCAAACGGTAAGACCACTGCTCTCTAAAATCTAATTAGTGAAAATTAGTGAATATTCACTAATTCAGAGTTTTAACATTTTTTAAGAATGAAAACGTAGATTACTAGATTATAGAGTAATGCATCAAGCCTCGTGCTTAGTTTTGCGTTTAGAGGTTTTGTTTGAGAGAAAAGCTTAAACAAAAATTACTATATATAAACCTTCCTTAATATGTATCTATAGAGCAAGAAGAAGACAAAAAACAGCTGAGAATCACTTATCGAAAACTGCTGGAAGTATATAAAAGACCTAATCATACGTTAATCCCATGCATGATCTTACCTGATCAACTATAATTAAACCTGACCATGCATGATCATATACATGTACATCTGGAAGAAAAAAAAAGTAGTTTCTACCAAATGATTCACCCTAATATATATTTATCTACCATTGAAATTTTTAAAAAATATTGTTTTTGTTGTTTATATTAACAATACTTTATATTACAATAATTTATTTTAGGCATGAAAAAAAACAGATGTATTGCAGAGAAGGATGCCGATGTGAACAACAATACAGACTTCATCGTCTTCTAGCTTATGATCCAAACAATGAATGTCGAGGAATTTTTAGTGACTGGTTTAAGTTTCCGAGCTGTTGCGTTTGCCGTTGTTATGATTTGCCAATTGAATTTCGTGTAACTTCTCGTTCGCCTCGTGCACAAAGACAAAAATTAAATCTACGGAAATCAGTGGATTTAATTTAATAATTAATAATTATTAAATTAAATTTAACTTCATTTTTTCCAGTATTAACTGCAGGCTCATACCTCGAGATTTAATGTGGGACCTAAACAGTTAAAACTAAATATTAATGATAGTATTTTTACAAGGCTAGTGATTTGAATAATTCTTTTTTTATATTATTATGTATTAATATGATATTATAAATAACTTAATTGTTAATTTTTTAGTTCTTATGCACATTTATCATCATAGATAATAAATATTTTTAATAACTTCTATAACTTAATAATTAAATGATGTATATATACATATATCAGAACAAGAAATAAATTATTATACGTTAACTGTTAATAAATTAATTATTTGAAATAATTAATGCCATACTTATTCCATACATGGATACTTTTTACATAAGAAAAAAAATTCTTGCAATCATCGTGATACAAATTCCTGACTATCGCAATACTTTTTAACTATTAAATAGAATTTTAGACATCAAGAAAGAAAAGTAGAACATTCCAACCTGCGTATGCGATTGCCTATTGGCAGGGTGCGGAGTATAAGGTGGGGACAATCGAATCGATTGCAGCGCTCGCAGTGGATGAAATACGCGTTAAATCGCACTTGTCTTGTGAATAGTCAAATGAAAGCAGTGTTAAAAAATGAGAACAAATAGTTGTTATGTTGTTAATTGCAAAAATACTGGCAACAATAGTAATTGCAAGTTTTGCATATTTTTATCCATGATATTCATTTTTGGCTAAAAATTACTACGGGGAATTTTTTTTATTACAAATTTTTAACACAAAGTTTTTTAAATTATTGATTTTTGAAATTTTAAATTACGAACAATTGAAATCACTTTAATTTATTTACTTAATGCTAATTAATATTTTTAAATTCGAAAAAAATTGTAATCATGATTATTTTAACTTATTTGTTATTATGACCATTATTGTTGTTATTGTTGCTAGTACTAGCTGCTGCTGCCCTGTCATGGCAAAACGACGTATCTCGAGATACGCTGTTTTGTCGTAACAAAGCTAAAACGGTTTATTAAGTGTTACTTAATAATAGGGTATCATCAAAATTTTGCTAATTTAATTAATTATGCCAATTATATTGATCAAATGTGCGTATAAAAGAAATGAAAAAAACGTATCTTTTTTACTGTTTCGTCACGTCAAAATTTAATTCTTCGAGTTATAGCGTTTTGTCATAACAATTTCATCTATTTATCAAAATAAGCATTAGTTTCTTACGATACAAAAAACGTATCTCGAGTTACAACGTTTTGTCATAACAGAAATTAATTTTTCTGTCAAATTGGACTCAAATTCTGTTAAAACTTTAAACGCAATTTTCTCGAAACTATAATTTTTCAGATACGTCGTTTTGCCATGACAGGGCAGCATTAACGTTTAAACTATTTAAGTGGGGTAAATGATGTGAAAAAACTCGGTGAAAATTCTGCTGGGCTCTGGGCGCGAACTGCCGTCCTTCTGATTACTGGGTCTGAACGCTGGCTACCGGACGAACCTGCTGATGTTGAGTAGATACTTTTAAATGATCTACTTATTCATTTTGCTGCAACCACTCAATTTTATGAAATGTAACGAGTAATTTAATTAATATTATCGATTATTTAAAAAAAAAATAATTTCGTACTATTTTTATTATAATTACATGATTTTTTAAAATAAAACTTATTAAATTTAGTTAATTAGTTCTTAAGAACCCACTGGAATTATTTTGCTCTACCACTATTATTAAAAATAATATTTACTTTAAAATATATGTCTTATTTTTTAAATAAATTAATTTTCATAAGTTAAGTTATAAAATTTGCGATTGTTGATTGCAAATAATAACGAATTAAAAAATATTTTAATTGTTAGTTGTAAATAATTTTAATCGGAAAATTAAAATATTTATTAATTAAGACTTAGTTTAATTCAAAAATAACGAATTATTAATTAAAGAAAACTGTAACAATAAGTTATTTGAATAATTAGTAATTGATGAGTAGATTTTTTCATTTAACAAGAATCATTCATGGCCCACTGATTCACCAAATAGTGGCCCAACGTTGCAAACCGATAATCGGCCAGTCATAGGTAACCATTTATTGGCCAGTCATAAGGAACCATTCATTGGCCAGCCATCAGCAGCGTCGTATGACTGTCGTTTCCGGTACGGGGTCATATTCCGATATGAAACCAGTAATGCCATAACATATACATCCAAAAATTTAAATAAATATCACTTCAAATTGATTACGCTATCTTGATGAAAAATTAATCGGCTGCTAGTAATTAACCAAGTTTGGGCCATTACTAATTGCCAATGCTTGACCGAGCGACTGCAGTCGGACATCGGCCAACCTACGGCATTTTTTCCATTAACGGCAACTTTGTATGGGATACGTCCCACTTGGAATTCTCGTTTCTATGTAAAATAGTAATGGTTATCATTCTGCATAGGAATTTAAAATTATTTTTTTCTCTTCGTGCAACTAATGCATGTATATATTTAATATAAGGAAACAAAGCAATATAAGTTAGCAATATAAGATAGAGCAGAATGAGGCAATAGTTGAACACAAATTTTTGTATTGTGAGAGAATACTTAATTACTATTGGTAAAAAGATGGTCAAGTTAGTCCATTAAAGAAAAAAATTAAGAATATGTTGGAGGAATCTTTTTATTTTCATTAATGAATAATATAATGAATAATTATTAAAATCTGTTTTTTTTTGAATGTATGATAAAATATGAAGATATATTGAATTCCAATTTTATATTTATTTTACAGATACACTGAGAGAAAAGTGCTTAGAAACCTGAACTATTTGGTGACAGATATAAAAATATAGTCTCCCTAACCAATTTTTATTGTTACTAGAACTATACACTAGTGTGAATCAGTACGAAAAAATAGTTACATTAACTAAACTTAAGAAACTATTTTTGCCTTATTATGCATAATCGTGACCATGGTCACTACAAAACTTTAATCTTTCTAAATCAAGGCTTAGTAGTGAACAAAATATTATTTTCATCATTGGCTTAATTAACATAAAATAGATACAATAACTATGTTAGCTTAGTGATGTGAGATAGTTAGTAGAAATAATTTTAATAGTTGACTCAACTAAGAGTATAAAGTTTTAAGAGTCTATTAAATAAATATTTTCTTAACTTTACCAAATGATTTTATTATCTTAGTGAGAGAAATATTAATGTCAACCAAATAGAAAAAATTCAAGTGTAAGAGAGAAATTGAAAAAAGAGGATAAAAGTTGCATGTTATTTGACTGCTAATAAAAAAAAAATTAATTATCAAGTAAAAAAAAATGTTTATTAAAATTTAAATGATACGCAATAACATTTTTTAAAAAATTAATTTACATTTTAAAAAATTTCGTGGCAAACATATATATTGTTATTCATTAAACCCAAAGATATGTTATATCAGAAATACATGGATCGAGTACTCGTGGAACTTGACCGATGTAAACAGTTACTTCCAACCAAATTGTTAATGTATCATTGGGTAATTCCAATTCCATATCAGGTTCATGTCTGGGTAACAATGAACGAAGGTAAAGGAACGATTTGAGTCTTTTCGTAAGGTCATCAAAATGCAAGTTGTATCTTCCAATAAAAAGGCGCCCCTTGTTGCGATCTTCCACATAAATTTTTACCTTAGTCCAAATATCAGAATGTTCTGAGCTCATACAAGCGAGTTCCGGTTCTAACCAGGTAACATTGTCAAGATAATAGATCTTTATTCTGAAGCACCAAGTATCATTGATTCCGGGTGCTGATGAAAACAGGAAGTCCTTATTGTCATCTATAGATTCGTCGACTGCGTACAAATTGGAACTGAAGTTTTCAAGAGAAAACTTGTGGGCATATGTATATTTCTCACGTCTTTGCGTCATTTCAACACTTGCACTAATATTTATTTTAGTAGTTACTATTCACTGACTGCAACGTAAGTAAACTAATGATTTTTTCACAAGACGGATACTTAAATATCCAAATATTAAATTCAAAAAAATTTTCGTAATTTATATTATGGTTCAAATTACATTGTTTCCAGAGCAAATCATTTCCGACGGCTTGTTGTATATAGATATCTATATCATTTTGAAGGTTTAGTGAGAAATTCGGCGACGTTACCATCAACCGAACCTTCTCACCTGGAGCTTTGCTGAACACCATATCACAAGACCTTTGCAAACGAGCATCGATTAACCTAAAATTTTAATATGCGGGATACTGAGCAAATGTCTGTTGAATGTTTCTTAAAATTCGAGGGAAAGTTACTTCCATGTTTGAATGTTTATTTTAAAAGCTTGAAAAAGTGTCAGGATAGTTGCCAAAATTGCTCTTAAAATCGAATATAATACCTATGAAATAAGTTTCTTACTAGGGACCGTACATTTAGTATGCGCAATCTAGTGGCGAGCACCGAACTACTTCCATTGCCATTGTCGAGTACCGACGACTTCTCCTTACTCTATGTATATTTTTTCTCCCAAGAAATTTTTCTCTCGGTTTAATCAACTTTTTTTTCCTAGTTGAAGCATACGAAAATTCTTGCGTTAAAAGAACAGTAATAGAAGTTCTTTTTTATAAAGTTAATTTTTATTAGAGTTATTATCTTGCCCAACAAATAAACCAATTATTTTTATTTCATGAGTTTAATGAACTTTTATTTCTTGTGGACAAATGACGCTGTGGATTAATACATTTTAGTTTTGATTCGAAGCCTGTCAGGCCAATAATAAGTTAGAAACAAGTATTAAGGTAAAACAATTTTATTATACAAAAAAAGTTTTTTTCTTTATAAAATGTATTTCTCATGATTAAATATTCTTTTAACCGGCTCAAATAGAAAATTTGAATACATCAGTGTTTATTATTTTTAATAAAATTATTAACACGTTTAGTTTCGATTCTGCTAAAAATATCTGCTAACTTTGATTAAAAACTCCGATTGAAACGCAATAACCGAAATTTCTTACTTCTCTTAGATATTTCGAAAAGTTTTCCAGATTTTTTGTTCTAATACTAATATTTTTACATCTTAAAATAGAAACAGTATATTCCAGAAACATGTCAAAAGAAATAAAATTTTTGATGATCAGTTTTATATTATCCTCATTTACAATTATTGTTAATTCTTTTTCATCAAACTACAATAACTATGATAATCAATGTGTTTTTAGAAATTCTCTAGTAAGTATTCTGTACAAATTATGTTATTTCCATACAAGTATTCAAGTAAAATTTCACTCGTCATGTTTTGATTGTCGTTAATAGTGTGATCCCAGTACTCCGCGTTCATGTTGTGATCAAAAAGATGTTTGTAAACAAATTAATTCTGAACATGTATTCAAATGCATTGAAAAGACTGATATAAGTAATAATTTATATTCACATGTATATAATATATATTTCAAAAAGCACTGACAATGCAAATTAATGATATTGGTGTATTTTAGTAACATTAGGACAATTTTGTATAAGGGATGAAGATTGTGACAGAATACGGCATTCGAAATGTTCAACAGAAAAAAAGTGTATTTGCAGAATGAATAACATTGAACTAAATCAAACAACCTGCGCGCCGATATTGGGTGGATTTTGTTGGAAAAGTGAATTATGTGCAACGACCGATGCTGTTTGTATTGACAATGAATGTAAATGCAAAGATAACTATTTCCGACGATCTAACAACCAATGTATATTTAGTGAGTGTTTTTTAATTTACAAGTTAATGAGTTAAACAAATACGAATATATATAGTTAACTATACATATTGTAAAAAAGACAATGGAATCAATTCGAATAATTGGGTACATGGATCCAGACAATGAACAAATTTTCAATGTTCAGAATTTTTATTTTTTATTCCAAAATATGCAATTACTCTCTAAATATGAATTAGTGAAAAAAGTGAATATTCACTAATTCAAAGTGCAAATCGTACCACTAATTCCAAAAAGTGATACGATTAGCACTTTGAATTAGTGAATATTCACTTATTTCACTAATTCATGTTTAAAGAATTTTTAATTTTCTTTATCGGGTTCTAAATGTTCCGCTTTGTTATAAATAATAATTATAAAAAAGTGTTGAAGGACAAATATCAGAGCTTTGCGTCAGCCAAATTCATCATAAAACAAATCTAGAAAGTGAATTGTTTTTTAATCAATTGAATATTCTTTAAAATAGAATTATAATAGTTACCTAATGCAAAAAAAAAATGCACGCGATATACACTACTAATAGAAATTGAAGGATATAAAAAAAATTGTAAATTTTTTAGCGATTTTAAATATGCTGTAACTCAGAGGAAAATGGTCGTATACCAAAGAAAAGAAAAAACGAATTGTACACTGATAGAAGGATTTATTACAGAGTACTAAATGGATTTAGTAACCAAATTTTTAGTCACTTATTTGGGAGAAAAAAATATTTTGTACCCATTACCATAATTTATTATAATTTAATAAATTATTTTTTTATCTCAATTAAATCTTATTATGGTAAAATAAATATTTGTTTCCATCAAAAAAATATTTGGTAATCGGTACTAAATATTTTTTTGGTAAGTTTTGTCGGTAGATGGCTTGTTTAGGAATAAAAACTACGTATGTATTTGTGGGGAAATATCAGTGTAGCGTGTGTGTGTGAATATATTGCCGCTTTCACAGTATAGTGCGTTTCGTCTCAATAGGAGTTACTATTGTGATTTCCAAATCAATTTATTGATTTTAAAAACAATTATTTTCAATTGATTAAAATGAATTATTTCAAATAATGGAGGAGCTCTTAAAATCTTATTTAACTAAAGATTTGTTATTTATCTTAAATAAAAAATTATAATAAAATGAGGTTATTTTCTTTATAATGCTCTATATTTTTATTTAAAATTATTTATTGTTATCATTTCAATTTATTTTAATTTCAAAAATTTATTTGACGAAAAATTTGTTATTTATCTAAAATAAAAAATTATAATAAAATGAGGCTATTTTCTTTATAATACTATATATTTTTACTTAAAATTATTTATTATTATTATTTTAATTTATTTTAAGTAGAAGAATTAGGTTATGCGCTAAAATAAGTTAAAAAAATTAGTTCTTTAATCCTAATAAATGATTTATTGTGCCCCAATAAATCATTTCTTAAATACTACAAAATATTTATTTGGTGGAAATAAATGAGCTTTACTAAATGATTTGGTTCCTGTAACCAAATATTTAGTATTACAAATTCGTTACTAAATCATTTGGTACATACAACCAAATCTTGTTAAATACAACTAAATCCTTCTATCAGTGTAGCTTCAAGTTTCTAGTTTTCAAATCTGGCTTTCAAAATTTTTTATCATACACGGTTCCAGAGTAACCCTAACAAAACCACCGCAAAAAAATTTTCTAAATTTTTGTTCGTCTTAAAAAAGCTCGATGGGCTTCAACAAATTGTTTTTGATAATCTAACCTTATGACACTTTTAGGCAATTTTATGCCCTTGAATTTGCCGCCCTTAAAAAGTTCCTACGACGATTTGGCGCGGAATTATCATTGATCAAAGAAAAAAAAGTCCATTTTGACATTGACAACCAATAACTCAGGACATATTGGTCATACAACAAATGGAAATAGGGTTTTAAAAACTACAAAACATTCCTTATAAGACATAAATAGTGGCAATGTTGATTGAAAATAAGGTAAAAATTTGGATGTTGAGGGTTATTTGGAAAACTTGGTATAACTTTGGATAGAACGGGTAAACGAAGGATACCGTCGAGTTTTTTCAGCTTCAAAGTGTCCTGAAAATTTCAAAGCGCTGCGATTTGTCTTTCTGAGTGCTCCGAAGCTTCAAATTTATCGTTTTTGCCAAAAATCGCATAATGAGCGATTCTTCGGTTTTCAATTATTTCTTCAATTCACTAGTTTTTTTTAGTGCCAAGCTTTATTTCTTTAATCGAAAACATTAATTATTGGAAAAAAATGAAAAAAAAAAAAAAAAACAAATATTTTTGAATTACAGCATATTTAAAATCGCTAAAAAATTTACAATTTTTTTTATATCCCTTAATTTCTGTTAGTAGTGTATCATAGTTATTCAGAGCAAAAGTCATACTTATGCTGAGTTTAGTATTAATAATAGCTATTTACTTTATTAAAGATACATTGGGTTCACACTGTGAGACTGATGAAAATTGTAAACAAGTTAGGTTTGCGAAATGTACGGACCATAAAATCTGTAGCTGCCCATCAAATACTTCTGCCGTCAATTCAACGTATTGTGCACCACTTATAGGCGGATTTTGTTGGACAACAGACGATTGTTTACCTCATAATTCTACTTGTGTTGATAACAGATGTCAATGTATGCCGAAATATGTACCTCAATCTAATAACCAATGCATACAAGGTCCATATGATTGATTTAAGCCATAATAAAATAATATAGTATTTGTAAGTTTAAAATAAAATTTTTAGCTTATTTATACATGCCTTGTGAAGACAATGAAGAATGTAACCATTTAGTAGCATATTCAATATGTTCTAAAACCAAAGGGTGCATTTGTGACCAGAATCATTTTGAAAAAAATCATACCGAATGTGCACCACGGATTGACCATACCTGTTTGAATAATAGCTCATGTACATTAAATAATTCTATTTGCATTGATAATGTATGTCAATGTAAACCTGGGTTTTGGTATAAAAATTTTAAATGTGTTCGTCGTAAGTAAAGCCATCAATACAGCAGAATACTTCTAATGACAAAATAATATTTTTCTGAATGTTATAAATAATAAGTTAATTGAATAACTGTTGAATCACTTTAATGATCAATGCAGTTTTTCTCAATTTTCTTAGTTAAAATAGTATAACAATTATTGTGACTGTTTAAAATCGAAAAATTATTTACGAGCAGGAGTTAAAAAATAATTTCCTGCTATCAATATATATATATATATATATATATTGATATATATATATATATATATTGATATATATATATATATTGAATATATATATATATATATATATATATATATATATATATATGAATGTATATATATATATATATATATATTCATGTATACTTTTTTTCATTCATCATAGTTTACTTGAATAAACCTTGCAAAGAGAGTAATGATTGCAATCGAGTGAAATATTCAATATGTTCATCAGATAAAAAATGTGCATGTGATAGAAACTTCATCCAAATTAATAAGAAAACCTGCAGACCAGTACTTGATGGATTCTGTTCTAAAGACAAAGATTGTTTAGCTATCAATTCAACTTGCATCGACAATAAATGTCAATGTAAAAAAAAGTTTTTGAGACAATCTAGTCACTTCTGTGAATTACGTAAGTTTAAATATATGCCAAGTTACCAATCCTATGGGTTAGTAAAATATAGTAGTTAGTTTTTCTGGTGATAAAAAGGGCTTATTAAAACAGACCTAATTATTTTCCAATGACAACTGTTTAGTCCTTAGAAAGTTAACCCGTCAGCACTCGCGTCAGTTTTTTGATATTTTTTACGCCCGTGATGAGAGTTTTGCTCACGCTTAACGCGCATGCGCGCAGGCGCCAAATTTAAATTTTTTTAAATTTTAAGTAAGACTGAATTATCTCAAAAATTAAACACTATGTATTATTAAATTAATAAGTAATAATAGTAAAAATAGTAAAAATGATAATAGTAATTAAAGTAAAAAAATAAATATATTACAACGTTTCAGTGAGGAAATTAAAGTACGTTTATTATGAAATGTAAGCATTACATTAAGTAATAATTAGAATTAAAATTAATTATATTATTAAATATTTTACTTACACAAAAAATACCAGCATTAGTTAAACATATAATTATAATTTATAAATTATTAATGACAATCGTTATTCACACACTGTTTATAGAAATTTCTTTATATTCGTTATTGCACCTGTAACTGTCATATTTAAACTATAACGAATTCAACCGAATAACTCCGAATACCGTAGATTACCGAAGGTACACGAACATCTCCGAGAGTAACCAAATATAAAATTTTTTACTTACGCCTTTAGGCCCGTGATGAGAAAAATGCTCACATTTTTTGAGAAGCATGAAAAAAAAATTATTTTATAATTTTTATTGCATCTAAAAAAAATTTTTTTAAGCAGAATCTGAAAATAGATTAAATTCTTCGAAGATAGAAAAAATTTCAATTATTCGTTCCATTCGAAAAAAAAAAGTTATTCATATTTAAAAACGAGCGTGAGCAAAATGCTCATAACGGGAGTGCTGACGGGTTAATTAATAACTCGACGAATAGAACTAGTGACAAATTGAGCTCAGAATCAATCAGATGCAGCCTAAAGTTTACCTTCCCATATAACTATCTTGTTCAAGGCTTGAGCAAGTCTGGTCTCAAGTTCGATAGACATTAGTGTCCTTTCCTATCTATGTGTCTTGCTGCAGATACTTGTAGCTCGATTTCAATAGCAAGTCTAGTGCAAGTCTTACACAAGAAATTTAGGCCAGATTGTAACTCAGTTTTGGGGGAAGACTATAGTTGAAAATAGTTGCACATGGCTTGCTCAAGGCTCAAAATTGACTTGAGCCTTGAGCAGATTTTCAGCAAGCCATGAGTTAGCACCTGCCGTAAGTTTCTGGTGTAAGAAATGTATCAGAAATTTTTCAACTGAACCGTATCTAAAATATTTTTAATATTCTTGTGTACAATGCCTTGAGCAAGACATGAACAAGACTTGATTACGATTTCTTGCTAAATGATCTTGCGGAAGACCCACACGTAGAAAAAGACACTAGTGACTAGGGATTTCGCTCCAGGCACTAGTAGTCTAGTCAACAAGTGCCTTTTTGACGGAAACCTGTTTAACTTCATCGAAAATTATGATTTTGGTCTCATTCGATTCGAAATGGCATCTAAAAAAAATGTTCAAGTGGAAAATTGGGGCTCGCAAAAATTCTAAAAGTTATAAACAATTTAGTAAAAAAAAAAAAGGGGGGTTTGGTTTTTTGCAAATATTTCGAAAACTATTTGAGGTATCCAAAATTAAAAAAAAGATCCTTAAAGAGGAGGAAATTTCCTAAAAAAAAGTTCTACCTCCCCAAATTATACCAAAAATATTTATAATTTTAATTTAACGGTGAAAATGGGACTAAAACCGGGTAGCGGCGCGAGCACACGTATCGACCGAATCAATAGCATGATGAATAAAAATTATTTTAACCGATTAAATATAAGTATTAAGAAATAAAAAAAAAATTTGGTACTTTCAAAACACATGTATAAATAATAATTCGCCGAAAAAAAATTTTTACCCCGATTTTTCAATTAACTATGCTTTTGTTAATTAGATAATTTTTACCTGTTGAAAGTTTACATAAAAACTATGATTATTTGTAAACTAAAAACCCAGAATTTTTTTTTTACTTCTTGGAGCTATTTTTGAAAGAGTCTAGAGAAGATTGCCGTTGAAAAAATTGAAAAATTTTGTTTTTTCACTTTTTTATTAACAATCTAAGGCATTGAAAAATGAAAAACGTAAATAAAGTAGTTAAAAAATTTTTTTTCTTTTACTTTTTTTATTAATTTGTATTTTTATCGCTAAAGGCTAAATAACAATTTTCGTAAAAAAAATTCTTTAACTTTTTTTTTAGTCTAAGCATTTTATGAACTACAAAAAAAAAAATTAAAGAATTTTTTTTACGAACATACTTCTATTCATAATTCATTGTATAATTGAGTTAGAGCTTCGATTAAAAGCTCAATTTGTTTATTATTTAATAAAGAATAAATAAGGCTTGAAGTGTTCTAGTCGAATCTTCAATAGTTTATAAATTATTTAAATAACAATGAAGAAAAACAAGAAGGTAGCGACAAGTCCAAGTGTACAATAATTTTAAAAATTCTATCAAAAATAGAAAAAAAAGTTTTCTCAATAAAAAATACACATGGTTATTTAGTTAGCCTTTAGCGATAAAAATACAAATTAATAAAAAAAGTAAAAGAAAAAAAATTTTTTAACTACTTTATTTACGTTTTTCATTTTTCAATGCCTTAGATTGTTAATAAAAAAGTGAAAAAACAAAATTTTTCAATTTTTTCAACGGCAATCTTTTCTAGACGCTTTCAAAAATAGCTCCAAGAAGTAAAAAAAAAATTCTGGGTTTTTAGTTTACAAATAATCATAGTTTTTATGTAAACTTTCAACAGGTAAAAATTATCTAATTAACAAAAGCATAGTTAATTGAAAAATCGGGGTAAAAATTTTTTTTCGGCGAATTATTATTTATTCATGTGTTTTGAAAGTACCAAATTTTTTTTTTATTTCTTAATACTTATATTTAATCGGTTAAAATAATTTTTATTCATCATGCTATTGATTCGGTCGATACGTGTGCTCGCGCCGCTACCCGGTTTTAGTCCCATTTTCACCGTTAAATTAAAATTATAAATATTTTCGGTATAATTTGGGGAGGTAGAACTTTTTTTTAGGAAATTTCCTCCTCTTTAAGGATATTTTTTTAAATTTTGGATACCTCAAATAGTTTTCGAAATATTTGCAAAAAACCAAACCCCTTTTTTTTTTTTTTACTAAATTGTTTATAACTTTTACAATTTTTGCGAGCCCCAATTTTCCACTTGAACATTTTTTTTAGATGCCATTTCGAATCGAATGAGACCAAAATCATAATTTTCGATGAAGTTAAACAGGTTTTCGTCAAAAAGGCACTTGTTGACTAGACTATAACACCAGAATGTTGCTCAACATGCATGTGTTACTTGGGTTCTGATTACTGAATGAACTATTTGAATCAGTTGATTTGCTTAGAAACTTCTATTAGCTGAAAACTTTACAATCATATAAATTTTGATGCAAACAAAAAAAACTTCTTTGATTAAAAACTGCCAATTTTTATACAAACAAATATAAAATACATTGCGGAAATGAAAAATAATCATTAGTTTTTTTTTAATTACGTTGCAGCTAAACTAGGAGTATCTTGTAAACATGATTTCGATTGTGAACAAATAATGAATAGTATATGCTCCGACGATGAAAGATGTGAATGCATATTAAATCATGCAGAGTATAATTCTACAACATGCGCACCTTTACTTGGCGGTTATTGTACAACAAACAAATTATGTGCTCCTCTTAATTCTATTTGTAGCTATAATATATGTATATGTGATGTTGGTTTTTCGTCAAAATCTAACGATAGATGTCAACGACGTAAGCTAATATATATATATATATATATATATATATATATATATATATATATATATATATATATATATATATATATATATATAAATATATATATATATATATATATATTAGACTGGACCAAAAAAATCGACTATTTTTTTTTTCCTTCGATACTGTGAAAATATTATTCCTGATGACCAAAAAAAATTATTGTGCAAGTTTGAGCCCTTAATATTGATATTAAGAAGTGTATCGTTACGACTATTTGTTTTTTGAAAGAATTTTAATTTTTTACCCAAAACTCCTAAATCATATGTCTGAAAAATTTGAGCGATGTAAATTCTTAAAGGAAATTGAATTTCCTACAAAAAATTTCTCTTAGTAAATTGACGTAAAACGAGCCGTTTCCTTGTAACCGTGCGTTAAATATTGATTTGTTTTTTAAATTCTTTGCTTTGATTTTGGATTTTTGTAACTATTAGAAATATTGAAATTTTGTCTAGTCAAAATACATGTTTTTGAAGGAAATTAAGTGCTCTACAAAAAAGGTCTCTTAACATTTTTCGCTCGATTCACTCCTTCAAAAGTTATTTAGGTGATTATAGTCGTTTTGACTCAAATTCAACTTTGAATAACTTTTGAAGGAGTGAATTTAGCGAAAATGTTAAGAGACCTTATATGTAGAGAGTTAAATTTCCTTCAAAAATATGTATCATGACTAGGAAAAATTTTAATATTTCTAGTAGTTACAAAAATCAAAAATAAAAACAAAGAATTCAAAAAACAAATCAATATTTAAGGCACGGTTACAAGGAAACGGCTTGTTTTTCGTCAATTTACTAAGAGAATTATTTTGTAGGGAATTCAATTTCGTTTAAGAATATATATTGCTCAAATTTTTCAGACGAATGATTTACGAGTTTTGGGTGAAAATGAAAATTCTTTCAAAAAACAAATAGTCGTAACGATACACCTCTTAATATCAATATTAAGGGCTCAAACTTGCACAATAATTTTTTTTGGTCATCAGGAATATTTTCATTATAATATTTTCACAGTATCGAAAGAAAAAAAAAATAGTCGATTTTTTGGCCCAGTCTATATATATATATATATATATATATATATATATATATATTAGGGTGCTTCGTTTCCGGCGAAAGTAATTTTTTCGTTGCTCATCAAGCAAAATATTGTTTCTTATGCTGAAACAAAAATTTCCGCTAAGTTTAAGCTCTTAATTCCAATCCTAAGTACTTTCTAGTTGATTTTAAAAATTTCCCATTTTAAAATACACGTAAATTAAATTACTTTTTTTTTAACTTTCTAATACTCAGCTGCATTTTATAATATCGATGCGGTTTTGGTCGCAAACTTTCGCAGGAAACGAAGCAACCATATATATATATATATAAAAAAGACGTCAACTTCATATAATTCAGTATTTCAATTTTCAATTGACTATTATTTATAAATTCTGTGTGCTCAATAATCTAGATCAGTTAATGATGAACTGTGACATCAATGACGATTGTAAAAGAATATATGATTCCAAATGTTTAAATCATACCTGTGTTTGTAAAGACAATTATGATATGCTGAATGAAACGACTTGCGCCCCATTATTAGGTGAGTATTGTAAAAACAATCAACAATGTGCACCCGCCAATTCAATTTGTATTAATAATCGGTGTCAATGCAACCTTGATTATATACGGAAATTCAATAATAGATGTATAGCAAAAACAGGTAATAACCGTTGTTAGTCTGAAAGCATTTTTCTATTGTTAAGATATTAATAAGTATTATTATTGGTTCCAGGATACTTAAGAATATCATGTATTAACGACGATCATTGTGTAGGCATTAAATATGCGAAATGTTCTGAAGATAAAAAATGCGTTTGTAAATCTAATTATGTGCTTCTTGGTGACGAAAAATGTATAGCGCTTATAGGTGAATATTGTGATTCAGATGAAGAATGTATTTCTTATAATACAGTTTGTATCAATAATAAATGTGAATGTTCAGAGAAATTCGCCACTAAATCCGTGTATCAATGTGAACGTGGTAAATATCTTTTTTAATAATTAATACAGTATTTTTATTAAGAAAATAACATTTTCACTTGGTCTCTTAACTTTATCGAAGGCTAATGGTATTTAATTATATTTCAAAAATAGTTTCACTTGGTACAACCTGTGAGACGAATTATAATTGTGAAATATCCATAAAAAACGCCGAGTGTTCAAAAAATAATAAATGCATTTGTCGTCAGAATAGTTACGCATTGGATGAATTCGAATGTGTATCACCATTGTATGAATATTGCTCGAATAACGAAGAATGTCGTTTTAATTCTTCTATCTGTATTAAAAATAAATGTCAATGTAAAGATAACTTTCGATCTGTATCGGACAGTCAGTGTGTGCCATGTAAGTTATGCGTGAATACAATTAAGAACAGATTTTTAGAGACTTAAGGTGAGAGATTCAGTACCCGATCAGGGAATTAGTCCCCGATCACTTCATGTATCAAATCACTCTATGTTTACTAAAGTTTACTAAATATAGATATACAAATACATGAAGTGATCGGGTACTAATTTCCTGATCAGGTACTAGGTCTTTTACCTTACTGCATTTATTGAATTATTGATAAAATGGTTATTGTTTCAGCTGGTTTCTTGTATCATTGTGATCAAGTTTCAGATTGTGGTGATCCATGGCATAATAAATGTTCCGTTGATAAAAGATGTATTTGTAATAAAAATAATGTTTTGATAAACAAAGCAACATGTTTGCCGCTCTTGAAGGGTTATTGTTGGATAGATCACCAATGCGTAGTTGAAAATTCATTTTGTAATGATTTTCGATGTGAATGCCAACGCAATTTTAAACCTGCATCAACAAATTTATGCATACCTGGTAATTTTAATTAGTTAAAGTAATATACTGTAATAAATTAGTTATACTGTAAAAAATTCAGCCCGCGGTGTATAGTCTGAATAATTTGGTGTGAAAATTTTTAATATCGACGGTGTGAAAGTTAAATGACGCAAGGTGATCAATTTTTGGCCGTGTGAATTAGAACAATTACACCACCAACGGTGTAAATATTACTTTTATAGACACAATGAAAATAAGTTGTCGTTTAGGCGAGATAATAATACAAAATACATTTATAACAATTTCTATTCTGTTTTAAATTTTAATTAATGTCATATCAAATAAAAATACTTGTAATAATAGAATCGCTAACTTATCAACTTCGAACCATACAATACCTTATAAAGGTCGGAGATCATTTTCACACCAAAAATTTTTGACAGTGTTTCTGAATAGCAATCTTATTATACTACTTTGAATGAAGCTAAATTTTATGATATATGTCTTTTAATGGAATTCTTGTCTATCTTTACAGTGTGAAGTTCAAATATTTAATCACATAATAAATAAGATATTAATTAAATGCTGCTAAATTTACGTTATATATTTAAATTATCATTAGTGAATGATATTGAAGTTGTCAGAAAAGCTAAATATATGCTATTTGTATTTTATACACTGTGAATTTATAAAAATTATTTTACGATTTTTTCTCAAAACAATTTTTCTAGAGATCATTTTAAGTTATTGTGTATTCTAGTTGTAGTTAATCACTGAAATAATAAAATTTATACATTGTATTTAAAATCGTTGTTATTAATTTATTAATGAGTTTATGTAGAGTTGATTAATGAAAAAACGATTCTTTATTTGCTCAAAATTTGTGTTCTTTATAAAATAAATATATTTTTAAACAGTGAATCTTACTCGAGGTAGTGGTAAAATATTTAAAACTGCAAGTTTTGTGCAACCCGCGTGTATAATTACCTGCTTTCCTCCGTAGTGTGTATACGATTTTTCACCAGATTTGCACTTTAAAGTTTGAATTTTTTCCACTGTTTGTGCACGGAAAAAAAAGAAGCAAAAATTACCATGTGAAAAGTAATCCGAATCCATTAATGGATCCGATAGCTTGTACTTTTGAGAAAAGTAAAATATTAATATTCCATAAGTAAAATATGCCATTATAAATTAAAAATTACTAAGTGCTGGTATCTTTAACTTATGGAATATTAATTCTTCACTCATGTCAAAAATAAAAGCTATCCGATCCATTAAGGGGACCCGGTGATCTAGAAATTTTGAAAAATTGATTTCTTTTTTTGCATATTTCGAAAGTATAGTATTTCAAAAATATACTGTGAAAATATGGTGATGATATTCCCAGTATTTCATGTTCTAAAAGCTATTTAGCAGGCCGGCCGAGTAAGTAATTTTTATTCTATTGTGCGGCGGAAAACATCTGCTTTGGTTTCTATACCTAAGTTATAATAATGATAAACAAGTCAACATATAATGAAAAACAAGAAAAACCGAAGAAGTGCACAAGAAAAAAAGATGGTGCTGGAATAGCTGATTAATCGTAAGTATATGTTCAAATCTTGTTTTCTTCAGATTTTCTTTAACTAAAGCTTTAAACGCGTTTATCTCGAAACTACTTTTTTCTGCCTGGCGTAGTTGAAAAAAAAAAACTATCCGGTCGATTGCTTTCCAATTTAAGTATGTTATTTAATACACCAACAGCTATAGCTGGTACTAGAATCAAATTTTTGCGTTGAATATTTCTATTTTTCAACATGCAAAATGTTACGAAAAAAAAGGCAATTTTTGGACTAAAAATTTCAACAAAGTGCCACTTCTTCAAAAAAAATTTTTTTTTTTTTTATTCTAGTTCCAGCGATAGGTGTATTTATACTGATTAAAAATCCATTAAATTTTTTTGTTTCAGACCCATAGAAGAGCTGAATTGTTCTACGCCGCCCGGGTCCCTTTTTTTAAAGAAGCTGGCTTCAACGCCATCTTTTAAATACTAAAAATAATTTTTTTTCTTAGCTATAAGCATTTTTGTATATATTAATAACAATAAAATAATCCCTCAAAATTTCAAGAGGTTTGATATTTATTAACATATAAAAAAAAAATTTTTTTAAATTATGAAATTTTCAGCCTCTAGACCACCGGGTCCCCTTAATGGTTTCGGGTTACTTTCCACATGGTAATTGTAACTAAATTTTGAGATCTGTTTTTTTCCATGTGGGATGAATGGCGCATGAACTAATTTTTTATCAAAAAAAAAAAAAAAAATAATAAAACGACTTTCTTACCTCTAAAAATTATCATAAGATAATTTAAAGTTATAAATAGTCAGAAGAGTTTTTGAAACTATTAATAGAAAAATAATAATAAAGTTTTATTACTTGATTAACGCCACAATATTTAAACTAATTATTTTTATATTAACACTTAAGGTCGACATGAAAATAAATAATAATAAAAATAGTAATAAAAAATAAACTGACTTGAAATTAGGTTTTTTATTACTACATATCATTTTCGATTTATCAAAATTTTTTATGTATTATTAACAATATAATATTATTTACTTCAATTGAAGCACCAACTTTATCTTTAAAAATACTCATATTATTTTTTTAAATTTCTTAACAGTTTATAGGATTATTATACGTTTAATCACAGGAAAGTTTTGCCTCCACAGATAAAAGTTTCAATAATTTTTTTTTTTTTTTTTTGTGAAAAAATTCAATGAAATATTTTATTACAAACGGTCATTAGATATTTATAGAAAAAATTATAAGACAATTGTGAGCGATTGACATTTTGTAATTAAACATTTGATTACTTTCTCAATACTATAAATTTTGTAAGCATTATAGAATGAAAAAAAAAAAAAAAAAAAAAAAGAAACAAAAAACTCTTTTTTGAGTGTCAATCGTAATTTTTAATCTAAATACGTTATAAAAATCTACAGTTGTTTAGTCCCCTATACGATTAGGGGAACTATTCCAATTAACGACACAGGTCTGACCCAGATCTACCGGTAAAACACTTGGTACAGATGCTGGATCACAATAACAAAAAATGATACCTATGCTCCTCTTCTTATAATTTTAAAATACACGTTTCTATGACAGCGTGTAAAGCTGATTTGTAATTGGAAGAGTCTGTCAGATATAATTTCATATTCGTACATCAGTATATCAAGAATTATTTTTTTTTTGGACGAATTATTTAATAACTTTTTTCCATAAAAATACACATTTTTTAGTTTCATTCAGTTAAAGAAACCATAATTGCGGTATAGTAAAAACCGTGTCAGTAATTTATTTTTGTTTAAAAATAATGTGCGATTGTCATTAGTTAGTTTAACTGTTGATATGTAAATAAAATAAAAAGTCACACTTGTTCAGATAAAAAGTGCATAACAGATTAATAACAATGTTAAGAGTTATAAGTATTAAATTTAATAAATAACTTGACGATTGTCACATTGTAAAATTGTTAAAAATTTATAAATAGATGTAATTAATCTCAAAACTGTATTATGTATTAAATTCAATCGAACAAGATAAAAAGAAATGTATTTTTATCGAGTTGATAATATTTTAAGAAAATAACATTTAAACAACAGTATTATTCAAGTGCCTAAATGTAATATCCAAAGTGCTTATTTAAATATACATGTATAAATATATAGATTTATACTTATAGGTATTTATGACTTGTTATGACTCATATACCATAGTATTGCCAAAAATTACAAGCAGTGATAATGATAATTATTGCATTTCAGTTTATAATTAATTAATAAATATATCAAGATAATATGTCAAGTAGTTTTAATGGATTAAACTTATTTGACAGTACACTGTAAAAAATTTTTGCTGTCAAAATGATCCTCGAGTACTTTACATGCACGGAAAAATTATTCTCGTTTGAAATGCTATGATGTCATAGTTAAGCCAGACCATGTTGGCCACCTAACGGAAATTTAAGTAAACACATGCAACAATTACTACGGCCATAGTAAAATTAACAACGATTATATCATAAGTTATGGTAACCATTGTAAATATTACTATGGCCCTAGTAATTTTTGCATGTGTTTATTTCAATTTGACAACACAGTGTTTCAAACAAAAATAATTTCTGCGTGTGGTGTCCTCGGTGTGAAATTTTTTCGGTGTGAAACATCAAACGGTGTATTTTCAACACGGTGTGTGTTATCTTTTACACCGTTCGGTGTTATTAGTTCAAAACTCATATATTGTCCGATCACATAATCTGTAGTTAAAAATGACCTAATAACTGTTTTTAACATTAAAATTAATTAATTTAACTTACACTTTAAAAATGATCAACTAACTTTTTTAATAATGATTTTAAAAAAATAAAATTAATAACTGAACCAGTATAAAAATATAACGACAAGTATTTTCTTTCAAGTAAAAAAATTACTCATTACAAGTAACATTGTACTGATTAATCAAATATAAATTAACTACAAACTATCAATATATATAAACTTTTGCCATTGATATTTGTACGACTTTGATAAGGTATTTTATGGTTCAAAGCTGATTAATCAACGATTCTAACAACATAAGTTGGGGTGTGATCGTTCTAATCCACACGGCCAAAATATTATCGCCGTGCGTCGTATAACTTTTACACCAAATCATTCACACGACACCGCGGACTCGAAATTTTTTACAGTGTATATTGTAAAAACGTTTAATATGTATCACAGTACATGTGATTAAGAATAATATCGGTATCACTTTATTTCTTGTGTTAGTTAGCAACATTATTATTTAATTTTATTTTAAATTCAATCTCGTTTAAAATGATATTGATAGTTTAATTATTACACCTAAATAATAAAAAAAATTTTGTAACAAATACATTTATTATCACGTTTTATTCTTTTGTTGTAATTTAACTTGTTATCATCAAAATACTGTCAATATGTTTTGTATCCATATCTAACAATTAAATTAATACTTTTAAATCACTGTATAATCGTATAAGTATTCCTTTAATTTTTGGTCTTAATTATTTAACCTACATTTAAATATTGTCTCCTATTAAAAAACTAAAAAATTTTTTTTTCCATTTTATCATTCCTTATACGATAACAAAATAATTTTATAACTGATTAGCAAAATTTTATTGCTTTTCAATATTTAAGGAAAAATTTTTTTTTTCATTAAAATAGATGATATAATATGACGAAAAGTAATTGAAAACATGAATGACTCTTATTGTTTAAAATGTAACAATAAATATAAATGGCAATAAAGAGCCAGTTTAACTAAAATGTATTTAATTTGCAGTCGTTTTTAATGCGTGTAATGAATTATTGCATACGACATACATCTTATTTAATTATAATTCAATAACTTGAGGAAAAACCCTGTTTACGTTGATCCCATATTTGTATTTTTTTTTCTTAATATGTAGAATTCATTTGCATTTCAATTTATAACAATAATTCTTAAATTTTTAACTTAAGACAGTTTTCAAAAAGTATGTTTATAAAAAAAGCTAAGTTATTTACAATTCTCTTATTTAATTTCACGAATAATATACGCGAGTTTATATATCAATTCCATTAATTATATCTATTACAATAATATTAATAACAATAATAATAATATTAATAAAAATAAAAATAATAATAATAATAATAATAATAATAATAATAATAATAATAATAATAAAAGTCTTTTATAAAATCCACCAATGAGAAAAAAAATTAACTCAAGCCCGGGCCTTAGACTATTATTTTTCAACGGTTTCATGGATAATTATCTCACCTTTTCTATACGTTATTTATGTTCCAATTCAATATATATATAAATATATAAAAGAAAAACAATTATTCAATTACAACTGGCAGTCATTTCAATACTATCTTAAGTATCATTCTATCTAAATTATTTCCAACAAAAATATCAATATGTGGGACTTGATAAAAAAAAAATTTACAGAACATGGTAAGATAAAATCAGAAAAATAAATTTAATAACATTAAGTAATAAAACTCTGGTAAAATTAGCATCACAACTGATAGGAAACCGTGAATAAATAATATGAGAAACAATAACATCGAGTAAGTTGACGTAGTAAAAATAAAATGAAATGTTTCTCTTGCATGATATGTGCCAGACATGGGGGCCCCCGGTGGATTTAGATTGACTTCCACTGTGGTTTGTGGGGCCCCCTTTGATGTCAGGTTTGCCCACGAGGTACCCAAAGTGCTTTACTTTGTTCTTCATCGACAGCGGCTTTTACTTGCGTACATATATACGCTATATTTACACCAGCAGGAATAATAGCTGTAATATTAATAAATACACTAAATTAATTTTTTTATTATAAATATAATTACTAGTTACTGTCATTAAGTCTGGGCCATACTCAAAAAATTATCAGAATTTAGATTTCAATTAATTTATAAATTGATTATCATTAAGGTAGTTGTCGGGTGATGGGCATAGTGTCAGAAAGGTTTAAAATTTTGTATACTTATTAAGAGTATTAAGGTACAATTACCATTAAAATTTTAAGTCGATTGACCATCTCTAATTCAAGATATTTATAATCAAAGTTTGGATAATTAACATTGCGAGCAATAAGGAGTATTCGTTATGAGTCAACGAAAAATTAAGTTTAAAAAATATTAATTTTTTGAACTTAAATGTCAACGAAAAGTGAATTTCATTTTTCATTGACATTTAAAGCCTTGTTACTTTCTTCTCATTCATTCAACGTATATATGATATCAAATACTTTTTGTAGAAAATTAAATTTCCACCAAGAACGTGTTTGTCAACATTTGAAAAAAAAATTTGTTGATAGAATAAAAATGAAACATAATAAGAAAAAATTTAACACTGAGGAAAATAAATTTTTGTCGATTTTTGAAGCCCCGTAACTTTTTCCCACTTCATTCGACGTACATTATGCATCAGCATTTTTTGTAGAGAATTAAATTTCCTACGAAATTATGCCAGGCGGAATTTAAAAAAAGAAAATTTTTCCATAGTCTTAACAACGAAAAACTAAAATGAAAAATTTTCACGTGTATTTTAAGTGGGAAAGGGGTCCCCTTTTTGTGGTAGCTCAATTTGAAAGATATCTGGCTGAAATTCGGTGAGGATTCTTTTTTATAATATAAAGTAACTTTTGAGCCCATAAGAGGTTAAAAAAAAATATTTGTTTTATTTGGGACACCCTTATATATATATACATATATAGATATCGAATTATTTTATTGACATAATAATTTAACTACACGGAAAGAAAATTCCACAAAAATTTACAATGTTAACATCGTAATCGTGGACTAGACTTTCATTAGCGTCAATTTTTAAACGTCTTATTTCAAAATTTACTATAATCTTTGTTAAAATTACGATATAGATTATATTTTTTACTATTTAACATCATAATTTTAACAAAGACTATAGTAAATTTTGAAATAAGACATTTAAAAATTGACGCTAATGAAAGTCTAGTCCACGATTACGATGTTAAGATTGTAAATTTTTGTGGAATTTTCTTTCCGTGTACGCAGAATTAAATAGCCAGTTTCTTTCATAAAAATCTTACTATTGAATTTGTTCTCCTGACGCGAATTTCCTAATGAAATTTTACCATTTTCTGTGTGGGTTAGTCGAGTAGGTACCAAAAATCCCATTGGTTAAAAAGTTTATAAATATAACGTGCCGTTCTACTACGATATTGACCGCAATCCTAGACGGATCTTAATCAAACATCTTAAAATTATTCTTTAGTTAAAGAGTTTAATTCAGTTCGAAGATGAACTAAATCGGATAGAAAGTTTAGATTTCTCGGAAAAAATTCGACTTTGGTTTATTCATCGTCGAATAACTTCTGAATCGAAAAAAAAAATCTATTTCGAGCGATTGCATCTTACTATACTTTTATAATAGCCTTTTCTTAAACAAAAATTACCTATTTATTTATTGAAATTATAATTTTTCCTAAATTTGTGGGGCTGCTTTGATTAAGTTTATTGCTGCGAAAGACTTTTTAAATCTTAATATCTCAATTCAAGGGGTTAAAACTAATTTCAACTTGTTTAGTGTATCTTTGAAAGTTTTTGACGCTGAAATATATAAAAAATGCCGAAAAAAATTCATTTTTAATTCAAACTTATCTAAAAATATGAAAGTAAATAAACAAATAATAAGAAATCTATTTTCATTTCAGATGCCGAATGGCTTTTTTTCACTTGAATTTAAGTCAAAAAAGTTACGTTGTTTTTAAGACCCAGCATATTTATTAAAATTGTTTAATTGATTATTTACATTCTATCTAGATCAGCATGAAAAAGGCAGTTGGGTAAAAAATTACATCATATAATATTTATAACTTTTTAAATTTTTCCAATTTCTCAAAAATTATTTTCTATGAAAGAAAAATAAATTTTTCAATCGGCAGGAAAGAAATATTCTCTCACGACAATAAAATATAAAAGTTTTGTAAATCTTACTAGAAATATAATGACGATATTCAGCCTCTAATTTAAGAGCATGTTCATGCATTTCCTTTGCTGCTTTGGCGCTTACTTTATCACTAGGATATCTCGAATCTTTCACTTCTTTTATTTGTTTGGTACTTTTGAATTTTATTAACAAAACTATTGGATAAATTTGATGCCTATGGAGACGTTCTATTGAGGCGATAGATATATCAAGAATACAGTGTGAATTCTGTACGGAAAAATAACATAATTTATTATTGAATTTTCCGTGCAATACCCTGATTAAAAACTCCGATTAAATTCGATTAAAATTTTATCAGATTCAGTCGAAAAATAATCATTATTTTTCCGATTAATTTTCAATCGGAATCATTCGGAACATTCCGATTAAATCCGATTAGAATTTTTCAATCGGATTCAATTGGAGTTTTAACCAGAGTAAATATAAAAAAAAATAAGAAAAACAGTATATTTTTTACTAACCTTGACACATATTTCTTTTACAGCCTCTACAGTTGTACACTCAAAATAACTTCCTTTTTTTCTGTAATCAACATAATGAGAATCTCGTAATCCCTGTTCAAGTGTAGCTTGAGAGCAATGCATTGCTTCTGGTATGCATCGAATAAATTCTCCAGGAAATTCTTGAAGTAATTTTGTCGTGACGCATTCATTTAATGGGCCAATAATCAATACAGGTCTCAAGGTTGGGTCTAAAATGTAAATAAATTTATTATAGTAATTAATCGATCAAAAAAAAAAAATAAAAAAATATTAAAACTGTGATATTACAATCTAATCTCTCAACACGTTGATAACTAGCAGGTAAATTTTCTTCATTCAAAGTTCCACTGTCACTGTACCATCCAAGATTAACTCCAGTAAGTTGGGAAAGTTCTTTACTATCTCTACTAGAGGATCTATGATGTTTCTTTCGTCTGAAAAAGCTTCTTCTTGCACTTGTAGTACCCCGCCTTCCGGTATCAGTTTCTAAATCACCAAGTGATCTTCTCAATAATAATTCTTCTTCGATTTTAAATTTACTAGGTATAATTCCACACTGCTGTCTTCGACCAGACTTATCGACAAGCCAAGCTCTCCAGTGCCCCGGAGTTCCATTAAACATTGTGTTATCTACATATAGAATATCATCTTTATTAAATCGTAACTGTAAACTGTCACCAACTTCGCCTACCCGATCAAACATTGCCTTGACATAAAAACTATCTCCGGGTTTGTCTTTTACTTCGTTATACCTTTCCGGCATGTACTGAGCAACAAGAGTGACTTTATCAGCTGGACGTGCCAATTCAAGAGCTGCTTGTTCCGCAGTTGCTTGTCGTAAATCAACACCATTGTATTCTAGAATTCTATCGCCTGTTCTTAACCCAGCATCTTCAGCAAGACAACCTGGTTGAACTGAATGAACAAATATACCAACACCATTACCACCAACTAATGAAATTCCAAGATTTGAACATTTGCGTGTTTCTATAAATAAATAACGAGGCTCAATCGTAGGTGGACTTTTCCGATTTTGTTCTTCTTGCGTTGGGCTTCTTACTGTTGCATTTTGTCGTTGCAATGTTGTTACTGCTTGATTTATTTGAGCTCGAGTTAACGTATTACCAGCGCTACGTAAAGAATCAATTGTCGCTGAATTACGCAACTCTGGTTTTCTTATATTTATGTCTAAAGATGCTGATTGTCGAATTTCACGTTCACGTTCTTGAGTACCACGAACTTCCATTGAAGCTGAACTTCTAACTTCCCGGTCTCGTGATGGTGGCATCAAAGTATTTAATTTGTCACGTTCGATTTCTTTTGATTCGTGAGTTTCTAGAGCTGATTTACGCGGTGCTTCTGGACTATTGCAAGGAGTTGGTGATCCACTGCGACTGGCACCTTCTTCTCCACCTGCTTCCGAAGAACTTGAAGAACCTGAACCTTCGAGCTCATTGTATTCTAATTATACAAAAATAATTTTTATTTTATTATTATAAATAATTTCAGAATCGATATAAATTTATCATTCACTTTTTAATTTTTATTTTTGTTATAACAAATACGTGAATATAATTTTTATCGATTCCTGTACAATCGGACAATTTGTAAAGAAAAAAAAAAAAAAAAAGAAATATAAATTGATATAAAAAATTTTAAATTGTGTTAATGAATGGAAGTAATGTAAAAATGGTGCTTAAAAAGCAAGGAATACTTTGAAAAAATTTCCTTCCTTCGTCAAAAACTTTAAGATACTCACTATCTGGACTATACTGGACCAGCATAGTAATAGAATTACCACACTGTCTGAGTACATGTGCAGCTAATTCATAAGTAGCGCTCCTCATATTGATACCGCAAACCTCAAGAAGTTGATCTCCAATTTGTAGTCCAACTTGTGAAGCTAGACTATGTTCACTAACAGTAGAAACAAATACACCCCCACTGTCTAAACACGAAATTTGAATTCCAAGAGGCTCAACAGATTTATCAATATGGACCCGCCGCAATTCTCCCGGTGCTGGTCGTGGCTGGGTGTAATAATCAGGCATACTAGCTCGTTTAATATTTGAACTTCCTCGTACTGTTCCTCCTCCATTGTTACCTCCACCAATACCAGGACTCAAAACCTCGACATGAAATGTCGGCATAGGACTGCCTCTTTCGGATGTTCTTTCAATACTACCCGTAGATAATTTTCCAACGCTACTTTTAGACGTTACGCTAGGATTTGATGGTATCCTAAATCTCTGATTTTCTTTTTTCCTCGGAAAAGTTCCTCCTTCATAACCATGAGTATACGTTGATAATTCATAGGTAATGCCTGCAGGATGACCTCGAGATTTGTGATAGTGCAAGTCTACAGAGGGAGTGTGCAAATGACCAAATCCTGGTTGTCCAGGACTATAAGGTGGCTCGAAACAAAAAGATCGGGCATCCGGGAGTCCAATGAACTCTCCAGATTGGGAGGAAGGCAAGGACGGTGGTGAGGGGTAACGAGACGGCAAAGAATTCTGCTGGTGTGGGTGTGGATGTGAGTGAGCATATGGGGGAAACGAGAAATTACCAGCAAGTTGCTGTCTTGGCACACTTGACGATGATCCAGAGGTAGTCACCAGAGGGTAAAGTTGAGAGTGAACGCGGTTGTGTTGAAGTCCATCTGGTTGGTTTTCATGACTACCGGAAGTGTATGGCTTTTGTGTGCGTCGTTTTGCATGACCATAATCCGGCTCTCGACCTGTGGATTTTACTGAAAAATCTATACTTGTCTCAGAAGGTGCATGCGACGAGCTGAGCCGACTCTCTGTTGTCTCGAACTCCGCCAAAGGCTTCTTGTTGTCCAGCGACATATCCTTGAACTGGACCGCAGGAGAAAAGGATTTCTGTCCAAACAGTTGACCAGATTTACTGAAGTTCGGAATTGGATATTCTACGGCTTTATAAACTGTATGACGATTGCTTACGTTTGGAAATGTTGACAACGGAACAGGATTAGATATACGATTGTAGTTGAAGCTCTCATATTTTGGCGGCTGATTTAAAAGTACACTTAATGGAAGCCGTTCTTTTGTTTTTCTGGGTTGAAGAATCGTCCCTGTACCGTTTTGGATCAAAGGTCCACCGCGTGCTTTTGGCCATGTGCCTCCATTCTTCTCTATTTTTTCAGTTCCTCTTCGTTTACTCCTTTTAAATACACCGTTATTTGTTTTCTTATAATGACTTTCAATAACAGAATCTAATTCAGCGATCGCATCTTGCTCTTGTTCAAAAGTATTTGGACTTGAATTTCTGTGACGCTTTTTCTTATCATCTCTATCTTTACTATGTCTTCTACCAGTGACAATATCAATTTTTTCGCGAAAATTACCCCAAGCATTACTTATTCCACTAGATTTTTCACTACTTACTGATTTTGAAACTTTATAAATACTTCTGTCACCAAAATTAGATGCAATATAACGTCTTTCATAATCATCTGACGTTGCCTTTAACATCATTCTCTCTTGTTCTGTTTGTGAACAATTATTAACCATTTTTTGTTTATCAGAACCAAAACTTGTATCTATTGTCTCGGTACTTAATATTGATGACAAGGCTATTCCTTTCAAGGTTGTAATAGTCAATACATCAACTGTCGTGTCATTTAAAATAGACATAGCCTCGTGAGTTGAAGTTACACCCTCCATTGGTTTACTGTTAATATTTAAAACTCTATCTCCAACAGCTAAATTTCCATCTTTAGCAGCCAAACTACCTGGAGAAATTTTAGCAATATAAATTCCAAGTTCCAAAGCTATGCCATGAGGAACAGGACCAATTGGTAATTGAATTGTTCTTAATGATCGACGAGTAGATCTTCTTCTTCTAACTGTTAATGTAACTTTTGATCCGACTGTAAAATCTCGTAAATTCTCTAAAATCATTCTTGTTGATCCAGTAGAACAATCAACGTTATTAACACGAATAATACAATCATCAACTTTTAATTTTCCATCTACAACACTTCCTTTAGTTACTTGAGCGACGTAAACACCCGTATCATTGGGATAGTGAGGATCATCTCGACCACCAGCGAGAACAAATCCTAAATCTCTATCATTATCTTGACAAACCCTTCCAAAGTCAATGGGAATAGTAATAATGTCCCATTCAATCATGTCGTTATCATCGTGATATTGAGTTGATCGTAACGAGTGATCCCCGCTTTCTATTTTTTCTTTAAGATCTTTAAGTTCTCTTGATGCTTCATTTCGCTGTTTTTTAATATCGTCCGAGTCACGAAGAGCACCAGCAAGCTCAGAAACAGCTCGATCTCTTTCTGTTCTCAATGTTTCACAAAGAGTTCGCATACTCTCACGTTCTAATACTATTTTATCTCTTTCACTAAATGCCCAATCACGTCTTCGTTTTGATACCTCAGCTTCTTGTAATGCCTCTTCTAATTCTGTTTGTAAAGTATCCACAGATTTTCTTAATTTATCTAATTCTAAATTAGCCTGATCTAAATTATCCATTTGTTCTTTTTCACGTTTAGCATAATCTCGCGTAATTGTTTCTCTCTCAATTTCTTTATTTGAATTATCTCGTTCACGATTATAAGAATGAAGCTCCAATCGATTTTTGTAATTTCTACTTGAACCTTCAGAATAATCACCAAACTTAAGTCTTAAATCGTTACATTCTTTAAGAGTTTCGTCACGATCATGCAGTGCCGATGATATCTCTCTTCTTAAAGTCTCAATTTGATATGAAAGTGTTTTTTTCTAAATAGAAAAAAAAAAAAAAAACATAATATATATAAAGAAAAATATCATTATGCAATTTATTCGTCGAGAACAAATTTAAAGTATTACTGTCAGTTTTAAAATTACTATTCAAAATTTAACAAAATTCAATATAAGGTAAAAACTTTAAATCTGATCAGTAGCATTAGTCGCTCACTTTAACTGACTAATGTGATTTAATAATTTTTAACGATTTTCAAAATCCCGATCAGTCGGCCACTCTCAAACAATACCTCCACTTTTTAAAAATATTTAATTATTTTCAATTGCCATATCGGTATTCAAATTTTATTAATTAATTAAAAAAAAAATTTGAGCATGTCGTTAAAAAATAATAGCGTCATTGCAATTTCGCTGATATAGATTTTTAAAAAAATTACTTATAGTTGTTATCAAACGAAATTTGGAAAATAAATGTCAGTAAAATTTTCATGTAATATAATAATTAAAATTTTTTAAGCTAAAATTTATTTACCAAATTTCATTTGACTCCTCATTGAGAACAAATGAAGGTAATTTTTTTTTAAATCTATATTGTCTTTCTTTCAATTAATGCTTTTATTTTTTTCAACTAATTAATAAAATTTAAAAATCACTATGGCAGTTGAAAGTCAATAAATATTTTTAAAAAATGGGGGCTGAGAATTAACTTTCGTTAAATTTAATTCTTGAATAATTGTTATATGTTTTATAAATTATTCTCTAAATGAATAAACTTATGATAGTTAAATAAATGTTGTCTTTGAGCAAGTATATCACAACTTTTAGTGAGCGACTATGGATCTACTCAACGATTTTATTTTAAAAATTAATTATCAAGATTATTCTTGAAATTAAAATTTTATTTTAATATTCAAGACTATGGAAAATAAAAAAGATTTTTTTATTTCATTTTTATCAATTTATATTAAGTAGTTTAATTAAATAATGATAAGAAAATGATCAAATTAAATTTTTTAAGAGTTACAGAGAACTAATAAATTCAAATAAATTTGTGATATATCATTTTTAAATCTATGAAAATCTAAATTTTACTGGTTTTTTGTAGCTCTTAAAAAATTAAATTGGATATTTTTCTTCTCATTATCTACTAATATGTAAAATTAAATGAAATTCTGAACAGTAATTCTTACATCAACAATAGATGAAACAAAAAAATATAATTACCTCATCAACATGTTGCTTATTTTGATTTTCTAACTTGGCAATTTTTTCATAAGCTTTTGTCAAATCATCTCCAAGCTTTTCCATTTCTTTGTGAACAGTATCCCGTTCGCCCATTATCAGTCGATACTCTTGTAAAGTTGCATTTCTTTCTTCTGTTAATCGTTTTATATCTTTACTAACTTTAGTACGAAGAATCATGCCTTGATTGACTTCTTTGACAGCTTCTTCGTGTTGTTGCTGAAGTTTTGCCAAGGCTTCGCGGTACTCGTTTCTTTCACGTAATGCAATATCCCATTGTCTGATTGCCGCAGTGCATTGTTGTTTCAATCCATTTCTTTCTCTAAATGCATTATTGCGTTCTTGAATTACATCATCATGGTCCTTTTTCCATCTCGCTGCTTCTTTTTCTGCTAATTCCAACTGGGGAAGAAAAAGAAAATTATCTTATTTAAACGATTAATATAAAATAATAAAAAGTTAAGATGTTATAAATTTTACCTTATTTTTGAGAGATGAATGTGCGGATAAAAGATCTTCATGACGCTTTCTTAAAGACTCATATTCATCTTTTAAAGATTCATACTTTCTTAATAAAGATACATAATGCTGATTAATGGCATCACTGTTTCCAGAATCTACAAGACATTCTTGATTTTGGCACCTCAATTCTGTAACTTCTTTCTGTAGTGCCTGGACTTCACGATCAAGTCGTTGTTTATCATTGATCAGATCACTATATTTACCCCGAAGGGCTGAAGTTTCTTGTGAGGCTGCTTCCAGCTGATTCATTGCTGCAATATGTTGTCCTCGATAATATTCCAATTCCTTCATAGTATGCTCATTCCTAATAAATAAAATTATTAACGATGTGATAAACGGTAATCGACCTTGTTATAAAAATAGATTATAATTATAAAACAATTCTACGCTGCGACGAGCCTTCATTTGACTGCTATACTATTTTTATTTTTAAAATCAATACTATAGGGTATCAAGAGCCCCATGAGTGTACTGTTAAGTTTGCAAATAACGTGACATAGTTAAGCGGTAACACATAAACTCAAGATTAACGTTTATTGTAGGATTATAAAAAAAAAAAAAAAAAATACAAGAAACAGGTCAAAAGAACTAATCAATACACTATACGAATAAAAAAAAACTTGTCTAAAAAAAAAAGATAACACTGATTACCGTGATAATAATTATTATGTATTGGTTGGTTTTAAAAACAATAAATAAGAAAAATTTAAAAAAAAAGAAAAAAAAAACAAACAAACCGTCTAACTGTATCTGAGTGCTTGTGTCTAAGGAATTGGAGTTCGTGCATGGCTTGATCACATTGTGCCTGTAATCCGTCGTAATCACTACGACATTCAGGACCTCCTACTGGACTTCCAACACTGCCATAGCCTCCACTGTCCCGTTCTGAAATTCGTGCAAAACAAGAGTCCAAAAAAATGGGAATAAGATATACATATAATAAAAAATACAAGCTATTTAATTTAAGTTCTTTAGAGATGGAATAAACTAACGAATTCTATGACAATGGATATTTTATATCGTTTATGAAAATTTTTTAACGTCAATAAAATAGATTAACGATAGAATATTATTGTTTAAAAATAAATAAACTAAAAAATGTAATGCCTGTTGTACTTTAACTTACTAATAAATTAAAAATTCAAGAATTAAAATGTTTACTTAAATAAAGTTTGTGCGATTGGAGAAAAGTCACAGCATAAAAAAAAAATTTTTTTAAATGCAAATAATTTTAATTTTTATAAAAATAATCTTTATTAAAATATATAGAAGTAAATTGAAAACAATTTTATCTTCTTACAAAAATATACACTAATATTGAACAATAAAATAGAAAAAAAATATTTAAATATTACAGAATTTACAATTTTTTATTTTAATTCACTTTATCTCTCAAGTACTCAAGTACTAGGTGAAGAAAAAAAACTACTATATATTGCATAGATAAAAAAACTAAGTGTTTTAGAATATAAAAATACTGAGTGATAAATAAATAATTAAAAATACTAGTATTTAGATTTAATCAGGCAGATGTTAAATCTTACCCATATTAAAGACCCCATCTGAAAAAAGGAAAATATATTTACTCGACAGTAAAAGAATTTACCCAAACTATTTTAAACCGTATAAAACCAATAATCTATTACAAAATAATTAAATTCAAAACAATTTTAATAAAAAAAAAAAATGTTAAATATTTATTTTTATATATGGGTCAAATCGGACAGTTTAAAAAATTCATATTTTTTTAAATATTTTTTAGTACCCGTTTGAAAATCGCTTTTTTTGTTTTTAGCTCCCAACATGATGGTCCAAATTGAAACTTTTTTTTTTTCATATATTTTTTAGAAAAAAAGTACAAACAAGTTTTTAAAAATATTTTTCTGTGATTTTAAAGTTTTAAATCTTTTTTTCCAAAGTTGGTGGATATTTTGATTTTCTTGAAATTTTTTTATAACAAACTACAATCTTTTCCACAACTTTTAAGCCTGATTTGATCATGAGACCTTCATGGCTATTATTTTTTATGAGTGTGAATGTAGCAGACATCAGACAAATTTAAAATTACAAATAAATAAAGTAAACAATTTTTAAAAAAATATTTATAAAAAATGCACTTATTAATTTTTTAATTTTTCAAATGCGCATTTTTTAAAAATTTTATTTTCTTGATTATTTACTCTATTTGTTGATAATTTTAAATTCGTCTGATGTCTGTTACATTCGCACTCATTATTTTTTTTCGATTTTTTAAAATTAGAAAAATTTTTTTTTTCTTTATTAAATACTACGAATATCAATTTTTGTCACTATTTATTATTATTCTAATTCATTCAAGTAGTTTTTACAATTTTTCACGATAAACAGGTGTTTAAAATTAATAATTACTCGTTAAATCTGTTCATAAACAATGAGAACAAAAGTAAACGACTTAACGACCAGGAAAAATTCAAAAATAAAATTTTCAAAACTGTCCGATTCGGCACGAAATGCCCCATATATTATCAAGTAGTTTCATAAACATACAACTAGTTACCGAAAGAAATAAATATAAATCTTAAAAATATCTAGCTTTCACTCAGAAAAGAAACTTTCAGTTACACATCGAAGCACTTGTTTTTCTTTTTTTTTTTTCTGATCATAAATTACATGGACAATTAAGAATTTCTTATAAAATAAAAGAAAGCAACAATGAAAGTAAAAAAAGTATAAATATATTAAATAAAAATTTACCGCTACTTCCAGCACTATCCAGGGATGATGTACCAGAAGCCATAACTTTGGACCCCGTTACTTCACGTTGCCCCTTTGTATTTGGGCTTTAATATTTTTACCATGGAAATTTGTTAAGCGATTGGTATACTAAATTTTTTATCCTGTAAATTGGCCAACGCACAATCATGTAATTTTCACACTAGAATAAACCCTTTGTCATAATAGACCGATTTAAAAAGGTGATTTTCACGATGACATTTTTAAAATTTAAATTTAAATTAAACAAAAACAGAATATTATATTTTTTTTTACTGACCAACTAAATGTTGATTAAATTTTATAGATTTAAGATATTTTATGTCAAGAAAATGCGTATAAAAATTACAAGTGATCTACACAATATTAAAGTATTTTTTGGAGTTGGTGGTATTTAATACAACTAAAATCAAAAAGCTTATGTTTTCCGAACGGTTTTGTAAATCATTCTTCTGTTTCTGTAGTTTAAATGATGATGTGTCCAGATAAATTACCAAAAATCATCGATTTGTTACAATTGATAACTTAAATTATTCAACAACTGTCACTTTGTGATAATTTATCCAGTCAAAACAACATAATTCTTCATTCATAACTTTTAATATACATGGTATTTAATCATTTTTTTTACAAATGTTTTTTATAAAGAAATAACTTAATCGTCCGCTTATTACACTTAAAAAAAATAAGTTAAATATATTAGACATTTTGTTTTAATGAAATGTCATCGCGACACTAATCACCATTTTATTATTAAGTTATGGTTTATTAATTATTACTTTGATCCGAAAAACATTAACATCTTGACTCACCTGCTGCACCAACTGGCCTGACAATTAGCCATTTTCATTAGCAACATACCAGCCAGAACCAGTACCCAGTACGCAGTATACTCAGAGCTTAAAGGTATCTTTTCATGTGGCGCTTATTTTCAGCGCCAAAATCAAATATCTCATCGTGATCCATTTTTAAATTTAATTGTTAAAAAAAAACAGTAAACTCAAAAAAATTCGCGATTATAATGAAAATCTAAAATTTAATTTTTTAAATAAAATTATTAATAATAAATTAAGGCTGGGCTTTACTTAACGAAATCTCGAATTAAAAATTTTTAATTATTTAAATATTAATTATAATCCCTAATTAAGAAAAATGGTTTAATCCATGCTAAGGATATATCTATATTAGGGTGGCCCAAAAAAACCGACTATTTTTTTTTTCGAGTCTCACTAAAATTATTTATTAAAATTCAAGATCATAAGTCATTATGATAATTAGACACAAAATTATAACATAAAAATAATTTAAAAGCAATCTTGGTTATCTCTGATTACATGCGACATTACAAGACCATAGCGAGCGTAGACTTCTTTCGCTATTTTCAGGATATCGATAGTTGGGTTTCTCTCTCGTGTAAATATCATCACGCTTTCATTACTAAAATACAAATAGTTTAGAAATAAAATTTTTAATTTTAATTTCCAATTATAAACTCACTGTGTAGTTCCATTGTTCACACAGGTCCAAGATACAGTGTACTTGTCATAATCTACGCCAAGATACAAAGCTTCTCGATAGATATTTCCCACAATTGGTACATGGTGATGAAAACATACCGCATTATTGTTAGTCAAAGATACGTCAGTTATAGTTTTTAATTTCTTGTTGGTTCTAAATTATAAAATATCGAAAAATAATTTACATAAATAAAATATTTATAAATGGTCGACTGAAATTATAAAATTACTTCGATAAAATACTAGTAGAAACGAGTCTTGATTCACCCTCATCGTTAGGTAGAGACCAAAATTGCTGCGCACACTTTTGTGCACTATCTGATTTAAAATCGCTTGCTGCATACCTAATCCATAATCCACTCAACTGATAAAAATTAATTACAGTATATATTGTCTGTACTCAATACCAAATTTATAAGTTTAAAATAATTTTTGTTAAAAAATAGTACGTACTCGGTCCAAATCAAGTGGTTCCTCAACAATTACCTTGGGGCAAGGACCATTCGCCACATATTGAGTAAAAGCTCCAGCAATTATGCAAAAATTAAGAAAAACCCCTAACATTTTGCTTGAGACTAGTTTTTCAATTATTGTGCACGATTACTTTTTGTCAACTGACAGTTAATATTGATATCCGATTTTTTTAAACACTTGTCGAAATATATTGTTTTCAGAAACACGTTTACATATCGCACGAAATAAAAATATAAGATAATATTTAAATACAAATATTTTAGTTAATAATTTTGAAAAAAATTTCATATCGATAAGAAATATCGAGGACAACTTATTTTTAATCTCGTTTAGCATAATTATACATTTCCGATTTCATGTGATGGTCTAAAAATAACTTCCATCGTTAATTAATGGCCAGGGTAATTAATAAATTAATAACTGTGATATGCTATATGTTATTTCAATTAATTGATAACTTTATTTTTTTATATTAGCCAGATGTCACTTTTAAAATAATTTCATTTAATTATCTATGGAAATTGATGAATAAATAGTATTAATCATTTGTAAAGATATGATAGTTATTTTCATTATATTTTTACTTTTTTGATTATAACATCTATTTTTAAGATTAAATTTAGTGTTAATAGAAGTATGTAGAGGTGGACAACTGCTTAATAGAGGTGGATAGTTCCAGGAACATTCCGGATTGAACTTAGAACGTTTCCGGAGCGAAAAGGAACTAGTTCCTGGAATCATATCCATGGAACTATTTAATGTTTTTAATTTTCATGAAGGTTCAGTATTTAGATCGGAGACATACAAAATATTCTAGTATATACAACATTATACTATGCGACCTATGTGTTTAAGACGCATTCATGGCAAACTACACTTATCCAAAAAATTAAAGGAACAAGAAAATTTTATAAAATTTTTAGTGATTTTTGGAAGTCTGTATTTTAGTGAAAAATGATCGTATCGAAAAAATAAAAAAAGCAAATTGAAGCTTGAAATTTCTAGTTTAAAGATCTTTCAGCTAAATAATTTTCTGAGCCACAGTTTTTGCGGAATCATAAGAAATATGCCGAGACAAAATTTTTCTAAATTTTCCGGTTTTGTTTTTTAGGTCTACGGGGCCGGGAAAATTTTTTTCGAAAAAACCAATTCATAGCTCGTTTAGGAAATTTATTCAGCTACAATTTGCTTTTTTTTGTTTCTCTGTACGACAATATGCTGCTGAGATATCAGCCTTCAAATGAAAAAGGGTCCTTTTGTCTTTGATTATCGATATCTCAGCAACTAATGGTCGCACAGTAATTTAAAGGGCAGTTTGAGAAACTTGAATAAATGCCCTACAAGCTCTATTTTCGATTTTTTTGAAAAAAAATTTTTTTTCATCCTTAATATCAATTTGAAAAACCCACAAAAAATGGCCATTTTCTGGTTTTTTAGTCAACTCATCGCTACTTTGTAAATATCGATAAAAAAAATAATGTTGCCAGGTGATTTTACAGCTTAATGTACCCCCAAAAACCCTGGAAATTTTCAGATTGATCCATCGAACCGTTTGTCCGGACCGATTGCTCAAAGTTTTATAAAACAATTAAAGGAACAAGATTTGTTCCTTAATTTGTGTAATCATTACCAAAATGAAAAAATTAATTTTTTTCGGATTTTCTTTCATTTTCACGTTAGTTATTCGGTAAATGTAAGGTAAAGAGAAAAAAAAAATTTTTTTTCAAAAAACGAGATAAAAAAAACCCCGAATAAAATGTAACATTTTTTTTTTTACATTTTATTCGGGGTTTTTTTTTTTTTTTCGTTTTTTGAAAAAAAATTTTTTTTTTCTCTTTACCTTACATTTACCGAATAACTAACGTGAAAATGAAAGAAAATCCGAAAAAAATTAATTTTTTCATTTTGGTAATGATTACACAAATTAAGGAACAAATCTTGTTCCTTTAATTGTTTTATAAAACTTTGAGCAATCGGTCCGGACAAACGGTTCGATGGATCAATCTGAAAATTTCCAGGGTTTTTGGGGGTACATTAAGCTGTAAAATCACCTGGCAACATTATTTTTTATCGATATTTACAAAGTAGCGATGAGTTGACTAAAAAACCAGAAAATGGCCATTTTTTGTGGGTTTTTCAAATTGATATTAAGGATGAAAAAAAATTTTTTTTCAAAAAAATCGAAAATAGAGCTTGTAGGGCATTTATTCAAGTTTCTCAAACTGCCCTTTAAATTACTGTGCGACCATTAGTTGCTGAGATATCGATAATCAAAGACAAAAGGACCCTTTTTCATTTGAAGGCTGATATCTCAGCAGCATATTGTCGTACAGAGAAACAAAAAAAAGCAAATTGTAGCTGAATAAATTTCCTAAACGAGCTATGAATTGGTTTTTTCGAAAAAAATTTTCCCGGCCCCGTAGACCTAAAAAACAAAACCGGAAAATTTAGAAAAATTTTGTCTCGGCATATTTCTTATGATTCCGCAAAAACTGTGGCTCAGAAAATTATTTAGCTGAAAGATCTTTAAACTAGAAATTTCAAGCTTCAATTTGCTTTTTTTATTTTTTCGATACGATCATTTTTCACTAAAATACAGACTTCCAAAAATCACTAAAAATTTTATAAAATTTTCTTGTTCCTTTAATTTTTTGGATAAGTGTATATTATTTTATATTAAATAGAGAATGAATTATGATCGGTATTCAACTCAAAGTTCCGTAAAAAATCACCAATCTAAAATTATTCTGCAGCTTTACTGCTTGTTGGTAAATGACGGCATTGGCAGACAAAGAAGAACTAGTGAGTATACTAAAATGAATTTTGAGGAACGATTGGATACGTATCCGACAAAAGAAATAGTTTATGGAACTACACGGAGAGAAATTTTTCGCGGATACTACTATGCTGTATGGTCGTTTCGGCCGTTTCGACCATTCTGTATGGTAGCAAGGATTTTGCACACCTCAAGCGCGAAAGCGCTGAGGGTGCTTTATGATCGCTCTAAATTTTTTGACCATTCAATCATATTAAATTATTTTCATTCGTTTAAAAATTGTAAGTATAGATGATTTGACCATCACGGAAATGGTAACATTCACGATAGTCATTGCGGATGAGCCTATGTCAGTATGGGTGTGAAGCCCGTCAAGCCCATACTGCTTGGCGGTATCCACAATGTTTCTGGTAGATAACGCTATTCAATATTTTCAAATTACTTATGTTATAGATTTCATTTATTTGAATTTTTAATTCAACGTAGATGTAAATAAGATTCTCGTAGACCTAGATATATCAACTTTTTATATCTATATTAATTGAAAAAGTTTATCCACTAACATGTAAATCATTATTTCACGGAGTTATTGATGCACTCAGGTTTTAGATAATTATTTTGAATATAGGGGAGACCGGGGCATAGCGGCCCACTTAAGCGAGATTATTTCTAGCTACTATTGATCATCTAAAAAATGTTCTTGTGTCTTATCTTGAGGGAATATATGATGATTTGGTCAAAACCCACAAAAAAAAAATTTTTTTTTTCTGGGGCACGGCGGCCCACTTCTGGAAAATAATTAAAAAAAAAAAAAGTTCTCAAGTAGAAGACAGTGATTGCCATTGCCTGTATTGTAATGGACTCTATTCTGAATCAAAGGAATCATGGATTCAGTGCAATAACTGCAAAATGTGGTCTCACGATTCCTGTGCAAGTATTGAACAAGATTATTCAGATGAATATACCTGCACAGAAAAAAAGGAAATCTTGAACCAAGAAATAAAATGTCTTCGAAATTTTTTTCTTGAATCAAACCGAAATTTCTTACTTTACTGAAGTAAAAAATTATTTGGATCAAGAAATTATTTCCTTCGCGGAAGACATAATTTTCTTAGCCTGAAACATCAATTCTTTAAACCAAGAAAAAACTTTCTTGGCCCAAAAAATTTTTTTTTTAGTTCGAGAAGATTTTTTTTTCAATTCAACAAATTTTTCTTCTTGGTTAAAGATTGTTACGTTTTTGAGTCAAAAAAAAATGTCTTGAGCTAAAATGAAAAAGTTTTTAAACCATGAAAAATAATGTTTTAAACCAAGAACCAACTTTCTTGGGCCAAGAAAGTTTGTTTTTAACTCGAGAAACTTTTTTTTTATTTAAAGACTGTTACCTTATCGAGTCAAGGTACAATGTCTTGAGCTAAAAGAAGAAAGTTTTTGTACCAACAAAAAAAAATTTTTAAACCAAGAACAAACTTTCTTGGGCCAAGAAATTTTTTTTTTGTCACAAACAAAAAAAATTTTTTCAGCCAAGAAATTAATTTTTTTAACTGAGCAAATAAATTTATCGAGCTAAAAAAATTTAATTTTTTTTTTTATTTTTTTATTGAACAATTTTTTTTTTTGTTCAAATATTACAAACAATGCCGTGAAGCAAATAAATACTTTATCAGAAGCATTTATAAGGGATAGGCAAGTTTCGCGATAAGTTAAACACTTGAAACCAATTGAGAAAAAACAATTAACGCTTTACGTAGGAATCGAACCCAGATCGATTCGGCGTCACGCGAGAGCTTTACCAACTAAGCCATCTCAGCCTTTGACAGGATATGTTTACTTTGCCCACATATACTGAGCCACACTGGCCTTATATGATGGTCAGTCACATTTTTAATTCCTAAACACAGAATTAATATTACAAATATTACCGCCAATAATTTAGAAAAATATTAGTTCCGACACTTTACCGAAATACTGAACGGATCGTAGGAATCGTTCATAAATGAATTTTAAATATTAAAATAAAAAAGTTAAAAAAAAAAAAATTTAATTACAAAAAAAATTGAGAAATTATTCGATATTGTTTATTTACATTAATTAATTAATTTATTATAATAATTTAATTTAGCTATTTAATTTTTAATTTATTTAAAATAAAAATGTGGACTCAAAATCCATTTACTGTGCTAGTATGAGAAAGAGAGAGAGTGGGGAGTATTCATTCCTTGGGGTGCGAAGGAGGGAGCACCTACGAGTGAATCCAAGAGAAAACTTTCTTGGCTTGAGACTAGTAATCTTGGTTTGAGATTTTTTCGTGTGATTGGTCAGAGAAAGTACACTATACTCAAACCAAGAGTTTAAATTTTTTAAACCAACTCCCTTTATTTTTAGTTCGAGTTCGTACCGTTTATTGTTTCAAAACATCTTAGTTCATTAATTAAGTGTATAACTTTCTTGAACTAAATATTTTTATTTCTTGGTTTAAGTAAGTAACATACTTAGGTTAAGAAAAATGTTTATTATAATAAGAAAAGCAAGTTTTTAAAACAAGTAATTCTATTATTGGACCAAGTATTAAATATGTATTGGCTTAAGAATTTTTTTCCTTAATTCAAGATTTGAAATTCAAGATATTATTTAACTTCGTTCAAGAAATTTCCGGTTTTCATTCCACCCGCTGAAAAATTTCTGGGTTGAAGAAAAATTTTCTCGAGTCAAGATTTTTTTTTTTCTGTGTGTGATTACTGTGAAAATAATTAATTGTATTTTTTTATTTAATTGTTTAAAATATTTTTAGAAAGCTAAGGTTTAAAGATTTATCAAATATAAAAATTGTTATTTGTTATAATTATTCTTAAAATAATTTAAAATTTGTTGATTAATACAAAATATTCTTATTTTTCAAGTTGCTGTATATTTTTTAAACCCAAAAGTTTTTGTTATATTTTAGATTAGAAATTACTTGATTGTGGTTTGACAAATTTTAATTTTTTTGAAAAAAATTCTTATCAAATCATTTTTATCATAAAATTTAAAAAAAAAAAAAAAAAAAAAATTTTATCAATATATTTTTGAAAAAAAAATTTTTATCAACAAAGTTTTATGGGAAAATTTTTTGATGGTAAATTTTGTCCCGGATTTCGCTACTTAACTAAAAAAAATTAAATTCATTTTTCGACGAAATTTTTGGAGTGGGCCGCCGTGCCCCGGTCTCCCCTATAATCATTTTTCACTCCTTTTGAGAGGACATTAGTCTTACAGCATTAATAGAATTCATAAATAGTCCACTTAATTTACTCTTAAGCGTTGTAGGGAGAAATTAACTACTGGATTTTTTTTATTGATAATATGTAAAAAAAAATCTGTAGATCACGAAAATAATAATAAGAAAGCTCAATTCGGCCGGGTTTTTTAAATAATTAGTAAAATAACAATAATAGGGATTCCGAGACACCGTGTATTTTTATTAAAAAAACTTTAATCTATTAATGTAAAACCCTATGATGACTGGTATTAAATTAAAGTGCAATAAGCTCTGAATAAGAAAAGTCGAAAACCAATCCACTGGGGCTTATTATTTTCGCGAAAAAAATTAATTAAAAAAACAAAATAATTAGTTGTTTATACATTTCATCACGCTGTCGGTAACAGAGCTGCAGAGATTGAGCTAGAGGGCGCGTGCAAGCCCGGGCTCAGCAGTTGTCATCTACTGCAATTTAAAATGTTCTCATCATTCTGTGTTATGAAAATTATTAATTTTTTTTTCATGATACCAGCATCGAAACTTGAAGTTTCAGTGTCTTTACAGCCCGTCGAAACAAGCTAATTTCAAGCCGATGCTGCAAACAACTGCTAGCGAATTCGTAATTCACAAATCCCTTCACAGCGGGCAGAAACATGCGTGTTTCTTCCCTTGGGAAGAAACACAATTGTTTCTGCCCTGTGCTAGATATATTTAATGTTCATTTGCAGCCCTATTACTCTCATTTGTTTACTTGTCACTTCAGCTTACTCATTTCATTTTTTAAGTGACAGTTTTAATTAACCAAATAAAATTACTAAAAAATGAGTGAAAATAATATTTTTGTACTATTTACTATTTAATAAGTGACTGTAAATCACATATTGCTCATTCTCTAACAGTTCTCCGCATCATCGGCTTGAAATTAACTTGTTTCTTACTGGCTGCTGACACTGAATCTTGAAGTTCCGATACAGGTAATCATGAAAAATATAGTGTGTGACTCAGGATAGAACACGATTTCAGACTGCGGGTGATGTCAGCCCTCGCCTGCGGCTCGGGCAGCCAACCTCACCCTAGTCTGAAATCGTCTTGTTTCATCCCTTGTCACACAATATACTATTTTTTAATTAATTAATTCAATTTCATTCCAAAAAATTGAATTAATAAATAATAAAAAAAATAACTGCACGCGAATATTATTATTACGATGTTGGTGTAAGATCGAACACAGAATGGTGAGAACATTTTAAATTACAGTAGATGACAACCGCTGAGCCCAGGCTTGCACGCGCCCTCTAGCTCAATCTCTGCAGCTCTGTTACCGACAGCGTGATGAAATGTAAACAACTAATTATTTTGCTTTCTTTTAATTAATTTTTTTCGCGAAAATAATAAGCCCCAGGAGATTGGTTTTTGACTTTTCTTATTCAAAATTTATCGCCCTTTAATTCAATACCAATCATCATAGGGTTTTACATTAATAAATAGAAGTTTTTTTATGAAAATACACGGTGTCTCGGCTTTCCTATTGTTATTTTATTATTTATTAATAAAACGTAGCCGAGTTGAGCTTTCTTATTACTATTTTCGTGATCTACGGATTTTTTTACACATAATCAATAAAAAAAAATCCAGTAGTTAATTTCCCTCTACAACGCTTAAAAGTTAATTTAGTAGACTAAAAGATTTAATCAGATGAATTTTGAGAGATCAATAACACAAATGGTTTGCTAAGTATTATAAAAAAAAAAAAAAAAAAAAAAAAAAAAAAAAAGAAACTTTTTAATTTATTTTTCAAATAAGTGATTTTTGATATATGACAGAAAATTGTAGCATCAACCACAATTACAAGAATAATTGGATTACTGGGTTATTTTAATTTATACATTATACAAAGTAGAGCAATTTACGTAACCTCATTATTGACATTTATACTGCGCTTACATTGTATGATTATAAATTAATTATTTTTAAAAAATCACACGTGCTTTAATTTATCACTTATTTAAATAATGAATTTAAATTAAAAGTAACAAATAGACAATGACGATGATTTACCTAATATATGTAGAGCCCGATGGAACATTCTTTTGTATATAATTATATATGATTCTATATATAATCAGATCTTATCATATATAATCATATGTAATTATATATCATCATGCATGAATGGATATAGTCATTCATAAAATCTTATTTAAAATATCTGTAAATTATTAATTAAGTAATTAAAGAGAGATTTATTGTCTTCATTAATATATATTTTAGTGATATTTAAATTAAAAAAAAAAATTACTGCTATTTGACTACGAGGTCACCCATCCAATGAACGTCCTACATCGATGCTGCTTACCTTTGGTTATTGGTGGATTGTAGTCTGCCCCCCTAGTCTATACACTAATAAATATGAATAATTCATGGCGTTACTTGACTCAAATAATCAAATTGATACATCCTATATAAATAATGCACCAAACGATGAATTTGGTTTTGTACATAAATTACAATAGAATTCATTAGATAGATATATTGATTATGTATGTCTTTTTATGTATAAACATATATATCGATATCGATATCAACTCATATTTTTAAATTACTGCCAAAACCTTTGGAAATTTTTCAAGTAATGGAGATTTAATTTCAATTGATAGTTGACAAAATAAAAATTTAATAACATTAATATTAAAATTGTCACATTATGTAATATATATATATGGATCATTCGACCAAATAATTTTTTTTTTTTGGAGTGTGACCCTCGCGGATTTGGTTCAATCTTGTGGAATGATTCTCTACATCAAAATATAGATTCCCTGAAGAACTCTTAATATTAAGTACTTTCGTAGCAATGATTTTTTAAATTTTCACGATTTTTTTTTTTTCAACTTTTTCATTAATTTTTTTTTCATAGTAAAAAGATTTTCTATAAAAATACAAGCGATACATTATTTTTGGAAAAAATTATCAGGTTTCTCCCATGCAAGAGCTGCCAGAGCTGAACAAAAGGGCCATCCTTGGCTCAGCACTGGGAAACCTATCTTTGGCATGTCTATATTGGCCCATGCTTGAGCCAAGAAAGGTTACTCAATTCTAGACATTCCAATCATTACCTGAGTCTGGGCCAGGACTGGGTTTTCCAATTTTGGCCATTCAGTGGTGACCCAGGCTCGAGCCAGGCCTTATACATTTAAAATTTAATAAATTATTTTTTTAATTTGGGATGTGCATAACTTTAAAATATAATTTAAATAAAGATTAAAATAATTTACTTCTGCGTATTGGTTCTGTTTCTCATGTTTCAATAGGCTTGTCTGTTTCGTACAATGGAAAATTTCTTGCACGTCTGAAATTGCAGACTATATAAAAAAAAATAGTAAGTAGACAATACCTAAAAATGAAGAGTTATTACTTTTATGGGTTTGAGAAGAGGCTTGACAATGTAAATTTATCTTTATCGGCAAAATATTATGGTATTTACTTAAACTGAATAGTATATACGGGTAGTTATACTCGTAGTAACAATGAAGTTTTTTTCCTTATCTTTCTTCAGGTACAGATAGAAAATCTATTTTTTTTTTCTGCTCTTTTAGTAGATAACGAAGGTTACCAGCTTAAAGTATAACGTAAAGAACTTTTATTTGCCTACGTCCTCATTTTATTTTTAAAAATTGTGGAGTGCACATCGATATTTTGAAATTTTGTGAATATTTAACAATCAATGTATACCAATTCAGGTCAGTAATAATATTATCATGAGCATGAACAAGTGTAATAATTTTTTAAATTGTACTATTAATCATTATATCTTATAAATAAATTTTTTCGAGTTTTTTTTAGAATAGAATAAATATATTGTCTTGTATTATATATCACTGACACTTCAACAGGAAATCTAAATATCGTTCCAGCATCATGATTGGTTTACGATCAAAAACTGGATTCACTGATATAAAAAAGATACACCGTTTTTTTCATGTATATCAGGCAAATTAATTAATTTTATACTACTAAATAGACTTTTTTCAATTGTAAAGAGCTATTATTTTATTTTATTATATAACAAATTGAAAGAAATTGTGTTAAAAGTAGGGCGGTTTATTATCAGTAATGAACAATGCCAGGAATTGGAATGGACATAGATTAATACCATTAGAAGAAAGCAATAGAAAAAAAAATTGATTTAAAAGGATGTATCACTTGTATAATTTATTGATACACAGAAAAAACAGTTAACTTGGTTCAAGAAAATGATTGTCTTCCGAATTTTCTTCCTTGATCCAATAAAAATAAAATACTTGATTCAAAAACTTTTTTTTGGTTCAAGACAGTAAGTTCTCTTGCTCCAAAATTAGTTATTTTGAAGCGAAATTGAAAATTTCTTGGTTTAAGAAAAGAAATTCTTGGTTAAAGAAAATAAGTCATCTTTGGCCAAAGAATCAACGTTTTGAACGAAAAAAAGTTTAACTTTGGCCAAGAAACTTTTTCTTGCCCCAAGAAAAAAAATTTCTTGCTCCAAAAAATAAACGTCTTTTGATTGAAAAAAAAAGAAATCCTTGAGCCAAGAAAAAATCTCTTGGAGCAAGAAAAAAATTCTCTTGCTCCGCAAAATAAATTGCTTAAGTGAAAATAAAAGTTGCTTGGGCCAAGAAAAAAAAATTTCTTGCTCCAAAAGTTTGCTTCTTTAATAGAGACTTAAATTTTTCTTAATCAAAAATTTATACTCTCTACAAAAGATAGACATGTTGATTCTTTTTGTTTTATTTTTTTTTTTGTCTGAAACGTAATTTTTGTATTTTTATTTCGCAAAAAATGTTTCAAGTAAACATTAATATGAAATATTAAAGTTATGATGTATTATAGGATATACTATAGTACAATTCAAAAAGGTACTTGCAGCTCGGTCGAATGACAGAGTGCTCGGATGAGGTCGTACTGAAACTCGGAATTTAACAATTCCAGAATATCTTTCGTACCAGGGACACACTACAAATGGTAGGCGCAATCTAGTGGCGAGCACCGAACTACTCCCGCTGCTACTGCCTAACACCGGTGATTGTCCCCCTCTTCACATCGATCTTTTTTCCCAAGAAATTTTTTCTCTTGGCTTAAGCAACTATTGTTGTCTTGGTCAGAGAATACAAAAATACTTGCGTGAAAAGAATATTACTTGTTCCGAGAAATTTTACTTTCTTTAACCAAAAAAATGCAATATTGCTATAAAAAAATAATGTACCTTGCTCGAAAAAAATATCTCTTACTTTAAAAAATATAAACTCTTGAAACAAGTGAAAATTTTTTGATTTAAGCGTAAAAATATGTTGACGTGAGAAAAAAAATTTTGATTCAAGATAAAAGTTTGAAGATAATTGTTTATTTGGGGCAAGTAAATTTTTATTTTTCGAATCGATCAAAAAAAATTTCTTGAATCAAGAATATTTTCCTTGATTCAAGTTAACTGTTTTTTCTGTGTAATAAAATAAATGAAATTAAATTAATGTTTCCTAAAATAATTTTTGTCATAATAGAGAAACATTAAGTACATTTAAGGTAATAGAAAAAAATTTTTTCTGTATTTATCACATAAATGCTGTTCATTTTAAAGAAACAAATATTTAGTAACAATGAATCAAAATCTGCTGTACAGATCGCTAAATAATTTTGTCCCTTGGAATACTAAATTATGGAAATGGCAACTATGAATGTTTAATTAGAATAAGTCAAATTAGTACATATTCTCAGAAAGTTCGATTGTCTAGTGTCTACATCTAGACACAAATACTTATTCCTACAATTATAAATGATCTGAAGAACTAAATGTACATTATTAACATCACAATATTCTAATTGTTTATTAGACTAAGAATAAATTATTTACTACAATATATTTTCATTTTTTTTCATTTATTATTTTCATTTTTACTTATATTACTCATCGTATTTTACAAGGCGTAGTGATCTCCATTTTTTTACCTCTACATTCAAATTCTTTTTCTCGCTACTTTAACTTTTTTCACCCCTTAATTTTTGCGGCTGTGGCCCGACTTGTGCTTATGACTGTACTGCATCATTACGATGATGCCCTGCTACCTCCCTTGTGTAATACGGAGGTGCAGTGGCGTAGGAAAACCACAGAGAAAACCTAGCCAGTACAGTTTCGGTTTAAGTGAAGCTCCAGTGGTCGATAAAATTCTCATTTTACCGATCACTGGATCTTCATCCCGCGCCTAACAGTCGGAGACCTTCGTTCGAGCCCAACGCATGGCTAAACGGTCACCCAGTCAAGTAGTAATCACGCTCGATGCTACTTAACTTCGGTGATCGCCCGGGCCACGTGCGTGCCGAACGGCTGCCACATCCGCTTATTTACTACAATATAAATTATAGTTGCATTAACTTTAAACTGATAATAACAACTTTCTCGAACTAGTTATGTTCATTATTGCTATCTTAGTAGGAGAAGAGGGGGCGAAATGGGCCCAAAAAATGTAAGGGGCCCATTTTGCCCCGAAATCATTCAAGACACTCAAAATTTTAAAGCCCTTCCCTTCCCCTATTAGGGAAGAGTGGGGCAAAATGGACCCCTAGAGAGAAAATGGGCTGACATTCATATTTCATATAAGCGCTCATTTCTTAAGGGGCCCATTTCCCCTTCCCCCTTCCCCTATATGTAACTAAAACTAGTAAGAACGACTATGTAGTCATAGAGCACTTTACTATGGTGCATTAGTTACTGAAACTGACTTCAATAGCTGAAACGTCTGTTAACTACGATTTTTTAGTTCAGAAAACCGATTTTTTCTCTCAGTAATAACTCAAAAATAAATGATTCATCATTTAATTTTTAAATTATAACGAAGACAATTATTTTTCTACTAAACAAGATAAATAATGGTTTGAATTTCGAGAAAGTAAACACGAGTATTTTTTTCAATAGTAAAATAATTTTTTTTTTAAAGCTGAGTTTTTAATTTTAAAAATATCAGGTGTCAGCTAACTTCAGGGTCGTTCCTGAAAATTTCCAAATAATAATTTATGTTGCGAATTAAATTATATAAATCTATTATGTTGCGAAATTAAATTGTATTAATCAATAATAAGAGTTTATTGTAGAACAGAAAAGGAGCTTAGCTTCTCTTTTTATTAAAAAGTTATTTTAATTTTATCAACTAATCAATTGCAATGCCTCAAGCGCGATAACATTGAGTGTACTACACTATTCAGTTTATATTTATATTTTGGAAAAATGTGCACAAAAAAAAAAACATTGGAAAACAGTTGATCCTATGAGCCAGCCCCAAAACTTTCCTCTGTTTAGCTACTAAAATTACTATACAATGATTTCTCCGCCCGTGTACTGACAATTGAAATCAAATAATAAAAAAACATCCGTAATATACCCGACTAGAAAAAAAATTGTAAGACCTATTGGAATCCAATTGGGTTCCCAATTGGGAACCCAACGTTGGGTTGTAACGCATAGCCCAAGATGATCCCAATCGGGTCATCCCTATTAGGTCCCAATTGGGTATACCCAACTGTTTCCCAATTAGGCACACTCTATAGGGTTTCAATTGGGTTCACCCTACAGAAACTTTAGGCCAACCCAATAAAATCCCACTAAAATCCCAACATAAGAAAAATTTGGTTAAATAAATTTTATTTAAATCCTCTCATTCGAGTACAATTTTTTTTTTATTTATTCAATTTCCGTTATGACTGTTAATTTACAATAGTGTTAGCTCACAAAAAAAATTAATTATTTCACAAATTCTCACTTTGCACGAGACACAATTTTTATAACCTATATTCACTATACTAGCACTTTAATATTATTTTGATTAATTATATTGCACTGCACTAGCACTTTCTTTATTATTAATTCTATCAATTATATTGCACGGTATTGTAACTGTAGAGATGTCAAAAAATTACGCCTTGATGAGTTACTTAGAACGTTTTCCAATGCAAGAGTCACGTGTATATGGGTTTTTGTCCACTAGTTATTTGTTTTATGCGCGGACCTGTCTGAACTTGTCTACGCTCGTATTATAGTCACAAGATTTTGTCGCCACGTGCATCATTGGTGTTAACATACACAACTATTCGATTTTTATCTTTACATATAATAATATATGAGCATAAGAAAGTTAGTAGATATTTCATATGGATTATTTTTCCCTTAAAGTTTTAGTTTTTTTTAACTTTATAATTAAATTTATAATCTGCAAGTGATTAAAAATACGTTTTACTATTGTTAAGTTTTTTTCTATATTATTAAAGTTTAATCAGTTTTTTTTTTTTTCGTTTTCATGTTAAAATACAGAATAAAACGTAAATATTTTGCATTTAAAAATTATTTTTAATTTTTAGAAGTAAAAATTTTTTTTTATAAATTTCATGTTTAGTTTTCCTAACGTGATCCCAATTATTCCCCAATTGGGTAAGACCAACAGCTAGTTATTAATTTTGACGTTGGATCATCCTAACAAGTTCCCAATTATTTCCCAATCGGGCAAACCCATTGCCGAATCATTAATTTTAGCATTGGGTTTTCCCAACAGGTTCCCAATTATTTCCCAATCGGGTAAGCCCAATAGCAAATTATTAATTTTGACGTTGGGTCGCCCCAACAAGTTCCCAAAAATATCCCAATCGAGCAAACCCATTGCCGAGTCATTAATTTTAGCATTGGGTTAACCCAACATGTAGCCAATCCTATCCCAATTGGGTAAACCCAATCGCAATTTTTTATTTTAATGTTGGGCTTACCCTATATGTTCCCAATCAAACCCCAATAGGGATAACCCTATCGGGCTTGCCCCATCAGTACCCAATGGGGTCCCAATGTATGCTTGGGGGTAATTTCTAGTCGGGTATATTGTAACATTGTTTTGCGTTGTAGTTATAACTAATTATATATGTTGCAGTCATAGAAATGATATTTACATATTTGTGCATAAAAATACATTGTATCGAATCATACGTCAACATCCCGTATCCTGATTATAAATTCGATAAATTGTCGAATGTTTCTTATTCGTTAGTTTTATATAACGAGACGATTACTTTGTAAGAACGATACTGTGGTTTATTATAATACTTAGCTTTATAATGTGTATTTCTCAATAACTATTTAAAATATAACTTATAAACTCAATAGCTTGATTTTTTTTTAATCATAATTAGTAAAAAAGTAAATTTATATATAATTTCATAGTCGATCGTTACTTTTTCTTATGCTACCGTAGTAATAATTTTTGTTCTAAACCCTCATTTTTATTGTTTCGAATAATAAGAATATATATATATATATATATATATTTTTGTTCTATTTTATATTTTTTTATTTTGAATTATTTATTTCCGGCTTTTACTGTTTACTTTCGTAGTACAACAAGGTTCTATTCGGGTTTCTGATTTCACCCCCTCCCTTCCCCCTTCTTCCATTGTTTGTTTTCTCATCGTTGTGCATCTAATTGATTGCATCCTTGTTTGTATAATGAATAACTGATTCATTCGGGTTAGTCTAGTCGAGAAGATGAAAACCTGCGAAAAATAATTACAAGTCTCCTAAAAATATGGTTGATGGCTTAAACGATCCGGAATGGCGTCCAGAAAAAGGCGTTTTTTGGATTTTTTTAGCAAAAGAAAATTACAATTGTTATTAACAAAAAACCGTTAAAAAAATTAGACGTTCAGCTTTTTGGCAAAATCTCAAAAAGTATAAGTGATAGCTCAAATATTAAAAAAGTTTCTGAAAGAGCAGAAAATTTTAGTAAAAAAGTTCTCGACTCCCCGAATTGTTGCTCCAATATTTATAATTTTTATTTAACGTTGAAAATTGGCTTTTGCGCGGCAGTTGAGGCATGCGCGCGCCGCCGCTCTAGTGAGCGTAGTTGTTAAATAATTTTTTTATGCAATTTAATATTAATTAAAAAATTCGAAAAAATTCTGGTGTCATCTAGACACTTCAAAGAATACGATTCCGTGGTATTAATAGTTGTATCACCATTTTTCAAAAAGTTATTCGATTGTTAATTAACATTTTTTTTACGGGTATGTGTTGTGATAAAAGGCGGTGTAAAAGTTTAAATAATTAATCTATAAATTTTTTGTTTCTTGGAGCCCTCTTTATAAGCATACTCAACAAGATGACGTGAAAAAAGTTTATAAAATATTTTTATTTCATTAGTTATTAATTTTTAAAGTAAGAAAAAATGAAAAATTTAAATAATGTATGTTAAATAATTTTTTTCTTCGAATCTTAAGCTATTACTGATTTCATATCCTTGTTAAGCATTATATAATTATTTTTTAAATTTTTTCATGCCATTTGTTTATAAATTTTTTATAAACAAATGGATTAATTAAATATTTTTGAAAAATTTTTCACCATATTGTTTGCGTATGCAAATAATGATTTAAAAAAAAAAAATTTTTCTTAAAAACAATATCTTATTGTTTATAATCGTTTTTTTCATATTTTCATTATTTAAATAAATAATTAAGGAATCGTTTGTTTCTTAAAAATCATAATTTGCATTTCTAAATATAATGGCAAAAAAAATTTTTTTTTTGTCAGCAATTTATTTATTTATTTATTAAACAATTTGTTATAAACAATTTTTTTTTTTCATTGTAATTTTTTTCTTGAACATAAAAAAATGACAAAAACAGCAACCTGCAACAATATGGTTAAAAAAATTTTTTTCGATTTTTTAAAAAACTTTTGGATTTTGTAGCACGACAAAGTCCAAGCACTGACTCGATTTGTCAACAAACAAATTGCTGTAACTTTGCAATTATTGCAGATACAGTTTTCGACCTTCAAGTCGTTTTGATACAGTATGAGTTAAGCTTTCTTATCAATCTTTAACCTAACGTTTATCTGCTATAGTTCTCTAACTACACGCATTTATTTATAGAAATTAGTATTTTTTATTTCTTACAATGCTTATATCTCATAAACAACTAATGTTATGACAAATATGCTTCAGAACTTTTTGTTACCTGATTATTAAACTATTCAAATATATTTTTTTTATATTTTTAACCTTATTTGTTTATGAAATTTTTAAATTTATTTAAATTATTCGCTATTTTTACTCTTATTTTTTAAATGTCTAAAGTACATAGTGATTGAAACTATCAATTTTTACTGTTTATTATATTGTTTAAGTCAACCTCACAATTTAATTTATTATTATTCTTATTGAAGTATAGAATATGGTTATTGGTTTGAAATTATCAACTATTTGATGTTTGCCAAATGAAAACTTCATATCTATGGATAATAAGAATCATTTTTCTGATGAATGTCGCTTATTATTCTCACGATTTATCCCCAATGTTCTGCTTTCGATTTGTTTCCAAAAAAAAATAAGAGTAAAAATAGCGAATAATTTAAATAAATTTAAAAATTTCATAAACAAATAAGGTTAAAAATATAAAAAAAATATATTTGAATAGTTTAATAATCAGGTAACAAAAAAGTTCTGAAGCATATTTGTCATAACATTAGTTGTTTATGAGATATAAGCATTGTAAGAAATAAAAAATACTAATTTCTATAAATAAATGCGTGTAGTTAGAGAACTATAGCAGATAAACGTTAGGTTAAAGATTGATAAGAAAGCTTAACTCATACTGTATCAAAACGACTTGAAGGTCGAAAACTGTATCTGCAATAATTGCAAAGTTACAGCAATTTGTTTGTTGACAAATCGAGTCAGTGCTTGGACTTTGTCGTGCTACAAAATCCAAAAGTTTTTTAAAAAATCGAAAAAAATTTTTTTAACCATATTGTTGCAGGTTGCTGTTTTTGTCATTTTTTTATGTTCAAGAAAAAATTACAATGAAAAAAAATTGTTTATAACAAATTGTTTAATAAATAAATAAATAAATTGCTGACAAAAAAAAAATTTTTTTTTGCCATTATATTTAGAAATGCAAATTATGATTTTTAAGAAACAAACGATTCCTTAATTATTTATTTAAATAATGAAAATATGAAAAAAACGATTATAAACAATAAGATATTGTTTTTAAGAAAATTTTTTTTTTTTTTAAATCATTATTTGCATACGCAAACAATATGGTGAAAAAAAATTTTTCAAAAATATTTAATTAATCCATTTGTTTATAAAAAATTTATAAACAAATGGCATGAAAAAATTTAAAAAATAATTATATAATGCTTAACAAGGATATGAAATCAGTAATAGCTTAAGATTCGAAGAAAAAAATTATTTAACATACATTATTTAAATTTTTCATTTTTTTCTTACTTTAAAAATTAATAACTAATGAAATAAAAATATTTTATAAACTTTTTTCACGTCATCTTGTTGAGTATGCTTATAAAGAGGGCTCCAAGAAACAAAAAATTTATAGATTAATTATTTAAACTTTTACACCGCCTTTTATCACAACACATACCCGTAAAAAAAATGTTAATTAACAATCGAATAACTTTTTGAAAAATGGTGATACAACTATTAATACCACGGAATCGTATTCTTTGAAGTGTCTAGATGACACCAGAATTTTTTCAAATTTTTTAATTAATATTAAATTGCATAAAAAAATTATTTAACAACTACGCTCACTAGAGCGGCGGCGCGCGCATGCCTCAACTGCCGCGCAAAAGCCAATTTTCAACGTTAAATAAAAATTATAAATATTGGAGCAACAATTCGGGGAGTCGAGAACTTTTTTACTAAAATTTTCTGCTCTTTCAGAAACTTTTTTAATATTTGAGCTATCACTTATACTTTTTGAGATTTTGCCAAAAAGCTGAACGTCTAATTTTTTTAACGGTTTTTTGTTAATAACAATTGTAATTTTCTTTTGCTAAAAAAATCCAAAAAACGCCTTTTTCTGGACGCCATTCCGGATCGTTTAAGCCATCAACCATATTTTTAGGAGACTTGTAACTATTTTTCGCAGGTTTTCATCTTCTCGACTAGACTAGGTACAGTATGTGTTGTTCGAATTTTTATATGAAAAATCATCAGAATAATTTCAGCCGACTCTGGGGCTCGAACCGCCGGCCTTTCGCGAACAGAGTCCAGTCCCTGGCACTTAGAGCACTCGGCCACAGCATGCGTTTGAGAATCGAAAGTTATTCCCGTACTTAAATGGATGACGGTAGCACATGAAATTTTACTGCATCAAACAATAAAATTTGCTGAGGCTGACACATACCTTTTACAAATTAACGAAGTATAATGTAAAGTTTCATATAGTCAATCTTCATTAATTTCAGTGGGAATATTTAATATTTTTTAATAATAAATATCTGTGAAAATTTATTTATTCCCGTTTATATCATTAAATTTGACTGTTGACTAATATTAAAATTTAAAAACAACTCCTGGTAAAGTTTCTTAGTTAGAGGACTTTACAAAATAACGTTCTAACTAAATTTATTATTTTGTATCCTTTATATTTTTATTGTTTGAGATTTTAATTTCTTATTTTACAAACGATAGATATTTAAGTTTTGGCTGTTAAAAGTTAAAGTTTAATTTTTTTAGTGTTTACTTTTTTTTTTTATAGTTTTAAATGATAATTTTATCTAAATGAACTGTATATTTTAGCATTCAATTTATAGTTATTATTAATTGAATATTAAAATTACGATATCCCATGCAAGAGCTGCCAGAGTTGAACAAAGAGGCCGTCTTTGGCTCAGCACTGGGGAACCTAGCTTTGGCACATCTATATTGGCCCATGCTTGGGTCAAGAAAGGCTACTCAATCCTGGCCATTCCAATCATTACCCAAGTCTGGGCCAGGTCTGGGTTCCCCTATTTTGGCCACTTAGTGGTGACCCAGGCTTGGACCAGGACTGGATAACCTAGCCTTGGCCATTACAATAATTTCCCAGACTTGGGCCAAGACCGGCTTCTACTATCTTGGCCATCCAACGGAAACCCACACTTGGACCAGGACTGGGTAACCTAGCCTTGGCCAACCCAATGATTACCCGAGTTTAAGCCAAGACTAGGTTTCTCTGCCTTGATCATTCAATGGCAACCCAGACTTGGGCCAAGGTAGGATTATCCAAGTTCGGGGTACCTATAATTTCCCATCCTTGGACCAAAATTGGCTAATCGAGGTTTTTTTTTAATTATTTAATCATTTTATTATTATGGTTTTTTAAATAAATAATTATTTATTTTTGAATTAAAATAAGTTTTAATAAATAAATATTTTAACATTCTGATTAAAATTATTAACAATTAAGAATTAATACATTTTTCAGTTCGTTATTATTTGCAATTAACAACCGTAATTTCATAATTTTACTTATAAAAATTAATTTAATTAAGAAATAACTCATGAATTTCTATAATAAATGTTATTTTTAATAATGGTGGTAGAGTAAGATAATTAAGCTGGGTTTTTGATAAATAATCAATTAAATTTAATAAATTTTATTTTTAATAATTATGTAATAATAATGTAAATAATACGAAATTATTATTTATTTTTTTTTTTTAATCGAAAATATTAATTAAATTGATCTTTATATTTCATAAGACCGAAGGTTTGTAATAAAGTGAATAAGTAGAATATATAAAAGTTTCAATTCAACATTGGTAGGTTCGTGCAGTAGCCAGCGTTCAGACCCAGCAATCAGAAGGACGACAGTTCGCGCCCAGAGCCCAGCAGAATTTTCACCGAGTTTCTTTCACGTCATTTACCGCACTTAAATAGTTTAAACGTTAATAATCACAAACTTTAGTATTTAAATAATAATAAAATTTTTTTTAAATTAAATTTATTGATTTTTTCGATGCAGGGTTCAGGTCTGGCAACAAAGTATGGGCCAGGTCTGGCAACCAAGCTTGGGTCAGGTCTGACAACCAAGCATGGGTCAGGGCTGGCAACCAGGCTTGGCACGATGTTATCATTCCAGACTTCTACCAAGGCTGGAACAAGGCTGGCTTACAAACTTGGCCTAGAGTTCAACATAGTTGAACCAAGCCTGGGCGAAACCTGGGCCCGTGGTACTTTCCTGTCTGGGATTACTATTTGAATTTATATTAATCGCAAAAAATATTATAATTATTAAACATCAAACTTTATTTATTACAGTTCCTTTTTTTCCGTGTACCATCATAATGTATTAATTTTTTAGATATTCAGGTATTCTGAATTAAAATTATGTACACAATGGAAACTCGAAATTGAAATTAGGTATATAATAAAAATGCAGAACTAACATTATGTACATAATAAAAATGCTAGAATTGAAATTAAGCACATAATGAGAATGCGAGAATTAAAATTATGCACATAATGAAAATTGTAAAATTAAAATTATGTACATAATAAAAATGCAAAAATTATATTTACATGCTATCATAATATTTATATATCTAATTATTGTTATGTAGTACAATAATTTTTATTAGCTTAGTTATTTTTATGCCATTGGCAAATTTTTAGTCGGAATTAAATTTGTGTGAGTAAATAATAAAAATTTGTCCGTGACATTAAAAATTATGTTAGTACATAATATTAGTATATTACATGCCTAGGGAAGTAAAGTAAGAAATGTCTCAGATCACATGTAATTGTTGGCCGAGGCGAAGCCGAGGTCAACAAACATGTGATCTGAGACTTTCTTACACTGTAAAAAAAGATTCCTGACATCAAACCAGATTCGTTCGGCTCAAGTACTCCGTGCGTTTGGATACAGCCAAGCGCGTCAAGCGATCAGGAGACACGGTAGTGTCTCGCGCCAAGTACACGTTCAATCACATGTATATGTGTGAAGTGTCATGGCGCGAGCCTACCGTGTATCTATACCGTAAATATAGTGGTTTTTAGCTCTCATTTTTAAAAACTTTTTTAAAATAATAAATTTTCAGAAAATTCCTTCTCTATTCGAAAGATAACTGATTGTTCGTCTTAAAATTATAAAACTTGATTCATTTTAGTTATGAGAACTAATTAAAATAACTAAACTATTGGTTAGTTAATCATTTTTCTTCTGAAAGTTATAGGTCAAAATTAACCCATAATTGTAAGATTCTGAAATGGTTTAAAAAAGTAATATTATAAAAACAAAAAAATATAAAAACGGTTGGCCCTAAAGGCCATCCCTGCAACTTCCCGTTAATTTTATAATTAAGCGCTCAAAATTGTACTTACTCCGAGCTCAAAAATATGGTAAAAGTTTAATATAACATTATTTCTTAAATTCTAAAACCAAAATACTTTTAAATGAATTAACCGATTTTTACGCGGTTGGTGGCGTTCGACGCAGTTTTTCAGGCCTCATAAAGAGTCTTTGAGTTTTAATCGATCGAAGTAGGAATTTCGATGTGATTCCGCAAAAAACATTTTTTTCTTTTTTTTTTTCGACAACGATAACTCACAAACGAATGAATCGATTGTGACCGGGCTAGCGGCGATCGACGTGGTTTCTTGATGTTGAGAGCTGATTAGTTTATGGAATTGATCAGTAGTCGTTTAAAAGTAATTCTATAAAAACCACATTTAAAAAATTTTTTTTTTGTAGTATTTTTGAGATTTCTCAAAATATACCGGTTCGAATCGTTCTAAATTGTATTTAAAATCTAAGTTTCGTTGAGCCCTTTTGGATGGCACCACACACACACACACACACACACATAAAGATATACGGACATCACCGCGGAAACATTCGGGGAGACTTCCTAGGACCTCAAAACGTCAACATCCGTTAAAAACTCGATTTTCGAAAAACGGAGTAAAATTAATAACTTCCCTATTTTTCAGCGGGATATTAAAAATTTTGTGTGAAGTACGTGATTAACTTTGAATTGAAGACTTGAACATAAAACGATAATAAAACTATTAGAGATCGGAAAGAGTATATCAAATAATAATAATTATTATTCAATCAGGAGACACGGTAGTGTCTCGCGCCAAGTACACGTTCAATCACATGTATATGTGTGAAGTGTCATGGCGCGAGCCTACCGTGTATCTATACCGTAAACATAGTGGTTTTTAGCTCTCATTTTTAAAAACTTTTTTAAAGTAATAAATTTTCAGAAAATTCCTTCTCTATTCGAAAGATAATTGATTGTTCGTCTTAAAATTATAAAATTTTATTCATTTTAGTTATGAGAACTAATTAAAATCATGAAATTAGGCCAGCATATACTATAGCACCCCCAATTTAGACACTTTTATAAATTTTTTCATGCGTTAGGGGCACTGCCAGAGAATAAAAAGTTATAAGAAAAGCCGCGATTGAGTAAAACATTGAAATTATTTTATAGCAATGATTCATTATTATGCCACCAGCGGTGCTTCGGTCTGTATTTTTTACTATAGTTTCATATTCAAATTTCTTATGAGCCTAAATGAATACGTTTCATAATCGTAAATAAATCCGTGTTAATATTTAAGATGAATTTTATTTATTTGACATCAGTGTTCATTATTATAACTTCAATCAATTTTCCCCGATTTTGCATAAATACTACAGAAAAAACTATACATCTTACTTTAGTTTTACTTGAAATTGTTGTGAGTTGCATGCGAATTGTCATAAGTAGAAGGAAAAACTTGACAACTATTTCAATCAATCTAATGTCAATTTTTCACCAATTAGCTTAAATAAAATTAAATTGAAGAACTCCTAATAGCCACTTTAGATTGACATTGACAGTAATTTGACATTGAAATTATTGAAAATTTGCTGTACGACTTTGCCGCCAATTTAACAGCAACAGTTCAAAGGAAAACTTCACGGTTAATTTTTGCTCAATTTCAAGGTAACACTTTTTACTACACATAAAAGTCGGTTATGTTCATTCTTACCATTTAAGAAGGTAATAAAATTTATACTTAATGTCTACAATTTGAATATAAAAAAATAGTTTACAATTTTTCAAGTGAAATTAACCATAAATTGGAGTAAAAATTTACCTGGAAATTGGAGAAAAATGTTTCTAGTAAGCTTTCGAAATGAATTCGCATTTTAATTCGGGTAGTAAATTTACGTCAAATTGTATAGCAAGTTGTACATAAATTGTCCTCGAAAACAGAATCGTCTGAAGTTGACGGACATTTGATGAAATTTTCCAGGAAACTTTTGCTAAACAAACTGTGGTATTATTAGGGTGTCCAATAATATTTAAACTTCTTAATATTGCAGTTATATTCGCTATGACGTACCAAAATCAGCTCTACTTACTTAGCCGTACAATAATAATTATTCGTACAATAATATTAATCGAGTAATATTATAAAAAATCAATGCTAATTGTAAGGATATTTCCTAATTGTACACTTTACCCGGGTAAAAAAAATTATATATAATTATATATAATTATGCATAATTATATATGAAAAATGGCCCTATATAATTATATATAATTACATATAACTATATATAATTATATATAACTATATATAATTATATATAACTATATATAATTATGTAGAACTATATATAATTGAATTCCTATTCAATTTGTTAAACAAATTGTGAATTTTTGTATAGTAAAGGCTCTAAGCTTTTTATTTAAATCATTTTTTTTTTAAAGTCCAAGTTTAATTTCTAAGAAAAATTATTTATGGAAACATTGATAATAAATATTTTTGTCATTATGTAATATGGAATGTACTATATTACCATCAAAAAAGGTACTTGTCACTCTGCCGAATAACGGAGGCGTACCGGGCCAAAATAGTCTCAAGTTTTGAATTTAACAGTTCTGAAATAAGTTTCTTACTAGAGACACACTACAAGTGGTGGGCGCGATCTCGTGGCGAGCTCCGAACTATTTCCACTGCTGCTTATAGCACCGGTGACTTCCCTCTCCTACATACATATATATATTGGGGTGTCCCAAAAAAAAACAAATACTTTTTTTTTAAACTCTTATGAGCCCAAAAGTTACTTTATATTATAAAAAAAAACTTCACCTAATTTTAGCCAGATATCTTTAGACTTGAACTACCACAAAGGGGGTCCCCTTTCCCATTTAAAATATACACGAAAATTTTTCAGTTTAGTTTTTAGTTATTAAAACTATAAAAAATTTTTTTTAATTTCACCTGGTATAATTTCGTAGGAAATAAAATTCTCTACAAAAAGTGCTGATGCAATTTGTACATCAAACAACTTGGGAAAAAGTTACGGGGCGTCAAACATCGACAAAAATTTAGTTTCCTCAGTATTAAATTATTTTTTGTTGTTTTTTATTTTAATTCTATCGAAATTTTTTTTTCAAATAATGACAAGCACGGTCTTGTAGCGAATTTAATTTCCTACAAAAAGTATCTGGTATTATATATACGTCAAATGAATGCGAAAAAACGTTAGAGGGTTTTAAATATCAATGAAAAATCAAGTTCACTTTTCGTTGATATTTAAGTTCAGAAAATTGATATTTTTTAAACTTGATTTTTCGTTGACATTTAAATCTCTGTAACTTTTTTAACTTCCCGCTAAGAAAATTGCAAATTTTCAAAAATTCGGGAAGTTATTGGTTTCAGTCCGATTTGTGAAAATCGAAATTCCAACAGATGTCGACGTTTTGAGGTCCTAGAAAGCTATTCTGACTAATTTCACGATGATGTCCGAGTGTATGTATGTATGTATGGACGTACGTACGTACGTATGTAAATATCTATAACTTTCGAACGGATCAACCGATTTTGATCGTCAAGGTGTCATTCGACGCAGTTTTTTAATATCTTGAAGCTGAGAAAAATTGAGCTTGATCAGCAGGGCTCGTTCTGGAGATATTCCAAAAATAAACTTTTTTCAAAAATGTTTTTTTTTTGGATAACTTTTTACGGGCTCGATGGATTAATTCCAAAATGGACTAAGCTCTGGAGATTTATAAGCCGCGTCGAATGCCACCTCAAACATCAAAATCGGTTAATTCTTTCAAGAGAAACCGTTGTCGAAAGAATTAAAAAAAAAAATTTTTTTAGTATTTTGAAAATTTCTCAAAAAACGACTCGATGAATCCATTTAAAAATTTGATCAGTTATAGAACTCAATAAAACGCGTCGACTGCCACCTTAAACGTCTCAATCGGTTTATTCGTTCGAGAGATATCGTTGTAGAAAAAATTGTAAAAAACGTTATTTTTTGAAAACAAAAGTATACAAAAGTATTTTCGAGCTCGAAGAGCTCGAAAATGTATCTTCTACAGCTTTTCGAGCTCAAGGAGCTTGAAATACGCGGGAAGTTATGGGGCTGGCCCGCAGGGTCAACCGGCAGACCGATTTGTTTTATTCATTTAACGTATGTATGATATCAAGTACTTTTTGTAGGAAATTAAATTTCCTACAAGACTCTGCGTGTCATTATTCGAAAAAATTTTTTTTATCGAATAAAAATTAAAAATAACAAAAAATAATTCGAGGAGACTAAATTTCTGTCGATCTTTGAAGCCCCGTAATTTTTTTCCAGTTTGTTTGACGTACATAATGCATTATCACTTTTGTGTAGAGAATTGATTTCCTACAAAATGATACCAGGTTGAATTTAAAAAAAAAAATTTTTCACAGTCTTAATAACGAAAAATTAAAATGAAAAGTTTTCGCGTGTACTTTAAATGAAAAAGGGGCCCCCATTTGTGATAACTCAATTTAAAAGATCTTTGGCTGAAATTTAGTGAGAATTTTTTTAGTAATATAAAGTAACTTTTGAGCTCATAAGAGGTTAAAAAAAAAACAATTTTTTTTTTTTGTGGTATCCAAAAATTAAAAGTATAAACAAAAATGAAAATTTTGGTACCACCCCAGGCTCCTAATGGTATTAAGGTTTGTCTCAATCAATTTTTCTATTTTCCGTTTGAATAACCCGGAAAAAAAAATTTTTTTTTTAAATTTTTTAGCTCACAAAGCAATCAACGGATTTTTATGCACGATAAATGTTTTCGTAGGAAATTGAACGCTCTACAAAAAAAGTCACACATAATTTTTTGATAAATCCCACTGTTCAAAAGTTATTTAAGCTTCAAGTCAAATTTATAGGAAATTTAGAGATTTTTTTACTTTTTCGGTGAATTTCGAAAAACTTTGTTCGTAATAATTTATAAGGAATAAAATTATCTACAAAACGAATCCTACGATATTTTTTGATAAGACCGTTATATCCACCGGAAAAGTAAAAAAATCTCAAAATTTGCTATAAATTTGACTTGAAGCTTAAATAACTTTTGAACAGTGGTATTTATCAAAAAATGATAAGAGACTTTTTCTGTAGAGCGTTCAATTTCCTACGAAATCATGTATGGTGCATAAAAATCCGTTGACTGGTTTGTGAGCTAGAAAATTTAAAAAAAAACATATTTTTTTTTTTTTTTTAAACAACCATATTTACATATATATCTTCACTCCCAAGTTATTTTTCTCTATTTTCTATTTTTGTATAGAATTATATATGATTCATATAGAATTATATATTTTTATATATAATTATATATAACGCTAAAAAAATGACAGATGATCATATATAATTATATGCAATTATATATAATTGTATGCAATTATATATAATTGTATGTAACTATATATAATTATATATAATCATCTGAGATTTTTCTTAGCGTTCTATATAATTGTATATAATCTTGTAAAATTATATATAAGTGTATATAATTATATATAATTATATATAATTCTGTATAATTATATATAATTCTATATGAATCATATATAATTCTATATAAATCATATATAATTATATAGAATTATATATGATTATATTGAATTATATATAATTTTTTTTACCCGGGTATTTAGCAAAAATTTACGTTGCGAGAGTTTCCTTGGAATTTTCGTCAAATGTCCATCAACTTCGAGCCCTTCCGTGATTGACAAGAATTTGCATAAAACTTGCGATACAATTTGACGTAAACTTACTACCCGAATTCGAATCCAAATTTACTTTAAAAGTCCTATACAAAATACCGTCAAAAACGGAAAAGCCTGAAGTTATCAAATATTTGACGAAAATTTTATGGGAACTTTTATTAGTGTTTTTTTCTAGTAATCAAAAAGTGACTTCTAAATTAAGGAAAAATCAACCGCTAATTTTTTTTCCAAGTTTTGCTATCAAATTATCGGCCAATGCCGACAGCAAACTTCGATAATTTCAATTATCAAATTATTATCAATTTCAAGCTAAGGTGGCTTTTAGGGTTATATCGTACATCTAACATTGTGGCGCTACCTGTCAATACCTTATTGGCAAAATTTGAAAATCGGGTTTTTTAACGAATGGAAACATATAATTATTTTCTAATCGGAAGATTTATTATCGTTATACAAAAAAAAATATTATTTTTATAGAAGACTACTAATGGCAAATCTAGTTTCTTAATTACATTTTTATTATAAATAAATTACTTTTTTATTTGTTTTAACCGGCAATCAGCGACAAACGATTTCCTAGTGATTTAAATGGAAAAATTAGTAAAATATCGAAGTAGGGGGGTCAAATGAAAAAAATTAAAGGCTAATTTTTATTTACTTTTTCATAATTAAGCAATTAACTCACGAACAACTTTGATAGACCGACATTGATCGACAAACGACCAACAAACGATTGCAATCAGAATAAATCGGATCGGATTACGTTGAGTTGGTTTATAATGAGGAGTTAAGTAAGTAGAGCTGAGATATACAATTCCAGCCATAAGCGATTTCTGATAATCAAGTTGGAAGCAAGCTAGTGACAACCAACTGCAGCAAGTTGTTATCAAGTTGGCCGCAAAGATCTTTGGCATTTCCATAAGTTGACGGCAACTAGTCGCCTATTTTCTGAGAAAATGTGTGCCAACAGCTGGCATTCCCTTAGTTGATAGGGTTGACAGCAAGTTGACTTCAATTTTCTCAGAAAGTTGGCGTCAGGTAGCGGCAGTCGATTATCGTCAACTTTCTAGGAATGTTGGTAACAACTTGTAGTCAATAATAACGTCAAAATTTTGAATTTCGTTCTATTGTATATAAAGTTATATGCGCTTAACAGTACCAAAATCGGGCAACTTAGTGCTATATATATATATATATATATATATATATATATGTAAGTATAGATATATATGTAGATCAGTTGAAGTATGTTTACGTAGTAATTGCGTCAAAAATACGTATAACTATCTTTAATTAAGTGAATATTATTGAATAACAATTAATGATGCATCAGATAATTTAAAAAATTTTCAAAATATAATCCGTGATTAACTTTCTTATGATCTATCTAGCTACCCGCAATGTCTATATTTAAAAATTACTTCTCCTAGTAAGGGATCTACAGTATATATATATATATATATATATAATTTAGTGTTATCTACAGATCAATTAAATTATCATTTTTATTTAGTAATTGCGTTGAAAATATGTATAGATGTCTAATTAATACTTTATTATTGACAAATAATGAATTCTGTGTCAAATAATACTAAAAATTGAAAAATATAATAACACTACAAAAATAAAACAAATCCTACCAAAAACAGATTCTCTGTATAAAGTCACGCCAAGTACACGTTTAAAACTTTTTAAAAGTAAAAAAAAATTATTTTCTACAAAAAAAAGTCAAATCGAAAAAATACCAAGTACCTAGTATGATGCAAAGTCATAACAAACACTTTCATAGAATTTAAAAAAAAAAAACCTATAACAAAATTTCAATGTACTTGGTGTGCTTACAAAAGAGTAAAAAAGACATATATTTGATTTCATTAGAAATTAATTTTGCTTCAGTACATGTAGTAACGCACACCAAGTACATTCAAATTTTGTTATAGGTTTTTTTTTTTAAATTCTATGGAAGTGTTTGTTATGACTTTGCATCATACTAGGTACTTGGTATTTTTTCGATTTGACTTTTTTTTTTGCAAAAAATAATTTTTTTTTACTTTTAAAAAATTTTAAACGTGTACTTGGCGTGACTTTATACAGAGAATCTGTTTTTGGTAGGATTGAGTCTACCGCCCTCTACGTTTGACAGTATGGTTTGCTCCAACTGAGAGTTTCTTGAGGGAAGATACCAAGTCGTTGGAACTAACTCTACAGTATTTGATACAACTCAGTCACTTGTTTCAGTTAAAAAAAAGTAGAAATTAGTTCAAGTCATTAATGCTATTGATACAATAATGATTTTTGTTTTATATAAAATAATTAAAAATTTCACTCAAAGTAAATTGTGAGGTGATTGAAGGTATGAATTTTCAGTTAAGTCAAAATTTTATTCAAGCAAATGAATTTTAGTGTTGAAAGTAATACCCTTTCTAGGTCCTTAGAAACTGCCCAGGCAATTGATTCAATAAAAAATCGAGTTATTTCAAATGGCTGGATTGGATTGATCAAAAAAAAAATACTAATCTGAATCAAATGAATATTGTCTTTAATTATCTCATTGATAATTCATTAAAAAAAATTTTTTTTTTCTCATGTATTTATTTATTTTTGATTTTATTTTATTTACATTATTATTATTATTTTTTTTTTATTAAGTATTGGGACAGCTACATTATATTATTATATTACATCAATTATATTTTACAAATCATCCTAACATACTCACAGTTTTTAGTGAAAAATTAAATAATTTTAATTTTGCCATCCGGAGGATTCGAAACCCAGCACCTCACGCGCGAGAGTCAGACGCTTTACCGTTACGCTACAGAACCAGTAGGAAAGTTTTAGTTTAGTTGTGCTTCTAGTACTTTGTTTTCATATTGAATGGATATATACAGTCAATTGCTTAAACATAGATCTAAACGAGATAAATATGTGACTCTTTTTATAAATAAATTTTTTTATTAAATCGATAATATAAAGACTTCCATTCAAATATAGTTTGATATTTTGTAACGAATATATTTATATTCTTGTCGAGTATTTTTCAGTTCTAATGTGAGTGCGTGAAATTATTCCTCTAACCTCATCGGATTCTCGCTCCAAGAAACTATAGTCGGTTGACACGACACGTTCGGTATTATAGGAAACTTCTTTTGTTTCATTGAAATATGTAAAGCTGTCAAACGAAACGTTTCAAGAGTTTCAGTTGAATTTCTAAAAATTTAAAAGTTTGCTTCAACAAGTTTTTATGTTTAAATCAAGTACATCCAAACTTTAATTAAAATATATTTTACTATTCAATCAAATATTAGTTTAATTACGGTCAAATTTAAAAACTTTAACATAAACGCTTGAGCAATTTCTCATAATCGACTAGAGATTTTAATTCAATAAAAATGATTTTCTTGAGACAAATTAGTTATTGTTGCTTCAAACGAATTTGGTTTCACTGAAGAGGAAATTCGTCAAACTCCTAGGGAGTTTGATGTCAGTACCTTATTTTTTACAGTGTATTTACTTCCCGAGGTGTGTATACTATTTTTCTCCTCGACGGAGGCGGAAAGCGGCATCTTCGTTTTGCACAGCGGGACGAAAGTTGACGTTTTCCGCCCAGAGGTGAGAAAATCGAGGTGAAAACAATAACTTCCCGAAATTTTTGAAAATCATCGATTTTCTAAGCGGGAAGTTAAAAATGTAATTTTTAATATTGTTTCAAATTTTAAAAATATAATTATTTTATTTAGTTCAATAATTTGTTACCATTAAATAGTAAAACGGCATGCCATAGAAAATAATTAACAAATATACTAAAACACCTTGTTTCGAAGTATATATATTTTAGGGTGATTCAAAAAAATCGAATATTTTTTTTTAAACTTCCGACATTAAAAAGCTGGTTCTCAGGCACTTCTAGAAAATGCTTACCAAATTTGAGCTCTTAACATTAATAGGAAGATCTTCCTTATCAGTTTTCCATTTTTTCTTTAGTCTCTTATATAAAAGACCATTTCTCATTATTCATTGATGGTTTAACCAAATCATCATACATGTTTTTATAGAAAATTGAATGGAATTTGCTCTACAAAAAAAGATGAGTGTAGTTAAGCGATAACGTTCACCATTTAAAAGATATTTGAGATCAAAGTTTAAAGAATTTGTTAAAAAAAAATTTTTTGTAAATAATTTTTTACATTATTGAAAAATGAATATTGATAAATGAACGTGACATGTTTTTGTAGGAAATTTAATTCTCTACAATAAAGATCTGTTTATTTGATCTGATGTGTTTATTTGATTTCTTCAACCGTTTAGAAGATATTCTTTGCCGAATCCCGATGCGTTTGAATTTCAAAAGTTTTTTAATAACTTTTTTAGATTCATCAACTTAATTCATGAATTTTATAAATATCCATAAGAATTTCAGCTCATGTCAATAGAATAAACATTTTCAACTCTTTTTTAAACCTTTTCATAAATGTAGGTAAGCTTCACTTTTGGAAGAACGGAATAATACGTCAGTTTATTATTTAGAGATAAATTAAGATCCATTTTTGAGAAATAAACGTTCTTATTTTAGAAGTATCATCATTTATATCAATAGAAAAGAAAAAAAATCGAATTAAGGTAAAAGCCCCCATTATTGACAGGGCCCCTACTATTGACATATTGTTTTAGTTTATTAATTTTTTAATTAACTGTATGAATAATCACATTGCTCAAAACTTCTTATCAATTTTTTGATATTTTTAAATGGAAAAATAGTTCAATTTTATTTCTGGGTATAAACTATTCGCTGTAAAAAAAATTTATTTTCCCGACTAGGCCACCTTCGCTAGAATGTTTGAAATTTCTTAACAATTTCGTTTAGAGAGATCGTATTTTTATAAACGAATTACCCTATATAGTTCTAATGTAAGTGTATTATTAAAAATTGTTTCAGTTTATCTATAGTCTAAATAACCCCAGAATCATTAATTTAGACTGATAAATCTTAATTATCATTTAAAAATAGCAGGCGTCAATAGTCGGTACATAAAAATTCACGTGTTTCAACTAGCGACAGGCCATAAACTCAAGTAATTTAACCTCCTTAACATACATATCGATAAATTTATGTTAACACGCTGTCTAGTAATTTCATAATAAACAAAACATTGAATAAAAAATTGTCGAATCAAGAATAGTGTCGTCGAATTTATAAAAAAATAAAAGTGTGTTCTAGATGAATTTTTAATTGTAATTATCGTATTTTGTCGTTTTTAATTAAAATATTTATTATTAATTTAAACCTAATTGACGGTGGTCTTTAATCATTGTTTACAAACTGCCGCGCATGCGCATTAGACCTGTCAATAATGGGGTCCATGGTATGTCAATAGTTGGCTCTGACACTATTTTACCTCGTCAATAATACCTGCACTTGACTTGTTGGTTTTTAATTAATATATTTTTTATTTGATTCATTGCTATTTAAGTAAATTAGTTTAAATATACAAGTAGAGACATCAATTAAAGCGTCCAATGCAAAAAAAGCTGATTATATTAATTTTAAATACGATTAAAAAATTCAAACAATCACAGACATTCTTATAGTGTCAATAATGGGGGCTTTTACCTTAATTATACATAATCGATTTATTTCGAATTAGTACTTACGGAAATATTAATTATAATAAAAAATATATCTGATCTTCTTATTAAAAAAATTGGCTTTTATTGAAATTGGGATATTTCGCTAGATTTCCCAGAAAAATATACTTAATTATCCGATATATATTAATAAATTAGATTTCCGATTCAATCCAATAGGAAGTTTTTAATCAGTTTCAATCGGAGTTTTTAATCAGGGATATTCAGTTTATATTTATATTTTGGAAAAATATGCACATAAAAAAAAATAGTGCTGATTTAACATGAGTAAATTATAGTCGAAAAAATAATTTCGACAGTAAGGCACACACAGCGCATTCGCGCTTGAGGTGTGCAGAAATTGTAAAACAGTTGATCCTATGAGCCAGCCCCAAAACTTTCCTCTGTTTAGCTACTAAAATTACTATACAATGATTTCTTCGCCCGTGTACTGACAATTGAAATCAAATAATAAAAAAACACCCGTGATATTGTGACATTGTTTTGCGTTGTAGTTATAACTAATTATATTATACGTTGCAGTCATAGAAATGATATTTACATATTTGTGCATGAAAATACATTGTATCGAATCATACGTCAACATCCCGTATCCTGATTATAAATTCGATGAATTGTCGAATGTTTCTTATTAGTTAGTTTGATATAACGAGACGATTACTTTGTAAGAACGATACTGTGGTTTATTATAATACTTAGCTTCATAATGTGTATTTCTCAATAACTATTTAAAATATAACTTATAAACTCAATAGCTTGATTTTTTTTTAATCATAATTAGTAAAAAAGTAAATTTATAGACTCTTCTGATTGTTAACTAAAAATGCCGCCCGATTTTACAAGTTCTCAATTACAAACTGAAAGTGAAGAATCGATAGAAAATAAAAAAATGATTGAATCAGTAGAAAATGAAAGAAAAATGAGAAAATTGAAGTGGTATGAATTCGAAACAAAAATAATTTGGTCTAATGCGATAATGTTCTCAATTTTCGAAGCTTTAGTTGTATATTGGACGTTTGCTTTTCCGTATTGGCAAAAATTCAATACGGTTTTTTTTGGTAATTAGTTGATTACTATACGCTTGTAATATGAATTTATGCTTAATCGTTAATGTAATTATGTTTGATTGTACACAGCAATAACTCTGGGAATACTAGCAGGAATCGGAGTAGGCGCTGGAGTTCATCGGCTGTGGACACATCGTGCATATAAAGCAAAAACGCCGCTTAGAATTATTCTTGCTGTCTTATTCTACATGTCTGGACAGGCATGTTTATCCATTAATATGAAAATAACATATAAATGAGTAAATACACTAGTCGCAAAAATGAAGGGATATATAAAAAATTCCAAATTTTCAAGTGATTTTCAACATGCTGTAACTCGGAAGAAAATGGTTGAACAGTGAAAATAAAAAAACAAATTGTAGCTTCAAATGTTTAGTTTTCAGATCTGGTCTTGAAAATTTTTTATTATGCACGATTCCGGAGTAATCCTAAGAAAACCACTGCAAAAAAAATTTTCTAATTCTTGCTGGTTTTAAAAAAAATTTAGGGTCTTCAATAATTTTTTTTTGATAATCTAACCTTAGAGCTCTATTTAGGTAATTTAGTGCTCTTTAATTTTCCGCCCTTAAAAAGGCTCTACATTTGATCGTACGAGGAATGGAAGTATGCTTTTAAAACCTGCAAAGTATTCTCTATAAGACACAAAGAGTGGTTTTTGATGAAAATTTTTTTTTGAAGCGACAATGTTTATTGAAAAAGGCCATTCGGCATCCAAAATGGAAGTAGATTTCTCATTATTTAATTATTTCAACCTTCATAAAATTATTTTTTATAATATTTTGTAAATTTCTAAGCCCATTTTTCTATTAGAAAAAGTGGTCAAATCAATGAGCTGCATAGTGAAACTTGAAGGCAATCGAGCGAGCTTTCAGATAGAACAAACAAGAATAAGCTATCTCTTTCCGTTTAAAAGTGACATCCAGTTGAATCGGTAAACAATTTTTTTTTGAAAATTTTACAAAAATTGGTGGTGAAAAAATCGAGAAGTTTTATTATTAATATTCAAGGGTCGCTCAAAAAACGTTTAAAAGACAGCACTCGGAAGCATTCAAAATTCTTGAGCGAGGTTTAAAAATTCAAATTTTGGGCTGAAATTTTCAGCGTAGTCATGATTTCACAAATATAAACTATTGATGCCATGAGAAAGAAAAAAATTTGAAATAAAAAAGTCGAATTTCGATCATTTTTGATATTTTCAAAATTCGTGAGCGACCTCTTGAAAATTTTTGATCGAGCTGATTTTTGGAGAGGCTTCTTAAAACATCGTAAACCAAAAAATTTTCATGAGAGACTCGAAAAAAAAATAGTCGGTTTTTTTGCGCCACCCTAATATATATAAACTTTTGAACCAAATAGCTGTAGCAAAAGTTTTCAAAAATTCCATCATGAGGACAAATACAATACACGGAAAGAAAATTATAGGGAGTATTCCTATGCATTATAGGAATGGTTCCTATAATGGTATAGGAATTGTACCCATACTATTATAGGAATGGTTCCTATATATATTATAGGAACCACCCCTATACCATTATGGGAACCATTCCTATACTATTATAGGAACTATTTCTATAATAGTATAGGAACCATTCCTATAATAGTATAGGAACCATTCCTATAATAGTATAGGAACCATTCCTATAATATTATAGGAACTATTCCTATAACATTTTGAAAATGGGAATAGCTCCTATAATTATAGGAATGGTTCCTATAATAATCCATGGGAAAGGTTCCTATAATATTATAGGAACTATTCCTATAATAGTATAGTAACCATTCCTATACTATTATAGGAACTATTCCTATAATAGTATAGGAACCACTCCTATACCATTATAGGAACTATTCCTATAATAGTATAGGAACCATTCTTATAATATTATAGGAATGGTTTCTATAATTTATAGGAATGGCTCCTATAATTTATAGGAGTCGTTCCTATATATTATAGGAACCATTCCTATAATATTATAGGAACCATTCCTATAATATTATAGGTACCATTCCCATAAATTATAGGAACCATTCCTATAATTATAGGAACTATTCCCGTAATGGTATAAGTATCATTCTCATAATTATTGGAACTATTCCTATAATTATGGGTAATATTCCTATATCTATAGGACGTGTTCCCATAATTTATAGTCGTCATTCCTATACTGGTATAGGATGAAATTTCACAAAATTATAGGAACCATTTCCATAATTTTTTTCCGTGTAGTTAGATTATGAAATCTACTAAAAAAGAAGGTGAAGATTCCCATATTTATGATATTTGGAAATTTTGGTATAACTTTGGACATATTGTATGAACGAAGAATACGATCGGTAATTTTTCAACCCTAAAAATTTCAAAGCGCTGCGATTTTTATTTTTTTTTAGTGTCCTTAGTAGCTTTAAATTTATCGTTTTTACTAAAAATCATATAATAATGAGCGATTCTTCGGTTTACAATCATTTCTTCAATTTAAAAAAGTTTTTTCAGCGATAAATCTTATTTTTTCGATCAAAAACATTAATTATTGGTAAGAATAATTTTTGTTTTCTTTTGTTCAGAGAAAAAAAATTTTTTAGAAAATTTCTTTTTTATCATGTTCACAATACTCTTCATGTTAAAAAAAAAAGGAAACAATTTTTGAAGCCCTGATCTGAAAACTAAACACTTCAAGCTACAATTTGCTTTTTTATCTTCCCGCTAAGAAAATTAGAGATTTTCGGAAAGTTTGGGAAGTTATTGTTTTCACTCCGATTTTCGAAAATCGAGTATTCATCAGATGCCGACGTTTTAAAGTCCTAGGAAGCTATTCAGACTATTCTCAGAATGATGTCCGCACGTGTGTGTGTTTGTGTGTGTGTGTGTGTGAACGGTTTATAACTTTTTAACTAATGAACCGATTTGGATGGTCAAGTCGACAATCGAAAGAGCTTGTTGGCCATCAACTCTTCTAAAAATTTCAGATCATTTGATCAAGTAAACTCGAAAATATTTGCGAATTACGAAAAAAAAAAAGTTTTTTTTTTTAGTTTTTTATTTATTTCTCAGAAACGAATTAAACGATCGACTTTAAAATCTTACCAGCTCTAGAACTTGATGAAACGCGTCGATCGCTGCCTTAATCATCTCAATCGGTTGATTTGTTTGAGAAATATTGTTGGAGAAAGAAATACTAAAAAACGGTTTGTTTTGATTATCTTTAAAGTGACTTATCCGAACATATCCAAAATCTAATGAGCTCTAGAACTTATTAAAACGCGTCGGTTGCCACCTCAACGGTCTCAATCTGCTAATTCGTTAAGAGATATCGTTGAAGAAATGATAAAAAACGATTTTCTTTCGAAAACAATGGCACAGAAAAGTAATTCGAGCTTGAAAATGTTTTCACAACAATGTTTTCGAGCTCAAGGGGCTTTCTTTTTATCCCTTAATTTTTGTGATTATAGTGTATATCAATAAATTAAATGAATTATATTATTGATTGGGTTTACAGAACAGTATTTTTAAATGGGTGAGAGACCACAGAGTTCATCACAAGTACTCAGAGACGCCTGCAGATCCTCATAATAGCAATCGTGGTTTTTTTTTCAGTCACGTTGGCTGGTTCATGTTAAAAAGACGACCAGAAGTAATTCAACGCGGTAAAGGAATTGATATGAGTGACATTTTGAACGATCCAGTTGTCCAATTCTTTGATGGGTACTTTTAAAGTTTTATTTTTTATTAGAATAATAGGTATTACTGTCAACATTTGAGGGTAAGAAAATAACATAATAAACAAGTGGCGGCTAGATTTGTCATAAATTGGAACAGTGATTTCAATAGGGTTATTTTGACAAAAAAAAGAAAAAAAAAACTACCGCTAATGGAAAACAATGAAGTCGGTGAATTGTTTTTTTCGAGAGCTATCAGGATCACAAACATCCATCTAATCAATTATCGTCTGACACGAAAAAAAAAAAAAAACAAGTTAAATTACACTTTCATGTACTAACACGGCACTTTGAATAGAAAACTGGAATCATTTAAAATAATTCTGAACGAATTACAGTTTTAAATAATAATTTTATTAGATGAAATTCTCAGTAGTAAATTTTACATTTTAAAATTTACATTTTTCTTTGTTCACTATTTTACCCTGTTCAAAAAATCTCATATAATCGAATAGATTCTTAAGAATACTTAGAGGTTTTATATCGGAATGGATATTCTATGATAAAGTGCTGTAGGGTATATAGCAAAATCCTGAAAATATTTTTTTGAAAGTGTATAAGCTTTTCAGTTTTTTGTTCGAAGCGCTGTGTTACTATATGTAAAACTATAGTTTTTCTTTTTTTCTTTTTCCGTAAAGGTTTGTCGAACTAACCATTTTTTTAAACTGAGTACAGAATAACATAATTATTATTTCTAATATTCATTTATTTAGCTATGAAGTCTGGTTCTTGCAGCCATCTATATAAATTACAATACAATACAATAGCATAATAAAATATAGTAAAAAATTATCATTTATTACAGTATCATCAAATTAGCTTGTAATACTTAAAAAATGTTCAAAACGCGACACACGGAACTCTTTAAATGTTAATTTTTCTGTACAATTTACTGGTATACCTATAAGTTGTTCCATGCCCTTATTGCACATACAATAAACGATTTATCATATTTAGCACTATGATAATTTGGTAGCGCTAGTAAATCTTGTCGTATATCACCTCTTCGCAGTTTTGGCTCTAAAATATAAATTTCATGACGAAATAAAGCCACACTGAAAAAAATAATCGCTAGCAGCTAGCGATTATTTTCTTTAGCAGCTAGCGATTAAAAATCGCTAGCAGTTAGCGGTTTTTTCGCTATCAGGTAGCGATTAAAAATCGCTTGCTGGAAGCGATTATTTCGCTAGCTGCTACAGATTTTTTCCTTGTAGGGAAAGGGGGGCAAAATGAGCCTCTTAAAATTCTGGATGACGAAATATTTGGGGGCAAAATAGGCCCCCAACTTTTTTAACATGAAAAGTGTTTGGGGTGGGGGAGGAGCAAAATGGGCCACTGAGGCAAATGGTCCCCCAAAAATTTTTAAATAAGACAAGTAAAAAAAACTGAAGATTTGAATCTTTTTTTTCTTAAGGGGTCCATTTTGCCCCACCCCTTCCTCCATACCAAACACTTTATATGTCAAAAATTTTTGGGGGACCATTTTGCTTCAGCGACCCATTTAGCCCCCCTTTCCCTACAAGGAAAAAATCTGTAGCAGCTAGCGAAATAATCGCTTCCAGCAAGCGATTTTTAATCGCTACCTGCTAGTGAAAAAATCGCTAACGGCTAGTGAAAAAATCGCTTCCAGCAAGCGATTTTTAATCGCTACCTGATAGCGAAAATACCGCTAACTGCTAGCGAAATAATCACTTGCAGCTAACGATTTTTAATCGCTAGCTGCTAAAGAAAAAATCGCTTACTGCTAGCGATTAAAAATCGCTAGCTGCTAAAGAAAATAATTGCTAGCTGCTAGCGATTATTTTTTTCAGTGCATGTAACCTTATGAATTGCCTCATATATTAAACAACAATAAAAGAATTTACGTCTTGTTTTTAATGTATGCCATCCTAATTTTTTACATAATAATGTAAAATAATGTTATTGCTCAATTACAGGAACCATGCCATTTTCAAGTTACTGTTGGCTTTTGTAATTCCAATTCTTGCTGCCGTGTACGTATTCGGGCACAGTTGGAAATGGGCGCTAATAGCTCATATATTTATACGATATGGATGGACTTTAAATTTTACATGGTCGGTGAATAGTTTGGCTCACATGTATGGATACCGACCTTACGACAAGTAATTACTACTCAATATAAATTTTTCCTGCTTAATAAAAGCTCATTTTGATAATAATATTTTTTTTAAAGAAATATGGGACCGGTAGAAAATATTTTGGTAAGTTATTTAACTGGAGGTGAAGGTTGGCATAACTATCACCATACCTTTCCATGGGACTACAAAGCTGCCGAATTAAAAAGTGTATTTTTTAATAATTCAACCAATGTTATCGATATGTTTGCGAAAATTGGCTGGGCCTACGATCTGAAACAAGTAACTCCTGAGCAAATTAAAAAATTTGCCGAGAAAAATGGTGACAAAACTAGTGCAATTAAACTATTATAAACAAGTTATAACGATGTAATAATTAATCATTTATTACTTAATAGTCAATTTATATAGTATACGATAAGAATTATTTTAAAAATTGATTCTTCATATTCTATACATAAATTATACTGATTTTAAAGAATAAATGTATAATAATAAACTAAATTATCTCATTAATAGCAGGTGTATTACACAGCCCAGTTTAAATAAATGCCAATTTCTTTTTCAATCCTGCGTGTTCTAATCCAGCGTCATAACAACCCAAAAATCATCCAGTTTATTGCCAATTGTTATGTATGACCAAGTTAGACAACTCAAAAAAATTAATAACATAAAAAAATATTTATAAAATATAGGGGAGCCTGGGGCACAAAGGCCCCCTTCAAAAATTAGGCAAAAATTTTTTTTTTTTATTTTCCGTCAAGTTTTGACCTCTATAATGTTTTTATCATATTTTAGGCCAATATGTGGGGTAAAATGGGCCACTTAAAAAAATTATTTTTTTTTTCATTTTCCGTCAAGTTATGACCTTTATAATGTTTTTATTATATTTTAGGTCAATATGTGATATGTAGGACAAAATGAACCACTCAAAAGAAAAATTGTAACGAAAAAAAAATTTTTTTTTTTTTCCGTTAAGTTAATGGTTTCGTGACAATTTTTTTTTTTAATGGTCCATTTTACCTCACACATCACATATTAGCCTAAAACGTCATAAAAACATTATAAAGGCCATACCTTGACGGAAAATGGAAATAAAAATAATTTTTTCGTTACAATTTTTTTTTTGAAAGTGGTCCATTTTACCCCACTATCACATATTGGCCTAAAATATGATAAAAACATTACAGAGCTCATAACGTAACGGGAAATAAAAAAAAATTTTTTGTCAATAATTTTTTGGGGAAGGGGCCTTCGTGCTCCAGAAAAAAAAAAAATTTTTTTCGATTTTTTGTAAAATTTCGACTGATTCTTCCGATATAGACGGAAAATAAATGAATTTGATGGTTAAACGCCACAAAAAGAAGAAACCAACTTAAGGGCGCCTTCGTGCCCCAGGCTCCCCTAATAGGACATAGAAAATAATTAATAAATGTACTAAAACACTTAGTGTGAAGGTATATATATATATATACCTAAGTACACATACCAATATAGTGTAGAAATATCCGTATATACATATAAATACACATATACATATTGTCATGATCATGTAAAATATAAAGGAGCATGTAACAAAAAAATCGATATATATATATGGGGCATTCCAGGCCAAATCGACCACTTTTGACCGCGACCCCTTTTGATTTGGCTGAAAATTTTTTCTCTTTTTCAACTCGATCAAAAACGTTTCTCATAATTTTTTCAAATTTTTTCACTCAACCAAAAAAAAGTTATGAATTTTTGAAAAAAATGGCTTTTTTTATTTTAAATAACTATAACTTTTTCAAAATTCAACTGATTGGGACGTTTTTTTTTTTTTCAAAATTTTTATTTCCAAATTTACTTTTTGAAAAAAAATTCAAGAAAATTATTGCAACCCATTTTCATTGTTTTTCTGTAGATATTTGGAAAAAATCAAAAATTTTTCGATGTTTACCATTTTTGATTTTTGATTTTTTTTTTTTATATAAAACTTTGACATTTTCTGCAAATCCTCAAATTTTTTCAGAGTGGTGTTTTTTCGATTTATATTTTTTCTTTCCAATTGAAAAAAAAATTTTTTATAACTAGCCTCATTTCTCATAACATTATGCTTAAAATTTTTGAGAGTACTCAGAGAACTTTTAAATTTGGAAAAAAAAAATAAAAACAATAAATATAAATGACAATCATCGACATAATTTGAATTTTGTTTGGAAAATCAAGTTAAAAAATAGAAGAACCTTTTGAATAATTTTTTTGTATTTTTTTCTGAAAACTACATTCGAAAACGAAGAAAATGAAAAAAAAAAAGTTTTCGTTTGGTCCATTTTTGGACACATGCTGGCAATAATTGCCAGCATGATTGCAGTAGTAGATATCCCTTGGCCTGCACTTGCAAGTAAGGGAGTTTGGTTACGGTGGGTGGAAATGGGTGTTTATAATGTGTAATGGGATACTTCTATTCTTTACTCACACATTGTATGGCTAACATAAACTAGAGATTGTTCTGAATGGCATTGAGTGCCTTTTTCGAGTGACAATGTTATAATAACTTTTCTAGAATATTCCAGATTGTTCTCAAAATTTTAAGAATAATCTTCAAAGTTCTACACTATATCCAAGTACTTAAAATTATTAAAAAGAATTCTTATCGACCTAGAATGTTCCAGATTATTCTAAAAATTTTGAGATTGATCTGGAAAGCTTTGAAATATATTTGAATTTTGGAAATCATCAAAAAATTATTCTAATTAGTCTAGAATGTTCTGGATTATTCTAAAAATGTCAGAACACATTTGTAATATTCAAATTCGCATTCAGTTGATTTAAATCAAATAAATGTGATTCGAATTTATCTCGAATGTTCTGGATTATAAATTTCTAGAATGATCTGGAAAATTCAAAAATATTTTTCAATCTTCAAATTCATTCAAAAATTATTCCAATCGGTTTATAATGTTCCTGGATTGTTCCAAAAATTTCGAAAATCATTTGGAAAACTCTAAATTATACTTAGTTGTTTAAATCTCGTAAAAATGATTCTAATTTGTTTAGTGTTTTGGATTTTTCGAGAAATTCGATAACATTCTGTAAAATTCTGATATCTGTGTAGATGTTTTACATTAGTTCAAAATTATTTTATCGGTCTAGAACGCTCTGAATTATTTAAAAAATTTTGAAACATTATGAAAAATTCTACAATATATTCAAAAGTTGTTAATTACACGAATATAATCCGAACAACCCGATCGAAAAATATTCTAAGACGATAAGAATTAATTTCAAGTAATGTTCGACATTCAAATACTCTAGAATTTATCAAATCGTTTTCGAAATTTTTAGAACAGTCCAGCAAATTAAATACATAATTAAGTCACTACCAAAAAAAAAATTCCATCTGGCAGCCAGAATAGAAGGTAGATTTTTCGAAAATTTTCAGCACCTCCCCAACTTTTCGCTAGTTCACGCTTAGTATAAAACGAATGTAGCCTTTGCTCACTTTTACTAAGATTGCAGCCAATTTTTGAACATCAGTTTTTCAATCCGAGATTCTTAATCCGTGATTCGAATATTGCTAGTATACTTATACATTTACACTGTAAAAAATCACCGAGGTGAGTCTAAGCGGTGTAAGTGTTATTAAAATCGGCGGTTTTAAATTTCAACATCAAAAGCGGTGTGAAAACAACGCCACCGCCTGAGTAAATATTCTGTATCGGTGTTAAAATAACGCCGCCACCGGTGTAGATATTCTTTACTAATGTTAAAATATTTTATTTTGTGAATATTTTTACTTACTTGATCACTATACTTGTTAATAAATGATATTTTTTATTAATTTTCATAAAACCCACTTTTACCCCGATATTACTCCGCTTTTACACCGCTTACCCTGTTTTTACACCGGTTTACTGCGCTTTCACACCAGTTACCCCGCTTGAACACCAGTATTTTTAACGCCGGTGAATTACTCCTATTAAACCGGTGTAATTGCATTTTTAACACCGCTCGTTTTACAGTGTATAAGGGCTTTTTACCTTATTGAAAAAAAATAAAAAATGGCGCTACAGTTCAAGACGGAAAAAATGTCCCCTATTGTTTTTAGATTATGATGAATTGATTAGGAATAATTAATTTTTTAAACTTGCCATACCATTATTTTTTTTTTTTTTTTATTTTTAAAAATTCATTTCTTAAGAAATTTTGGAGATTAAGAGCTAAAAATTTAGGGAAGACGTCCATTGGACAGGTTCCAATTGGAAAAGTAACCGATAGGGCATATCCCAATAACCCAGATCCCTAATACCTGAATTACCAATTACTAATATTCCCGATGACCCAAATTTCCAATAATCCAAAAGTTCGATAACTTAATTTTTCGTTTACCAGACACATTAATGACAAGACATTCCGATTGGACAGGTTTCGTAAGCTCAAAGTCGATTTCTTTGTTACATAACAAAGAAATCCATTTTGAGCTTTGTTTGGGTTATCGGGATTTTTAGTAATTGATAATTCAGGTAATAGGAATCTGGGTTATTGGGATATGTCCTATCGGTTACTTTTCGATTTAATATGGAATGACCCATATGTTATAACGAAAGTGAAACTGATTTATAAACATTTGAATATCTAGAAAACAGGTGCCTTCTTCTCTTGTTTTATAGAAACGCGACTAAACTAAATCAGTCACTCAAAGACAATATCAATTAAACTATGATAAGTTTATTGAGTTGGACAAATAATTTATAAATGATACTACTTTATTCTTTCATAATATAAAATTTCATGAATTTTAAAAATGTATCTAATAAGATATATTTATAACAATCTTTAAAAAATTTGACGCAATCTAAATTTAATCTAACGAACGAACCTTAAAGTAAAAAATTGACAACTAAACAACACATATCTGTTTCTCAATAAACTATATTTCTTTGTCTTTCTTTTATCGCTATCATTGTGATGTTCTTATTTATAATTTGAATGTGTTATTATTGTAATATAAGTGATAATAATTTATAAGTTACTGGTTATTACAATTTGGTGTCAGAAGTGTTTGTGAGCCTACGTGTATGTGGTGTACATAGAAAAATAAATGAAAAAAAAATGCCATGAAGGATAAGGCAAATTATCATCAATGATAGTTCAGATATGAACGAAGATGCTCATGTTCTATTGTACGACTCCATTCAGACCACTCCAACATGTCAATATATATATACATACATAAACTTTTAAACCAATGGTATTTTTGGAACCTACTCCACTAATTATGATAGATGATGACGAAATTCTTTAAAAAATTCACCCGTAGGACAAATGAAATCTACTAAAAATTTTAATTCAATGAAAAAAAATAATTTTAAATACTAGACTATTTATGTACTTGCTCTATTTTTTTTATTTAATACAGATACGGACATAAAAATAGGGTTTTTATTTTGGATGACAATAGGTACAATGGAAAAAAATTATTTAGAAACTAATTTATCTATTATAAATGTATACATATATGGTCTAATATACGATTATTTACAAAGATAGAATTTATTTATATTTTTATTTTTTGCTTATTATATATAAACATATTTTCCTCTGCAGTCATTCTTATGATAAAATATTATAGATTTGTTTGATTTTGAAAGGCCAACAATCACGATATAATGGTAAACAGTTTAAAAACTATTATCAAGTCCACGTTATTATTTTAGTTTCGTCTTTACGAATAGAACAAGGCAATCCTTGTTGGTAATTATTTGTACGTATAAACTAATTTTTCTATACTATTAAAAAATAATATAGTTATTTTTTACCTAATTATCTAATACGAAACCCTGTTTGAATATATACTTTGAAAAAAGTTTGTAAAACTTTTTTTTTTTTTTATGATTTTAAATTTTTGCCACCAGACTAGTGATTTAATGTATTTATACAAGTGAAAAAATATGACAGATGTACTTTTCGATTCATGTAAATAAACTTATATACTTATACTTTTTAATATCTTCTTATTTTTAGGCAGTGGTATAATTTAATATATTTTAAATTACTAAATACATTTATTAAAAACAGAATGACATAAAATTTAACAAAAATAAAAAAAAAATATATATGTATATATATAAATAAAATTATTTATTTAAGTTGTGCAACATATAAATTTTTTTACCATCCTGATTAAAAACTCCGATTGAATCTGATTGAAAAATTCCAATCGGTTTCACTCAGTTTCAATCGGAAAAATGATAGATAAAAAATGATTATTTTCCGATCGAATCCGATTGAAATTCAATCAGATAGTTGGAGCGCGCCCGAAAAATTCTGATTGAATGTTTGAATTCGATAGAATCTGATAGAAATCCGATTAAGTTTTACTCGTATTTTTTAATCAGGGCACTACTGTGCGACTTTATTTTTAAATAAAATAATTAAGACAGGATAAAATGATTAAAAGATGATTGGTTAAGGTAGTTATGGAAAAAATAAAATATAAAATAATTAAATGATAAATTTCTTTATCTGTTAAACTTTGGTATTTGTAATGCGTCAGAATAAGTCGATAAAGCATTATAATAAAACTTTCATATTAAATCTCTTGACATAAAAATAAAAATAATACAATAGTTATTTCTTTACACTTGTCATCAATAATATCAATAATAAACGTGTGTTATCTGGATGTTTATAAAAGTAAAAAAAAAAATTTAAGTGTATAATACTAATGAAATAAATATTTGAATAATATACTTATAAATAGATTACAAAAGCAAATAACTTATCAATCAATTAAGCTTCAAAGCTTAAATACATTCAAATTTGGTTTAAAGCTTAAATACCTATTATATAAAATTAAATCTTTGAAAATTTTAAGCCTTTTTATAACTTATTCATTTACTTTTCTTATAAATATTATATTTTTTTTTCTATCAAAAAGAAACATTTTTTTTGACAATTAAAATAATTAAAATTTTAAAAGGCATTTTAAATTACTTTGAATTGACTAAATTTTTAGCAATTTAAATATTGCAAGATACAAGAGACACCCGAGGTAAGTCAAGTAATATTATCAACAGGTATTAGAATATGTTTCAATAACTAAATAATCTAAGGCGTACTACGTATTCGTTATATATCTATATAATAATTTATTGTTATTTTTGTTTACTTTCATATATTCTACTCTATCTCAAAATTGTTAAATTTCAACTAAAATTTCTATACTTAAATTTATGTCAGATTCAGTTAATTTTTTTTTCTTTTTCTTATTTAACACATTGACTAACACAAGGGTGTAGATTTATCTTAACGCTTATAGCAATAAATAATTTGATAAATGTTTTTTCTTTTATTTAAAAATATCAATTATTTTTTTATATTCTCTTAATTTTTTTATACTACTCACTAACCATCTCCGGATATCTTGGAGACCATGCAAATACTTTAATTCTATTACGTAATAGCAATAATATTAGTTATTAAATTACGATAATAGAAGTAATACAAATAATAATAATAAAACTCTAAACAATGATATATTTATTGTTAAATGAAAATGTTAATTCGATAAAATAATTTAAACTGTAGATGACGGTTGATTATTGCTATCCAATGGAATACTAGTTGAACATTCTTTGAGCATTGCTCTGAGTCGTAAGATTTCTTTGGATGCAGTCGCTAAGTCTGACTGTAATTGCATTTCTTTTTCACGAAGTCGTTTAATATCTCGTTGGCATGTCTAGAAATAATAAATTTTTAAATATATTAATTAAATAGATCATTGAAATTTTTATAAAAATCAATTCAGGTAAAAGACCCATTCCCCGCTCACTTTCTATTACTGTGAAATTAAACCACTCAGTATAAATTGATAAAGGAAATTAAAAATTATTTATTTTTTTTTTTTTTTTTCTTTTTAGTTTTAAATATTAGAATAAAATTTTAATTTAAATAATAATTTTTTAAAATAAAGGCCGTTGAGTGGACCCATAGTCACTCGCTGAAAGTTGTGATGCTGATGGCCTTTTACTCGCTCGAAAACAATGTTAATTTACCGATTTTGAGTAGTCGTTGACTAATTTAAAAATTCTATTTCTGGGACCGTTTTGTATAAATGACTTATTGGAGTTTGGAACTTCTAAAAGTCTATTTTTCTTTGGATTCTTATTCCGGATACTGAACTTGATATCTGAGAAAATTTCTGGAGAGTCGATCTAATTACTTACTGCCTTGAAAAAGAAGTCATTTGGAGAATTTATAAACTTTATAACAATTATTAAAGAATTTAATCTAACTAACGTTAATTCTCAGCCCCTACTTTTTGAAAATTTCATTGACTTTCAACTGCCATAGCAATTTTCAAAATTTATTGAATTGAAAAAAGGACAATTGTCACCGAGATATAGATTTTTTAAAAAAATTATCTACATTTGTTCTCAATGAGAAGTCAAACAAAGTTTGGTAAATAAATTTTAGCCTAAAAAAGCCTAATTGTAATATGACATGAAGATTTTACTGAAATTTAATTTCGAAATTTCGTTTGATAACAACTGTAAGTAATTTTTTTTTAAATTTATATCAGCGAAATTTCAATTAAGTTATTACTTTTTCAATTAATGCTCCAATTTTTTTTTTTAATTAATTAATAAAATTCTAATACCGATATGGCAATTGAAAATCATTAAATATTTTTAAAAAGTGAAAGTATTGTTTGAGAATGGCTGGCTGACCGGGATTTTGAAAATAGTCAATTAATTTAAATGTATAATAAATTTCACAAATAATTATTTATCAATCACCATTTTTTTTACAATTTTTTTTTTTTTTTTTTTTATAAAAACGCATTATTCAGTTATAGTGAACGGTCAATGGTACCGATCGGGTTCAGGGGTTTTTGTACCTTACTAATTATTAATAAAATCTTACCACATTTTGTCTCAACAAGTCCAGCTTGTCACATTTCAACCTAGTGACTTCTTGTCTTAAATTTTCCATTTCATTAGTGCCATTTTTATTATTATTAGTATTATTGTTGTTGTTATTAGTCTTAGTGGTTTCATGAGTTTCAGCAGAACTCATTGACTCTAATCCAGTATCACTATCGGGATAAACAACTTGATCAAGTTCTAATTCACTATTTAATGAACTGTCATCACTTTCAGAAACAATTCTGTGAGTTATCTCTGGTTTTTCAGATCTGTCATCACGTTTCCGTATATTCTCATGAGTAAGACGTGGAAACGTTATTGTAGGACTTTTTTCAATTGTTGAAATATTTTCGTTATTTATTCCGGATGTCAATTGTAAGGTATTTGACTCTCGTCTATCAATTTCATCCTGTTGCAAAGTTGTCAGGCTACTACTGTCTTGATTGTCAGTATTAGACAAACTACTGTCCTGACTTCCTAAGCTCGGACTTACACGATCTGAATCTCTCCTCAAAGTTAAATCAGGAGATCCCAATGGACTAGAAAGCTCAGTTGCACGTTTTCCACCAATCTTTGATGTTGATTGTCGATTACTTGGTGGACTTGGTTCAGACTGACCCTTTTTAGCTAATTGCTGAGGTACACTTTCAGTTGAAGCATTTCTTACTCGTGATATTAATGCTTTACGTACTGTGTCAATAAATCTAGAACCACTTCCACTACTTCCAGAGGTTGGTGCATCACTTGTGGTTGGACTAACTGGACAAGTACCTGACCCAGATAAACCGGGACCAGATCCAGCTCCCAAAAATTCACTAGTTTTTGTTTGAAGCTCATCAACCAAAGATTCCAAAAGTGCTGACCGCGTTCTTAACTGAAAATGTAATAAGTTAATGGTATTATTTATCCACTGCTATTTTATTTAAATGGAATGAAAAATGTAATAGGTATGAGGCAATATTGTAGTTGCGTGTAATGTTTAAAAAGAATCTTGAATTTTAGTACGGCCGCTCACCTCTAATTTCGCAAACTTTTCTGCCTTATAAGCTGCGTTCTCTGCATTTACGAGTTTTGTAAGCAAAAACTCTTTAAACTCAACGCCTCGAAGGAAGACCGCAGGCGTTGGCAATGCTGGCCCGAACCAAGGTACGTCGTCTCGTGCTGTAATGCTCACTTTGTATCTAAACAAATTAAAGAAAATTTTCTTTAACCTCTCTATTGCAGCTACATTTGTTTGGTTTCTTTACAAGATTCATATTTATTTCTTTTTCTTTTTTCCACTAATCTTCTTAAATCATCATAAAAGATAAATACCTCGTGTTAGGTGTGCATGGGTCGATGACTTGAACAACAATGAAGGCATGAAGAAAATGGCTAGCAATCATATCGGGACTAAAAGGCGTTGGTTCCTCTTGGAATATTATTGCTACGATATCATTGCCAATGTGTCTTTTACGCTGAAGTTGTTGAGCATCACCAGGACTGTAGGGAAGCATTGAAGCAACATGAAAAAGTACTTCACGACCTCGAAATACTTCATAAACTGCCGAATCCCCTGTTTGACCATGTCTTGTATCTAATCCTCCACGATATCTGAAATTAATTAGTATTGTTAATTATCCATCACTCTGATAAATAAAAAGAGTTGGCAAATTCAAACTGCACAACTCACTTACTCATTAAAAAAAAAATAAAAATAATAATAATAAAAAGAGCAGCTAAATTTTTTTCATTAATTGCCAGTTTTAAGTTTTCACGAATTACAATTAAACAAAAAGGATTTGGAAAGTGATTTTCAAAAGCGCTTTTCTATTCAAGAACTTAAGTGTAAAAAAAAAAAAAATTGATCGATCAGTTGTATATTTTTCAAGTTATTATGTTTATCAACATCTGTACATATTGACAGAAATTACAGATTTCTTACACGATTTTTTTTTTTTTTTAATCGTTCATATTAAAAAATTGGCTTGAAATTGGGTTCGTTTTATTCATTAATAAACTATCTTACAAATGATACGAATTTTGTTATAGTTGAGAATATTTGAATAAGTGTAAATATGATTTTTACGTAAGCAAATCAGTTGGGACCGAGTAAGCGTTAGTAGACTAAATCTCACTGCTTCACAATTGAGTTGTGCGAAAAATAAATAGAATAAATTTTTCTGCTATTAAAGTATAATTTACCCTTTGTGATCTTTTAGATCAATTTTTTGTCCAAGTAAATCTAAAAATTCTTGGAACGCTGGTGTTATTTGACGATTACCAAATAGTTGCTCTTCCGTAACTTGTCCAGCCCTCTGATGTAATACACCAAATTTAAATCTGCTTACTAATGCATGTTCGTCATATCGAGCAATTAAAGTTCCAGCTCCGGAACATACTATTGGCATTAGTGTACTGACATTGAGACATTCATTTATCGCCTGTGAAATTAAAAATAACTTTTTATCAACTTTTATTGTGTGTGCATTTTATTATGCAATTATGACGTCGTTTTCCTCTTCCGTAAGCATATTAATGGTTATTACGTCTTGATAACAAACATAAATATGCGTATAAAATAATGAGCACGTTAAAAAAATCAAAGGAAAAAAAAATATGAAAATGTATTTACCTTAACCATTTTAGCAGGAGATGGATTAGGTTCTAAATTAATTGATGGTACCAGTTCGTGAGTCGAACCAGATCTAATACGAAGTAATACTCTCCAATGTTCTTGCCCAGCAACGGTTTCTGACTTCATTGATACTAAAATTGGACCATTTTCTGAATCTCTACCAACAAGATTTACGTGCTCCTGCACAAAAAAAACATAAATTATATTTATATTTACAGACTTACTACACATTAATTTAACGATATTGTTTTATAATTTACTTTAATGTATTATGAAGATAATATTCTTTATAAAAATTAATTTGTTAGATAAAAAAAGCCATTCGGCATCCGAAATGGAAATAGATTTCTTATTATTTGTTTATTTATTTTCAAATTTTAACACAAGATTGAAATAAAAAGAAGTTTTTTTCGACATTTTTTAGATATTTCAAAGTCAAAATCTTTAAAAGATATAATAAATGAAATGAAATTAGTTATAACCCCTTAAATTAAGATGTTAAGATTTAAAAAGTTTTACGCGGCAATAAACTTTATCAAAGCAGCCCGACAAATTTAGGGAAAATTAGCAGAACAAATGCAACAGCTAAATTTCAATGAATAAATAGGTAATTTCGGTTTAAAAAAAGGCTATTATAAAAGTATAGTAGTGAAAGCTAAAGCTCGCTTGATATGCCACAACATGTATTATGTATTACTCTAAAGTTATTGAACGCTAAATTGGAAAAAAAGTTTTGATTTATTAAAAAGTTTTGTAATTCATCAAAATATTAGAAAAAATGATCACAAAAATAAGAAATATAACACAAATTAAAGCTAATTGAATGAGTTTGTAAGATGTGATCGCCCGAAATAGATTATCTTTTTAGATTCAGAAGTCATTTGATAATAAATCAACCAAAGTGGATTTTTTCGAGAAATCTAAACTTTCTGTCCGATTTCGTTCATCTTCGAACCGAACCGAGCTTTTTAACTAAAGAATATCTTTAAAAAGTTTCATTAAGATCAGTGTAGAATTGTGGTCATTATGGTAGTAGAACGGCGCATGTATTACGTATATAAATTTTTTAACCAATGGTATTTTCGTAACCTACTCAACTAACCCATACAGAAAATGGTAAAATTTTAGGAAATTCGCATCATGAGAATAAATATAATAATTCGAATTCTATGATACCTACACAGAAAAAAAAGTTATCTTGAGTCAAGAAAATATTTTTGAAGACCACCGTTTTCGGGAACCAAGTCAAGATTTTCTTGAGCTAAGTGAATTTATCTTGGTCAGATAAAATTACTACTTTATCTGAGAAAGTTTAGGTCTCCAAAAAAATTTTTTTGAATTAAGAATATTTACCTTCAACCAAGAATTTTTTTTTTTTCTGTGTACTAAAAATGAGACAAAAAATGTTCAATTCTTCAAATAAATAAAATAATAAAAATCGCTGAGTATTTTTTTTCATTTAAATAAAAATCTGTATTTAAAATAGTCATCATGATTATCAAGAAAGTCTAAAAGTAGAATAATGAGGCATTATAGAAATAATAAGTAATTGCAAAGAGAAAGAAACTGTATAACTTAGTGAATATATAAGCTGGATACTTCATCATCGGTCCGTGTAACCCCGATATAATATTATTGTACTGAGCGTACCTGTGGAATATTGTTGACAATGGGCACGCACATTGCATGCATGCACGCACAACAAGCGCAAAACTTGGTCGTAATACATACTGCATAGTTTATAAATGCACTATACTATTTATAACATAAATATGTATTATATAGTGACGGGACTGACACAAAACTATGATACTACTTCCGGAGAAATAAAAAGTCAAATGATAAATAATACATAATTTCTTTAAATTATGCATAATTTAAAGAGGTTATGTATTATTTATCATTTGACTTTTTATTAGATTAATACATTTAATACATGTATAAAATGTATTAATCTAATGCAACATTATTATCATTTTCTTTTTAAGAAATAACTATAAAAAAATTCCATCGGCTCTGAAGCATGAGTCCCCTAAGGGCCATAACGTACAAAAAGTGACATTTAGTATACAATATTATTATTATTAGAAAGAATGTATAACACATCAATAACGATTATTTCATTGTTTGTTTTTATTTAATATTCCTGGTACTGAATTTTTTATTTCTGAAAGATCAATTGTAAGTAAGCAATTTGATTCCTTTCAAAATAATTATTGCAGTATAGTATAAGTCAAAATCGATAGATATTCGTTCTACATGTCACGAGTTAATGGATCTTGTTACTTATGGTACAATAGAAAATCAAAATAAAATATGAAGAATAATACATGTGTTTTATATTAATAACGTGACTGATATTTCATGAAGAGTGATCGATTATAATTAATCAGTAATAGTATGACGATAAACTTCAAATACTTTTACCAATGTTCTATTGTTTGATACCTACACGAAGAAAATGAGTCTCGAATATATTATAATATTTAATATAGTTTAGCAAAAAATATTAATGCGAATCAATAATTGAATTATTTTTATTATCTACACGGAAAGAAAATTATAGGGAGTATTCCTATGCATTATAGGAATGGTTCCTATAATGGTATAGGAATTGTACCCATACTATTATAGAAATGGTTCCTAGAAATTATAGGAACCACCCCTATACCATTATGGGAACCATTCCTATACTATTATAGGAACTATTCCTATAATAGTATAGGAACCATTCCTATAATAGTATAGTAACCATTCCTATAATAGTATAGTAACCATTCCTATACTATTATAGGAAAAGTTCCTATAATAGTATAGGAACCATTTCTATAACATTATGAAAATGGGAATAGCTCCTATAATTATAGGAATGGTTCCTATAATATTATGGGAACCATTCCTATACTATTATCGGAACTATTCCTATAATAGAATAGGAACCATTCCCATAAATTATAGGAACCATTCCTATAATTATAGGAACTATTCCCATAATGGTATAGGTATCATTCCCATAATTATAGGAACTATTCCTATAATTATTGGTAATATTCTTATATCTATAGGACGTGTTCCCATAATTTATGGTCGTCATTCCTATACTGGTATAGGATGAAATTTCACAAAATTATAGGAACCATTTCCATAATTTTCTTACCGAGTATTATCAAATTTATAGTTAAAATCACAAAATGCTAATCAATATCATATGTTTGTCAAAAAAATTTCTATAATTATTACTAAACTTTAAGAAATACATTTCATTTTACGATTACTATCGGCACGATGAGTTACTATTGGTATAGTAATTTCTGTAAATCAAAAGAAGAGCGTAATATTAAGTATTATACAGCAACTAAAAATTACTAAATGGTTTGTAATTTTTCCAAAGCAGATCGATAAAATTAACAATTGGTAAAGATAGCGTATACAAATATGTATTAGAAGTTCAGAAACTTTCATTGAAAGGAGACATCAGACCGGCAGACTGAAGACAGGATTCGCACGCGATAGATCAGGGTTCGAATCTTACTAAAGTCATTTTTAAATATTAAAATTTCAACCAACATTAATGCACGTGCCATAAATAATAACAATAAAAAGTTTAAAAACTAATAACATTTTAATTTTATTAAATTCTATTATAATAAAGTAAAATTTATTATATTGGATAGTGAATTTCACTAAACATATAGTCAAGTTCACTAATGCAGTTTATTTTCATTAGCATGCCCAAATAATAAAAATTTCTAAGTATAAATAAAATTTAAGTTGACGACAATCCTGCTTTGACATTTTGCGATAGTAGAGGACTACCTTTTCCCCGAGTCGAAATATAAGAACTGTTTTAACCGTAGAAATTTCCAAACCCTTTGAAGTTCGATTTACCGCCTTAGACTACGCCTGTTTTGACCGTAGAAGACAGCCTGGATAGAAAGTACGGTTAAAACAGGCCTTCTGAGATCTGTTTTGACCGTAAATGTTATCCAAATAGTTATTATTGTTATTATTTTTCCAACACCGTTTTACAACGAAACCAGCCGTAGAATAATAATAATAATCATAGTAAGGATAATAAAAATGAGTATGCAAATAGTCTTTGAAATCTACGGACGCGGGTTCGAGTCTTACTTTGAGTCACTTTTTTATTCTTTTATATAATAATAAATAAATAAATCATTATTTTAATATATTAAAATAATCATAAAATATTATATTAATAATAAAACAATTATTATTAATACTAATAATATTATTGTATAAGATTCTTCCCAATTCAATAATCATGATAATATCCGGAGATACTATCTATACTCAATACTAAAAACTAAAAAAGTTAGAAAATTCAAAAGTGCACACCTCAATCGCTCATTTTATTTTTAATTATTACTTTTATTTAATTTTTACTTAATAACATTAGTTTTTTTTTTAATTATGAATTTTTCGATTCACTTTTTATATTATTAATTATGTTTTTTTTTTGAATTCTTATTTTCAGTTTAATTTTTTTTTTTTTTTTTCTAAAAATCCCGCGTTTTTGGCTAAGATCTCTCTCTTAAATATTCGACCCAATCGACTGTCATTTGTAGAGGCGTGGCTTACGACTCGGTTATATGGGCTAACTAAAGATTTCGCTTGCATAGCGGTTGCGTAGCGTTGCGGTTATCACATAAGTCTGGCGAGCGTTAGATGATAGGTTCGAATCCCGGGAGTTGCGATTTTTCGTCGATTATTTCTTTCTTCGGTAATTTTAATTTAATTAATAGCATGAGTGTACTAAGTCCTAGAATCTAGTAGATATCCTGCCTCTTCCAGATCCTAGCTTCGGAAGTTTCTCGAACTTCAGAATAAAAATATTTCTATGTTAGGTTTTTTTTTGTATTTGATTCAAATTTAATTATTTCATTCTGTATTTATAATTTTATAATAATTATGATTTCATAATTAAAACAATGCTGTCGCTTCTAACGTGTTGGCGCATTTTTATTTTCTTTACTTTTTTTATAATAAATAATTACTATTTTTATTGCTATTATTAATAATAATAGTAATATTATTAAAAAAAAAAATAATAAATAATGGGCCTGAGTAAGATTCGAACCCGCGCCCTCCGATCTGAAATAATATTAACATTATTATTGTTATTATTATATTTAATATTATGATTATTCAACGTCTGGTTTCACCGTAAACTCGGAATATTGGGACAAAACTCCCCGAGTTACGGTTAAACCAGACGTACGCTGATACAGTACCCAATAGCTTAAGGTCTGTTTTGACCGTAAATTTTTCTGGAATTAAGTCGAGAAAAATTTACGGTCAAAACAGACCTTAGATTTCGACTCGGGTCGCTCCGCGTTCAAGGTGTGCAAAATATAATTCGTAAGATGGTAAAAATTACACAATTTCAATAGCGTTTTGGGCTTACAAAATAAACTTAGTGATTTTAACTGATATTCATAAGTAAAATTTCTTATATTTGTTCTCCGTGATACAGCATATAAAATATTTTGAAAAAATTAAACCCTACTCTCCATTGGTTGATGAGAAAATTTAAAATAGTGAGAAGTTATAAGTTAAGGTGATAATTAATTGAACTTAATATAACTTTCGGCGTGCACGTGAAAAGGTGCATTCTATTTCTTCTATAGCTATATCGTATACTTCTCAAACTATAGTGTTTGTCTCTATATTGCGCTATCACAATATCCTTCCACCTCACGATCGATTTCGAAACTTTGCATCTAGAATTACACTACATACAATAGAAAGCCTCAGGCCAATTCAAAGTGTCACACACACTCTGGTGAGGTATTCAGACAGCTAAGAGTACATGGCATTTTGGCTTTATTCCAATTTATATTTTAAACATCCTGTTCCGATAGGACATCGATTATTGACTTTATATAAAAAATAAATTAAAAAATAAACATTTAAAAAAAACGTTTAACGACAATGAAAATTCATACCAAGTTTTTATTGCTTCTCAGAAATAAAAAAAATGTCATTTATCTTATAAAATAAAAAATTATTTTAATTTCATTACAGAAGTTATGGCCGTTATTCATTATATATGAGGGTAAAAGTATTTCAGCGAAAAAGTGTTAATATTTAAAATATCCTGTAAAATATAAGATTTGGTCATAAAGCAGACGACTAAATATAAGGGGACAGTCTGGATAAATTGATAGCTGACATAAATAAAAAATTAAGTTATTAAATTACGAAACTGTGCATATTGGTACAGTCGAATCGCGTTATAAGTCCGGCTTGTATCTTTTTCTTCTAACCAGACTCGCGTTAGTATGAGAGAGACACTATGCGGACTTATAACGCGACTCGACTGTACTATGGACATTAACATACACGCAGAGAATTTTAAACCGAAAATTACCCAAAAACTTTAGGATACGGTGGCACAGCTCGATATGTCTGAGAATTATACTATGTTTAAATAATTTTATTAAAATATACTCTAAATGATGACTATTTTTACTATACCGCATAGTAATATCTCTGACTTATCAAAAAATGTATTACTTTATTTTAATTTACCATTGAAAATAACTAAGAAAACTAAGTGCAATAGAAAATTTAAAAATCCTAACTTCTTTGATACTTTGTACTACACAGAAAGAAAATTCTACCAAAATTTACGATGTCAACATCGTAATCGTGGACTAGACTTTCATTGGCGTCAAATTTTAAATATCTTATTTCAAAATTTACTATAGTCTTTGTTAAAACTACAATGTAAGTTGTATTCTTTACTATTTAACATCGTAATTTTAACAAAGACTATAGTAAATTTTGAAATAAGACATTTAAAATTTGACGCCACACGGAAAAAACGACTCTGTCAAAATAACAGTTAAAACTGTCAAATTTACAAATTTGCCGCTGTCAACCCAAAACTGTCAATTTAACAAATTTGGAAATATTATTTTCACATTGTGGAAACTGTCAATCTGAAACTGTCAATTTGGCAGTTTTTCGGTGTAATAATCACATTTAAAAAATGCAAAATTCAGTAAAAGAAAAAGTGTGAAATTTATATTAAAACAATAATTGAAATTGTTTTTAATGAGTAAAAATTATACATTTCGTAAAATGTAAACAGTACATCAAAAAATATTCTCAAAATTGAAGTTTTAACTAAAAAAATTAGGTATTCATATAAAATAATTGTTCAAATCTGCAAACAATAGAAAGTAAAAACCATTGAGATACATATAGGGGGGGAGGGCAAAACGGGGTACCCCCAAAATTTTATAAAAAAAAAATTTTTTTTTTTCTTCGTCTAATTTCTATAAATCCGATATATTTGCGTACTTTTACCCCTACGCATGACACCTAGGGCAATATGGACCATTTGAAAATTCAGAGAAAATGATTTTTTTTAATTTTTATCGTCAAACTCAAAAAAATTCAATATGTTAATCCATTTTTCGGCTGATTTTTTATAGCTGGAGGAAATTTAGCCACTAAAAATATCCGAAAATAATGATTTATTTTCTTAACTGATAAAATTATTTAAATAATGCAAAATAATCTGTAATCTGTAAAAAGTTAAAAACCACGTTTTTTGGTTTTAAAAATAATTCATAAGAATGAAATTTGGTTTGTAAATTTTAGATAACTTGATAATCAACTTTTTACAGATTATTTTTGTGAATTCGACAGTTTTTATCTGTGAATTTGACATATTATGGTTATGTTAATTTCACAGATTATATCTGTTAATTTAACAGTTTTTCTTTGTAAATCTAACAAATTCTATCCATGTCATTTTGACATTCCCATATCTGTCATTTCCACATATTATTTTTTTCCGTGCAATCAAAGTCTAGTCCACGATTACGATGTTAACATCGTAAATTTTGGTAGAATTTTCTTTCCGTGTACACAGCATGGTAATTTAATCAAAAATCTTTTAATTTCGAGTTCGTTCGGCAATATTCGGCTCTTTTTGTTCATTCTAGTACTGACAGGTTGCAATTAATTACGTGACATATAAAGACGTTAGCGAACATATCTACGTATTTATAATATATGTTGTGTTTTTTTTTTCGTATTATAACTGTATAGATATGTATTTGAATGCTTATGAAATTTTAGATAAGTGATTTAACGTTGATTTATTGAAGTTCATAAATTATAATTTATTTTACAAAATTAATATGCTTATATTTTGTTGTTGCTATAAGTGATTGTATGTATGTTGAGCTATTGAATGCATTTAACCCATTTTTATCAGCTTTCTTTTAATTATAATTTTATTTAATTCCTTACTTTTATTGTATTTTATACGAATATCTTACTGCACATTCAAATTTGGCATAATCGATTACGATACAGCTGGTAAAAATTTCTAGAATGAAATTTAATCTGTTGCTTTGTGAAAATTACAATACATATTGTAAATTTTGTTCGATGTATTTGAAAAATTTCAATGTTGTCTACAATCATAGTAGTTTTCCTATAAATTTTTAATATAAAAAAAAGCCATTCGGCAGCCGAAATGGGAGTAGATTTTTCATTATTTATTTATATATTTAAATCTGTAAGGTAGACGGTGACGTTTAAAGGTTCATCTTAAGCTTATAAGATCAATTATATTTATGCTTGTCAATTTTGAAAAAATACTTTATGCATACTTTAATTTTGAGATTTTAAAAGTGTTACACGGCAGTAATCAGAATTGGAACAGTTACATGAATTTATTGAAAAGTGGAAGAACGAATGCAACAGCTAAATTTCAATAAGTAAATAGGTAATTTTCGTTGAATATAAAAAAAATAGTACCAAAATATAAAACTCATTAGATAAGCTACATAAAAATATTAACAAAATTCAACTATTATGAATTACTTGAAAGTTATATTAAATGAGAAAGTAAAAAAAAATAGTTTTTTATATTTTTCTGAAAATTTTGAAATTCATCAAAGTACTAGAAAAAATTATCAGAAGAGTAAGCAACATAGCCTAAATTAAAGCAAATCGAATGAACATAAAGATTAAATCACCAAAAATAGATTATCTCTTTAGGATCAAAAGTTATTTAAAGATAAATCAAGAAAAGTTGAATTTTTTGAAAAATTAAAAAATCTTTAAACGACTATAACTTTTAAACTTTTTGGCCGATTGAGCTCATCTTCGAATTGAACCGAGCTTTTAAGCTAAGGAATATGCAAAAAAAATTTCATTAAGATCGATACAGAATTGTGGACGCTATCGTGGGAGAACTGCGCGTTATATCGTATATATATATAAATACATATATAAACTTTTTCACCAATAGTATTTTTGGAACCTACTTGACTCAGATAGATAGAAAATGTTAAAATTTTTGAAAAGTTGCGTCATAAGGACAAATACAACAGTTAGATTTTTATAAAATCTACTAAAAATACCGGGAAATTATCTGAGTATACTTTGAATTCTATTTATTTATTTATATGTATATATATTATTCATAAATATTATTGTTTGTTTGTATGTATTTCCTCATAGAGTATACAACGTGCCCTGACCTCATGGTATTTTGTAGTTCTGAAGAGATTGAGACGGTCGGTTTTCTATAAATATTTTCAACATGAACATTCTAATTACGATCGGAACAATACTGAATACAATATCGAATAGCATCGATTAATGGGTTAAAAAATCGGAACCATCTAAAAAATTATAAATTTTACTTATTTGAACTCTGAATTACTTTGACTTATCGCTTTATAAATTTATTGAAATACTTGCTGAAGTTTGTTAATAGAAAGTTCGGCTTATTGCTCTGAGCATTTTCATTTACTATATACATTTTCTTATTTGTTTCTCTGCTATGAACTCTGTTCGAAAACAATTTAATCCATAAAGATATACGTGCTTGAAGCAAGAAGCTGAATTTGCAATAAGTTAGCTTTGATTTGCTTTTTAGATATTCATTGTTTGATGTTTGCCAATTTCATTAAATACACAAAATAATTTTCTTATCAATCAATATGATTTATTATTAATAGATTGCGTCAGTTTTCAATTCCCAATTATCTTGATTTAGAGATATCACTACAAATTAATGTTTTATGAGCCAAAACTGTACACTTAGAGAATTTTGCGGTATTTTTTTACATAAAAAATTTATAGGAAAATTACTATGATAATAGTAGCATAAGGGCAATATGAATTATAGTAAAAATTACCAATGACATACGAATTTTTCAAATACGTCGAACAGAATCATGTACCTGAAAATCGGAACGTTTTTCGTGCAACGAAAGTGAAAAAAATTCATGTAATTCAACTACTTAAGGAATAGTTCCAGAGGTTGGGGGTGGCCTAAGATTTTCGGCTAACATACCAGCATCTATAAGCGAAATATTTCAGAAATCTAGTTATCCAGTAGATTTTTTTTCTTTCCAATTTTTTTTTTTCCGTTGCGCGAAAAACGTTCTAATGTTCGGGAATATTCAAAAAACAAATTCTAGTTCGAACCTCAAAATGCTACGTGAGGTATTTGAGGGACAAGTTGTCTCAATTTCTCAAGTGACGTAACCTATTTAGGTTCCCTCACTTTTTTCGTAAGAAATAAATACTTTAGACTGAGAATCTCAAAAAAATTGATCCGAAAATAAATAATTAATTACAAATTTGCAGAAAAATGACCGGAACCTCAATAAAGTATAACAAATGAAAATGAATATTTATTTTTATTTATATCCATCCAAAAAAAATATAATGGTTACTATAAGAAAATAGTTAATGAAAGGAAATTCAGTATACATTTTTTCAATCAAAATACAAACATTTATTGAGGACAAAATGTTTGATATTGTATTCTCCATTATTTAGGAAGTTTAAAAAAAAATATTTTTTTGAGACCTACTAAAAGTTTGTCCAGGAATATATAAAAACGAATAATAATAATAATAAATTAATGAATTTATTTTATTTGACACATAAATTTTTGTAAGTACTCAGATTTTTTTTTCAACTCGAAAATTTTCCAAGTCTAGAAAACGATAATTTATTTTTTGAAGATTTCGAGAGCTTCGTTAGAGTTTAAAACCGATGAAAAGTTTGCATTTAGACCTCATAATTCTCACTGAGGATTTAGAGTGCCAATATCGTGTCATTTTTCGTCCGGCAAATAAAAGATCAAAAAAATTGAATTTTTCGAGATCCAAACTAGAAATTGTTTTTTGACTCGGGAACATACAGAATTTACATATAGAATTAATTTTTATTTTAGAAATTGTTACCAGCTGCATCGTAATTGATTATGCCAAATTAGAATATTTAGCAAATTATTCGTAAAAAATACAATAAAAATAATAAATTTAAAAAAATTATAATTAAAAGAAAGCTAAAAAAATGGGTTAGATGCATTCAATAGCTCAACATCCATACAATCAATTATATAATTTTGACTATTCTGAGCGGATCCGAATCACCGAAATTTACCGCAAAATACGTAAATTACGGTATAACCCCGAATTTTTGCGGCAAATTTGCGGTAAAATACGGGAATTTACCGTAATTCGGATCTGCAAGGGATGAAATTATCTGCGTGTACTGAAAAACTTTATGAAATAAATTCATTTATTCTCTCATAGCGTTCATTCTTAACACTTAATATTTGATGTTACATGATATTATTTAAATCATTATTCTGAACTAATTATCGTCTTATAATAAAATGATGTGAGTTTTTATAGATACTTTTAGTACATTGAAAAAACACTAATTGTAGGTTCGTAAAAGATGAAAGCAACACAATAAAGAATAAAATTATTGCTTTGACTATAAGAACAAAACGCGTACAAAACAACCAACTAAATGGTAGAAATTGAGATTGAAAAAGAAGAGAAAATAAAAAGATAGAAATAAAACTATTAAAAGAAGAAAAATAATAAATACAAGTTGAGCTCTTGAAATGTAAAGGCACTTAGATTTTCAGAAAATTTATACTACAATGGAAGCTACTTGACTCGATGAAAAGAATTGTAATGAAAATGAAAATATATAAATGCATGAAGAAAAATACTGAAAGAGGTAAAATGTATTTGTATAATAAACGAAGGGATATGAGTTAGTACATGTATAAAGCGTATAATGTAAAAGGAAGCTAGAATTTCCACGTAGGCTTTCCTTTGCTGGAGAATATTCGAGACATAAATACGTAAGCTACGTAAGGTATATTAGTAGTACAGGAAGGGACGATGTAAAGAACGACTAATACCAAGAGTACCAAGAGAAGGGAGCTTCAAACAGACTATGAGAAACTTCCCACTCCCACGCCTAGAATATTCTATAGTGTTCTTTTCCTGTGTATCTTTTACTTTGCTTGTCCAGACTTAAATCTTGCTCTTGGATCATATAAAACTAACTACGGCAAGATTTTCTGTACGCTATTGTATTGTGTAAGCTTATGTACTATATGTACATACATTTTACAAGGACTTTTTGTCTGTTTATTCATCAATCTCTTGTTTCTAGCACATGTCATGTGGGTCCAGTGGGATTTGTCCAAGCCCACGCGAGTATTAGACCCTCTGGCGTTTACGTAGGTTGCAATCGCTATATAATTCTATTCTGATCTATGCTGTATGATAAATCAATAGCTGACATATACTCACTTGGGAGAACAAAGAACAAATTATAACTTTTGTCTAAACTTAAAGACATAAAGAAAATGATATTTTCATCACGAAAAATCTACATTAACTATTATCATTTATAGTTCAGGATTATCACAATAGCTTATAAATATTTTTCGTTTGTTGAAAACTACAAAATTCAGAAATAAAAGTGGGAAGTAATGATATGTTGTATATATATTTGAGGAGAAACCGCACCTAGCCTTATGGATAATCTGTAAATAGAGAAGCGACTAAAAACGCAGACGTTAAACCGCCGAGAATAGAACTCGCTACTGAAGTATTTGAGTCTCTTTAGTTTAAACTGATGTACTAACTCTCTGTGATCCTTTACATCTTTACATTTTAACCGCACTTTACAGTCTCATTAAATTTATTGATTAAACTAACAGGAATTGGTTGTTTAATAGTTTATTTCTACAGTGACAATACACATTTAACGATCAAATTCAAGCTTTAATTATATACTCATAGTCTTACGAGTGTTTAAAAGTTTTGTTACTAAATTGACTTTACAATAGTATGATTTAAACCATTAATTATAGATTTACAAATTGAAAAAACAGGTCACCTTCAACAAATGTTTTTATCTCTTCACTCTCATCATTATTAAAATAATGAATAGATAATTACCCTTCCAACAAAGAAGCGTCTATAGCACTTGGCTGTGTCATCCTGATCGATTCGTGGCTGCCAAGCTGGTTGTGTTGGCAGCATTGCTCTGCCAACAGAATCAAGAGCATGACGATGATCAGTACCATCTACCCAATATCCTGGAGGTGTTACAATTAGTGGTGGTTGTTGCTGAGTACAGGTATTAGCTTGTTGAATAGCTGCCTCCATCAAGGCACGTCCCAAAGGTGCATCGCCAACTGGCGACGGTGATGGAGACGGTATGAGGGTTTGATTACCAGGACTGGAAACTTGACGATCGTCTCTAGATGTCTGAAATCAGAACATTATTTTTTATAAGTTAATTCACTTTCTAGAACATAAATATGTAATGGTCATATTATTAACTTATGCATAACATATATCATGAACAATTTTATTTATTATCGACAATACTGATAAGTTAGGTTACGTAACAGTTTTACATGATTTCAAAAGTACATATAGATGGGATCAATATATCCTCAAATAGTTTATTTCTCACCATAGCAGGCCTCCCTATTATTAAAGCGAGCATCGTGCTCCAAACAAACATCCAAACATGTTCCTCGAGGTCTGGGAAAGTTAACAACATACGAACTAGCATACGGCAGTTCCAATGGGTAATAACTACAGTAGCAATGAAAGATTGATGCGAGTAAGATAGCGATTTGTAAACATATATATATCGATGTATCACTGTAAATATTTACATAGGGATGATTACTCCGGAGTACAATGAACTTATTCTAGTTTTCCTATTGTAGAAATAATAATTATAAAGCTCAAATTCGAAAAATGGTTGGTACTGTAGGTTAACCCCGAAACTTTCTGCTATTTTCAAACTTAAGGCTCGAAAACTATTTCAAGTACTATATAATAAAATTGAGTTTTTGACTTAGTGAGCTCAAAATTGTTATTTTTCTTGATGTTAAAATCATAATAGCAAATTTACCATCAGATTATTTTTAGAGATTTTAATTCAGTTGAATAGTTGGTTACACAAAAAAAAAGTATATCTTCTCAAGAATATTTTTTGCAATCCAGAAGAAAATCAAAATTTTCTTAGTTTGAGAAAAAAAATGATCACAAAAACTTCCTTAAACATCGAAACTCATCATCATCAAATAAAAACTTGAATTTCGAGTGTTTCACTGGAATTAGTTGAGCCGTTTTTTTTTTTTTTTTTTTTTTTTTTAATGATTAATTTTTTTAACGGTACGTTAAAAGGAATATATACTACTATGAGAACGAGACTTACAATTTTAAGTACTTGAAACACATTACTAGTTTACGTAATGTGCGCAAGCGTAAATTCTTCTTTAATAGAAGAATTAATGCATTTCAAGCAAAATAGTGAGTCATACACAGCATATCAGTATACACAATCCGTAGCATTATTTGCTATGGTACACATATAATAGTAAAGATTATGTGTAATACGTACACAGAAAAAATAACTCTTGAAGCGAGAATTTTTTTTCTTTACATTTGAATTCTTCACGGAGAAAAATGTTGGCTCAAAACCTACCAATTTTTATTATGCTGTCGACCTAACTTGAAACAGGAAGGGAAGCGTCTAAAAAATTATTATGCTTATACGAAAAATAATTATGCAGTATCACAATACTTACTACGCGCAGGAAACTTATCGATAAGATTTAGTAACAATTACCTTCATACATTATAATAACTATAATGCGACATAATAATTTTTCGTATGAAATTGTTTCAATTTAATTTTTAAACACAACACTGAACTTCGACGGGATCGAATTCACGTCCTTTGAATTAAAAGAATCGTCTTCTACTCGCTAGGCTGACATATGCCAGAGAGGTTAGAACTCAAAATTTTAACTATAAATACTATGACAACGGCATGGAGGTCTCTCTATTCTTGATGATTTGAACAGTTAAAGGGAATTTTCAAAAACTAAAACTAATTTTCTTGGGTTGAGTTCTTACCACTCTTGCTCAGTCGGTAATACAGTTGAAACAAGAATTTGAGGCTCCCTGAAAAAATGATTTTTTATTTCAATTGAACAAAATTATACTCGGGTCAAGAATTTAAATTTATCAATCGAAGAATTTTTTTTTCGAACCGAGAGTATGAATTATAAGAAAAAAATATTCTTGAACAAAAAATTTTTTTCTTCATCTTAATATTCTTGGGTCAAGTAAATTTTTCGTGATTCGAGTTAATTTTTTTCTTGATATTGGAGCCAATCAAATACTAGTTCAACAATATGACAACCAAAAAATTGTAGCAACTTACATTGTAACACTGAAATTAATCTGAGTAGGGATAACTCGGGAATACATTAGTAAGATTAATATTTACTTTTTTTCCATTTAGGCGTATTCAAATCTTTAACATTGTAGTGAATAGTGTAATTTATCCATTGAGTTAATTCGTATACTCCCAAAGACTGATATCATGTGCGAAGAATTATTTTAAAGTTTATATTAGAGCTTACTTTGATATTTTTCGGCGACATTTATTGTTTTGATAAACAGATTAATATTATAATTAAAAATTTATACTAAAAAAAAATTAAGCTCTAAAAATTTATTTATTAATTTATAATAGAAATAAATATTAATCTAAAAATACATCAACGAAGTAGAATCCTTTTTTTCGTTTCTGTTTCCTGAAAAGTTGCGACCCGAGATATATTTAGATGAAAAAAGAGGGTAAAAGAAATGTTGCGAAGAGTCATATGTTGTAGTTTTTTTTATTCACTTTGGTTTTTTTTCTTTCTATTTAAATTTAGAAACACTTAAATTAGTAAATGAGGTAAAGAAGAAGATGACTTTTTTTGGTTTCTCTTGAGGATATAGTATATTTTACAGTGAGAATCAATTACAAATAGTCACCACGAAGACGTGAAGACCAACTGAAGACTTTCAAAAAAAGATTAAGTAACATGAAACCGTCTCATCGGATCTGCGATAAAATAATGTAATAAAAACAAAAAATAATTAAGCAAGAGGGGACACACAAAGTTGTGTGCTTTAGATGTAAATTAAAATTTTAACAATATTTTTTAAGGATTTAAAATTATATAAATTTGGAAAGGATATTAGAAAAGTTTGACAAGTTCAAAGGCACATATGTATATAGGAATATTCCCCAAATGCTCATGTATTAGTTAATATAACGAAAATAGTTTCTAAAATTTATGAGTAAGCATTGCAATAAAATTTTTTTTATTTAAAAAAAAATTCCTACTTTATTCCTAACTTTTTTTTTACTTGTTCTTTTTAACGAATTGATCGGTCTAGTCTTTTTAACGTTATTTGGGAAAAATATTTTTCAACAATCTTTACTTTTCACAGACTCGTAATCGACTTGACTGATAAAAGCTCAAACTTCCACGAAAGCTAAAATTTAATAAAACTTTTCGGATACACTCTGAGAATTATCTCAATTAGTTCCATCAACTATCGTTATCAATTCGTTCGAGTTATGAATACCTACACATACACATGCGCATTTATACAGAGTACTATTAGGATATCATGTTGAATATATAGTGTAAATAGACTCCTTGAACCTTAAATGTTGACATCTAATGAAAACACGATTTTTGAAAATCGGACAGAAATCAATTGTCCATACGAGGTCGGCGTTAATGAAAAAAATTCCGTAGATCGGCCTATGTTTGACTGCCACCACTCGGCCAAGCATTGACAATTAGTAATGGCCCAAATCTGGTTAATTACCAGCAGCCGTTTATTTTTTATCAAGATAGCGTAGTCAAATCGAAGTGAGTTTTTATTAAAATTTTTGAATGTATATCTTGTGGCATTACTGGTTTCATAATCAGAATATGACTTCCCATAAAGGAAACGCCAGTCATACGGCGCTGCCGATGGCTGGCCAATAAATGGCTACTTATGACTGGCCGATTATCGGTTCGCAGCGTTGTGCCACTGTTGGTGAATTAGTGGCCCACGATTGATTCTTGTTAAATGAAAAAATCTACTAATCAATTATTAATTATACAAATAACTTATTATTATAGTTTTCTTAAACTAATAATTATTTATTTTTGATTTAAACTAATTTTTAATTAATAATATGGGGCTGGCAATAGCCTATCGAACAAGATACTTGCTTACCACAGCGTTGGACCAGGTTCGATTCCGGCATGCACCAATGAATTTGATTTTCACAATACTATTTATGTGCATTTCATTGGCAGCTCCCTGGTGGTGGAATACCAAAGATTTTTCGAGCGAGTGGAAGTGGTGCCGACTTCATTTCAAAATTATGGCGGAACACAAAAACTCGATCGAATCTGCAGGACTCTGCTGCCTCTATGACTAGGTTAGCGGGTGGGACTTCTTATCAAAGAAGAACACCTGTATTGGCTGAGCATTGATGGCGGCGGAGGCCCATAAACATTTGCAGAACCTCTAGCTTAGGTGTAAGCCAACGTGTCAAAAGCAATAATAGAGGGAGTCCTCCACCACCAACATTGCCCTTGGATAACAGGCATCCTCCGTTGTATAAGTGCCTTATCTTACACAGTGGGCTCTGTAGGATGGACCACAATACACCCACATTAACTTCCCAGGAGACATAATTTCGGATGACAAGACCCCCTGATGACAAGGACACGACGTAAGATGGCCACGGCAGCTGGAGGCTAGGACTCATAGCGACGGGAGTACGACGGTGGGCTTAACTAATGCTAGGTCCCGATTCTTCCTGAACTAGTGGGGACTACTGACAGCGGCTGTGTCCCGCGACGTGTTTCCTTAGACTCGGGGCGGGGAATCACCGAAATAAAAACTATGTCTCCTCCACCTATCAACTCACAAACAATAGTATTTACAATAGTTAAATTATATATAGTTGTCGGAAGGACAGTGGGCTTGCTAAGTTCATTGTTAGATGGACTAGCAAAAAAATGCTAGGCCTAATAACGATGATCACCAGGACCGCGATCCTCTCCAACAACTATAAAAATTGTCCTCAATGGGCCCGGGTACAATGGCTAACATAAGCTGAGTGCCCGATTAATTTCAATTAGATTCAGATTCAGAATTAATAATATATTTGAATTTTTCGATTAAAGTTATTTACAACTAACAATTAAGATATTTTTTAATTCGTTGATATTTGCAATCAACAATTGCAAGTTTATAACTTTATTTATAAAAATCAATTAAATTCAATAAGTTTGATTTTAAAAAATTATGTAATTATAATAAAAATAGTACGAAATTATTTTGTTTTCTTTTTAAATAATCGAAAATATTAATTAAATTCTTCTTTGTATCGCATAAAACCGAAAGGTTGTAACAGAATGAATAAGTAGATTATTTAAAAGTATCAGCTCAACATTAATAGGTTCGTCCAGTAGCTACAGTTCAGACTCAGCAATCAGAAGAACAGCAATGCGCGCTCAGAGCCCAGCCGAATTTTTCATCGAAGTTTTTCAACATCATTTATGTCATTTCATTAGTTCAAACGTTAATGATCATGAACTCCACTAAGATAACAATAATAAACATTTAAAAAAATTAAATTTATTTGCTTGCTTGGCCGATCGCTGGCTGCCATTAATCGGCCGAGAGTCGAGCGCCATTAATGGACCGGGGTTATCATTTGTAAATTCAGCTGTTCATGGACAATTAAAAGTTGCTAATAATAAACCGTTAATCATCATACTTCGCCCGGCGATGGGCCATTTAAGGGCCGGTTTCCAAATATTGTATGGGTGCTTGCCTATTTTTTTAAATTTTCAATTTTCTTAGCGAGAAGTTGAAATTTCCGCTTGCCCAAGTCTACATTTCTACATATAAGATTGTTTTCTTTATATAAATTTATATACTTTCGCCGTGCACATTTATTCATATATATATATATATATATTTATAAAGAAATATATATATATATATATATATATATTTATAAAGAAATATAGGTTGAAACAAAGAGATCGATGTCAAATAGGAAAGTGAGGGGAAAATTAACGTGCTAGAGATTGTTGATCGGCTATCGCCATTAAGATGAAATTATATTGAGGAGAGCAAAGAAAGGGGTCGGAAGAGAAATCATAATGTAAACTGTCGAGTAATGCAGTAAGCTCTCTTTCTTTATATATTATACATGTAATAAGATAGTGACTCATCTTGTACGTGGGCGTGTAGGAAATGCATGATCAAACCTGCGCAATTCAAGTAAGGTCTCAATTCAGCTGAAGAGATATGTAAAATTTCCATTTTTTAATTAACTTTTTGATAGTTTATACATTTCATCAATCTCTTAAGCAAAATACTCTTCCAGTAATTTGAAAAATTATTATATGTTAACTAAACTAAAAAATTATAATTTAAATAAATTGAATCAATTAAACTTATTTGTTCGACGTATAAAAAATATATATGAACAGATCTCTGTTTTTATGGCATTTTTTTTTTTAAAGAATCAAATTTTTGAAAAATTACACATCCAAGTCGAAAAATTATACTTCACTATCAATTTCGAATTTAGGCTATGAAATAAACGTATTCTAGAACCTCATTCAAATCTCTATACTGCATGTTTTTCAGTTTTTTCACCACAGAGGTTCAAATGAAGTTCTGCTTTTCGATTATGGCAGAGTAAAATAAAACACAGTCGCAAAAATATATTAATTGATTTAAGTAAATAAATATGTTATCGTTATGGTGAAAATAACAATTTTTCATGATACTATAAACTTAAAGTTTCAGTGTCATTTCTACAATCAATAACAAGAGATAATTTCAGTCCAATGCCGCTAAATAGTATGTTACACACCGAGGGAAGTAAATAAGAAAGCCTCAGATCACATGTTTGTTGACCTCGGATTCGCGAACAATTACATGTGATCTGAAACATTTTTTATTTTACCTCCCTAGGTGTGTAATATTAGGATTACACCATTGGTCTTAAATTAACTTGTTTCTATCTGGCTGCTAACACTGAGACTTCAAGTTCCAATTCAGGTAATCATGAAAAAAAGACACTGCAAGAAAAATATTGCTGTAAGAGCAATACCATTATTATTTGTGGCTTTTACCGTTGCTCTCGTAGTACAAGATTCTATTTGGGTTTCTGATTTCACCCCCTGCCTCTCCCTTCTCCCATTGTCTGTTTTCTCATCGTCGAATATTTAATATTTGCTTTAACAATAAATATCCGTGAAAATTTATTTATTCCCGTTTATATCATTAAAGTTTAGACTGTTGACTAATATTGAAATTTAATAACAACTTCTGGTAAAGTTTCTTATTTAAATAACCACAAAATAATGTTCTAACTAAATTTATTATTTTGTATCCTTTATATTTTCATTATTTGAGACTTTAATTTCTTATTTTACAAACAACAGATATTTAAGCTTTAATCTTTAAACTTTAATTTTTTTAATATTTACTTCGTCTTTTTTATAGTTTTAAGTAATAATTTCATGTAAATAAAGTGGATATTTTAGCATTCGACTCATAATTATTATTTATTAAATATTGAAATCACGATTTTACTATTTGAATGAATAATAATTACTAAAAGTATTATAGTTATTAGACATCAAGCTTTATTTATTACAGTTCCTTTTTTTCCCTGTAAAACAGCAATATCAAGGATGAGGAATAACCAAATATTTCATATGATTATTTTAACAATGCTTTTATTTGAGATTGAAGATGATTAATGCAGCAATCTAGTATTGCTAATTCTACGATACATTTTGTTATGATAACTATACCAGCAGCAAAACTTTAGATGGTTACGATAACCACACTTTTTTTTCAGTGTAGTATATGTGACAAAAAATGAAAGACGATTTCAGACTGCCGGTGATATCAGCCAACTTCACCCTTGTCTAACATTGTTTTATTGCATTTCTTGCCACACAATACACTATTTTTGAATTAAGTAAATTATTATTCCTGTTTAAATTAATATGCATTTGATCTAACAAATATTTACTAAGTTAATAAATTATTTATAAAGTTAATGATTTATTTTTGAATAATTCACAAATTATTTTTCTCGGTGGAAGCGTGTAATAATATAAGCAAAAATTCAAAAATAATATTTATCGTTATTTTATCAATTCTCTGATTCTAAAAGGATTAAAAAAATGAGAAAAAGTCAGTCGTGAATATACGATTTTAATATAATTGTATCATAAAATAAAGTGCGATAACGATTTAAAGAAAAAAATTTAAAACGATAAAAGAAAAATAAAAAGCCCGAAGACTTATAATTCAATCTTTCGTTGATATAATTAAGTTACGAATTTTTCCGTAAGAAACTTATAGTAGATGAGGAACAAAAAAAAGTCGTTATATAAATTTATAAAAATAAAATTAGATGAACTTTAAACTTTAAATTTAGTAGATTAAACTTGAAAAATTTTCGGTTGTTAAAACTGAAAAAGCAAAATAATTCATAAAAGCTGTCAAATAAAATAAAAAAAAGTTATAGAATAGAAAAAAATGTAAATACTTGTGCATTAATAACGCAAGGGTCGTCGAGAAGTAAAAAAATATAAGAAGAACCGAGGGAAAGAAATACAAGAAAGAAAGAGCCTCTTTGAAGACCTTAACAAATGCGGAGACGGAGATAGTCCTCACTCCATCCTGTATTATACTTGCTACCCTAAGCAAATGTAAATTTAAAACTGCATGAATCGGCGCTCAAGTATATATATATATATATATATATATATATATATATATATATATATATATATATATAGATATAGATATATGATGCGTCAATTCAGCCTTCAAGAGTTTATGGCCTGCAGCTACTTTTTAAAATTTTGTGAAATTGAAAGAAAATCGCGAATAATTTAATCATTAATATAAATATATTGCAATGATAAAACAAAAATACAGACAACATATATATAAATTGACAAAATAATAAAAAAATTGAATAGTCTTATTTGTTTATATTTTGATAATAATTATAAAAACGATTTTTACCATCAGTTCTAAAAATCTGAAATAATTTTCATCTTATGTGTTTAAAGTTTAACAAGTTTCAAGCTCGATAAAAATCTATATACGCATCGTCGCATCCGGTTTGCAAATTGCAGACTAAAAAAAAGAGTCTCGTTATTTGGGGGAGACGAGTGATAGAAAAAATAAGAAGAGAGAAAAAAAGAGACACAACGAGGGAATCGCTGACTCTCGTGGGAATGAATAATTCACGACTGGTATTGTTGGTCGCACCCATGTATAGTCCGTATATACGTTCAAGGTGTGCCGAGAATGAAATTGGAAAGAGAAAAGTACTAAAATTCAGAGGAAGAGAAGAAAGAAAATATTAAATCTTTTCAATTGTATTAGAGTTAGATACCTGCCTATTTTATTTCATATGCCCATACTTAATTGTATTTTTCATTTCCGGCTATCCTATAAATTTTTAATTTTCAAAAATAAAAAAAAAATGTTATTATTTCATTTCGATTTTCAGAATTTGAAATCCCGTTGAATGTAGATGGTCCATAGCCATGGGATGCTACTCTGACTATTTTCAGGACGTATGTGTAAATGTACCAATTTCATATTTTTTTAACGAATCAACCTACTCAAATGAGCGTTGCGGGAATCAAGAGTTCTTTACGTTTTAAACTTGGTAAAATAAATTTTAAGTTATTTGAAAAATAATCTTTTTAAAAGTGTTTAACAATTCCAACACTTAAGGTAATTAATATTAAAATTTTAACGATTGCGATTAAATCGATTTTGTAAAATGTTGTATTTAATATTAACTGTTGAGAAGTATTACTGCATTAGAACCCTGGTATAAATACTTGGCCGAAAATACATCAAAAAGGTTCAATTTAGTCGAAATCATGCCAAAACGATAAAATTTTATTGGAAGAGGCCGAAAATTGGCCAAAAACGCACCAAAATTATATTATTATTCATAATCATAAATTGAATCAGCCTAGCTAGTTCTCAGCCTTATGTTCACTACCTAGGTCTTTTGTCGGCCACTATCCGGGCAATATTTTGTTTTTTTATACTTTAAACATATTATATACAAACATTGTTAAATAACACATTTATTGTAGTCTCAAAAAATTGTTTTCAATTGTTGTAATTATTTCTTACATAATATAATAAAATTATTTCTTAAGATAGGCTTTCTAATCAATATGTATACAGCACAAGCTCTAAAAGTAACATTGTTCAAGTTCATTCTAAATCTGTATGCAAATATTGTTATTCGCCGTTTTTTGATATTTTTAATTATTTTTTATAATATACTTTTTTAAAAACTCAAGGAAAGAGTTAACTCACAGTGCCGTTTTGTAGTTAACTTAAATAATAACTTAGTTTCACAGACAACATATTATGAACTATACTATCGATATTTTAAGAAAAAAAAACTATGACCTCCAATTTAACAATTCAATAAGCTATAATCACATTACGAGTAACTATGCATTCTAATATATATGCCAAATATTAAAGAACAATTAAAGTTTATTGTTTTGTATTCTGTTCATCTTTTCTTTTTTGCATTCAAGTCCATAACTCCTTCTATGGGTCGTAAATACTTACGATTATTTATGAAATATTAAGTTTACTAATTTAAATATATAGTCAGCGAAAATCTGTTTTTCACTTGCTTATATATAAAAAACGATTATACCTGAAATACTAATACTTTTTAACCGCCTTAAAAAACTACCAAATTTTATACATAATGTATATTTTATTCTGCAAATGCATGTAGTACATATACGTTGAAACCGGAACATAAAAGTTCGAGGGCGGCAGCTGCAGGCCGGGTCACGTCTGCACCTGGCACGTTAAAACGATAAAAAGAGAAGAAAAAAATTTTTAAAAAACCAGTAATAGTAAGTATAAGGGACCAGACACGCGTAGCCCGTCGGTGGTTGGGCAAATCCTCATGTCAGCTGTTATTCTGTCTTTGATATAAAGAAAGGATATACCAGCTATTTTATACAGGATACGGCTTTATTTTTTCTTTATTGCTTTAAAAACATATTAGAATAAAGGAGGTTAATAATAATAAGACACCGATCGTAAAGAGAAGATAAAATTTTTAAATTTAAAATTGAAGAAAATATATATAGGAGTAAAACATCGGCGATAAAGCGACTTAATGTAACATTCGAAATTTGAGGAATTAATTTTTCGGTGGCGATCTATTGGTAAAATATTTTGCATCTTATTTAAAAACTAGTCAAGTGAAATCATCTTCAAAGTCTCATGTTTGAAAGATGCACAATATCATATCTAGGCGTTTTCTAAGGGAAGCAGGGAAAAATCTGTCCTCTGTCGGCCAAGTGGTATGTCGACCACTACATGGAATTGGTTCTATGGGCGAATCCTCTCCAAGCCAGCAAGGGAAACCGAATGCTTAGGATTCTTTAGGTTTAGACTCGTAGTGGCTGTTAGTTTAGCCCCACCTGCAAAAGGAATCTTGATCTGATTATTAATCCTATAGTAACGTCAATAATGAACTTCTGGTCAATATTTCGCTATGACTATATGATGGTAGAAAAGACGGGGCAGTCGCAGCACGTGCATGCAAACGTACCTGTATACCTAAAAAAGATGAGGAAACGATCTCCTGTAAAAACGAGCTGAGCTTCAGCCCTGTTACAATAATTAAATAATATCATATCTAGTAGAGTAGTGAGTAATAGCAAAAACTTATAGTCGTCTTTGATAAAACTTACAATTTGCTGGGAATTTCTCATATCAATTGGGATTTCCATATACTTAAATTTTCAACAGCTGTCGACGTTTTAGTAACTCATATAAAGTTACTGACTAATTTTTTACTATTTTCAGAATAATGTTGCGTGAGTATGCCATATCTCTAAAATGAATCAAAACTTGTTCAGATGAGTCTTTGTTATTTAAAACTGTTGATTATAATTTAAATTTCATGAAAATTTGAGGTTATCAGTCAAGCGAATTTTGAGTTATACAAAAAATATAAAATTTATTTTTCTTTCTTGTTTTTTTTTTATAAATTTAAAATGACTCGACCTACTGATTACATAATCTATTCGACTATGCTCAGTGAACTCTTTCAGATGCCGCAAAGACCATGTATTTATGGTTAGGTGGTTTGTTTGATAGATAATGTTTTTTTTTTCTTTGTTTTGTTTAGATAATTCATAGCCACGTAATTCTATGGGTTTAAATGTTATCTTTGATGTTCTTTTTAATAAACCTATACCAGAAAATATTATAAAATCGGTGAAAAAAACTGTAATTTTGGAATACGTTTTCTGTTTAAAAAAAAAAAAAAAGATAAATTTTTATTTTTAACAATTTTTTATCCGAGGGGTATTAAAATATTAAGGAAAAAAAAAAAAAACTAATAGCCGATGATAATGGTTTTAGCGCTGTTAATAAAGAAATTAATCATGGACAAAATGCATTCTAAACTGAGAGAATTTTTTGTTAAAATTGACCTTGCTGACGCAGGTGTACAGCTGAAACAACTATGACCGAATGAACTTTTTCAGTGCTCTTCATAAAACGTGCAGGTCAACACTTTATAACCCAATAAATGAATTAAATTAAATTAAAATTTTTAAAAATTATAACTTTTTATCTAATACTGATTGTTCGGATCTTTCAATTGTAATTAACATGATAAACTTTTTTTATATACGAACAGTTAAAGAATAACTGCTTTCAAAAGAATCTGTTTAGCTAAAAGAGTTTAAAATCAATAACTATTAATGTTTTCGAGCTCTTTGAACTCGTAGACACTCGGAATTTTTGGGGCTGGCTAGAATCCACTTTTTCAAATTTATTTATAGGTATAACCAAGTCCAAAATAAGAAAATAAAATAAACAGTATCCGGAACCCGATTATAATAATAAAAATGAAAAAACATTTAGTACTTTCTCTGTAAATTTTGAAGCCATTAAAAGAAACTACAGAAATATTGGAGATGATTCACACGCGGGAGACCGATCGATTAAGCTGTGAATCACCTGAACTTTCCTCAACTGTTTAGTAGTATTAAATTAATCTAATCAAAAATAAACCACTGATAGGATTTAAATAATATCAACATTTACTGAATAAAATAGTAAATAATAAATTGATCCGGATAAGCGAAAAATACTCATTTTTTACTGTTTATCTTAGAACTGAGTAATGGTAGTCAAGGTTGAAATTATAGTAAATTTATAATTAAACTTCCAAAAACCTTTTTTTTCTCTAATAAATTTGTCAACTTATTTTTTAACGATGCGAGTTTAAAGTTACTTTTACGACAGTTTCCTGGCGTATGTTTAATGATAACGATAAATGAATCAACAGAAAACCCATAGTACTGACCTCTATTGCATGAAAGATGATCTGACCTGCTGTAATATAATTTATAAACTATCCTTTAATTATTATATTGCTATAAGTTATAGAAAATTATTATTCTGTTTAGATTCTACAAAATTTTAGACTCTCAATTTTTAATTTTTAATGTTTATCTGTGAATTAATTTGACTTGAAAATCGGTTACCGTTTCTTCTTAATGCATTATTAATATTTTTTAAAACTGAAAAAATTACGTTTATTCAATGTACGTGAAGATTCAAGTATGAAACTTTACAATTAAATATGTAAGTAACTATTAAGAGTTTATTAAAAGGAACTAAGTATATAAATTGTAGAAAAAAATTTTAAGGGCTCCAAAATTTCATACGTTTCTAGATAGTATGAACAAACCACAAATACAACAAACAGTTTTTAAATTAATACTGAATTACTTTTCACATACGGTTCAAAATTTTACAATCTTATTGATAAATTTTTTTTAGAATGATCGTTAGAGTTATTAAATTTTTGAATATTTTTAAAAGAGACTTGAAGCTTCGAATATAAAAAATTGAGAAACGAAAATAAAACAAATAATCCCTGATTAAAGAAAACGATTCACTCAATGGTGAATGTACATCTATATAGTAATAAAATTGAATCGTTTTGAGTTGTTTTGAATCGTTTCTTTTAATCAGGGATATGTGGTTAACATCAAAGGTGACGTATGTCATCTGCGCTATGGCACGAGCGAACGATTAAAGTCGATTGACAAGCAGCGCCCACTTTAACTTGTTTAAAAATTGCCCCCTCTCTTGTCCAATATCCGTTAATATTTTCTTTGCTCAACATCAATCATTGACTACTCCATATTTCACTCTCACAAATTGATATGCGTGCGTGCAAATAAACTAAACTAATATAATAAAGCTTGCCAAATTAGAAGCCTCAGTTATTTTAACTTGGTAAGTATAACTGCTACTTTTATGCAGTAACATATTTGATTTTTTAACTTCTCGCGATGAAAATTAAAACTTTTCGAAAAAAAGAAAGGGGGGAGGGGTATTGATTTTAAACCGGATTTCAGAATCAGAGCTTATTATAAATGTCGGCGACTTTTTTCGATATCAGAAAACGTTTCTAAATATTTCTACAATGATGTCCATTGATCAGAAGTCATTATATTAGATACGATTGTTGAAAACCGTATTTCCGGCAAAAGCCGAGATTTAAAAAAATCCGGACTCACATACTGCAGTTTTAGAAATATGTCTGAATGTATTACATCGCGTTACTGATGCCATAAGGGCGTATCCGCAAAAAAATACCCTTGAAAAGGCATAAGGGCGTATAAAAAATTTTTTTCCGGGAAACGACGTAGTTATGTCTGAAACGGGCAGAAATGCAAAAAAAAATTTTGGTACGCCCTTATGGCACCCAGGATACCTACCGGGAGCCATAAGGGCGTACCAAAAAATTTAAAATTTGAAGAAATTTTTTTTTTCGTCATTTCTCCGCGTTTCAAGTAAAAATAAGTTTTTTTCGAAAAAAAAAATTTTTGGTACGCCCTTATGGCTCCCAGTGGGTACCTCGGGTGCCATAAGGGCGTACCAAAAAATTTAAAATTCGAAGAAAATTTTTTTTTCGTCATTTCTCCGCGTTTCAAGTAAAAATATGTCGTTTCCCGAAAAAAAAATTTTTTGATACGCCCTTATGGCTCCCAGTAGGTATCTCGGGTGCCATAAAGGCGTATCAAAAAATCTCAAATTTGAAAAATTTTTTTTTTCATCATTTCCCCGCGTTTCAAGTAAAAATATGTCGTTTCCCGAAAAAAAAATTTTTTGATACGCCCTTATGGCTCCCAGTAGGTATCTCGGGTGCCATAAAGGCGTATCAAAAAATCTCAAATTTGAAAAATTTTTTTTTTCATCATTTCCCCGCGTTTCAAGTAAAAATATGTCGTTTCCCGAAAAAAAAATTTTTTGATACGCCCTTATGGCTCCCAGTAGGTATCTCGGGTGCCATAAAGGCGTATCAAAAAATCTCAAATTTGAAAAATTTTTTTTTTCATCATTTCTACGCGTTTCAAGTAAAAATATGTCGTTTCCCGAAAAAAAAATTTTTTGATACGCCCTTATGGCTCCCAGTAGGTATCTCGGGTGCCATAAGGGCGTATCAAAAAATCTCAAATTTGAAAAATTTTTTTTTTCATCATTTCTACGCGTTTCAAGTAAAAATATGTCGTTTCCCGAAAAAAAAATTTTTTGATACGCCCTTATGGCTCCCGGTAGGTACCCTGGGTGCCATAAGGGCGTACCAAAATTTTTTCTTGCATTTCTGCCCGTTTTAGGCATAACTACATCGATTCCCAAAAAAAATTTTTTGGTACGCCCTTATGGCACCCGGGTGCCATAAGGGCGTATAATAGGCAGATACGCCCTTATGGCATCAGCAACGCGACATTGATAACCATAATTTATTCCCAAACGCATTGTGAACTTGGCCAGTTTGGATTTCGAATCAAGTCAAGTTGAAACCAGTTTTTATAGCGGGGATATAAATATACTAAAATACATCTATATAATTAATGTATATTCTACATTAAAAACGATAAATTAATCTCGGACTTGACTAAATCTCGGATTGAAAAACTGACCTTGAAGTTGATCCATGATCATGGTTTTTAAAACAACTTTATTCAATGGTTCAAATAATCTGCGCTCCGACATTGTGGTGGAGGCAGAAGTTTATCTATCAATCAAACACGATATGTTTGAAAGAGTGAAACTTTAAGTTGTACGTCAAAGAATAAGAGATATCCATAAAACTAATAGCGTCAAACGTACGTGATGAAAATGAAAATGAATTTGTAAAAGGAAAGTTTTTTAGTTGATTCAATCAGATTTTTTTCAAAACCCTGATTAAGAAAAATGATTTGCTCCATGTTAAGTGTATATCTATATATAAGTCGATTCGAATTGTTTTAAATCATTTCAAATTGTTTTGAATTATTCCAAATCATTTTTCTTAATCAGGGAATCATTGCCTTTGATGATCCTAGTTCAAAATCCTTTAAAAAAGATTTAATATGATTCTTGTTAATGTACGATCCTGTTGAGTTTTATTAGACCAATTTGTCACAAATATAAATAATAATTGATGTAACTGGAATTTGTTTAAATTTAATGTTTGTTTATTCAAAAGTAAATGTTTAGAAAAGTATATAGAGAGAAAAAAATGGCTATTTTTTCTACATTACATAGAGGAAATTCCAATGTTGACATATAGTCAAAATTTCTATATAGAATTAATTTCTACGTAAAAAATACCTATATTTGGCGGATATTTTACCTATATCACATAGGAATTTTTCCTATGTTGACACAGTCAAAATCTCTATGTTAACATAGTAAAAATATCCCTACAATGGAATAAAAATTCTTCGTATGTGATATGGTTATTTTTACGATGTCAGCATAGGAATCATTCCTACATGAAAAAAGCTATAGTTGTGGTTGCTAGAAGTTGAAGTAAAGAAATGCCAACACCAACTTGGAATTTCCTTAACCACACATGCAGTAACGCCAACTAGATGAGTCATTAATTTTTACTACAATATGTAGTTGTCAGTACTATTCATATAGTACCCTTTACTACATACAGAAGTACCCACTACTACGATGTTTTACTATAATATTGTGGTTGGGAGAATTACAATTATTTTTCTGTGTATGTAAACATAGCAATTTTCACTATGTAACATAGAAATAATTCCTATGTATTAACATAGTGAAGTGTCTACCTCACGACTAGAAAAATATCTTTGCGAGTATAGAAAAAGTATACTATAGACATTTGTTTCATCCTGATACCAAGCCTAGATAATGTATACTGACAAATATAGAAATATCTGAACTAATGGTATATATAGACTCCTGACATATTATAATATGTACCATATTACTGCAAAATTTTGTCAAGAAACGTTATACATGTGAGATCTTCTGCAATAGTTAAATTAGTAATCTGTTTTAAGTTGGAAAATAGACTTTGTGTTTGTTTTAAAACATGAAACACATTCAAAGTTTATTTGAAATGATATACGTACGTATATATTAGTAGATATACGTTAATTTACTCGATTCTAAACTTAGTTTAGCAGATAAATCATCCAACAGGCAAATAAAAAAAGTTTTCTAAAAGTTTATTTATATAATTTTCTCAGTAACAAATACGATATTACTGATAAAAATTTCCATTAAAACATAATATTTGTCCTGTGATAAATGAATAAATAAATGAAATTGAAAACTTTAGCGGTTATAGAAATCACCAAATACACTTTCTGTTGATTTAAATAAAATTGATTTCTATATAACGTTTCGCGATTAATAGTTGAATAAAACTAGTTAGTTATGTAAACCATTTATTAGTGCTGGACGATAATAATTTAAACAACCGCAAGTGCGGTGATGTGAGTATAGTAACTGCGCTTTGAGTCAAGGATTTATGTGGACTAAGCACCGTGAAAGTTAATGAATACTCAAACCGAGAATAAAACCATAGTCTTGACTCAGAACCGCGTAAAATCTTTTTCATTTATTTCTATTCCCATATTAAGTGTACACGATATGTGTTTCAGTTCAATGTTTAACATTTTTTTTATTTTATAGGACATCCGCACACGGAAAAGTCTCGAAAATATTATAACATTTAATATATTTTAGTAAAAATCTTACAATGGTAATTAATACTATATGGTTAACTGAAAAATTGCTATATTGTTACTTTTATTACTATTTCATTGATATTCGTTATTTACAAAATATCAATTTATTTATAGAAAATATTCAAATACTACTAAACGTTAAGAAATACATTTCATTATACAATATAACGATTTTTATTTTGTAAAAATATAAACATCAACTAAAAAAGTGTATTAAATACTATATAATATGGAAAAGTAACTATCTGTATACTAATTTCTATAAATCAGATGAATAGCGTAATATTAAGTATTATACAGCAACTAAAAATTACTAATCGGTTCGTAATTATTCGAAAGCAGATCTATAAAATTAACAATTGGTAGAGATAGCGTAGACGAATATGTATTGCAAGTTCAGAGACTTTCATTCAATGAAGACTGCAGACAGGATTTGCACGCGGGAGATCAGGATTCGAATCCCGGTCAAGTTATTTTTAAAATTTAAAATTGAAACCAACACTAATGCACAGGTGCCATAAATAATAACAATAAAAGGTTGAAAAACTAATAAAATTTTAAGTTTATTTAATTCCGTCCTAATGTAGTAAATTTATTATATTGGGTAGTAAATTTCACTAAACATAGCCAAATTTATTGGTGCAGTTTACATTTATTGGCATACTTAAATAATAAAATTTCTATGAATATAAATAAAAAGTGAATTCCCAAGATAGTAAAAGTTATTAAATTTCAATAGCATTTTAAGTTTACAATATATTTGTAAATAGAGTTCCCAATATTTTTTACTCCGTGTACTGTTATTTTCAATGTATCTTTTGTTTAAGATTTAGTTTTTAAAACAAGTTATCTTTTCTTCAATTAATATTTTATCAATATACCCGTGAATCATTCATATCAATACATGGCGCGATGTCTCAATATTTTTTGCTTTAAAGAAAAGGATTATTGAGTTCTCTCACCTGGGTCACAAGTTTTGTAAGCGTACTAGTATGACCGTTACTCCTCTGTTGTTGCTGTTGCTGTTGACTGGCCTCCGATCTTAGATCGTGCCTCCACCTCAACACTCCCATCATGACGCACAAAAGTACGTCTCTTTTAACTTATTCAATAATTGTTATTCTTACAGTCAAGGTTGAGCAGTAAAAGAAAAAGAGACGAAAAAAAAAAAAAAAAAAAAAAAATTATAAATTCAAATATTTCAATACAATCTAATTCAACTTTTTCAAGGGCCTCACGTCGTGACATAAAATAAAACTTGGTCAATTTGAACAATTATTTTTTAAAAAATTATCCATATTAATTGAGTTCTCTCTCAAGCCTTCTGTTATGATGATATCAATTCAGTTTCAAAGCATGCTAATGCGTGAAACCAATAATCTGAAAAAAATCCCATTGAAGTAAAATCGTGCATTTGCGCACGCACTTTAAGTTGCAAAATCGCAATTCTTTAAATCATACAATAAGCAAAGAATTGAAACCTTGGATAAGAAAGCCGATCTCTCATAAATTATACAACCACTCCGAAATCACAATGTTTGTAATTACGCATTCTATGATTATTCATTTTGATGATCCTTGTAATATCAATGTCATTTCATCCACGTTGAATTATTAATAATTATTCGCATTACTATTAAACTTAAACCATGATTGTATATGAATACGTAAACACACCCACACACACATATTCACACACTCATAAATATATAAAGATAGATAAAAGTATTTCACAAGATTATAATTAAAATATTTGATACTTATTAAACTTAATCACTGTCAATATTTGATAATGTTTTGGTGAAACAAAACACTGGATAGTGAAAAATTTTAATAAAAAGCTAGGAATCCCCTTAAACAATATTTGACAATAACCACGTGCTTATGGAACGGTAGAGGCGCAACTGCCGTTGAGTTTCAACCGGAGTTCCGGCGAGCCGAGCCGATTCTCTTTGAATTTTCTCCTCCACTGTGACTTCCCCTTCTACGCCCCGCTGTGACCTGCTAGGACATTACAGACTATACACTTTTCTGTGCTGTTGTCGACTCCATCGCATCACTATACTACCTCTCTACTTTATATTACTCTATACTACTCCGATATAATACTTCCATCCACTTCCATCGTCACGACGCCGTTGCATACTTCATGAGCGTCATAAGTGGATGTTAGAGCGCGGGAGAAAACTCAAGAATATAATCGCTAATTATACTATTGTACTCATACTTTAATTACAAACATACACATTTTTTAACTTTCCGCTAAGAAAATTTTAAATTTCAATAGTTGACATTCGAAGATCGAGTTTCTATTAGAAGCCAAGGTTCAGAAGTCTCAGGAAAATGTTCAGACTATTTTCGGAGTGATGTTCGGGGGCCTGTATGTGTGTGTAAATTTTTCAAATGTTTTGGATGGATCGACTGATTTAGAATTTTAGTACGACATTCATCAAAGTTTATTAGTGCTTAAGTTTTTTAAGAATTTTAGTTTACTTAATTCAATAGACTTCGCTCAACTGAGGGAACAAATAACCTTTAGAAAAAATGTATTTTCTTCCTACAAGAAATTATAATATTGAAAATTTCCAGTTCAATATATTTTTGAAGTCAAAATTTTCTTCTGTTATTGTATATTAAGGGATTAAACAAGATGATAGACGAAGGTGAAGTTGACTGCCCGAGTCGAAGGCTGTATGTTAAATATGCAAATTTAACCATGAAAACAATAGCTTTTTATGAATATAACAATTTAATTTTTTTTTATTGGAACTCATATTATATTTTTCATGATGCTAGCATCGAAACTTAGAGTTTCAGTGTCTATATAGCCAGTCGAAACAAGCTAATTTCAAGCCGATGCGGCAAACAACTGCTAGCGAATTCGTAATTCAAAAATACCCTCATACAGCGGGCAGAAACACAATTGTTTCTGCCAGGTGTTATATTTAATGTTCATTTTATCGTCTCCGGGCGGAAAGCTTTCTTATTTACTTCCCGAGATGTGTATACTATTTTTCTCCTCGACGAAGGCGGAAAACGGCAACTTCGTTTTGCACAGCGGGATGAAAGTTGACGCTTTCCGTCCGGAGGCGAGAAAAAATAATATACACACCTCGGGAAGTAAATAAGAAAGCCTCAGATCACATGTTTGTTGAATTACATGTGATCTGAGACATTTCTTACTTTCCTTCCCTAGGTGAGTAATATATTATTGACGGTCCGAAAAGACGGACTTGTGACCAAAACTCAAAATGACGGTCATTTCGCATCACTACTTAGATCACATGTAATTAGTTGGCAGAAACTAATGGAGTTTCTTTCTTAGAGAAGAAATTGATTAATTTGTGCCTGCTAAATCGCATTGGTCGGAAATTGTCTTGTTTCAACCGGAAAAACAGGCATTGAAAGTTTTATTGCAGGGGATATAAATAGTATATTACACAGCGAGGGAGAAAAATAGGACATTTCAACCCGCGTGTATTCGTGCCTACCAGAGATAAAGGTAAAATCCTGTCCTGTCTTCTTCCATGGTGTGTATACTATTTTTCACCAGATCTGTACCCGAAAGTTTAAATGTTTGCTTCTGTTTGTGGGAAGAATGGTGGATACGCTAATTGTCATCATTTGGTTTCTCTTTACAGGAAAAGAACAACTTTTTTCCCTCTAAACAGGGCAGGAATCTAAACTTTCGTCGCAGGTATGGTGAAAAATATAATTGATTTCCAAATTAGATATAAAATTAATAATGCAATAATTTTGATTGATTTATTACGTTAGAGAATATTGTTTTTACAAAAATTATTTTTTCTCTCAGTATATTCTGAAAAAAAAATTATCAACAAAAATATATTTGTTGATTTCGTATACAATTCTCTGTATTTACTTTTTCTTTATCTTATGTTACATAGTCAAATATGATAAAAAATAATCATACAGTTTTTCCTTCCTATTTACTGTGAGAACTTTCGGGATTTTTATCGTTCTTTTTCTATTTAAATTTACTAAAGCTTAATTTAGTTTATTTTCATACTCATTATTGTTATTAAACTTTTTTATACTGAATTGAAATTTTATGTTTACGAGAAAATGTAAAGAATACAAAATGTAGAAAACACAAATAAAATAAAATTTCTAAATAACGATGAATTTTCAAAAGAAAAAAAAACAGGCATTTTTATTCATAAAAAGATTTAAAAAATCATTTATTTTCCTTATATACTTTTTTCAGCAGGCCAACGGATGTAGTTTCGTGGTCGACTTATTTCGTTGTCGGTAACTCTCCGGTGTACGCACCACCGACTTTCCGTTTCTTTGTGTTTCTATCATCCCTCCATTACATTTCTACTGGTTCTCTTATTTCACCGTTCCACTTCCTGCTGATACTAACCCTCAAAAAACCATCATGAATTTAACCTTGGTAACTACTTATTGAATAAAATACAGGTATAATACATATATACACAAGTGAAATTTTTTTTTCGTGTACTTATCTGTTATTCTCTCATGTGGTTTTTACTAAATAAAATATAAAGAGAACGACAATACAATTCAGATGTTTTCAAGACTCGTGCTGAGTTGTTTATCTGACTAATAAAACTTAGTGATGCAAAATTAGTTAATAATTCAAATTTAAGACATTAAAATATCTGAAAAACGTATGATCCTGTAACCCCCAAACTTTTTGCTGTTTTTGAGTTCAGAGAACTCGAAACTGTTATTATTTGTAAATTTTTGACGCTCAAAAGACGCTTGGACCAAATTGAAAAAACCTTTTACGAAGAAAGGTCATTTTTGGAATAGATCGACCGATTCGCACTTGTTTTGCGGTAATCGAAAGTACTTTTTGAGACTTTGCTTTGATTAAATTTTGAAGCAAGTTGATTGAGTCCGTTCGATTGCCACAATGATAAAAATTAGTTTACACACACACATACACTCTAGAGCATCACTCTGAAAATAGTCAGAATAACATCCTAGGACCTCAAAAAGTCGAGACCTGATAAAAACTTAATTTTTAAAACCTGGACTGAGACCAATGACTTCCTTTTTTTTGAAAATTTTCAATTTCCATAGTAGGAAATTAAAAATAATCATAATTAAAAATTTACAAGATGTTGCATGCTAAATGAATAAATCATTTCATGATGATATAAAACATTAGTAATCTAACAGTAATATATAAAAATCCGTTAAGAATATATAGTTTAAAAGTTTCATTAAAATTACGCTCATTAAACAAGTATTGTATCAAACGAGACTTTAAAAAAGTAAAATAGAGAAACAAGAATAATAACCATAGAGTTCCCATGATAGTCGAACACAGTTTGTGATCACCTGTGTATACAACGAACGTGAATATACATTGAAATCTTAAATCTTTACGGTTGGTGAATAAAAACTCTTCGAATCATAAAAATCTTGTCAAGCAATGTATGATAATCATTTTAACAAATAAAAATTTATAATGATTGCCAGACACAATTATATTTGTAAATATTCATTCCTGTTGAAATATGTATTAAGAAAGAAAAAGGACATAGTCTGAGAGACTGCGTCAAGTATCCATCTTTATTGCACACAAAACACAACTCTGATCCCCAGCTCCAGAAGTTTTTTATATTTTTATTTTGACCTAATATGACCCTTTGGAATAAAGACCTGACCACGACACGACAAAGTCTCCCACGGACTCTTTTCTTATATTACTTATATTACTCTTCGCTGTAGTTTTTTATGGCTCCTTTTACAATGTTACCTTATCAGATTACCGTCAATGGCACTACTGTTACCGCCCCTTGGTCATTGTATTTTTACAATAATAAATGTGTTATAATTTTTATTAACAATGATAAAAAATTTTTCATTTACCTTTATTATTAATTAACTATTTTTATTATTATTTAGAAAAGTTTTTGATTTAAAATTAGTTAATTCTATATAAATCTCACTTATAATATATTTATGTTGCTTTTTTTTTATGCTGCAGGACTTCCTAAGTCATAATGAAAAGAACGATAACATTAATACTTTATACTTTATTCACTGTACCTTACAAGGCTAAGATAAAATCTTGTTCTTTGTGATGTGGCTCTTCATCATCACATATAAAACGATTAAACTATGGAATAAAAATTTAATTTCAAGGGGTTTGGATTATTTATAAATTAACAAATCTTAGATGCATAAAAGTTCATAATACCGCCATCTACACTTCATTTTGGATACGAGATCTTTTTTATCGACAAGAAAATCGTACCGATTGTCAAGTGAGTAGATTTTATTTTTTCGGGTTTACCAGGAGATTCATTGATTACCGACAAATGTAACAAAATAGTTTCCATTCTATCGACATACGATGTTACATCAAATACTTTATCAACCCTGATAGCAAGACTTTCTGGTCAGAAAGTTGGTGTCAGTTAGTTGCGATCAAGTAGATAACAACTTGTCAACAATTTTAAGCTTTTGTAAATGTTGACTACAACTTGGTACCAATTTTCCCAGAAAGTTGAGGACAATCTATTGTCGCAACCTATCGTCAACTTGCTGAGAAAACTGAAGGTGCCTTTAATTTTCTCAGAAAGTTGCTAACAACTTGTAGTCAACAGTTACAAAGGGTAAAGTTGTCGTCAAGTTGATTGCAACTAATGGACACCAACTTCCTGACCATAAAGTCTGGCTATCAGGATAACCACTTCGTTCGCAACTTGACGTAAGTTTGCAGCTGAGATTTGACGCCAACTTTCCAGCAGTAAGTTGACGAGTACAACAGCTGATGCAAAAAGTTGTCATCAATTCGGCGGAAACTTTCTGTATCAAGTTACCTTCAAATTATCAGCTGTTAATCGTCGCCAATTTTCTTAAAAAGTTTGAGTCAACTTGTAGCCAATAGTTGGATAGTCAAATGTTACCTTCAACTTGACGGCGCATTACTCAAAACTGTTTCTCTGTGACTTAGTTGCAAAGAAATTGCATTTATCTTGGATATTAAGCACACAAAAACTAGATGGTTTAAAAAAAAGAACCACCTGACAAATAGATAGACATTAAATAGAGATGTGTGAATAGTATTCATATCGAATTGACTAACACTATTCCATTCGAAATTCGATTCAAATTCAATTGTTTGGTTTAAATTTCGAACATTAAATTTCAACTCACATACGATAAGTTATGGAAATTTTTCACAATAATTTACCATTGACTCAGATTTTTCGAGTAATTCGAAAGTTGATGAATAGTTGAAACTTTTGAATTATTTAAAAATTCAAATTCTTAATTAAAAATTTTGGAAAAAATGTCAATATTCGATACAGCACGAATAATTTCTGTTTTAATTATTTGCGCATCCTTGACAGTAAAATCCTAAAATGGTATTTCGTGATCAATATTATCAAAAATTCATGACGCTATAAATATTTGAAATTATTATACATGCATGACTCATTCATTTAAATTTGTTTGTGATTATAGAGGAGACCGTTGTGCAATATGATACCTATAAAAATAATGAACGAAGAATTGAAAAAAAAAGTTTTATCGACGAGTATAATAAAACTTACGAAAAATAAATCTCCATAGTTTTATTTGAGTTCTGTTTATAATTAAACAAAAACATTTTGAAATCACTTATAACTTATAACTCTCCGTCACTTCTGCTTTCGTACTGTTTTACTCGTAATACAACAGATGATTTGAAGAGTGTTTTGTGGCGCAAATATAATAGCTCTGTATCAATAGAGCGACAAATATATACAGAGGTCAATAGATTAAAGTTTTATGCATGGTTATTTATTAATAAACTTCTGAAACGTGATAATATGAACAATATAATTAAATAAAATTTGCTTCTAATCGAAGATAAATAATATATACGAAAAATTCGAGTCAATTTATTCAAAACCAGCAATACTCCATTGCCCACTTCGCATTCCACAACTCACGTGCTCTTTTATTTCAAATGATACAAAATTTGTTCTGCAACATGACCAAGCTCGAAGACATTTGCGTTCGTAATCTTCGAAAAGATCCACATTAAATAATAAATATAGGGAGAGAATTTCTTTATCATTACCCGCAACCTCTAAATCGCTCGCTAAAATTTTCCTATCGCTACCAAAAGAAAAAATCCCAGGTAATAAATTTTAATAACAGCGGTGGACATAACATACGTAAAAATGATGAAAAAGTTGTTTTTAACACTCACAGCAATAGATTTATATAATTAATCTATCTAAAAAGACATTTTTTTTCCTTTTGTTCAAAGTATCGTCGCTTAAATAAGAACCAAGCAAAGTACCAATTGACACCTTACATTTTTAAATTCAGGATAGCTTCTGTGACAAGATATAAGAAAGAATCCAATTAGGACAGTTTTTCGTAAGACTTGGCCACTATTTTTCTATACCTCGTAAATTTATTACATACTAAAAAATTGTTTGTCAAAATTAACACTAATCGCATATAAAAAAACGGTTTACACTTATATTTTTCTGTTATTTTCGTTACGTCGATGTGTAAAAAAAGTTACAGACATATATGTTACAAATAACACTAATAAATAATAAAATATTGTGTGTTAAAGTAAGTAAAAAATAAGTCGATTAAAATTGATCAAACAAGATAGTAACAGTATATTTAATTTACACACAAATTTGTTAAATATTCAACCGTCAAATTTTAACACGGTTTTTTTTAAACATTGACGAAATATAGTCTGTTATGTAGGTAGTAGTTCTTATAATACGTGTAAACTAAACCAGACAAATATATTAAATTTAGAATAAAAAAATCTTGATTTGATCTCAATTGCAAAACTTATAGTAATTTATCTAACGTAAATTTTGAAATGACTAAAAAGTAGTGTCGTATGAAATCTAATGTCTATTGTATAAAAATTTTCATGAGTCATACAGGTATAATAAGTATAGATTAATGATTTTTACGATTGATACTGTACATATCAATAGAAAAATACACAATTGATATTTGTAAAAAAGAAATGTAAAGAAAAATACAAAGGAATGAAAAAGAAAATGAAACTTGCTAAATTGTTAACTTAACTCTGAAAACAGACCATGAAGAAATGATTTGATGCGGCTAAGGTCAGCCGTTTTCCATGAAAAATTGCCATCATTCATTTCATTTCCAAGTCACTAAAAATTACGATAGAGGCGGCGATTCTTTAGTGAAGACAGAAGAAGATTAGTTTTGGAAAAAAATTGAAAATAAAGCTAGCTGACATCCCAAATATTATTAATGGTTTGTTAGACGAAACAACTTTTATATATATAAAGGAATCTAATATTTACAATCGTTTAGAAAAGCGATCTCAGTACATCAATGGAGAATATAATATTAGTCGCAAAGCAAACTAATAGTGAATTTATAAATATATTTTTCAAAATTTATCCTTTTTTCCTTCAATTATTATTTATAATTATTTATTAGAAAGTGATAAATAAAATTATAAATTATTTATTATTCAACAGATCACTCATATATTTATTATCAAGGACCTTAAGTGTTCGTTTAGATTATCCCCTTAATAATTCTGTCTATATTTAGAATCTAATATATTTACCATCCCACAGACTAAGTCTAAAAAAAAATTTCTGTACATAAATATCTTCAAATTAATTAAGCATCCATTTATAAAAATAACTTTGAATACGATATTGATATATATTTATAATAAAAATAATAAAAGGTTAATGGATGTCAATGTATGTTGCATTAATATCAGAAATATTCTATCATACCTGAGAAAAATACGGTGGCAATACACAGCGTTGATCATCAAGTCTTGAGCTTTGAACCCTCTCAAGCAATTCGAACAGGTCATGGGTCGTATTCTGTAACAAAATAGTAAAATTCAAGAAAAGTTTTTGAGGTCAGAGTAAGTCACGCATTTTTCGCAGCAAATTTAAGAAGAGAAAACAAGGAAAAATTTAAAAATTTTACAAATATTTCATTTTTACATAGATGGGAATTTCTACTTTGTCAACGTGGAAATAATTTCTAAGTTAACATAGGAAATTTTCCCATGTTGACATTAAGTAATTTTCTACGTCATTAAAGGAATTTCAGCAATGTTAACACAGGAATTTTTGCAATGTCTACATGGGAATTGTTCCTATATTACATAGTTATTTTTTCAATGTTGGTATAGAAAAATTTACATTGTCGATATAGAAATAATTCGTAAGTAACAAAGCAAAATTTTCTGCATGACATAGTTACAATTCATATATTGACATAGTAAAATTTTCAACGCCAACAGAGGAATTTCCCCTAAACAAAATTAGAAAAACTCCCATTTTTTTCTCTGCGTGTAGATTAAAATCAACTTAAAAAAATCTCAAAGACATTGTTGGTATAGTGAATAGAAGCTTGAAAAAGGGTGAACCGCTGAAAGTAATTTGAAACAGAATGGCAATTGTCAAAACAGGTACATTGAAATGTCAACAGTAGGATATTTATTTCTTCAAGCTAAGATAGATTTATAAAGAAAAATGGAAAAATCCCAAAAAGACGTCGAACTCAGAGTCCCAAAATCTCATTGTTTGAGATCAAAAAAGTTTATTTTTTTAAATATTTTTTAAACTTTTCAAAATCACTTTTTTAAATATAATGGAGCATTATTTTTAATATTTTTTTGTTAAATTTCAAACGATTATTTTTCAAGAATCGGGTGTCAGTCGAAAAATGTTAATGACGTTTGTTTTATGATAAAAACTAATCAAAATTTTTTGACTTTATTTGCATCCAATAATTATGTAAAATGTAATTTGTCTTTATAAATTACTTATAAGAACATTTATTTAATTTTCAGAAATTTTCTTTTTCATCTTTTTTGGGGAGTATTCCTTTTTCCCGGAAAAAATGAAAAATTTTTTTTTTGACGGCAGCTGAAAATGTTTCTATTTATACGTTGAATTTTATTAAAAAAAAAAAAAAAAAAAAAAAAAAATTTAACGTATTTGAGGCCCCGAAAACTTGGTGTTTCCTTCAGTACCCCGTTTTAACCCGACCCCTCCTACGACCCCTATAACTAAAAATCAATGGCGTGAAATCATCCAAAATCTCAATCGAATTATGTGTATATATATATTTATATAATTTATCATTAATTTACCTTATCCGAATTTTCTCGGCAATCATGACGTTCATTTACTGCCAACTTTCTTGAATCAGTTCCAGAGTAAACCGATTGTTCCAGCTGTTGTCTCCTGAAACATTTAATTAATTTTTGTTTTTCTTTAAATTATACAAAATAACAATAAATAATAAAATGAAAAATACAGTTCACATTAATAAATCAACGATTTAAAATTTCTAACCAAATGAAAATATGAAATACGTCTGGACATTTTATTGAATAGTTTTTTTCCGCCTTTCGCAAGAATTTCTTGTATGTTGCAATACGCGAGGTCGGTAGGAGCGTCTGACAGATGTAAGAGTGTCTTCAACATAACAGCTTTCACAGCTTCTCAATATAATAGCTAGAAGAATTGGAAAAGAAGCAAGAAAACCTCTATAAGTTGCGTTTATACTTAAATACAAGCCTGACACCCCCATAAAGAAGATTTTTCGTTAAAGTTACACATCTGGCGGCAGCTGTATTTTTTCTAATCAACAACCCTATGTGTTTAATCTAGAAATGTATATAAATGCTCGCACGTTCCGTATTTTGTGGTAAACATCGGTTCGGGGGAGGTGAAATGTAAACTCATTAATAGCGGCTGGTTTAATAAGGAAAAAATACTATTGAATTAATATATTGTCTATAATGAACAATGATATAAGTATACTTGTCATTAATGTACACAAAAATTAGAAAATTTCTAAAAGTGGGAGGTCGTAATAAACGGTCAGAGGTTTGAGTGTACAATAAAAATAGCTTTGTCATGGATAATTTAAAAACTAATAATATTATCTTTACTCGATGACTCATTATTAACCTTTCAAAATATACAAAAGCGTGTATTTACATGCTTATAATTCTTTTTTTTTCCATCATATTATTATTATGGAAAACAAATAATTTTTGGATTATGGTCACTTATATTTTATTATACTATAATAATAATAATTACATAGTTCGAAAATTTTATTTCCAACATATACGTGCACGTGGTCACTTTTTTGATAGTGTACATAATAATTCTTGTACACTGCGTCAAAAAAATATAAAGAAGTTTACTTTAAAATACATATATGAGTTGAAATTAATAAAATTAATGTACTGTTCAGGTCCATACTTACACGGAAAAAAATAGATATGCTGCAACAGGCCTGCGTCCTGTTGCAGTGCCTACTTTTTTTTTCTGTGTAGAATTATCATAAATCAGGTTCATCAGACCAACATTCTTTGTATATTGAAATCACTAAATTTATATTGAAACCTTAAAACGCTATTGAAATTGTGTAATTTTTACTATCTTAAGAATTTTATTTTCATTTATATCTAGTAACTTCTATTATTCAAATATGCCAATAAATATAAACTACATTTGTAAACTTAACTACATGTTTTGTGAAATTAACTATACGCAACATAGTAAATTTCACTATCATATTAGAACAGAATTAAATGAACTTAAATTTTTATTATTTTTTTTCAATTTTTTAATGTTACTGCTATCATGTACGGCATATAAATTAGTAGTGGTATAAATTCGATAACTAAAAATGATTTGACTTGACCGAGATTCGAACCTTGATCCCTCGCGTGAGAATCTAGTCATCTAGTCTACTGGTCTTATCCCATGCAGGAGCTGCTAAAGTTGAACGAAGGGCCCCTACTTGGTCTAGCACTGGGGAACCTAGCTTTGGCACACTTATATTGGCCCATACTTGCCTCAAGATTGGGTACTCAGTCCTGGCCATTACAATGATTAGTCGAGATTGGGCCAATACTGGGTGCCCGTGCCTTGGCCGTCCAATGACAATCCAGACTTGGGCCAAGGTAGGATTACCCAAGTTTGGCGATACCTATGGTTTAATAACTAGATCATATAAATGTATCGACTTAACATCAGTAGGTTTGTCCAGTAGCTACTGTTCGGACCCAGCAATCAGAAGGACAGCAGTTCGCGCCCAGAGCCCAGCAGAATTCTCACCGAGTTTTTTTAACATCATTTAAACGTTAATGATCATGAACTCTACGAGATTAATAATAATGAAATTTCTTTTTAATTAAATTTATTCATTTCCTCGAGGCATGGGCCGGACCTGGCAACCAAGGTTCTACAAAGTTGGGCCAAGCCTGAGTCCGTAGTACTTTCCTCTCCGGGATGTCTCCTTTGAACAAGAGTTTCTGAACTTGTAGTACATATTCGTATGCTTAATGTACCAATTGTTAATTTCATCGACCTGTATTTAATAAACTACAACATGTTTCGTAATTTTTAGTTGCTGTATAATATTTAATACTACGCTATTCATCTGATTTACAGAAATTATTATATAGATAGTTACTATTTCACAATATAGAGTATTTCACACATACTTTTAGTTAATTTTTACAAAAAAAAAAATCGTTAAATTGTATAATGAAAAGTATATATAATATTCATTGTTTAATTATAACAAGGTTATAAAAATCTCTTTACACAAATTAATATTTTATCGATAAAAAATACCAATGAAATAGTAATAAAATTAATAATATAATAATTTTTTAGGTAAACATATAGTTCTAAGTACCATTTTGTGATTTTTACTATAAATTTGACAATAAAAATAATGCAGTCATTGATTTGTATTAATATTTTTTACTAAACTATATTAAATATTATGATATTGTCGAGACTCGTTTTCTCCGTGTATGAATAAGAGTGATATAAGGTAAAAGCCCCCATTATTGACAGGGCCCCTACTATTGACATATTGTTTTAATTTATTAATTTTTTAATTAACTGTATGAATAATCACATTGCTCAAAACTTCTTATCAATTTTTTGATATTTTTAAATGGAAAAATAGTTCAATTTTATTTCTGGGTATAAATATTCGCTGTAAAAAAAATTTATTTTCCCGACTAGGCCACCTTCGCTAGAATGTTTGAAATTTCTTAACAATTTCGTTTAGAGAGATCGTATTTTTAGAAACGAATTACCCTATATAGTTCTAATGTAAGTGTATTATTAAAAATTGTTTCAGTTTATCTATAGTCTAAATAACCCCAGAATCATTAATTTAGACTGATAAATCTTAATTATCATTTAAAAATAGCAGGCGTCAATAGTCGGTACATAAAAATTCACGTGTTTCAACTAGCGACAGGCCATAAACTCAAGTAATTTAACCTCCTTAACATACATATCGATAAATTTATGTTAACACGCTGTCTAGTAATTTCATAATAAACAAAACATTGAATAAAAAATTGTCGAATCAAGAATAGTGTTGTCGAATTTATAAAAAAATAAAAGTGTGTTCTAGATGAATTTTTAATTGTAATTATCGTATTTTGTCGTTTTTAATTAAAATATTTATTATTAATTTAAACCTAATTGACGGTGGTCTTTAATCATTGTTTATAAACTGTCGCGCATGCGCATTAGACCTGTCAATAATGGGGTCCATGGTATGTCAATAGTTGGCTCTGACACTATTTTACCTCGTCAATAATACCTGCACTTGACTTGTTGGTTTTTAATTAATATATTTTTTATTTGATTCATTGCTATTTAAGTAAATTAGTTTAAATATACAAGAAGAGACATCAATTAAAACGTCTAATGCAAAAAAGTTGATTATATTAATTTTAAATACGATAAAAAAATTCAAACAATCACAGACATTCTTATAGTGTCAATAATGGGGGCTTTTACCTTAGTTGGATTAGCGAGAGTTTGCGCTTCGGGTTTTTACCCCCACCATCTAGACACAATGTCTTAGGTATTAAATTTAGATGGTGGGGGTAAAAACCGAAAATATCCGAAACGCAAACTCACTAATCCAACTATATATATATATATATATATATATATATATATATATATATATATATATATATATATATATATATATATATATATATATATATATATATATATATATATATATATATATATATATATATATATATATATATATATATATATATATATATATATATATATATATATATATATATATATATATATATATATATATTTGTAAAAATAATATTTGTTTCACATCTTATGTACAAATATACTGATTTAAATAGTCCTTGTATTAATAGAAATACTTGAATGCCATAATAAGCCGATTAGATATTAAGGTTACACTATTATGTTCTGCACACCTCGAATAGGCTTAATTTTTTTTTAAATTATTTTGTCAGTTGCCGAACTAATAATCATTTTACTTTATCAATTTCAGGAAGGAGTGTTTGTAATTTACTGACTCCTTCAAAAGAAACGTTCGAACTTAATCTAACTTATTTTAATTTTGAGCTATGATATCATTCGAATAAATAAAGTAATATAATTAATAGTGTAGCAATCGAAAGGAAATCCTTTTGATAAATATCAAAATTTAGAATTGAATATGAAAATAAAAGAAAATACATAGTCATTGATTAATTGTAATTATCCCAAAAAATTTATTAACTAACTTTTACCAATCTTATAAGTTATTCATTACATTCAGATTCAATAAATTAAATTGTCGCATTTTTTTCTATACGACATTGACATTAAATAAATCGACTTAAGCTTTAAATATGTAAAATTATTTTTATCATCTCACACTCATGCAGTTATTTTGTCGGAATAAATACTAAAAACCATGTTGTTTTTCTTGGCTTTTAAACACATTTGCGAGGCACATTCCCACAGGATCATATTACCGTTTCACGCGTATGCCTGCATCACGATAATTATTATTGTAGGCGCGGCAATTTAATTGGTTTAAGTTAATAAAAACATAAACTCACAGTATAAAACTTACAGAATATTTTATTACTTTATTATATTCTGTATGACAATAACCATAAATATCCCATAATGGTTTCAACTATAAAATTTGATAATAATTATAGGAACTACTATTGGGAAAACATTGTTTTCATTGTACTTTTTTGTAATAACAAAGAAAAATATGGTTTTTTGACCTGTCTATAAATGTGTTTTATAATTCCTTAATAGTATATTGTGTGACAAGAGACGAAACAAAACGATTTCAGAGCAGGGTGAAGTTGGCACAATATTTTTTATGATTACCTGCATTGAAACTTAAAGATTCACTTTCATCAGCCAGTCAGAAATAAGTTAATTTAAGACCAATGGTTTGATCAACTATTAATTGTAGTAGTCTAATTCCTTGGATTAGTGATTGATTTAGGTTTATAACTACACTTTTTACAATGCTCGACTATTGTTAATTGATTTCCACAACCCGACTAGAAAAAAAATTGTAAGACCTATTGGAATCCAATTGGGTTCCCAATTGGGAACCCAACGTTGGGTTGTAACGCATAGCCCAAGATGATCCCAATCGGGTCATCCCTATTAGGTCCCAATTGGGTATACCCAACTGTTTCCCAATTAGGCACACTCTATAGGGTTTCAATTGGGTTCACCCTACAGAAACTTTAGGCCAACCCAATAAAATCCCACTAAAATCCCAACATAAGAAAAATTTGGTTAAATAAATTTTATTTAAATCCTCTCATTCGAGTACAATTTTTTTTTTATTTATTCAATTTCCGTTATGACTGTTAATTTACAATAGTGTTAGCTCACAAAAAAAATTAATTATTTCACAAATTCTCACTTTGCACGAGACACAATTTTTATAACCTATATTCACTATACTAGCACTTTAATATTATTTTGATTAATTATATTGCACTGCACTAGCACTTTCTTTATTATTAATTCTATCAATTATATTGCACGGTATTGTAACTGTAGAGATGTCAAAAAATTACGCCTTGATGAGTTACTTAGAACGTTTTCCAATGCAAGAGTCACGTGTATATGGGTTTTTGTCCACTAGTTATTTGTTTTATGCGCGGACCTGTCTGAACTTGTCTACGCTCGTATTATAGTCACAAGATTTTGTCGCCACGTGCATCATTGGTGTTAACATACACAACTATTCGATTTTTATCTTTACATATAATAATATATGAGCATAAGAAAGTTAGTAGATATTTCATATGGATTATTTTTCCCTTAAAGTTTTAGTTTTTTTTTTAACTTTATAATTAAATTTATAATCTGCAAGTGATTAAAAATACGTTTTACTATTGTTAAGTTTTTTTTCTATATTATTAAAGTTTAATCAGTTTTTTTTTTTTTTTTTCGTTTTCATGTTAAAATACAGAATAAAACGTAAATATTTTGCATTTAAAAATTATTTTTAATTTTTAGAAGTAAAAATTTTTTTTTTATAAATTTCATGTTTAGTTTTCCTAACGTGATCCCAATTATTCCCCAATTGGGTAAGACCAACAGCTAGTTATTAATTTTGACGTTGGATCATCCTAACAAGTTCCCAATTATTTCCCAATCGGGCAAACCCATTGCCGAATCATTAATTTTAGCATTGGGTTTTCCCAACAGGTTCCCAATTATTTCCCAATCGGGTAAGCCCAATAGCAAATTATTAATTTTGACGTTGGGTCGCCCCAACAAGTTCCCAAAAATATCCCAATCGAGCAAACCCATTGCCGAGTCATTAATTTTAGCATTGGGTTAACCCAACATGTAGCCAATCCTATCCCAATTGGGTAAACCCAATCGCAATTTTTTATTTTAATGTTGGGCTTACCCTATATGTTCCCAATCAAACCCCAATAGGGATAACCCTATCGGGCTTGCCCCATCAGTACCCAATGGGGTCCCAATGTATGCTTGGGGGTAATTTCTAGTCGGGAATAAGTAATAAAACCCGTAGAGTATAGTTATCGATAATGTGATACAGTCTATTAAATTTAAGTATAAGTACAAATGCCAAAACAATACTCCGCGATTATCATGATACGATAAGATAAAAAAGAACACGGGGCCAGTGTCGCAAGCTGGTGGTGTGAGTCTCACAAAGGCTGAGGAAAATCTGCCTCATGCTCTTTGACTCTCGAGGGTGTTAGCCTTTGCTAACACTTAGAGTTGTTCTTGGGATCCCGTGACGTCATGAGCCCCTTGAATGCCGGGAAAGGGATTTTACGACCCGAAGAGTACGGTGATTGACGGAATTTTTTTGAGATTGGAAAAATACTCTCACATAATGTAAGTAAATTGTGAGTATATATTTGTAAAAGTACTTTTTTCTTTCAGTGTAAGGATAAGAATTTTATCAAAAAAATATTTTTCAAGGTTTACGTCAGATTTGCCGAAACAGTTTCATAGCAGGCTCGTCGAACAGGGTTCGGACCAGGCATGCCGGATTGGGTCCTAAGTACTCATCAGCGTTACATGTCAGGTCGGGTACTAGTTAGTGTCAGTACAGGTCAAAATTTTTAGTCAGTTATATATAATGACAAGTATCAAAGTTAACAAAGAAATTGCGAATGCTTCTGGTGAGCTGGCAGAAATATTATTTGTTTCTTCATAAGGGATAAAACAAGTTTGTTTTTACTTGCTGACTGAAGGCATTCGTAATTTACGCGTTTGCTAACATTTTTTCGCGACATTGGACAAAATTTAGCTTGTTAGAGACACTGAAACTTTAAGTTTCGATGATTGCATCATGAAAGAATTTTATTCATTATAAGCTTTCACATTTTTGAAGTTTTATAACAAAAGAGATATACATCAGAATTACCGTATGTCAGACTATTGTTAACAATTAATGATAGGCAGATGTTTTCCAAGAATATCTAATTTTTTTTTCTTCTTATTTATATAATCTCAATTTAATACAACAACATATATAAATATGTTAATATGATTGCATCTTACAATTATACATGAAAAATGATGGATTGCACCGATAATTTGTTCAGCAAGCAATAGATTTTTTTATGGTGTCTTTTATAATCGATAGTAACCGATATGTCAATGTCACCAATTCCGTCATTATTTATTTTTCCTCAAATAAATTATTTGATAGAACTAAAAGATTACAACTTTATTGAAGAATTCTAACACTTATAAGAAAAAAAAATTTCATAGCTTGATGAAGATAGAAGCGACATCAAAAGATATTACAATAACTATTATTATTATTGTTATCATGCATTTGGAAGACAACATAAGGTCAAAAGTCAAAACTGAATTTTGGACTAATATCGTTGCAAAAATCTTATACAAGCCCGTATCTTCAGATCTGCAACTCCGATTAAATATTAATACAAACAATGCCCAAGTTATTATATATTTATTTCAATTGGGTGGTTTTGTCAATCTATTGTTATCTATAATTGGCTTTTTATATTTTCTACCCATTTTTCCATCAACATTTTAACGAATCCATTGTTATTCTTATCGTCATTCTGGCCAATGCAATACTGTTGAGTGAATTTTGTTCGTTATTTGCTCACTCAAACGTAATATCATTTTGCCCCAGTACGTGGATTAAAATCTCTTCTCTTTATTTTATTTTCTATCTTTCTCTTTTAATTGAAGAGAATAACATATGAATACGAGAGAAAAATAGGAGAATGGAAGAAAAAAATTGAATGGATGGATGTTCAAACACTTTGCAAGTGCGTATGAGTATATGAATCGTCATTTGACGTGTAACAAAATTGACTTTGTGAAAAATTAATCATATAAAAAAAAAGTATATTGTGAAGTGGCTTTCCACAGATTGTGAGGATTTTCGAATCAATGAATTTAACCAATTCCAACTTTCATAATACAAATTATTCAACATGCATAACATAAAATTTTATTAAACTACACTCATGCCATAAAAAAAAAAATTTCCAAAAAATGTCGAAAAAAATAATTTCAAACACAAAAGAACAAGTTGCAATTTTTTTTTTTTTAAATTTTTTTTCGACATTTTTTGGAAATTTTTTTTTTTTTGTCTTTTTCTTGCATTTGATGAGTAACGAATGCAAAAATTTGAGAAAAGTCGAAAAAAAATATTTTTTCATTTTGCTTATGATTACACAATTAAAGGAACAAGTTTTGTTCCTTTAATTGTTTTGTAAAACTTTGATCAATCCACCCCGAAAAACGGCTCGATGGATCAATTTAAAAATTTGCAGGGTTTTTGGAGGGTACATTAAGCTGTAAAATTACCTGGTAACATTAACCTTTCCATCAATATTCTTAATGTAGCGATTGATTAACTAAAAAACCATAAAAAGTCATTTTTTTGTACTTTTTTCTAATGAATGTTGAAAATAAAATAAAAATTTTTTTTCAAAAAATGATGAGAGGCTCTTGTAGAGAATTTATTCAAGTTTTCAACGCCGCCCTTCAATTTACTGTGCGCTTAATAGTACCTGAAATATCGATGGTCAAACCCAAAAGGATCATTTTTTGTTTGAAGGCTGATATCTCAACGACAAGTTATCGTACGAATCTCAAAAAAATGCAAATTAAAGCTGATTAAATTTGCTAACTGGCCCCTGCATTGGTTTAGCTGAAAACATTTTTTTGCAGCCCGTGGACTCTCTCAAAGAAAAGAAAAAATTTAGAAAATTTTTGTCTCGCGGTATTTCTCATGTTTGCACAATGGCTGAAGGTATAAAAAAAATTCGGCAAAAATGCGTCGGAACTAGAGATTATAAGCTACGAAATGCCTTTTTTTATTTTCCGATACGATTATTTTTTAAGAAGTTGCAGCCTTACAAAAATCACTAAAAAATTTCTAAAATTTTTCTGTTTCTTCAATTTATGGCATGAGTGTATTAGTTTAATTTAAATCTTTCTATGCTTACTAGTTTTTTACAATGATTGAGAGTATACATTATTTTACTTAACAGCGTTTTGGATTAAAATATATATTTAATAACCATACCCGGGCTAGTATAGCAATTTATACTAAAAATAATTTTTCAAATCATCAATTTCGTATTCAAATAGATTGTTTGGGGTTAAATAATTGTACTAAATTTGCCCATTTCGTATTTAATATAACACATATATTAAGGGTGTGCAAAAGGTATGAATTTAAAAATTATTTGAATCAAATCGAATCGAACTATTGGACTCAAACTTCGATTTGAACAATTTGAATTTATTTAATTATTCGTGAATTTTCTTTTGAACAACTTAAAATTGTAATATTTTTTCCAATAATTGAATTATTCGATTCGAACACGATTCGCACACCTCTACATATATACGTAAATTGAAAATTGGTAAGTAATTGGTACGTTGAATACTTACATTGACCCACATATAAGTTATATAATCTAATAAGCTGTCATTATTACTTATTACAACTTGTATTTCCAATTTTTGGCAATCAATAAAATCCTTCCCGTAAAAAAATTCAATTATACATATGATTGAATAAATTTAAGTTTCCATAGAAAATTAAATAATATCGATATTTTATATTATTAATTAATTGACTTTATAACGTTAAAAAATGTATACGTGTCTACATCATAAATGAAAAAGAAACTTTTATGACTTCTGTAACAATTGATAATAAATAGTTGACAAAGTCTGATCTTATGGAAAATGATGCGTTATAAAAAAACTGATCCAACACTATACATAATATAAACCTATAGCATTAATAGTATAAACCAGTATACTATAGGTGGTAAAAGTATTTTTAAAAATAAAAGAAGAAAAAAAATATAGTGGTGATAAGGGGGCAAACATCAAGGGAGAAGGTAAGAAAAAAATAATAAACAGAGGCTTTGGTAATTTTGGGGGATCAGTCTCGAGGGGTTGACGACAACGTGATATATATGCATACATATGGTGCGCATCGTAAAGCTACGAGTTTATATAGCGAGTAAAAACATGCATTCTCGACATATCCCATATGACGAATATAGATGCTGGAACTTATGATAAAAAATATATGTGTCTGAACGGAAATATATATATACATCTATATATAATGAAAGTAAAAGAATCCACTCGACGATATTATATTTGCATAACCATATTTCTCTCCTCATTTACTATTATTATGAGCATCAACTTATTGTTAGAAATTCGACATAATGCACCCAGTATCGTTTTGACATTTGCATTATAACAAAGAGAGCATTCACGCCTCTTCTAGTGAACTCTCAATTTAAGACCCCCGATAGCGCAACAAAGAGAAAAATAAAAATAAGAGCATAAATAAAGAATTATTAAATGCAAGACCCCCTGTAGATACTCTTAAATCTGACAACTAACTTAGAGTACCTACTTAAGTTATAGATGGATTCAATTCTTGTACACTCTTTTATTATTATTATTATTATAATCATTGATTTACTGTATATCGAGTTCACTAACTGCGAGAAATCTAGTGTAGGAAATTATACGCGGATATTAGCATACTATAGTTTAAAAGCGGTTTATTAAATGAGATGTTACGGAGATGATATTTGGAATCAATTATTGCTAAGTAATTAATTTTTTTACCTTTTAATTAAGTAACTGGTAGACTATTAATCTGATTAGTTTTCAAATTTGATATCCGATCTAAACCGTTGTTAAATTTTCCCATCGGCACAAGACATTTCTATACGACAAAAATCAACCGTGATAAAGAACAACAACTTTGAAGTTATATTCTATGATACAAAAAATATGAAATTCAATAATAATATTTATAATTTATTTACTTCATTAAAACAAAATAAGTTTGATCTTTAAAATTTTACACTAAATAATTCTACACGGAAAAAAAGGAACTGTAATAAATAAAGTTTGATGTCTAATAATTATCATATTTTTAGTGATTAATATAAATTCAAATAGTAATATTGTGATTTCAACATTTAAAAAATAATAATTATAAATCGAATGTTAAAATATACAGTTCATTTAGATAAAATTATCATTTAAAACTATAAAAAAGACAAAGTAAACACTAAAAAAATTAAACTTTAAAGTTTAACAGCCAAAACTTAAATATCTATCGTTTGTAAAGTAAGAAATTAAAGTCTCAAACAATAAAAATATAGAGGATACAAAATACTAAATTTAGTTAGAACGTTATTTTGTAAAGTCCTCTAATTAAGAAACTTTACCAGGAGTTGTTTTTAAATTTTAATATTAGTCAACAGTCAAATTTAATGATATAAACGGGAATAAATAAATTTTCACGGATATTTATTATTAAAGCAAATATTAAATATTCCCACTGAAATCAGTAAAGATTGACTATATGAAACTGTACATTATACTTCGTCAATTTGTAAAAAGTATGTGTCAGCCTCAGCAAATTTTATTGTTTGATGCAGTAAAATTTCATGCGCTACCGTCATCCATTTAAATACGGAAATAACTTTCGATTCTCATACGCATGCTGTGGCCGAGCGCTCTAAGTGCCAGGGACTGGACTCTGTTCACGTAAGGTCGGCGGTTCGAGCCCGAGAGTCGGCTGAGATTTTTCTGATGATTTTTCATATAAAAATTCGAACAACTACATACTGTACCCAACTGAATCAGTTATTCAAAATACAAACAAGGATACAATCAATTAGATGCACAACGATGAGAAAACAGACAATGGAAGAAGGGAGAAGGAAGGGGGTGAAATCAGAAACCCGAATAAACCTTGAACTACGACAGCAAACGGTAAAAGCCGGAAATAAATAATTCAAAATAAAAAAATAGAAAATAGAAAAAAAAATATATATATATATATATTTTTATTATTTGAAACAATAAAAATGAGGGTTTAGAACAAAAATTATTACTACGGTAGCATAAGAAAAAGTAACGATCGACTATAAAATTAAATACATCGACTTAGAGATTTTTATTGTTTGAAACTTTAAAATTTACGGTTTAAGTTTTAATTTTTACTATCGTCAGTCTAAAAAATATCATCCTGCCATTGAAACTATACAATTCAAAATAATAATTTTTACTATTTGAAATGTTAAAAACTATATCTTTACCCTATACTTTTTTTCTTTGAGCATAAGTATATTTTAACAGATCACTCATATATTTTAACCTTATACTTTATAATAAATAACAAAATCGCACCCGGGCGCCGCATTACTATTTGAAACAATAAAAAGTATTGATAATTCGGGTGAATTTTAACATTTCTTTTTTTCCGTGTAAGTTCAAATAACTCCAAAAAATATATCTGATAAATTATTTGAGCTCATAATACAACAAATTCTACATAAAAAATGTGATCGACTTACTTATTGTCGATTGACAATTTTTTGCTTTTCAATTTTGATTTTACAAAGATGTTTGAAAAGATTCATAATTATTCAATTTTTTTGATCAAATAATAATCATTGATCATATACTTTTTCAAAATAATATAACACATGCATGTTTTTTAACTTTACATAATTTTTTTGCTATTATAGTTGAAAACACTGATTTTCAGTCAATCTTATGCTGTTAATTCATAATAACGTTTTGAAGACCAATTCCAAAAATTTATAATAAAGCCCAAAATTTCAGTGCTTAATTAACAAAAGGCTTATATTACAACTTTGATTTGAAAATTTCAGGGGAGGAACATCTAGTATGTTAATACGCTTTAAAATATACATGCACGCGAGGATGATTCAACGAACATTTGGGAGCAACGCACACACGAGTCTGAATTTAGTAATGACCAACCGATTGTACATCGGTTGCACGTAATTCAATGCTAATGATGGGGTGGCGGTGATGTAAAGCGCTGTGAATACCGTAACGTGTGTTTAATCTTTTGAAAAATATACCTTTATCATAGAATTATCGTATGAATAACAAGTATATGTATATTTTATCAATAGTCGTTATTAAGGAGAAAAAAAAATTCTTTTAAAACAAATATATTATTTAATGATAGTTCAATGAATTTACTCAAAACCCTCTACTTCAAAGTTGGAAATTTTGTGTTAAATCTAAAATAAATTGTTTGTTCTAAACGGTACACATAAATTTTTCTGTTAATTCAACACATTGCGTTTCTGTCGATCTTTAACACAAATTTTATGATAAATAATTGAACACATAGAATCTGTTATTTCGACATTTCTTTGTGTAAATTTAACAGATTTTTCGGGTTAAAATTAACTAATAAATATAAGCATCACCAAACCAACTTAAGTATACGGATCTAACCTCAGTCGAACTTATGCCAATTTAGCAGACAATTTGTTCGGTTTTCTGTGATTTTTATGAAAAACAGAGCTATGAATTATTCTTTTGTAGAACTAAAATCCAAAAATCATTAAGCCTGATCATAAAAATTTGAAAGTTATCTATGATTATATTTAACTGTAAATTAATTGTAATCCAAGTTTCCTAGCAGACAATGCTGCTAAAATACTATACTTGGTTATAGTAATGAAGAAACGCACGGGAATCCCGGAAATTTTTTTGCTAAACAACACAAATTTGGTGTTAATTTTCAAATAACATAAGAAATGTGTTACGTTCGAGACTTTCCGATCATTAAACATAAAAAATCTATTAAGGGGGTTCCCCACAGTAAGGATCTGTTTTTTAGCGTTTTTTTTTTTTTTTTTGACGACCAATGAAAAGATAGAACTTCGAGTTTTCATTTATTAATTAATATTTAAAGAATATGTAAAATAAATTTCAAATAAAAATCTTCATTGCAACGTAAGTTGTACCGCTCTGAAGACACCCGCCTCGAAAAAAAAAATACGCTCACTTTCTCCACGATTCCGGCTCATCGGCTTCGATGATGATTGGCTATGCGATTGACGACGAGATTTTAAAACATAAATTGAAAAAAATATGTTAGAAACAATATACCTACGTTTGCACGTGAAACATGTGTACTAGAAAATGTAATTTTTTAAATAATAAATTAATCCACGAGATTGATAACAATATTTGTTTAAAACCAAGATTCAAGTTTTAAAATTACAAAAGGATAAGATTTAATAATCCCTTGTCATTAGCTTGGTGAAATTACAGGATGATTTCCTCACACATACCCAAATTGTAATTTTACGGTGGAACGCTATTTTTATTATAATAAATGATAATGATAATAAGTACACGGTTGAGAATAATTCTTATATTTATTTCCGGATGAAAATTAATCCATATATATCAAGATCTTTTCAATGATGGTTCTACTCATAAATCTAAATATAGGAATTATACGCGAGTCTCGTGAAACCTATTATTATATTCAATTCAGGAATTTTCGGAACATCTGGTTGAATTTTATAAATTAAATTGTTATAGGTGTGAGATTTATTAGATGATTCATTTGGGCGATTTTTTTTTTTTAATTTGAAATATTAATATAATAAATATTAAATTTAAGTACATACAAAATCACAAGATTATTTATATATGACATATAAAATTAGAATAAAACTTTCTCTTGTGCATTTCAACAAATTTTCTCCAAGTATGTAATAATTACGATTCCATAAAAGACTAATTTCCTTTGTTTATAGTTGAGACTATAATAAGGTGTTCGTTCTGTGATAGTCCATTTCAAAAGTATTTTGGGCAAAAATTTTGTATGCTCGAGAATTTACCAATTGATCTGTTACACATAGAAAACCTTACGTAAAATACGTCGGCCTACTTTCAATTTTTTTTAGACCTAATTATCGGTCATATTTACCCTAACCGTTTTTCAGTCACTTTTGGGCTGAGAAAAAATTTAAATATTGTTTTGGTTTAAAATTTTTTCACCCAGGTACTTTAAAATGTAAGTAAAAAGGAAGAAAACTGGGAATATAAAATTATAGTAATATCTCTAAAAGAAAATATATTATTAGAACTTTAATATTACGAGTAATAGAAAGTCTGATATGACGAGTTATGATAAATAATAATTATTTTTTCAATATAGATTTCATATTTGATTTCTTCATCGAATGTTTCCAAAATTAAATTTCTTGTTTTTGTTTATTATATTTTAATATTATCATTTTAAATAAACATAATAATTTAATTTTTGGTTCTTTCTTGCTTACACATTTATCAAGATGATTAATTATTTTTAACATAAATTTCATAGATCATTTTGACATTTTAAAGAAGTAGTGTACAAATAAACATGAGGTCATATCTATTGTATAATTGTCGACGCACATGCTATATATAAGATGTTATGTGCTGAAAACTAAAATATAGTAGATGGATTTACAATTTGAAAAAAAAATTATTCTTTTAATAAAAATTATTCGTAGTTTATGATTTGTATATTAAAAAAAACAGCGAAATTAATAAATAACTTTTTTTTCGACTTTATGAAATGGATTTTTTATTTTTCTTATAGTTTAATATTTAATTCTGCGTGTGTATAAATATAACTTTACGAAAATATTTATTTTTTGCAATATATATATTGCATCTATAATTTTTAAAGTAGATGGAAGAAGACATGTGAAATCATCTTTATTCAAGACACTGAAGGCAGGTCAAAGATGCGTCATCATAAAAAAAAAAATAATAATACAACAAATGTAAGATGAAACCTAAAAAGAATAGAAATCGTGCTGAGCTTTTATTCTGCACAGGAAGTTAGCAATTAAAAAGGCCACTTCGTGACCTTATCACTTCACTCGTTTGCTCGTTTTTATGAGTAATAACTTTTCACAAGGAAAAATATATAAGTTAAGAAATCGTAATTATCATGAAAACGTGCTTTTTTAAAGTTTGAAAATTTTATTCCCTTGTCAAAGTTTAATTTCTATCATTATTATGAAAATGATTAAAGAAAAAGTTAAAATGAGTCAAGAAAGAAGATTATATTATCAGAATTATTGCAAGTTGAACGTTCACATCTAAGTTGATCAGACTATGGTCGACCTACAGTACATTCAATATTATAGCAGAATTTTTCAATACATACAATATTTAATAAAAGCAAATCAATGCATAAATTATTAAACTTTACTCGTTATGTCATTGTTTTTCACAATACAAAACTTTTATTTATTGATTAGACATAAAAATCCCTACATTAAATTCATACCTCGACTTTCCCAACCGTTATTCCGTGAACTAAACTTAAACTATGAGGCATCAGATTATTCGGGGTCGACGATGAGAAATAAAGCGTTAAATTTTGGTAAACCGCACCCCTTATATCTACACGACTTCGATCCCCTCGATATATTCTTTTCATTCAAAATATATTCATAAACTGCATTGATTTTTTCAAGGTTGAATTTTTTTTAATTCTATTTTTTGCCATAAAAAGTAAATTTCAAATACAACCCTGAAAGTGAGTTGATACAATCCAAATGTTTCCTATCGATTATTCAATTCAATTTCTTTTTTTTAACAGATTATAAATTAATTTTATTTAACTCTTCTGTAAACGTTATAGTTATGTCATCAATATTTATCATATAAACATACACTGTAAAAAATTCCGAGTCCACAGTGTGCTGTCAATGATTTGGTGTAAAAATTTTTAACGCCGACGGCGGAAAAGTTACACGACGCAGTGTTAAATTTTTGGCAGTGAAAATTAGAACGATCACATCACCAACGGTGTAAATGTTACTTTGATCAACACAATAAAACTAAGTTCTCATTTGGGCGAGATAATAAAAAAAATCGGTCTGTCGGTTGACCCTGCGGGCCAGCCCCAAAACTTCCCGCCCATTTCGAGCTCCTTGAGCTCGAAAAATTGTTGTGGATACATTTTCGAACTCTTCGAGCTCGAAAATACTTTTGTATGCGTTTATTTTCGAAAAATAACGTTTTTTACCATTTTTTCTACAACGATATCTCTCGAACGAATAAACCGATTGAGACGTTTAAGGTGGCAATCGACGCGTTTTATTGAGTTCTACAACTGATCAAATTTTGAAATTGATTTATCGAGTCGTTTTTGAGAAATTTTCAAAATACTAAAAAAAAATTTTTTTTTTAATTCTTTCGTTAACGGTTTCTCTCGAATAAATAAACCGATTTTGATTTTGAGGCGGCATTCGACGCGGCTTACAAAGTTGAAGAGCTGATTCGATTTTGGGATTAATCCATTCAGCGAATTAAAAGTTATTCAAAAAAAACATTTTTGAAAAAATTTTATTTTTGAAATATCTCCGAACGTACCCGACCAATTAAGCTCAAATTTTCAGTGTTTATAGTAAATAAAAAGCCGCGTCGAATGACACCTTAAAGTTTAAAATCGGTTCATCCGTTCAAAAGTTACAGAATATTTACATCCGTACGTACGTACGTATACGTATACATACATACATACATACACTCGGACATCATCGTGAAATTAGTCAGAATAGCTTCCTAGGACCTCAAAACGTCGACATCTGTAGGAATTTCGATTTTCACAAATCGGACTGAAACCAATAACTTCCCGAATTTTTGAAAATTTGCAATTTTCTTAGCGGGAAGTTAAAAAATGATTTTGTAGAAAATTTTATTCTAAGTTTTAATTTTTAATTAATATCATCTCAAACAAAAATACTCATGTTAATTGAATCGTTAATTTATCAACTTCGAACCATAAAATACCTTACAAAGGTCCTACAAATATCAATGGTAAAAGTTTATGCATATTGATAGTTTTCGATTAAGTTATATTTTATTAGCGAATACAATGTTACTTGTAATGAGTAATTTTTTCAGTTGAAAATACTTGAGATTATATTTTTTTATTGGTTTAGTTATTGTCCAATTCAATTTTCTTTATTAAATCGTCGAATTTAGTAATTACCGAACCATTAATAATTCTGATTGATAAAAGCTTAAATCTCCACATGATTCTAAATAATTTTTGTCGAAAAAATAGACAATAATATGTGTTATTATTGGGAAGCATACATTTAAGCGTAGTTCATTCTGATCAATGAAATCATGAATAATACTAAAGGAATCTATTAATAATAAACTTAAACTATAAATACCAAACATTACAATTTTAGCAAAAACAAATTTTTTTTTACGTGAAACCAATCTCACTATAAATCAGAAAAAATATTACACCGTATGTAAAAAATTTTTTTTTTTAAATTATTATAAATATTTTTCATCTTTACTTCAAAGCGATTAATAAAAGGAACAATAAAAAAATGATCATTTATGCAAATAAAATTATAAAAGAATATGAAAACTAAACAAATCATTTATTAAATTTTTTTTTTATCGTTCTTGTATTCACTTGTAGCAACACGTCATGGAATATAATCCCTGATGATCGGTAATCTGATTATAATCCTCAAACGATTGTTGTGTTACTTGTCGGGGCATTTTCGAAGAGGGGTCACAGATTGAGTATAATATTGTATTGTAAATGTACACATAAATGCACCGTCGCGATTCTGTATGCACTACACTAGTTTTGTACACCTATATTTGGATTTGGATTTGAGCACGTTTTATCATCCCTCGAGCAATCTCTCTATACATAACAAATACAACAGAGAAGAGACTCGGAAATGTTTTTGTATGTATATTTATATACATCTATAGACGTATAGAACAAGAGAGAGCGAGAGAGAAAGTGAAAGAGAGAATAAAAAAAAAGAACAAGAAGGAAACGAACATTCCGACCCAGTGATTTAGTGGTCAAGGAAGGCCATAAGCTTTCTGAGGGGTGACACGCATGATTTCTTTACCACGTGGGCGGAACACAGATCACATTAATGTAGGAAAATCTTCCATTACAAGTGCTAGCACGTTGACATCGATGTGTGACGTGATGTGTCACTAAACCAATTTTCATTCTGAAATCATCTATAATTTGTTGTATTAATTTTTAAAAGTTACGTATTTTTAGAAGTTAAATATTTTCATGATTCGAAACACTATTTACTAATAATCAATGTAATTTAATATTTTGATCTCGGAAATTTTTCAACGTTTTTCAGTTCAAATAAATAAGTTAAATTTGTCTTTTTTGACTTGAATTTATGTCATTTAAGCCAAAACCAAGTTAAATTTGACTTAGATAGCTACTAAATAGGTCGAATTAACCAAAATCAAGTCAAATCAAATTATTATTTCATCCGTTTTTGATTTGCTTTTAGCTAACTTGACTTATTGAATATCCATTTAAGTCAAAAAAGTCAAAGTTGCCTTGGTTTTGTCTTAGTTAGCTTAAATTTGTCAAAAAAATTAAATCAAGTTACTATTTTGACCCGGGTTATTAAAGGAAATTTTCTCAACACGAAAGCATTAAATAAATGTGCCCAAGGAAATATTTTAAGCACAAAGATAATATTTTTTTGATTCAAATATTTATTTTAAACAATTATGTACTTTACTAAAAGAATAATTTGGCCTAAAAAGTAAGGCTCGACCCCGGTAAAAATATTTAGCCGAAAATACGCCGAAACAGGTCGATAAATTGAGTCGGCCTATTTTCGTTTTTGCAGAATTTATTATCGGGCATTTATCAGCTTAGCCAATTTAAAATTTTGTGTTCACTAACTACTGGGCTTTTTGTCGGCCTATTCGCCAGGTTTCAACAAATAAAATATCGACTACTGTACTTCCGATAATAATTTTGGTTTTACCGCAAAAAATGTGTGAATTTTCAAACTTCTGTACTATAACTTTTCGAAATTATTTTTACGTTATTTTATTTAATTTATTCTACATTACCAATGTTGTTTGTTAAGTCAAATAAGCTAATGAGAAATTTAATAAAAAAGTTATTTTTGTAGGTAAAAATAGGTAGAGGTTCACTTTTAGACCTTTTTGATCAGTCTAACCCTTAAAGTCATTATCAATATTAAAATTGATATTTTTTATGATCATCTTGCATTAAAATCTTCAATAGCTTAAAAAAATAAAAAAACTCAGCCAGATGGCTGATTCAATTTCTAATCTGAACGTCAAGGGGCAGTAGAGTAAGGAGCGTTGAATATTGTCTGCTTTTATTAAACTTGATTTAATATTAAGTCGTCTGTTCTTGATTAATCTCCAGCTCAACTGTAGGTATAGTATCTTATGACGTAGTTTTGACTCGTGCTGATTCTTAACATTTTTATCTCACTCTTTTTTTTTTTTTTACACTATCGTCTATCGACTGAATTGTAGAGAGTTTTAATTACATATAATATTTTAAAACTTCTACTTTGTTATTATATGTATCAGGTTTTAAAACAAAGAAAAGATATTTATTCGTAAGTGTATATTTAAGTGAATGTAATTTTAATCTTAAGCACACTTTCAATTTGAAAACATATGAGGTTGTTATAAATAAAAAAATTAAAATATATTATTGTCTTTTGTTTACAAGATAGGAATGAATTCATTTGTAAATATAAACCGCAGATAAGTTATGATCTACCGGCTTATCTTCTCTGCAAAAGTAAAATAAAAAAATAAAGTATGTAGAAACGAAAAAAGGTAAACTTGTTCTATGAACAACAATAATAGTAGAACAAAGCCTAACATAAGTATATTTATTAAAAAAAAAAAAGGATTTGTATTTTGTTTATAGACAATATCGGACTTCCCGTTGGGCAGTACAGCATTCGGAAAAATGAAATGTGGACATATAAAATTTAATAATTTGTATACTTTGTCATTAACTAAAATAAAGTACTAGACGTCCAAAAATGAAGCGGTGGCCAGAAATAGTATTTCTACCCTATACTTCAATAAAATATTTAGAAAAGATCGACTAATTTTAAAAATCTCTATAAAATATCACATCTATACTAAAATATCTCAATAAACTATGATCTATAAAAATAAATACATTTTACCACGTGCTCATAATGACGAATAAATTTATGTTTCAAATAACAATTGTTGGAGTAAATGATATACTACCCGACAGGAATTATTTTTCGATATCATACGTAAAACGACAATATAAACTGTCAACAGAGTAAGGATTGCAATCTTTCAATTCAATATACATATATAAATGTTTCCATATATTTATATATTCTAAATGTATTCACAGAAGCTTCATACGTCACTGTCACAAGAATCACGATGTGAAAATTTAATTACATACTGAATTAAAAGTTCAATACTCTTTTGTTTTAAGATTCATCCGGCAATAATTTATTCGCGTTTTTTTTTTTTTTTTTTTTTTTTTAAATATAATAATTTATAAACAGTTGTTAATAGTCAGAAGTATGTCCAAATGATCATGATAATTCTTTTTAAATAACTCTTTAAATATGTAATTTCATACTTGAATCAACATGACAACCGACAATAACATGTTGGTAACCCAAGCGTAAGTCCATGATTTTTGATAATCAATTGCGTGATAGAGAATCCGTTTACGTATTCACAGTAGCACCATTCACTTCACTCAATAACACAAAAAAAAGAGAGAGAGAAAGAGAGAAAAAGATAGTAATGCTATGTTTAATATTAGCGGGCACTTGAGAACATGCGAATCGTGGAATGAAAGGCGGAGAAACGAAAAAAAAATTCAAGAGAAGAACAGGAAGACGATCGTGAGACGGAAGTACGGCCAGATGGAGGATTTTCTGGAGTACGATTATATACGAGCATATATAACCACTTGTTCATTCTAAATGTATAAATATATATAAAAAGTAAAATACCCGTGATACAGTAAATCAATTTAGTTTTACATGTCGGTAGAATATTTAAAAAATAACATCACCAGCTAAGATATTATAAATCATTTTTGAGACTGAGTTAGGACAAACATTATTAAATTATATACTGATGTTGGAAAAAAAAATTTGCGATAACCAACTATCCCTGCGAGTGAGACCAAAAACTTTATCTACGCATAATAAGTTTTTATTATTACGAATATGTCTGGGAGATCATCGGGCTTAAAAATATTTCTTCTTGTATGAATCTTAAAAAGACAAGAATGTTCTTAAAAATAAAAATAACTACATATTTTTATAAATTTTTCAATCATTATATTTCTTAAAAAGATTGAACTATAATCGTTTAATTGATCTTTATAATTTAAAATGAGATCTATAGACCTTATTGAGAGATTCATTCGATTGATATACGTGACCCATTCAAATTTGCTTGAAAATATAGATTTCATAAGTTAAAATTTTCGAAGTATATTATTTTTTGGTTCACAATAACTTTAAAAGAAATTTTTCACCTCAAATATTATGATTGCCAAATTTTATTTTATAATAATTTAAAATCCACTATCTAAAAAATTCATATAAAATCTATACAGAAAACATCATAGTAATCTATGGATTCATATGAATTTCTGTGGAAATCCATGGAAAAGCATGAGATCCTATACTGCCATGCTTAGATAAAAGTCAGCTTTTACGCTCTGATAACCATTTTGATCGCAAGTTGACGGAAATCTACAACCGGGATAAGATGTCAAGTTGACTGCAAAAACTTGATGATGCAAACAGTTGACGGTAACTTTTAGTCAATTTGGAAGTAAAATTTTGCTCATTCTAGTTTTTTCTCGTAACTTGCTGACAGATTTTTGATGACAAACTATGGCTGTCGGAGTGAAAAAGGTAGTAACCTATACAATAGCACGCGAGTTATTGCCTTTTTCGAAAAACCCTTGATGCCTTTTACCGATGCACAAAAGTATGGGAATAAAAACCCATGGAATTCTATAGTAATCCATAGGGATCCAGCCGAATAAGTTATAAGAGTCTATGGAAATCCATATAAATTTTTATATGAAATTTTTAGAGTCATAAGCTTTTTCTTGAATTATTTAATGATAAAACAAAATAATCGTTTGATTAGAATAATTATGTTAGTAAAAAAAAAATTGTAGCGTTATTCTATCTATATCTTACACCTGAATGTTGATTTTTTCCAGAAAAACGATAAACACAAAACAAATAATCTGAAAAACGGTTGACCTTGTGGACTAACTTTTAAATTTCCCGCTCAGAGAGCTCAATAATGTAATCATTTCTAAATTTTTGAGATTGTCGAGCTTGGACAAAACGAAATACATTTCGCTAAACAAAAGTAATTTTTGTCTGCATTAATTAAAAGTTGAGACAAATCAGTCGAGCGGTTTACAAGCTACACAACAAAAACCAAAAAAAAAAAAAAAATTATGTTCATTTTTAAGTTTTAATGAGCCCTTTCGATCGCCACAAAGAACATTCAAATCGGTTTATTCGTTCTAAAGATATCGCGAGAAAACACACACATACACACACTCAGACATGATTCTAAAAATAGTCAGAATAACTTCCTAGGACCTCAAATCGTCAACATCTGACGAAAACTCGATTTTCGAAAATCGAGGTGAAACCAATAACTTCACTTTTTTTTGAAAATTTATAATTTTCATAGCAGGAAATTGATAAAAAACATGAATTTATTATACTGTATGAAAATAAAAAATTTTATATCTACCGCTTCTTTGAGAGTGAGTAAGACTCCTTTGAAGTGGTACCAAACCTCATCCGCATTTTACGGTAACGATTTGTTCGCTTCCTTGCGATTCCACCTTCTAACACTGGCATCCAAATTAACAGATTAAACAATTTTCACTTAACTATTATAACTTTCGATGCCACTATTAACCATAAGACTTATTTGAGTAACATTAAATTTTCATTTATAAAAAATTAAACACACAATAAAATTGAAAAAGTCACTCTGATTAAAAACAAATAGTTATTTTTATTGCACTTTAAAACTTGTATAAGAAATGACTGTGTCATATTGTTACTTGTTTTAAATTCAAAATAATAATTCCATGGAACTTTATTGGAAAGAAAAAATAAAACTTGAGCCAAAATTTTGACACATAAAAATGACTGACGGTTCTATTTTTAAACTGACAATAAATTGATTAACAGAAGAGGTGACACACGAGTTACGACTTGGTTTAGCTTGTCAGTTACAAGATGAATGAACGAATGAATGAATGAAGACAAAGAAAAAAAATAACTAAGTGCTAGAGTGTAGGCAACGACTAAATAAAAAGAACGGAACGTAAAAGTACACGAGATAAAATGTGGCAGAGAATCTAAAGCGTGTGTGCTTGCACGGACTGACAAAACGAATATGAAACTAAATGTACAGTATGGGTCGCTGGTTGGATTGGGACCGAGGGGCTAGGAAGGGCATTATGACGTGTGGTGGAGTACATTGGGATAGCGACACCAAAACCTCAGTGGAGAGGGTAAAAATGATGAGGGGTGGGATGCATGAAACGGAATATATGTACAAGAATGAACATAATACTACAGTGCATCCCCCGTGAATTTTGACCCCACGCATTTAAGTTGCGTGAGTATATATGTTATATGAGATACAAAAAAAAAGATGGGATGATTGTAAAAGAAGGGGCGAAGTGAGAGGTAGGAAAATAAAATGATCGTAGGCTGGGTGACAAGTTACTTCAAACCTCAACAGTAATTATGTATCTTGTCTTACACACTCGCGATAAATTTAAATACCAATTTTTATATTTCATAAATATTTATAATCTATTAATTTATTTAGTTATTTTTAGAATCTATATACATATATAAATTTAGTTATAGTTTTCGATTATATATAATAGTTATATTTATCATGATCTCTGCCGTGAAATTTTTAAAAAGGGACTAATTTCGGGATAGATTTGAATACCTCTAGTTTAACAATAATTATTCTTTCCATCTTGTAAAATTAGTTGTTAATTGAGTTGAAGTTTGGAGAAATAACGACAAAATTTTTCGTATTATTAGCAACACATTTTATTGAACAACGTGCCAATGTTAGCTACTAACGTTTTTTTCATAAGCAGTTTTTAATGTTAATTCAAAAAAACCAAATAATATAATTAGACAGATAACTGATGAATATATTGATAATTTAAATTTATAAAAAAATATTTAATTGTAATAGAGTTGATGTTCTTGGCTATTCAACAAGTGAATAGAGGTTAGATCACGGTCCATAGTCGAGGTTACCATAATTGGATTTCGATAGAGTGACGGTGAAAGTGCAATAAGTCTCTTGACAGAGCATGTATACATTCAATTTAAATGGTTATGTGGTAAATAAGAATTTAAGAGAGATATAGAGAAATATATATGTTGGACGTAAGCTTCTATCTTATAACCAGAAGAACAATTTAGTTTTTATTTGTGATTTGCAAATTTAATTTATTGTTTGATTCTTGTATTTATCTAGAAAAAATTTTTATTTCATTTTTGAAACGCTCGTTGCTTTAAATTATTCCATGTGGTCTCACTGTTGATTGATAACGACAAACACGGAAAAAATTACAATTGCATTCAGAACTTGAGCATTGCATGTACAATTGCGAGATTATAAATTCATTATATTTTGTACTCATAATGAAAGTTTAACATTCACAAATGTATTTGCGACATGCACATGAGATTTATGTTCATACTGTCTCAATTAATTCAATTCAAAAATTGTTTGTGACATCGGTTAAATAAAATTTTTCTATCACTAAAGAAAATTCTCATTAAATATCATGAACGTTATAATCATCATATTATTATGTGGAGTTATTTATTAAATTGTGAACTGATACCAGGATAACAAATAACAAAAATAAAGATTTCACACGTAATTATATATTATAAGCTGTCTATCCTTGACTTAATGCATATAAAAATGTCTAAACTTAACACGTACCTGACTATTAACTATTTCTATTAAAAAAAGTAGAATTCCATTAACTCGAAACTTCCCCTCAATCTTGACCCTCACTACGAGCTACGTTGTCTTCCACCCGATGCTTGATATTTGTATGTGTCTGTGTATTTTTAAATATGAACCATTCATGTAGATGCAAGGGCGCATGCGTGTTATTCAATCTTTAAAGAAGAAGGAGTATTCGATAAATCGGAATTCCCAGGAAATTTCTACTTCTCTGTAGACTGGACTAATTGTCCAAATTACATAATAGAATTTTACTGTGATATTATTTTAACAAATTGAAATATCAAACTTCTAATTTCATCTGCTGATATTATTCTTTGATAGATTTAAATATATTGAATACTATTATTATAGCATATTAAAAAAAAAATAGTACATTACGTAGCAAGGGTTTAAAAAAGACGATTTCAGTCAAGGATGAGTTTAAACTATCTTGTTTTGTCACGTGCCGTACATTATAGCTTTTGTCATAATCTGCATTGATTCTTACTTAAACTTCAATGTTTGAAACTAGTCGAAACGTGGCAATTCAAGATCAATAACGCATATAGAAACTCGACCTAGTTGATTATAGTTGAATTTGCAAGAAAATGCAATTCAGGTATCCCCAGTTTTATAGTAAAATGTTCGTATTCAGTAGTGACACTTAATCATACAATTAGAAGGATATATGACGATTCTGAAGTTTACAATAAATTAATGTGATTCTGACAAGACTAAAATTAAGTCAGAAACCAATTTAGCTCCAAAAATCAGAGGTTTTTTTCTCTAGAAATGAAGCTGATGAATTTCAACCTGCTAATAAATCGCATTGATCAGAAATTGGATTGTTTTGACTAGTTGAACAGGCATCGAAACGAGTACGTATATTAATAAGATATTCAAGCTCGAAGAACTCGTAAACAGCAACACGATGTATACAAGAATTTATTGCTCCCCCCCCCCTTGGCAATAGTCCACAGGGTAGTAATTGTTAATGCTTATTTTCGGAATATAAATTGAATATTTATCAGATCCAATTATTAAGAAGTAAAAAAAAAGAAAACTTTAAAAAAATTTATAGAAACATAGTGAATAAATAGTAACATTTAGGAAATATTTAATCCGATGATTCATAGATGCGTAATAAAGAGTAACTTCCAAAGCCAAGTATGGGTGATCAGGGATTTATAAGGGGGTGAGTCGAAGATTGATACCCTCGTTTCAGTTGTCATAAATTAATGTGCTAGTCATCGTAGTATAAAATCGTTGATAGATGCTAGTACAGAATATTGATTATTGTGCTAAAGATTATTCAGTTACATATTCAATTCTTTTTAACAGTATGGAAATTGATTTTAATCCCATGTAAAAATATTAAAATATACACAGCATAAATTATTTACTTCCCCTATCCAAGAAATAATATAATCCAATATTATCTGTGGGATCGATTGTCGTGTGATCACTTGTCGGGGATCAGTTGTCATGGAACCATATATATATATTGTTTTTTTACATTAAATCATAAAAAACAAAATACTTTCTGTAAAGGTTAATAAACTTTATAGGAATCCCTATATCCTATCATAAATCATAAACAAAAAAACTACATTTTAAATCCCAGAGTAAACGACAAATATAATAGACATGATTAAATTTAATAAATTTCCAAATCTTTTCTCAAAAGAGGACAAGGGAAGATGGTTTGGATTAACAAATGGGAGTCAGTGATTTAGAGGCCGCTTTCTTTCCCATAGCACTGGAGTGTCTCCCCTACACGTCAATATGATGTAAGCTTATGCAATAGCTGAAGAAGAGAAAAACCGATGAACGTGTGTCCTTTGATGTATGAAAGCATATGTGCAGTGTTCATCAACAACAATGTGCCGTGAATTTAGAGTCAGATTGATTGGTTAGCTACCTGCGGGTTCACCAGACTTTTTATTGTATATTCGAAATATATATGAAGTATTCTATGTCAAATTGACCACTTTTCAGCCTTGAATTTTTTTATTTTACTGAATATCTTACGTTTGTTAACTCTATTATATCATTTTATTGCGACTTTTCGAATTTTTTCGAACAGGCGAAAGTTACTTTTATATTTAAAAAAAAAATTTTTATCTTTTCTTTGAACGCAAATAACCCGCACGCAAAAAGTATATATCCGGGATATATACGGGCAAAATTGAATATATGTCTCATATATGCGACATATATTCAGATTTGCCCGAATATATCCCGGATATATATTTTTTTTGCGTACGGGAATTTCACGAAAAATTAACTGAATGTGACTTTCGTTTCAATTTATTCGCTTGAAGTTACACTTTTTACAAAATTCACAAAAGCATTCAATGCTATCACGTATCAAACTATTTAGTTTTCGAAAAATGTATTAATTTTTTAAAGATCACTTTTTTTATTTTTTTTTTATTCGAAAAGAGTGAGTTAATTCATTTTTCATAGATCAAACTAATAACACAATTAATACTTTGAATAAGTAGACTTAAAAAAAATTTGATATACTTGTAAGTTTGCAGATCGATAATAAAAGTTAAATAAAAATGCCATCTGGCAGCCAGAATGGAAGGTAGATTTTTCGAAAGTTTTCAGCGCCTCCATGACTTTCCGCTAGCTTGCGCTTAGTTTAAAACGAAGCCGGTCCTTATTTATTCATACTAAGGTTAAAGCCAATTTTTTAAGGTCAGTTTTTCAATCCGTGATTCAAATATTATTAATATACTTATGTATCTATAAGTAAATGTACAAGTAATATTAAGTATTACTAAAATCTCGGATTGACAAATTAGCTTTGAGTAAACATGGTTAGAAACGAAAATCTGCGTACGTAATATAATACATATTGATGAAAACTTTCAATCAAGTATTGATAACAAACTTAAAAACAAATAAATAATTCATGAGATATTATGAAAACTTATTCGCAAAAATTATTTTAAACAAAGCAATTTTCGGGATGTTTGGAAATTTATAACTCGAATCTAAGCTCAATACCAAAATTGAAATTTTCAGGGCTTTTTAAGGATATTACAAAGCAACTTTCCTAAAAATTTGAAGCAAATCGAAATTCCGAGAAAGAAGTAATAGTTATCTAAAAATACCGATTTTTGAAAAATTGATCGGCTTTGTATGGCCATTCATACACGAAATCGAAGCAATAAAGGAAAATTACAGTAGATACCAAAAGAATACACTTACACAACAAATATCAGCTGTTATTTATCCTTCTACTCTGAGAACTGTAGATTTGAAAAGATTAAAAAAAAAAGGAAAATTTGGCTAATTGAGTGGTTTAATTAAAAGCTTCCAACTAAGCCGAATATTAATTTAGAGCGAATATCTATTTTTGCCTTGAAAGTAGTGTGTACACAGAGAAAAATGCCGCCAAAAAAATATCTCTAAGTTATATATAGAAACTGAGATACAAGTTTTTAAATATAACCAATAAATTAACATGTAAATTTTTCAACGAACAGTATTTTTGAACTCTACTCAACGAATTATGATAGGTTATGACAAAATTTTTTGAAAAATTGACCATAAGAGAAATACAATACCTAGATTTTTAAAAAAATCTATCCGAAAAGAAACAAAACAAGTTTAATGACAAGTGAGATTAAATTTAAACGTGATAATAAAAAAAATAAAAAAAGATAATAGTAATGTATCTTCGTCATGCGTATACACATATCTTCCCTAAGTTAACGGCTAATTTATAGTATAGTTTTGACAAAGCTTGACGAATTTTGACGTTACTTTGACAGTCCCCTGTTTATTGCTGCTTTGTTCGATAAAATGTATTCAAAAAATTAAAAAAGTGGATTCGTTTCACATCGTCGAAAACGAACAATTGACATAAAAAAATGGCAAACTGAACAACTTCAATAAATTTATATATATACGAAATATTAATTTACTTTTGTATGTATGAAATATTAAATCTAATATTTTTAATGATATCCAAAAATAATACTTTGGTTATAATAGCGTCAAAATAATAAATATATGCTATAACATGTATAAGAAGAAAGATTAACAAACAAAATAATTATATATTGTAACCAATCCTATATAGAAAAAAAAAAATTGACACCAAATCTGTTATTATAAAACTGTATAGATATATATATGAAAGTGAAACTTTTAAATACAATGAATAAAAAGAAGGCCATCGAATACTGTGCAATGTTTTCCTATAGAATTACGGCTATTTAAAAAAAGGGTCGCCCTTTTTGATTCAATGTTCATTGAAATGGGAGTGAATTATCATTAAAAAGATTTGAGCAAGTAAAATATATATCAATCATTAAAAACCTAAGGTTAAATTTTTCATTTAACTAGTTGAGATTATAAATTTTCCAAAATTAATAATGTGAACAATCAAATTATTCGGGCTTATCTTGTAATTAGGACATTTATCTTACATTAATAATTTAGAAAATTTTAATTATTTAATAAAGAAATATTTAAAAAATTTGTTTTTATCAGTTTTATTGTCACACTGTAAAAAATAAGGTACTGACTTCAAACTCCCTAGGAGTTTGACGAATTTCCTCTTTAGTGAAACCAAATTCGTTCAAACCAACAAAAACTAGTTTGTCTCAAGAAAATCATTTTTATTGAATTAAAATCTCTACTCGATTATGAGAAATTGCTTAAGCGTTTATGAGAAAGTTTTTAAGTTTGACCGTAATTGAACTAACATTTGATTGAATAGTAAATTATATTTGAATTAAAGTTTGGATGTACTTGATTTAAAAATAAAAACTTGTTGAAGCAAACTTTTCAATTTTGAGAAATTTAACTGAAACTCTTGAAACGTTTGGTTTGACAACTTTGCATATTTCAATGAAATAAAAGTAGTTTCCTATAATACCGAACGTGTCGTGTCAACCAACGAGTTTCTTGGAGAGAGAATCCGATGAGGTTAAAGAAATAATTTCACGCACTCACATTAAAACTGAAAAATATTCGACAAGAATATAAATGTATTCGTTACAAAATATCGAACTATATTTGAATGAAAGTCTTTATGTTATCGATTCGATAAAAAAATTTATTTATAAAAAGAGTCACATATTTATCTCGTTTAGATCAATCTATAAGCAGTTGACTGTATATATCCATTCAATATGAAAACAAAGTACTAGAAGCACAACTAAACTAAAATTTTCCTGCTGGTTCCGTAGCGTAGCGGTAAGGTGTCTGACTCTCGCGCGTAAGGTACTGGGTTCGAATCCTCCGGATGGTGAAATTAAAATTATTTAATTTTTCACTAAAAACTGTGAGTATGTTAGGATGATTGGTAAAGTATAATTGATGTAATATAATAAAATAATGTAATTGTCCCAATACTTAATAAAAAAAAAAAATAATAATAATAATAATAATAAAAATAAAATCAAATCAAAAATAAATACATAAGAAAAAAAAAATTTTTTTTTAATAAATTATTAATAAGATAATTAAAGGCAATATTTATTTGATTCAGATTACTGTTTTTTTGGATCAATCCAATACAGCAATTTGAAATAATTAGATTTTTTATTGAATCAATTGCAAAGAGAGTTTCTACGGACCTAAAAAGATATTACTTTTAACACTAAAATTCATTTGCTTTAATAAAATTTTGACTTAACTGAAAATTCATACCTTCAATCACCTTACAATTTACTTTGAGTGAAATTTTTAACTTATTTATATAAAACAAAAATCATTATTGTATCAACAGCATAAATGACTTGAAATAATTTCTATTTTTTCTAACTGAAAAAAGTTATTGACTTATATCAAATACCATAGAGTTAGCTCAAACGATTCGGGATCTTCCCTCAAGAAACTCCTAGTTGGAGCAAAGTATACTGTCAAACGTAGAGGGCGGTAGACTCAATCGCTTGACGCGCTTGGCTGTATCCAAACGCACAGAGTACTTGAGCCAAACGAATCTGGTTTGATGTTAGGAATCTTTTTTTACAGTGTACGAATATTCAAATTGTTTTATTACACAGAGAAAACCAGTATCGACAATATTTTTGTAAAACATAAAAATCCGAATCTAATAATTGAAGAAAAATAAATGACTACATTTATTTGTTATTTATTTATTTTTTTTTTTTTTTTCAAGTCATAAATAAAAGACAAAATTTATATACAACTTTAGACTTATATTCAGATACATAAATTTAAATAATTAACTAATTTTCGTCTGTTCCTTTAATTTTGAATACCAAATGTTTAAGGTCCTTCAGTATTTTCATTTATTTTATGTTTTCTTGACATAATATTTTTTATTATCACAGTGACAAATAATGGTTTTAGGGGGTCTTTGGTGTCTTTTAATGTTTGACCGTAAGGAAATATATAGTCGTAGCCAATTATAAGAAACAGGAAATGTACGTCCGTAAGGGGTCTTCCTATAAACGTAAAATCATTCAAAAGAAAGTTAATTGTCGTCATGATCATCCTCAGAACACTTGACATTTATAATGATTAAATAATAACGCATGTTGTTTGATTTATCTGCGATAGTAAAAATAGATAAAATCAAATTCTTAATATAAGTAAAAATTTATTTAAATAATTGGTGTAATAAAGTACGAAGCTATAAAATAATAAGAAATTTTTAAATACTAAAAAAACAATAATCATTATTATTATTATTGTTATTATTAGTTATAAGCGTCGACTGTGCCAACTACAACACGCCAAGCCCGCCAAGCTCAAAGCCCATAAAGAGCATTCCCAGGTGTCTTCGTGGTCATTCTGGTCATTCGATTCTACCCGTAGGCGGTCGTTGTAAGGCGTGTACTATCTTCTTCTCCGTTCTATACCTGGTTTCTTTGCGTCGTATAATATGTATCTCTATCTTATACATTAATCTACAATGCTCGGTAAGGGGTGTCACGAGATTATTACTCGTACTCACGAGCACGTCAGGTCACTGGACACTTTATACGTTCTATTGCGTCATGTATGAACGAGAAAACGCTGGGGCAAATAGATAGAGGCATAAAATGGACTAACAGACATTGTCAGCTTTATACTTTTTTTTATCCTCATTGTCCTTCTGCCGTCATGACCTTTCTGGTTTTAGCCTGAATTGATAGCTTTGTGTTCGAGTATCTGCAACATATACTCAATAATAATGACCATTGTAAAACTAAGTGTTTTACGAACGCTAGTCACAAACATCTGAACGTTATTATACTGAAGTTTAAATAGATTTACTTGTAAACACTCAAAAAGCGATTATACAATTTATTTAAACAGAGAAAGTCTTCAGGGGTATAAAAATAATACACTTTAAAAAAATATTTTTTATAGATGGTATGGTTGTCACTAGAATATGGGTCTATTTATTAAATTTTCTCGACGAGAAACCCATAAATCAATGTCAATATTCATGTCTGATGTTTTAATAAATTACTACGTTAGGAATAAATCAAAGAGACTGATAGTCAAGTAGATCTAGAACTATTCATACCAACAACCTATTAGTATATATATATTCATACTTCTATAAATGATACACATATCTCTGGACTATAATCCCTTTCAAAAAGAGCATATGAAATGAAATAATTTCACTTTGCACTTTTACTAAATAAAGACTGGTATAATATTATGAAATTGTATAACTTTCCGCCGGATATGAGACGCCTTCTTCCTCTTTTAATTCTTTTCAAATCTTTAAATTCACTTGTAAAAAAACTGGTATATAATAAATGCAAACATTTACCAGGTGCACATGCTCACAGTTACCGGCTAAAAACCGGAACTCTTTAAATTGTCGTTTAAGTTTATTATGTAAAGATATCTTCATTAAATTCAATATTTGAAATAAATATTGAATCATATCCTAAAGCATTAAGAGGGAAGAGAAGATTGATATACAATGAATTTCTATCTCGAACCCGTCTTCTGAACTACCTTTAGTAGAAGCGGTTTACACATTGCTTTGCCACACATACCCTGAGTACAATATCATATGAGAGTTAGGTAACAGTAATAAGAATTAAACATTTTGCCAGACTAAAAGGACGAAGAAGTGGGCGTGGATGAAATTATCGTTAGGGACTACTTTGAAATCTTGTAAGATGTTTTTTTTTTTTTTTTCATACAACTCTGATTTTAAATTAAGTACCACCGTATTTCTTACTCACTTGAAATAAATCTTTTCTTTACTGGCCTATCGAGATTCTCCAGGACCTTTCCCGATCTTACGTTAAAGTACGCCTCCATACATTGTCAAACATACAACGAAATAAGTTTCAACAGAAGATTTTAACACTCGCAAAAGAACACTTTTTAATGTCCAGTGTATACGCTCGATATAAATGTTCAAAATTCTTATGGTAAAACGAACCGCGAAAACAGTATATTTTAAATTCAATATTCAATATATTAGGCGAATAGTCCTCTTGAGATAATTCTGAACGTTTTTTTTTTCCATGTGGCTCATACATGTATGTTTGCAAGAAAAAGTTGAATTTAGAAAATTAACTAGCAATAAATTATAATGTTTCGCAATATCTATACAATAGAACCGCGTTACAAAAGTTATAAATCAGATTGAAACTTGATTGTTTCCCCTATTATACTCAAATTTCCACGTACTTACGCATATAACAACAAGGGAAGTATGTATGGTGAAATAATATTCAAGGTAAAGAGTTGATTTATTTTAAGATTCGTTTTCTTTCATTTCAAAAAAGTATATTAATGGCATCACTCACGGTATTTAATTAGATTTTCGGAAATTCGCCTTTAGCTCGGCGAGACACTTACACACGTGCGGGTGGAATGTCCTTACTTTCCTTCCTTAGTGTGCAATATACCGTTATTCAACGCATGTATGCACAGAAAAAAAAGTTATCTTGAGTCAAGAAAATATTTTTGAAGACCACCGTTTTCGGGAACCAAGTCAAGATTTTCTTGAGCTAAGAGAATTTATCTTGGTCAGATAAAATTACTACTTTATCTGAGAAAGTTTAGGTCTCCAAAAAAATTTTCTTGAATTAAGAATATTTACCTTCAACCAAGAATTTTTTTTTTTTTCTGTGTGATTATCGCGTCTTATCATATCTGCCAAGCAAACCCTAAATGGCCATTTACCGATCGGTGGTTAATAATTTATCAGAAAGCAAATGGCTTCTTGTGTTCCTTAATAGCGTTTCATTATGGGGGTCATAAACGAACGCATTTGAATTAATAATCATGTTTCTCTGAAGTGCTTATCGAGCGCTCTGAAAAACAAACTCTATTATTATGACAAGAGCAAATAATCTCAACACTAAATGTATTTGGAATGAGTGATACAGCAATCAACCTAACAACTTCCATGACGGGATAGTCGTATTCCATTAACGTGGAACTTCCCCTTAATCTTGACCCTCCCGACTAGAATTCCAGTGCGGCATGCCGAAATACCAATTCGGGACGAATGAGGCTTTCCGAAATACAGCAAGCCTTAAGTAAGCAAGCCTTAGTAATTTGAACCTTTTCCCGACCCTATGAGTAAAACCGAAACTCGATATACTAAACTTTCTTCAAATTTGGTTATCATTAGGAGTTTTCGGCAGGACGTAAGTTTAGTGAAGCTTTGGGATTCTTGACTAATACCTATCAACCCTTGAGAGTTATTGGCGAGAGCAGTCAAAAACTAGTGCAAAGTATATCTTTGGGACTCGTGACTAAAACCAGATTGGGATGACCGAAGGCTTGCTAAAGTTGGGTACGTCAAATTTAGCTGTTATTTAGACAAATTTTGTCTCGAGCTATTTCTTACGATTCCGCAAAAACCGTCGTTCAAAAAATTATTTTGTTGGAAGATCTTCAAACTAGAGATTTCAAGCTTCAATTTGGTTTTTTTATTTTTTCAATACGATCATTTTTCACGAAAATACAGTCTTCCAAAAATCACTCAAAAATTTATAAAATTTTCTTGTTCCTTTAATTTTTTGGATAAGCATATATATTTGAGATATAATCGTTGATAGATTTGCAATGTATATCGATTATTATACTTTCTACTTCTATCATAAATATCTTCGATAAACTATATTTTAATTTATAAATTTCGAATATACTAAATAATATACAATAAGGTATAGTTTTAAATAAATTCAATATTATGTAATTAATTATATCTTAAATTTAAAATAACTAAGTATCACGTGTTATAACTCATTTACGAGATATTTTGCCGCATTGATAGAAAGTATACACAAAGCTATACTTAGTAGTATACTTTAGAATTATACATTATTTTTATGTGGGCTAGCTGATCGAGTTATTGGTGAGAGCAGCTAAAAACTAGTGAGATACATAAGCCCACCTAATATAGGGTTTATTTTTCTGATATAATAATTCGCAATCATCAGACATTTGGTGAACAAACTATAGTGCATGGGACCTGAGCAAAAACGTTATCTGCCGAACACATTGTTCTTAGCATTCGTGATTGGTGCACACGAAGCACTTACTGACGCTCAAGCGTGTGCACCTACAACTCGTGTTAAAAACATTGTGCTTTCCGTATAAAAGACTCACCTAGCCCACTCGTTAGGGGCTGTTCATAAATTACGTAAGCATAATTTTGAGCATTTTATAACCCCTCTCCCCCCATGATAAGCATTAGTAAGATTTTGAACTAATAACATCCACCCCCCTCTGAAATCTTACGTAAGATATACATTAATTTTGGGCTTTAAATAAGTTAAAAAAAATTTTTAATTTAATATTTATTTACTTTTACTCTTTTTATATGTATTATAAAACTCTGGTTTAATTAATAAATTATTAAATTTTCTATTGCACTAACATTCAAACAAAAATAAATAAAATAAGATATTATACTGATTAAATCGGTAATTGTAATATAAAATATTTAAAACAGTGTAATAAAATTTGAGTTATAATTAAACTTCAACTTTCTGTCCATGGTGAAGCAATCCAGTCTTCAAAATTTTCTATTACTGGTATGTCATTCGTTTTTTCTTCTTCTTCTAATATTTCTTTATCTACAATAACATCGTCTTCAGGGAGCCATTCAATGGTATTGTGACCATATGATTCTAAATCATGAACACACAAAATTTCCCCTGGACGTCGTGCAGCTATTTCAAGTGGCCTAACTCTAGCAGACGTTCCAGCAGGCAATTTACCATGACGATTACGCTTATGCAGATGTAAATTCTTTTCAGAAGCGAAATAAAGACTACATACTGAACATGTACGCTTGTCTAATACTTTCTGCACAGATGGACAATAGAAATCATACGGTACTTCTCGACTTTTACAAGGTATGGAAATTTTCAAAGCTAAACGTACAAAGAGATTACAAAATTCAGCATTTTTTGGTAGATGATCAGTAGCAACAGGTGCTACTAAAGAATTTTGATTCTGTTCAATTAAAATAGGTGGAGGGAAAAATCCACTTGGCAGTAAAGTGCCCAACCCACTTCGTAACTTGCTACAGCAATTTAAATCACCACATTTGACCACTTGGAGAAAATATTGGGACTCACGTACATGTTTGTCGTACCAATCCTGAGGGATAGGTGGATCAGATCTCCTCCATTTTAGTTGGATGAATAAACGTTGACACAACTTCTTCACCATCAATCGCTGTTGAACTCCATATGGATGCTAAAATTTTACCAGCAGCCGCAAAATTTTGTAATTCCAGATCCTTGTCAATTGTGCTGCCTCTCGAGTCAAGATGAGATCCAAAAGAATCATGTGGTAACACTAGTCCTGATAACTGACGACTGAGTGGAGCCATTCGGCGTTCCACGCGATTAAATGCGCTCCGTCCAGGTGCATTAGTCGCATAAAAAATTGCATCTAAATCATTTTTTTTAAAATGTTTGATTGCTTCAGCGATAACTTTCCCATATCGAGGATTTTCGTCAGGTCCTCCATCGACCGTAAAGATAACAATAGGTTTAACTGTACCATCAGATATCCGAGTTAAGTCTTTAAACGCATCCAGTTCTAATAAACGTGTAAAATCAGCAGCATGTGAAGAAACAGTGGATGAAGAGTGTTTTCCACTTCTGATAGACACATAAGTTAGTCCACTATAAGAAACTGCACTAGGATCCCTCATGCCTTTGGGATTTATTTTACATCCTGAAGAAAAAATAAATCAAATTTTATATCATTGTAAAATATGCCTACAAAACGTTATTTTGTTATACTATTAAATTATTGTAATCTAAAAGATAAGATATAACTTAACACTATCTTCTTTTCCATACCTGCAATGACCGAAGGAATCAATTTATGCCTTTCAGCAACAACCCAGTCATGATCTGGTAATCTAACCCGGTACTCCATACTCATCAAAAATGGTGCTTGATGATTAGCAGCTGTTATACCTATCGGTACTCTGGCTTTGTCATCCTATAGTTATAAATAATTATCATCTTTAGAAATACTGTCTTTATTAATCACAAACAAATGTTAGTTATAAAAAATCTAAGAAAAATTTTTGTATATTACTTGAGACAAAAATATTACTTGGTCTGGTCCAAGCAAAGAAGCTAACGATTCCAGAGATCGAATTGTTGATGTACAAAACAAAGCATCTTTATGAGTCTTGTGTAAATCAGCAGTTGGTCGAGCTAATTTAACAGGGGCTGTAACAAGATGTTTTTTCCCTTCGAGGGTTTTGACATTTTTAGGTTGAAGACGAAGATAAGTTGCGCTTCGTGAGAGCTGAAGATCAGTGGCTAAGAGAGCTTGATGAAGCTGGTCCAAAGTTTTGCACGTAGTACTTGTAATCGAACGTCGACGTGGATCTGCTGCGCTTTCTAGATGAACAATTTTCAAAATATGATCAATTATGAGTTGGTCACTTAGTCGTGGTCTGCCTGGTTCTTCATAAGCAACAAGATCTTTTTGTTCTGGATTTTTAGCTTTTAAAGCCAACAATTGTTTCTTCTTCCTAGCTCTGAACTTTTGTTGGTAGGTCGCATTATTTTGTAGACGCTTGAGTTTGCTCGTTTCACTAGTAATTTGTTTCTTTAAAGCTTTAATATTTTTATCTGCATTACAACTAGAAAGTCCAATGTCCCGTGATAAAATATGATTGCTCAAATTTTGATTTAAGCAATCAACTGTTATTTTAACTTTGTCCTGTGACGGAGTAGAGTAAATTCGCGGACGTATCTTAGAAACTTCTTGAGACGTAGAGTCATGTGATGTACTCGGCACGTTATCTACTGTCGCAAAATCTTTATGTACATTGGTGCTTACATCATGGACAGCTAACACAAGAGATTTTGATGACGATTCAATTGAAGCTGGTTTCGAAGTTGGCTCTGCCGGCGTTGATTCAATAGCAAGTGACTGTCAATTGATTTAAATCAAAAAATTAATTAGAAAATTTATTAAAACTATTCAGGTGAAATTCATCACTTTAAACAGTTATATTAGATATTAATAGTAATTAAAGTTATTATTCTAATCAATGTTCAATACTTTACTTACCGGTGTTTTAAAAAAATTATATAAAGTCGTTATTTTTTTTTTTGAAGTATTTTTTCAATTCATCAATTCGAGCGTTAATACAATTTTCAAATCCTTTTTGTCTTTTTTAAATGTATCTTTGTCATTTTTCCAAATAGCATTCACTTCATTTTGACAAACACCACGGGCTTTCGTAGGATAACAAGCTACGTATGCTTGAAAAAACAAATGGTGCAAGTTACTGGCCATCTTATTTTTTAAAAGATAATATTTGACGACAAATTGAACAATAAGTTAGTTTAAATTACTGACAACAAAAACAAAAGATTCGGACATTCATGTCAGCTTCGCTCTTTCTGCCTTGTTTTAACAACTTATAACCAAACAAAGCTTTGTGTGACATTATCGATAAAATTGAATTATCGATCGAGAATCTTAGTAGAAAAGTAATTTAAGTTACCGACTTAGTCGAGATAGTACCGAAATAATTTAAAAATTTTGCTTACGTAAGATTTGTCTACTAGCGCCCTCCCCCCTAAATAAGCATGCATAGAGATTCAGCTTGACCTCCCCCCCGTAATGAGCGCTTACGTAATTTATGAACAGCCCCTTATGCAATATACTTTTTATGTTACCTGCATTGAAACTGGGAGTTTCAATATTTGTTTTGCCAGTCGAAACACACCAATTTCAGACCAATGCGATTTAACGGGTAGAATCTGGTGAGTTTCTGCCCGCTAAATTAATTTCTGACTTCATTTCATCCCTATGAAAATCGCAATTGTTTATTGTAAATCGCCCAATATTTTTCATTCGAATAACCACACAGAAAAAAAAATATTGTGTTCAGAACGATTTAAGGCTGGGCCGCATCTAACGAAATTTCAAATTTAAGAATTCGAATTATTTATTAAATTATTATCATTACAGCGATTTTTTAGCTTTCGACAAAAAGCAAAAGACGAACTTCCTCGGAAAATTTTTATCATTCAAGTCCCATAAATATTCGAATCGTAATTAGAAATCTTAAATTCGAGATTTCGTTAGGTACGGCCGAGCGTTAATGGATAGTGATTTGATAGTGATGGGAGTATCGTGAAGGGAGCGATTTATAGAGCTACCGTCGCGATCTATTCTAGTCCGATTCACGAACCGAATAGCTGTCAGCAATATATGTATCAATAATCGCACTAACCTCCAAATAGCTAAACGAGTAACGCGACACTCAGTATACTGTATTGAGATAAATATATAGTACGTGGCATAGGATAAACACGTAATATTCGGAACTCCAACTCCACAATTTACATTAATATTTTTAATTATTACATGAACATTTGAGGTATGCAATGTTTTTTTTTTAAATATAATAGTTACGAAAAAAAACGTGTAGTTGCAACAACAATAATCGGAACTAAGATTACTAAAGTTCATTACATATCGTGGTAACAATTACTATTTACTGTAGTACACGAAAAAAAAACACAGTTCAAAATTAGCTAATAATTATACTCAGCAAATAAGAATTACTTTCCGAAGAGAAATTTACAATCCAAACTAAAAATTACTGTTATTAATGGAAAATTTCTTTTTTTTGTTGATTCTTACAATCAGTATTGTAAATTTTACGATTTGTAAAAATTATAAAGCAAATTAGTAAAAATTGAATAAAGACTAGTAATCATCCATAATTATTTTACAACGATCATTCTGGAAATAACAATATTCAAAAATCTCTTTGATAGTATTACGATTCTAAGTTAAAAACATTTGTAAGAGTAAAAGTTGAACATTACAATTCATTAAGAATAAATCACTATAAAACTTATATTTGTTTTTATCTATTCTATAAAATTCAGTAGATAAAATAACAAATATTAGTATAGAGAAGATGGTGATTTTTATTTGGAAACAGCGGAAAATGACTTCACTCATGACTCAAGTTATGTTTATATGAATTTCGCAAAAATTATTCATTTATATCCCGATTAGTACAATTTGTAAGATTACTAATTTTACTTCATAACATATTAGGACTATCACTGAAAACATTGTAAAAAGAACTCAAGTATTCTAAAAATTATAATATCAAATGAAATTTTGTTGAGGTATTGCAGTTTTTGAAACATCGATTTAGTAAAAAGTTTTATTCTAAAGTTAATTTTTTACTAAATCAACTAATAGTTTTGTACTCTAAAACTCAATGTAATTTTACTTATAATATAGTAATTAATAGGATAGAGCGATGATAATTATTACTTATTTAAAGAAAAATTTCTATATTATTGGACCATTTCAAGTTTGCCTCGGCGAGATAGTAATTTTTATTTGAAAATAAAAAATATTATCAGATTTTTTCTCCGTGTACACATTAACAGCAAGATCTTACTACAATCTTATAGTTGGAAGAACCACAATTTATATTCCTCATAATCAAGTACTTGGAATTTTTTAAAAACGTTATATTCCTACTAGTTATCCTTTCTTCTGAACAACATAAGTTTGATCAGTTATAATTCATATGGCTGATTACAAATATCGATTGACTTGTATGAAACTATAAAATTGTTAGAGCAATCATAACGTAAACTTTCAAATGAGAGAAAGTTCAGAAATTGTATATGTATATTATATATTTACTTACGTATAGAAACACTGAGGGAACATTCATTGAAAAAAAGAGTAGACAATACTTTGATTACGTTGAAACTTGAATATGCAACCTTTATGATAATCCGATTTTTTTTTTCTTTGTAAATAAAAATTTAATAATTTTTAAGATTTCTGTTACTCAAGTCTCATATACAAAAATTATTTACACTTTAAAAAAAAAAAAAATGAGACAATTGGCTAATAAGACCTAAAATTTCCTACAATATTTGAAAAAAGCATATAAATAAGAATTTTTTATTTTGTTTCAAGAAAACTACTTCAGATATATTGCACAAAGCAAAAAATTATCATCCAGCCAAACGCTTCTTCAAATATAGTCATATTATATACTGAAAAATTGCACTATCGAATTTGAGTTACTTTTACGTTTAATCTATACCATAATTTATTATTTTGGATATGTACAGTTCAAGTTAACCATTTTACTCGATCGGTAGAATTTTATCAGCTAAAACAGAATGACCTCGTCCAATTTACGGAGACGATTCGCTGACATTCCAATAAAAAAAAATCCTGAAAATTTAATTTTCTCCGGTATATTCTTTTTTCTTTTTAATCAGAGAGGGGTTTTCTTTATCTCTCTTGAATGGTCGAATAGTAATATCCTCGATGCAGTCACACAGCAAATGAAAATTTTGTCCACATTATTCTTTTAAATAAATGAAAATTTTCGAAAAATAAGAACGTAAATTGCTCGATTATAGGCTAAGCATTAGATTACAGTTGAGTCGAACCTCACTCTTTATTTGGCGTTTAAAGTTTTTCTTGAAAAAACAAAAAAATAATTTAGACAGAAATAACTAAAGATCCCGCTTATAATCATTTTAAATAGTCAAATAAGTTTGAAAAAAAAAGTTTAAAGCATTTGACCCTACGCGCTAGTCTTATCTCGAAGAGATCAAAGGCATAATTTATATTTGAAAAATTTAGTTGCGTTAAATAAATGATTTATTTGTAATATTTAAATAACGATGACTCGATAAATACATGTATATAGAATGCTATTTCACTTGAAGTCTATCAGCTAGGTGCACTGAAACGAAATTTATTTGATGCAAAGATATCGTACATTTGGACATGGTCAAATAAATATTTAATTATGAGAAAGATATAATATATTTGAGAAATTTAATTGCGTAAGATAAGTTATTTATTTATGGTAAAAAAATGATACAATTGCTGCAAACAAATGTTAGTTGCGGACCATGTGCTTCAAATATATGTTAAGTGTCATTTCCTTACCACAAGTAAATGATATATTTCTATCAAATTATAAAATTATTTGAATGACTGTCATTTTTATATAGTTGTACTAAATATATTTGTTTGTCATCAAGAAATATTTTTAAAAAAAGCCATAAATAAATTGATTTATTTGGGACAAATATTTTTTTGTCAGTGTACGAATATAGCAATCGACGTTTTCATTTTTAAAAAATGATCATTTGTTTAATTGAAAAACGTGGGCAAAGTTTCTATTTACTGTGCAACAAGGATAGTACCATTCATCAACTTGAGTGTGATAGAAAAAAAAAGTAGAGACCCCTCTTAAGACCTTTTAAAAAGTCAGTTTTCGAAAATTGGACAAAACTGAATAACTTTGTTGTTTTTTTTTTTTTTTTATTTACACAACAGTAAATAAAAAATGTTCTATGGCCACTAATAGAAACAAACATATGTACTTTATTACTGTACAAACATTCTGACAATGTGGTTAAACAGGTGTCTCTTTATCTTGCTAAACAAGAATTCATTTGTCTTACAATCGCTAAGGAAACTTGATAAAAACGTTGTGAGATTAGGTACACACTCGAAATGTTTATTCTTTCCTGACTTGAAGAATTAAATATACTTTAATAAACATGAAAACAATATACTATATTATAAAATTTTTTTTTGTAATACTAATATTAGCGTCATGAAACTTTAGTTTGCTCGAATAATACCAAAGTACTGAAATTTCATAAGCTCGAGGATAGGCAGTAAGCTTAGTTAGACATTGGAATGTTCTTTTTTGTCAGGTAATAATAGTAATAAAGATCATATATTTGATTAATTATGTTCAATGATACTCAAACACAAACCAAGAATTTCTTGGCGCAAAAAAATTTTTTTTCCTCCCAAGAAAATTTTTTGCAATATGAATTCAAAACAAAAATTTTCTTGTGGTAAGAAAGAATTTTCTTGAGACAAGAAAATTCTTTCTTGCGCCGGAAAATCCTTTTTTTCCGTAGATTTTCAAAGTTGTGAATTTAATATATCTTTTAAAAAAAAAAAAAAAAAGTATAAATACCCGAATTTTTTTCAAGAAGCTCGAGAACAGCACAAATTTGTATATTATAATGTCAATTTTGAAAAGAACAATTTCTTTTAAACATATTTTCAATATTGTTTTCAAGTTTGCAGTGGAAATTTCCAGGGCCGATGTTTTTTTTTTATATTTACACTTTAATTAATTCTTTTACTCGAAAGTTGCACAACAAAATTTTTCAAACATCAAAATGAAATGTGTAAAATACTATTGAGGTTTTCTTTGATTTTTTTTTTCTTAATGTTTAATAATTTTAAAGGTTTCGTTTACTCATATAAATGAAGCCGTAAACTTGTGTACCCTCATATTTATTTTCTGATCAATGCTCTTGATTTCAATAGAATTCAAATTATAAACGTTGATAGATCTAATTGAACTAATAAAAATATGATTTGATACTTAATGAGTCAGCAATAAAAGAAATTATTTATAAAAAATTTTATAGTCGATAAATCATTTTCAATCGTTAATAATATCAACAACTTACGCCGTAAGTGTTTTTTTTTTATTTTCTTCACTTACCCTGAATCACCAATGTAATCCAACATAGTAATCTTCAACATGATAATTATTGTTTAACCACTGCCGATTTAAAATAAAAAATTCCGTATTTTTCACTTTCAGTAACAGCAATTAGTTTATGAATATTTCGTTATTATGGATTGCCATTGATAAATTTTATTTTTTATTTTTCTATTAATGGTAATTTGTATTCTCGTAAATTTATAGTTATTTGATCACCCCAATCTAGCACAAAAAAGCCTATAAATTCAATCACCGTGGACAACTACTGACCGATAACGAAACTTTGTTATCATTCATGACAAATGACAAATTTATAAATCACATTATCCACGTGGAAAAATTAAACTTGAAAATATTTGAACTTTTCTACTAATAGTTACAACAATTATAAAAGGTACTGACACTTTTTTCACTTAATACATTATAAACTTATGAAAGTCTGTCTGTAATTAAGTTTTAAATATTTGAATAAGAATTAACTGTATCATTTATAAACTATATTCATCTCCATCTTTAGTCAAAACAATGTGAGAGTGAACGAAGTGACACCACGCCAAAGAGTACCGGAGGACTGTTTTAGTGCTCTTGTCCATTGCATCGCCAGCAGCAAAACTCCCTTCCAATAACTCAGTCTCTTACAATCTCATACACTTTAGATATACATATATGTATACATATACGTATATCCCTCCTCCCTCACATTCTCTACTGCGTATCAAGCGAGAAAATATTATGGTGACGACGATGTGTAAAGCTATATATATGAAACATTGCATCATGAACACGTGCATTTATTTGATCATTCAGGAGAAGTTTGTACTATTAGAATTTTACAGCCACAGTTTTTTATTTTCATTCAACTTTTTGGAAGGGTTTTGAAAAAATGCCACAGGATATACGACAAAGAATGATGGCAAAAGTGCTTGATAGCCTTAAGGGTCACTATTACAGCAAATCGACTCTTGATCGCGACCTCAATTTATGTCGATCAAACTTCGTTGCGTCAAGGCATGTTAATTTTTTTTTTTTTTTTTTTTTTCCGTTCCATTATTAATGAGCGAGATCGACCAAGAATTTGCATGTAATTGATCACTGATTCTCGGTACTTTTTTAAGAACAAATCATTTCCGAAGTATCCACATTTTTGTTTAACTTTTATTATAATTATACACGGAGAAAACAGGTATCAAACATATTACAATATTTAAAATACTTTGGTAAAAAAATTAATACAAATTATAATTGCATTATTTTTATTATTTATTACCAAATATAGGAGAGAGAGGGGCAAAAGGGGGGTACTTAACGAAATACCAAGTTTTTGAGGACTCAAATACATTGAATCTTTTTTTTTTAATGATATTCAAAGTAGATAGAAAAAATTTTCAGTTACCGTTAAAAAAAAAAAATTTTTTAATTTTTGCGGGTGAAGTGAGGTATTCCCTGAAAAAGGTAAAAAAAAAAAGTTTCTAGATTTTAAATGAATGTAATTAAGTTCAATTTTTTTGCAAGTAATTTACATGAAGAAAAAATATATTTTACATGATTATTAGATACAAAAGAAGAAAAACAAATTTTTCATAGTTTTTATCATAAAACAAAAGTCATTAATATTTTTCTACAGACAATTGGCTTTTGAAAAAGTTTAACAAAAAAATTCAAAATAATTCTCAATTATATTTACAAAAGTGATTTTGGAATGTTTAAAAGTTATTTAAAATACACAATTTTTTTTTTACAAAATTTTCGGGTACCCCGTTTTGCTTACCCTACTCCCTTTTGTCCCCCCTTCTCTTATACTAAAAACCTGAAAATAATAATTAATATACTTTATGTTTATCTGAAAAATTCCTATATTATTACTGTTATTGCTATTTCATTGATATTCTTTATTGATAAAATATCAATTTATATAAAGAAAATATTCAATTATTACTAAACATTGAGTAATACCAATTTTCATTATACGATTTAACGATTTTTATTTTCTAAAAATATAAAAATTAACTAAAAGTATGTTTTAAATACTATTTAATGTGAAAAAGTTACTATCTATACACGCAAAGAATTTATGAGTAAAAATTATTCATAAAGTTTGGTACTATAAGAATATCTAGCCAGTGACTGAATTTTTACCATGTTGAAAATTGTACTTCATTTACATGCTATCGAGCAGTATATATTTCACAATGTACATGGGTAACATTTAGATATTTACAAAACGTCCTCACAGTATCATACTTTTTGTTTTTGGGTTTCTACTGACAATTTCTTTGAGTGTATAGTAATTTCTCTAAATTAGATGAATAGCGTAGTATTAAGTATTATACAACAACTAAAAATCACTTAGCGGTTTGTAATTTTTTTAATGCAGATCGATAAAATGAACAACAGGTGGAGATAGCGTTTAAGAATACAAAATTACAAGTTCAGAGACATTCATTAAATGGAGACATCGGACCGGCAGACACAGAGAACAGGATTCGCACGCGGGAGGTCAGGGTTCGAATCTCGGTCAAGTCGATTCATTTTTAGATATCGAAATTGATACCACTACTAGTTTACATGCCGTAAATAATAACAGTAACAATAAAAAGTTTAAAAACTAATAAAATTAAATTTCATTTAGTTCTATTCTAGGAAAGTAAAACTTACTATACTAGGTAGTAAATTTCACTAAGCATATAGTCAGGTTTTCAGTGTAGTTTATGTTGATTTGCATACTGGTTTAATAAAAATTACTGAATATAAATAAAAATTTTATTGTCAAGATAATAAAAATTACAGAATTTTAGGAGCCCTTAAATTCGCAATATAAATTTAGTAATTTTCATTCATATTTTTAAGTAAGCTTCCCGATATTTTTTCTCAGTGAACTGTTTTCAAGTTATATATTGAACATTATGGAACTAATTTGGATTGTTCACCCAAAATGTTATAAAAATTTAAATGTATAATCGCGTTAGAAAAAATTAAGTCAAAATAGTCAATTCTTTATTCAAGAAATTCATATTTAAAATACAGTCTATAGAAAGTATAAGTAAATAAATATACATTGTATTATTTACTAGTATATATACGTATTTCATATCAAATAAAGCTCAGTGAATAATTTCCATGGCTTTTATATGTATTTTGTATACTTATAAATAAATGTATTTCTTTTGAAGGAAAAAAAAATGAACCATTTATCGTCGAAGACTCGTCAATTCTCTTTTTTACAACTACTTATTATCGTTTTATTTTTTTGAGTCACTCTTATTCTCAATACAAGTATAAAAAATATGTATCAATTCTGATAAATAATCAAATTTAAAATTAACATAAGTATTTCCGAGAATTTTTTTAACACGTCTCAAAGTTATCAAGAAAATTTATACATTCTTGAATATAAAATATTCAACAGATTCTCCGAATAACCAATTGAATGCATTGAAATACAATTAGTGCTCTACAGAAATTTAAAACTCAAATAAGAATAATTAAATGCTGAAAACTTTTATATAAAACTCCTTTTAAACGAAACATTGTACAATATAAAATATTAAAAAGTTGGAAAATCCTCCATTATCCATTAATCCATACATTAAAAAAAAATTTTTTTAATAGAAAAGGTGTGCAAAAGTGATGAATAGATGGTGCTCATATATTCAAGAAAAAAAATGTTGGAAAATCCAAAATCGCACACCTCAATCGGTCATTTTATTTTTAGTCATTACTTTTATTTTCTTTTTATTATGAATTTTTATTCAACTTTTAAACTATCAATTTGATTTTCTTATTTCTTAATTCCAGTTTAATTTTTTTTTTATTAAAAAATTTTCTAAATATCCCGCACTTTTGTCGTAGATGTCGCTCTTTTTTTCAATCTTACTGGGGAGAAAAAAAGAAAAAAAAATTTACTTTTGTAATAATAACAATAGTAAAAATAAAAATGGCAGCTAAATTTTTCGTGAAAAATCAGTTTTATTATTTTATTTCATTACAATTAAACTAGACGGATTTAGAAAGTGATTTTCAATAAGGTTCTTGTGATCAATAATACAAAGATAATAAAAAAAAAGGTTAGGCCGATTAATTGTGTCTATCTAGAGTTATTTGGTTTACTAAGTTTCATACAGGACAATTGACAACTCGTGTCGCTGGGATTAAAATAATTTATATTTAATTAATGGATCTATTAATCGACTTAATATTGGTTCGAAATTATTTTTTAATAAATTACCTTCGTGTTGGTATAAAATTTGATCCATTTTAGTGTAATCGAAAAAATCTAGAGATAATTTAATGTAAGTAAATGAGTCAAAAAATTTAGAGCGATCATAAAGCACCCTCATCGCTTTTTCCCTTGGGATGTGCAAAAATAATAATAAAAAAAATTTGGAAAATCCAAAAGTTCACGACTCATGATGCTCATTTATTATGAACTAATAAAATAATAATAAAAAAATGGCGGGAAGCACGAATAAATTTAAAATATATACAATTTTCTGTCATTAAAATTTGTTGTTGTTTTTCTTTTTTTTTTTTTTAATTATATTAGTAATTTTTTATAATTATAAAAGAATTTTCTCAAAATATCTCGATTAATAACAAAAAGAAAATATATGTAAATAAAAACAAATAAAAAAAAAGAATTGAATCGAAAAAATTCAGGCTTACCAATAAGCAATAACAGAAAAAAAAAACAGCTGTACTAGGACGGTAATGTGCAAGCGCCTCTGGTGGAATAAGTGTACGTATAATGTATAGATATATCACCATCCATCTTAATTTTACATAGATATATATGTATAGTTATACAGCCTTTTTATTCTTTTATTAATTGTAATTGAACGACACTGAGTTACCTAGCCATTTTCAATAGGGGATCTACAAATCTTTCAAAGAATTTTTAAAAAAAAAATTTGATTCAATTACTGGATTTTTTCGCAAGTTATCGTGTATACGGGATCCGTACTTAACGGACAGGAAATTTTTTTAAACTATTTTGATGTTTTTTCGGCTTTTATTGAACTTTAATAAATTTTTGAAAAGTATGGAATTAATCTCCATTAAATTATCTTCAAAATGGAGTGCAACATATCTTAATTCCGTGAATCAACAAAGGTATAATAATTGAAATAGTTGCCGAAGTGAGGCGAAAAAAATTTTTCGATCGTAAAGCACACTCTGATGCTTCGCATCATGAGTCGTGCAAAATGGCAACTAAATTTTTTTCATGAATTGACAGTGTTGTTTTTATGAATTACAATTAAGCAAAAAGGATTTGACTAGTGATTTTCGAAAGAGTTTTTCTGTTTCAGAATTCAAATGTAAAAAAATATAGGCTTTTATTTTTTATTTTTCAAGTAATTGTGTTTTTTTCGGTTTACAGGTTTTTTACACAATTTTTCTTTTTCAATCATTAATATTGAAAAATTGACTTGAAATTGTGTTCGTTTTATACGTTAATAAATTATATCTTTCAAATGATACAAATTTTGTTCTAGTTGAAGATATTTGAACGGGTGTAAATACATTTATTTATGTGAGTGAATCAGCCGGGACTGAGTAAGCGTTAGTAGAACACATCTCATTGCTTCGCAATTAAGTGCTGCAATTGATTAAAAAATATACACCCTCATTAGAATTTTTTATCAAAAGATTTTTTTTGGTTATAATTGCATTTCGAAGAATAATGCAAAAGTCGATAAAATAATTTGCACAAGAGTAACATATATTTAACTGTATTAAAAAATAAATAAATAAATAATAAAAGAAATCCCGTGAAAAGTTATTCTTTCCAGTTTAGAATAAAATAAATTCAGAGGGTTCTTTCTTGATTCTTCCATATTGTAATTACAAACGTGATGTGGTCTCGTTTTATCTCCTCATTTTCCTTCTCAACCTTCACCACTTAGTTTCTGCATCGCATGCCCTCGTGTTACGATTGTAATGCATAGTACATTGGCTGCACACATAAACAACTAAGATGATCATACATTATAATACCTGAAGCTCACGATCTTAGAAACTAGATATAGAAATATATTGGATGTATTTCCCTCCATCTTTCATCTTAAATTCAAGTGGAGGTAGTAGTACACTCTGGTGATGAAGAGAAAACAGGAAAATATGAATATCTTGAATGAAGAAGGGTATTCAACATCATAGGCTTCTTGAGAAGGACAATCTCTTGGATAATCCTTACGACCTCGTCCAAGATTAATCTCAGTATTCCGACGCCACTGCAAACCTCAGAGTCCATATTATCAGGTACAGGAGCTCAAGATATATCGATCTTTCAATGTACCAGTCAAGGTATTGATTTACTCGCTTCAATGCTAACTTTATTTATGACTTGAGACCACGAGGTCTTCTTCTGAGATTGATTTTAAAATAACCACTGACGATGGTCATCATCGAATGGAAATTTGTACATCGAACGTATGTCTAACATAATGGAAATAGACGTGTGTATCCTTATCTTCAAAGAACCCTAGAATCATCTTTATTGATTTGCAAATCTCCTGGGCTTGCATCTTATGAATATATTTAAAACGAAACGAAGATAAATTCTCTACTTTATTAAAAAAAAAAAGATTTTTATTCTCTTCTACTTCTCTCGAAATTTTGTAAAATTTTAAAATTTTAAAAAGTAATAAAAGGAGGAAAACAGAAAAATGAAACATTTTTCAAAATGTTTTTATTACTAGAGGGGGCAAAATGATTTTTTAAATTTTGATTAAAAATTTTTAATAAAACTTAAGTATAAATATTACAGTGATTCATTTGGAACGACTATTTTTTTTTCACTTCCACTTGAAAATATATATACATATAAAATTTGTGCTAAATTTTGGTATATTTGACTTCACGGCAGACGTCATATAGTTCAGAATCAAATAAAATCTGTACTCCATCACAAAATAAAACTCCATAAAAATGTCAGAAAAATTATATCACGCTTTTTACCTGGCAACAAATACAAGCCTTTTTCTATAAAAAGTATTAGCTACTCTGAAAAAAGTTAGATGGTGAAATACAATAGAAATAATCGCTAGTATAATTAAAATATATGGCACATATGTCCCGTCAGAAACGATAGCCAAAAAGAAAGGAAAAAAAGTATATATATATATTTATATATATTTTTTTTTATTTCAATGAACAATAAAAATTATAATTTTTTATGTATAATAATATGCGGAAAATTTTTTAGTAAAAAATTATTCAAATTTCAACCAAATATCATCACTGTTTTAATTTTCATTGCACTAATTTAGACGCTAACTATTAGCTAGCAATCCATAAGACATAGCTTCAAGGTACAAATCTTCTAAATAATTCTCACTCTAAAAGTCGCGGCATGAAAAATTGCCGAAAAAAAAATATACATATGTAATATTTGAATGGTCTACTATTGATCATCAAATGATTATTTTTGTTGATATTTCAATAATAATATTTTTCTGAGTTTCGACGATTCAATTTAGTAGTTTAGAATAAGGGGTCACAAATTTTGTGAGCAAGCATGAGAGGATACTTAATTAAGGGTGACCTTACTGAAGATGGAACATGCAGAACAGTGAATCACATTCAAAACATAACGCACATTGTTCTGATGAGAAAAGCATCAGAGTCGTGCGCGGTTTTTACACTACATATCACCTTTTCAATAAATTTTTCCGTATAGCTACCCCTAATTCCTCGGCTATTGTTGACATTAAATTTAGTAGAATTATATCCTTCTCCTGTTGCTACATCCTATGATCATATTATTACAATGTACTGAAATTGATGTTATTTTAATTTTCAAAAGAAGAAGCTATTTTTCATTTATTCAACGCAGTGTTCGAAATAATTGCTGAAGTTAAAAGAATTAGGATAATCATGCATGAAAATAATTTTGAGAGGTTACAACTGAAGGAGTATAAGTGACAAAAAAAAGTTTTTTGAATTCAAAATGGTTTTCAGCTCATGAAATTTTGCTTTTTTAAAAAAATCATAATACATACTAGACAATAAAAAAATTTTTTGTCACTTTTACCTCTTCAATTCCAACCCCTTTATTTAGTCACTTATTAACTATATGTACTACCAAAAATATCGTTCTTCCATATACAGATTTTGTTACATAAAAATATTAAACCAATTCAGATCTTCAACATTCTTGTTTATTAGAGGTATTTTCTACTATATAGGGGAAAGAGCGAAAAAGTCTCCCCAAAATTTATCATAAAATAAAATTTAAAGGGGACCCTCTAATTTTTTGTTTGATCTTATACTAAGGGACAAAACGGATAGAATGGAGTAAATTAGGTCGCCTAAAATTTTGAATAAAAAAATTTTTTTAATTTTAATTTGTTGAAAATTTTTAGTTTAATATTTTTGTATAATTTGGTACAAATATCAAGTTGATATTCATTTTTATCAATGATAATTTTTTATTATAGAAATAAATTTTCAGTAAAAAATATATTGTATAATTAAGATTCAACTGAAATAGTAACGTTGAATAAATATCCAAATTGTTTTTTGATTTAGTAACAAATAGAAAATTTATCAAAAAAAAAAAAGGTCATGATGTACAATGATTCATTATTTGTCATACATTATTAAAAAGTAACGATGAGCTGCTGCTTTTACAAAATTTTATAATCGTATCGACGTTCCAACTCCATTTCGGAAAATCCTTCATTTAAACGAAAGAAAAGAAGTTAAAAATTTTTTTTTATCTAAAAATCAATTCCATATCTAGTTTATGTATAGTATTTTTGTCAAGGTTATTCAAATGATATTTTCTATGACTATTAGTATCTGAAAATTGCACAGAATCACCTACGAATAATAATTAGTTAGACAATTTGCTAATTAGAACGTCGGTATATAACTATGGTGAATCATAAATATATAAAGCCACTATTACAAAAATATAAAATTTTTAAATTCTAAACGACGGACAGCCGTTAATTGAATAATTTTATAATCATGTTTTTGTTTAATTTGTTTGCTTCAATACTTTTATTTTCCTTTAAATATTTTTAAAATAAATTATCAGAAATTTTATTTATTTACAACAATACAATCGAAAAGTCATAGAATTCTTTTAAGATCAAAGGTGTTGCCGTGATATCTTTTAGCACTTTGTTCTATTCACGATAAACATTCTTCTCACTCGGCACGAATCGTCGTGCAGATCGTGGAAGCAAAATGATTAAATAAAAAATATTTCGAACAAGAAACAGACTAACAAAGTTTAATTTCTATGTTATATGTATTCACATGAATTAGCCCTACTATTAAAAAATGACCTGAGTCAACTCGGGAAATAATATATGTTTATTTAAACGGACTATTAACAGAATATTATCCCCTTGATCCTTTTAAAAAAATCATGTATCTTTTTAGACTCATGGGAAAATAAGTTGATTCAATAATAATTATTTAGAAAAAGTTTTTTTTCAACAATATTATATGTTACAATGATAAATGATCCATGAGAACCTATCAATATAAAATAATAATTGTATTTGATGAACGTTAAATAGAAAAAACAAGCGTCTACTGTGCAGTTTAATGCGTAATATTATAGGATTTTAAAGAAGGGTCTTGACATATTTTATTTTTTTAGGTCTCAACCATCCCACCATATCACATTTTTGCTTTTTCGTTACGATCCCTTCTATCAGCGATGTGTATCCTATGTCAACTATATAATCGGTTGCATAATCTCCATGTGTCACCACCTAGCAGAACTAATTTGTTACTCAACGATCATCTCCGGCTCTACTCGTCCAATCACCCATGCTTAAATCTATAAAATGAGGATGTCCTCTCTCCCTTCTATTTGTTATTGCCATACAATGTCGTCCTTCAACAACAACCTTTTGGGTCATCAATATGACCCTTGTTGTTTTATTATCACTGCTCAAAATTAATAATTTGTGTCAATTTTAGATTAAGAGAATCAATTTAATTGACAGGAAAATAAATTCATGTAACGAATAAATTAAAAAATATCTATAGTTCTGTAATGCTTTGAAATACAGTTCATAAAGAAATATTTATAAGTTTAGTTAAGTATAAAAATGTTATTCGAGATTACCCTGCTTAAAAACTCTCATGGATTCTTTTAGCTGTGTGTGTTAGGCCTATACTCAAATATAGCACTTCTCATAGAACTCATTCATTCTTATAAAATCTCGATAGGAATTTATAAGAATCGGATTCTATGAGATTTTCTTAACAGGGTAGATTGAGATTTTGCACAACTCACTTTTGCAAAGCAGTGAGATTTGTTCTACTAATGCTTACTTGCATGGTCTCCACTGAATAACTCATGTAAAAATAATATTCACACCCGTTCAAATATCCTCAACTAAAACTGAATTCGTATCATTTGAAAGATCGTTTATTATTGAATAAAATGAACGCAATTTCAAGTCATTTGTTTAATTCTAATGATTGAAAAAAAAAAAGTCTGGGCATCGGTTGGCCCTGCGGGCCAGCCCCGAAACTTCCCGCTGTTTTCAAACTCAAGGAGCTCGAAAACATCAGTATAAATACATTTTCGAGCTTGAAAACACCCTTGCTCCTCTGTTTTTTATGAGCTTTCCAAGCTCAAAAGAGTTACGTTTTATGTTGGAATTGGGCATTTTAGAATCGAAATTAATTAATGAATGAGCGTTTTTTAAATATTTATCCACGATTATGTTCAATAAATAAAAAAAAGTATAGTCAGGCAGAAATCAATATAAGTGATCAAAGTAAGAATTTAGATGAGTTCTGACCTACAACAAAGCGTTAATACACGAAACATCCAAGAAAAATATTGAAAACGGTGTTCTTTCAATTTTATTGTTGATAATATAATATAAATTAAAGAATGAGCTACATTACATTACGTAGTGATTGAAAGAGACCATAAAGACGAAGAATTGGTATGATTTTGAATACATTTTAGTACATTATATTATGATTTACTTGGGAAAAATTACATAAAATGTTATTTTTTTAACTTTTCGACGCCGATATTTTTTGAAATAATGAACTGATTTTGATGTTTGTGGCGATTGGTGCATTTTGTTGAATTCTAGAGCTGGTTAAATTTCGGAAATGTTTGATATAATCGTTTCCATGATATTCGTGAAAAACCAATTTTTAACATTTCTTTCTCCGACGATATCTCTCGAACGAATAAGCCGATTGAGATGGTTATGGCGGCAATCGACGTGTTTTATTGTTTTAGAGCTAATTAGGTTTTGGAGTTGATCATTTAAATGGTTTCTGAGAAATTTAAAAAAAGACTAGAAAAAAAAAATTTTTTTTCATAATTCTTAAATATCTTTGAGTCTACACGATCAAATAATCTGAAATTTCCAGAAATGTTGACGGCCAACAAACTCTTTCGATTGCCGCAAGAACGAATTAAATCGGTTAATTAATACAAAAGTTATTAGAAGTTCACACACTCCGACATAATTCTGAAAATAGTCAGAATAGCTTTCTAGGACCTCATATCGTCGACATCTAATGAAAACTCGATTTTTGAAAATTGGAGTGAAAATAATAACTTCCCGAATTTTCCGAAAATCTTTGATTTTCTTAGCGGGAAATTAAAAAAAAATTGTGTGAAAAACCTGTTATGTCCGTCAATATGTATATGGATGTTGGTAAACACAATAACTTGAAAAATATACAAATGATTAACCTATGGTTCGTTTTTTTTTCACTTGATTCCTAAAATAGAAGAACCATTTCGAAAATCACAATCTAAATCCTTCTTGTTTAAGTGTAATTTATAAAAACTTAACACTAGAAATTTACCAAGAAAATTTAGCTGCCATTTTTTTTCATTATTTCTTGCATATTTTTATTTTTTTTCTTACTTAAACATACGTTTGATATCGTCATTTCGTTTCTTTTTAAATTTATTTTGCTCTGAATGTATCATTTGACAGTCATTTGTAGCTTTTACGTGCAAAAACTAACGAATTAATATAGCAAAATAAAGAAAATGTTTAAAAGAAACTGTCAAACTAAGGTGTGGGTCTCCCGTACCAACTATTCAACGCGGAACATAATAAATCTGTATTCCCGAGTCGAAAAATAATTCCGGATTTTGGCTTCAACAGTGGATTTTGGACTCATTTAGGTCTCATTCGGCAGTTTTTGTTAGATAAGTCTCAACTTAGCCTCAACAGCTTAACTAATTGATTAAGTCTCATTCTGCCCTCAACGTGAATATCATTATATGAGGACAAAATCCGTTCAAAATGGGGACTTAGAAATAATTTTAGCTTCATTTATTATTGAAGGCAAAATGAGTTTGAAATGGGACTTAGAAAAAATTGTTTCATTTTTAAATGAGAATAAACTGTTAAAATTTCAACTTAGTAAACTTTTGCTATTCTCCGAAAAGGTTGGCCACATGTGCAAGAACATGATATTTATATTTTTTTTTTAAATAGAATTTTAGACATAAAATTATTAAACCTTAAAGAAAATTCTGGAAGTAAATTCCTTAGTATATATATAATAGAAAATCAGTCGTCTCTGAACTCTTAAGACGTTCACATCGTATATTTCTATGTCTATACATTCAAGAACTGGAATAAATGATTTAATTATTGTTATTATGAATTTTTAATTCAAAAATATTGAAAAAATATACTTTAATTTTTGGGCTTGAAGCAAAGCAGTTACAAATAATATCAATAATTCAAATCTCAAAACGTTCTCGTTATCATCATATGACAGTGAAACTGAAATGGCGAGATTTAAAAATTAAAAAAAATGAATACTTGGATACTAAAGTTGTTAAAATGAACGGTAAGTACATCAGTTATTTATTTATGTATAATTTGCATTTTTTCTTGTTAAAATTGTTAATTATTTAAGAGAGATACTTCAGTTATTTATTAACATTTTTATTTTTCTTTATTTTAATAAATAACCTGAGTTTCAATTTACTTTACAGTAAAACCCGGATAAAACCAGCAACAGTAAAACCAGCATCGAAAACAACAATTTAAACAACAAAATGAAAGATATCAAAAAGATTGGTTTATTATTTTTGATAGAGCTAATATTCACTTATTTTCAACGAAGAATAAATATAGCTATTGTAATTTAGAAAAGTATGTATACCTTTTAACAAATATAATAATAATTGATGGTTAAAATATATTCTAAAGTTTATAATGTACATATACTTCAGTTTAAATAAATGGTTAGTAATTTAAAAATAAATTTGTTTGTTTAAATTTGAAGAAAAAAATACACCCGAGACATTCCTTATTATTTTGGCCTCATCCTAAAAGTATCGAGACGTGAGGATAACCTCATCTTGGTCTCACCCATCTGAAATATATACGTGAGGTTAGCCTCACCTTGGTCTCACCCATCAGAAATATATACGTGAGGTTAACCTCATCTTGGTCTCATCTACAAGAAATATACGTGAGATAAACCTCATATTGGTCTCATCGATAAGAAATATACACATGAGGTTAACCTCATGTACGCCTAAAAGTTGCAAAAGTCGCACAAAATGAGACTAACCTCATCTCAGATTTATATGAATTTTAAATGGTGAGGACAATTTGAAGCAAACCTCAAAATCTTTCATTTGAGGTCTAAAACCGGAATTATTTTTCGACTCGGGTTCTATCGAAGACAATAACAAATAAATTACAACGAAACTGTTTGTCAAGAGACCGACAAATTGACTGTCCCACCCCATGTTTTGAGCTAGCCACTAAAAATAAATCGAAAAAAGCTTAATCACAATTAAAAGTGTCTAATGTTAAAACTTTTTTTTTTTTTATTGAACCGATTAAAATTTTTTGGAACTAGTCTATTCTTTAAATACTTTTAAAATTGTACAAGTTTTTATAATACTGTATAAATTGATCGATTAACTGTATTTAGGTCAGTAGTTGAAAATGGAAACAATAAATTCAAATAGCCCATTTTCATATTTTATAATATAAACCCAATAATAGCACTGTTATGTGAAAAAAAAAAATGTATTTTTACCACTTTTTTTTTTATTATTCATTGAGAGGACCGGGTTAAGATAAAAGAGAAATATAGCTGAATATTTTTTAAAAATGAAATGTGAAGAATTATTTTTAAAATTTATCGAAGAATAAAAATATTAAAACAAATCGAATGACTATTAACAATTATAAAAAATCAAAATCTTCAAATTTCTGCACGGAGAAGACCACTCTCCAAAATATTATAATACTAGCTGTTCCTTACCCGCTTCGCTGGGCTGAAATTTATGTTTCGTTATTAATAACCTATTCTTGAAAAATTTTATATTTCTTATTAATTATTTTTTTTTAAATGTACTTTTTTTCAATATACACCTATTTATAAAATTTAATTACAATTTTAAAATCGAACCAAATTATAATTAATTTACATAACTATATTACTAAACTAAAAAGTTATGACAATGCTTCTTTATACACTAAATTACGGTTCATACCATCTTCTGGTGCATAAATAAATAAGCTGGAAAGCTCATAATCTTTAAAAATTATTAAAAACAATTATTAGAATATATTTACGAATATATGGAGTGTAGGAAATTAAATAATATTAGTTACGTGATTATCGTAAAATTTTAGTGAATGTATCCGACTCAACCGAAGAATCATAAAAGTTGAGCTCCTAATAACTATACTCTTTCAGAAAGCGTAAAGACAAAATAATCAACGTCATTATTAAATTGAAACTCATACGTCTTCACTATAAATTCTTTGAAACTGTTTAGAATAAGAATTTTTTCAACTTTTATTGTACCATTAATTTTCAAACCAACAAAAATTACATAGTCATATAATTGATTAGCCCTGATGTACCAATGACGAATAGTAATGATATCTCGTAAATGCATTATTATAATAATAATTCTTGACAGCACTCGATTTACCAAATGTCAAATCGATAAATAAACATATAGTTGGATTAGCGAGAGTTTACGCTTCGGGTTTTTACCCCCACCATCAAGACACAATGTCTTAGGTATTAAATTTAGATGGTGGGGGTAAAAACCGAAAATATCCGAAACGCAAACTCTCGCTAATCCAACTATAACCAACAGAATTAAAAAATTTATTTTAAACAAATGACAATCAAATAGAATAAATTTAGTTACAATAAAAATTCATTATTTCTAAGTCAAAAAAAGATAAGTTCTGGATAAGTAATCACCAACATGTCATATACTAAAACATTCTCCGACACACGCTGGATCTTATGATATAAGTATTATTTCGATCGGTTCAGTAGTTTTCGCAGTATAACCAAACAAAAAAATCGTCTCTCCATTTATTAGTATAGAAGATAGAAGATTTAATATATTTTAGAAAAAAATTTTAATACAAATTAATAATTGCATTATTTTTATTATTTATTACCATATATATAGCAAAAACCTCAAAGTGGTAATTAATATAGAGGGGGGGGGGCAAAGTGGGTCCCTCAAAATTTTCTATACATCAATAAATTGGGACGGATAATAAGCATAAGCTTATCGAAATTTCTTAATAAAATTACGTTTTAAAATTATATTGCAGCAGACTATTCAAGTTTTTATAAACATCACAAATTTTATACCATCTAACTTGTATCGACTGTCAGAAATGCGATTCGTGAATGCACAATGTTTGGTAGGCATGATAATTTATCTTTTAATATTTTTTATTTGCTTTATTAATTCATTTATTTTAATAATAAGACATGCATTTAATGTTACTGTCAATAGAGAATTCAAAACATATTAACCCCCCACTACTGCTGCCTCTGGCAGATCTTTATTAAATCTTCATAGGAAACAGGCTAATTGGTATAGAGATAGCGTTTACGAACATGTATTACAAGTTCAGAAATCTTTGTTCAAATAAATTGAGACAAAAAGCCAGCTAAAGTTTTGATAATTTTTACATCCCGGCTAACAAAGCTCGATAACAAAAAGTGATAAAAAAAACTGATCTAGCATCAAGTATAAAGAATACAGGGAACAATACCACAAGAACCAATGGATATGAGCTGTCCTATATAAAGGGACAACCATTTTTTTCAAAACCATGGTAATAAAAGTTTTTTTTCTAAGTTATTTGCGGCCTAAACAAAACAAAAATTAATGCTCCTGAAGATCGGAATTTTTTTCGCGGAACGAAAATAAAAAAAAAACGAAATGAAAAGTAAAAAATCTACTGAATCTAGATTTCCGAAATGTTTCACTCATCAGCTGATAATTTCAGGCCACCCCAAACAACCCCTTAAGTCACCTTCAGAGTCAAATTACATAAATTATTTTTATTTTCGTTGCGTGAAAAACATTCCGATCTTCAAATACATATAAGTTAAATATTTTGTATGATTATAATTTGCAAATAAAATCTTTTTAAAAAAACCGGTAGACTGAGGACCAGATTCACACGCGGGAGATCAAGGTTCGAATCTCAGTCAAGTCAACTTATTTCCAAAAATATCAAAATTTATGCCCCTACAAATTTACATGCTGTAAATGATAACAATAGCAATAAAAAGTTTAAAAACTAATAAAAATTTAATTTAATTCTAATATAGTAAAATTTATTATATCGGATAATAAATTTCATTAAACACACAGTCAAGTTTAATGCTGCAGTTTATATTTATTAGCATACTCGAATCATAAAAATTACTAAATATAAATAAAAATTAAATTCTTAAGGCAGTAAAAATTACACAATTTCAATAGCCATTAAGTTTACAATATTAATTTAGTGATTTTAAGTTAACTTTCCTATATTTTTTCGCCATGTAAATATAACGAATAGTCTTATGAAAGTACTGTAACAATATATGTCTCTATAATAAAATAAGCAATGTATTTAATCGCGAAATTGAATCTGATGAGTGTTACTTCCTGATGAATGATTGAAAATCACCTTCTCTTTTCCTCTTTTCATCTGAGAATTAACCTCATGACCTCAAATCTATCGTGACATAATTCTATACATATACATATATACATTACTTCCGATATCCCTTTTGTCTCACTCTACTCTGCAGAGTGTCAATTCAATTTGGCAGATAACCAACCACAAACACACCATCATCCTCATCTCATACTCTCTACTCTTCTCTCTCCTGTTTTTCATTGGGATTCGAAAATAACTTGTTGAACGACAAGAGGGGAACAAGGGAAGGGGTCAGAAGTGCGCGAGCGCAAATCCCCGGATGATTCCCGGGACACCTGGATTTCCAGGCTGTGTGGGTGTGTTAGAATATCCTCACAGTATTTTTCTTTTTTTTAATCATTTCTCTACTTATTCTTTCGTAAATAATACTATGAAAACCGTTTATTATTTATCATTGAAATACGTTTGACAAATTGTTGTTTTTTTTTTTATTAATTATCGTTGATGCATGACAATTGTCATGTTATAATTATCTTATAATAACATGGTCTTATCTTTAGACAATAGTAGAGTAGAGTTGTTGAATGCTGCATGAGAATTTGACGAGTTAATAATATAAGAGTAGGGTAGAATGACAATATATAAGTGGACAATATATAAGTATACGTGGTAAGAATGCAACAAGCGGATCACAAGAGAATAATTCATACCTGTGGATTATAGTTGTAATTCTTGATTCTGGAGATAGTTGACCTCTTGAATTATTTGGTACTTTTAGGAGATCAAGAGATGATAAATGATGACCATACTCACGACAATCCCAACCGTATGATCCACGTATTTCATCACCTGATTTTGTTGATTGTCTTCGTGATCCATCCCCATTACCACCTCCTTCTGATAAATGACGAATCAACGGTCTTCGCATTGCATTTGCAATTATTTATTTTATTTTATATTATAAACAATAAATTATGTGATTGTTAAAAAACGCGGGAATGTAAGTTTTACTTTTTTTTTTATTTTCACTCAATGTAATATTGTTTTTTTTTTTTTTTTTATATTTATTTTTTTAAATGTTACTGTAATTTTGACACAAGTAAATTAATTGTAAAATATAATCATCGAAGAGATGAGAGGCTACGACAAATTATTGAACCAACTGTCAGGAGACTCGCGATTACGTCTTGCTCTCTTGCGTGAAAGTACTGATATGAAATGAATCTATTTCTGCACGTTGGTGTGTATACATATATGTGTGTGTGTTGTTCTACAGAGCGCACGTTTACGGGAATTCCAACGATAAAATAGATTTCTCTTGAGATTTACCCAGATATCGCATCCCTATGTATATACCCTGATAGCCAGACCTTGCTCTGCAAGTTCTGCAGAGCAACACTTTCGGCTAACATATATATAACGAAAAAGCTTCTGGCAAACCTTGGCTGGATAATACTTTCCTTTAAATTGGCTTCAAAATACGGCAGTAGCTTGAATGTAACTTGACAGAAAAACTTGCCGTCAATTTGAAGTGAAACTTTCAATCAACTTAACGTCATTGTCTGACAGTAATACTTGTAGTCAAATTGAATAAAAAGTTATAGACAATTTACTATCAACTTAAAGGTAACTTCTTGCTCTACAACACTTTCCTTTAAGTTATTAAAATTTGCCGACAATTTGATAGCAAAAGTTGGAAAGAAAAATTTTCGGTTAATTTTTCCTCAAATTAGAGGTAACTTTTTTTACTAGAAAAAAATCCTAATAAAAGTTTCCTTGAATTTTTCGTCAAATGTCCGTCAACTTCAGGCTTTTCCGTTCTTGACAACAATTTTTATGAAACTTTTCAAACGAATTTGCATTCTAATTCGGGTGGTAAATTTACGTCAAATTGTATAGCAAGTTTTATACAAATTGTCGTCGAAAATGGAAAAGTCCAAAGTATTTGACAAAAAATTCAAGAAAACTTTTGCAAAGTAAACTTTTGCTAAAGCAAACTGTGCTATTAGGGTAGTCAAGTTGGCAGTAAGTTAGCGTTAATTTGCTGCTGTAACTTTTGTCGGTAAAAACTTCACGGTAACTTTCTGTGTCAACTTGGAGATAAGTTACGGCAGTAGATTAGCGCCAACTTTCCAGAACCTCAGAATTCTAGGGTTGCTCAGCAATCGTTTGCAGCTTGAGAGACTATCAGGAAGAAAATCCATTCTAGTAATAGCCGAGTTGATCGCAAGTTGACATAAATGTACAACCCAAATTTGACGATGAATTGATTGCGAAAACTTTATGTACAGTAGTTGAGGCTAACTTGTCGTCAATTTGAAAATAACTTTTATTCTTCAAACCTTTTTCCCGCAACTTTCTGTTAAATAGTCTTCCTAAAGCCTTTGTGGATTTACGTCAATTTGGGATTCATGTTATACTTATATTGCAATCAATACTTGACAGCAAGAACTTGATGTAAACTTTACGTGAAATTGACTGGAAACACTGAACAGTAAATTTTTTAAGAAAAAGTGTGATTATCAAAGCAAATTGTAGCCAGCAATTACTAAGTTTGGAGTTGTCGTCAAATTTATTGCAACTCCCCAGATAGCCGAATTGACCACAACATGGTGGCAACCTACTAACGTAACTTAGGGCCAAGTTGAACTCAGAATTTGGCGAGAAAAAAGTTTATGGAAAGTTGTGGAAAACTTTTTGTTCAACTTACTTTCATCTTGCGACAAAAAACTTGTTATTCAGTGTTTTCAGTCAAGTTCTGCTGTTTCTAGTTTTGACTGTAATACGAGTGCAACATTAACTATAAGTTGACGTAAATCTACAGCCGTAACAGGAATGCGTTGAATCAGAAAGTTGCCTTAAATTACGGAAAAAAAACTTTAAAACCAAAATTTTACTTCTAAATTGACTACAAGTGACCGTCAATTATTTGTACCATCAATTTTTTGCAGTCAACTTGACATCTTATATCAGGAATCACGTGTAATCTTTACTACTTTACCGACTATATTATTTGAGCGCGTAAATCGAGTCTCACCTTTGAATTATACGACAAAAAAACATTCCCTGATAGCCACTCTAACCGTAAGTTAACTACAAGCTACTGCCGTATTTTAAAGATAACTTAAAGGGAAGTGTTGTAGAGCAAGCAGTTACCTTTAAGTTGACAGTAAATTGTCTATAACTTTTTATTCAATTTGACTACAAGTATTACTGTCACACAATGACGTTAAGTTAATTGAAAGTTTCGCTTCAAATTGACGGCAAGTTTTTCTGTCAAGTTACATTCAAGCTACTGCCGTATTCTGAAGCCAATATAAAGGAAAGTATTATCCAGCCAAGGTTTGCCAAAAACTTTCTCGTTAAGTTAACCGAAAGTGTTGCTCTGCAGAACTTGGAGAGCAAAGTCTGGCTATCGGGGTATTGTTCTATGAAAACAATCCCTGGTAGCAAAGCTGGCAACAAACTAGCGACAACCTACTGCAGCTACTTGTCACCAAGTTGGCCGCAAAAATTGGCATTTCCATAAGTTGATGGCAACTGATCACCAACGTTCTGAGAAAGTTTGTGGCAAAAGTTAATATTTATTTTCTCAGAGTTAGTGATAAGTTGCGGCAGTCAATTGTCGCCAACTTTCTGGAAAATTCAGTACCATCTTGTAGTCAACAGTTACAAAAGCTTAAATAAATAAAATAAATATTTAAATAAACAAATTGTTGAAAAGTTGTCGTCAACTTAATCGCAACTGGCTGACCAGAAAGTCTTGCTATCAGGGAATAATAACAACTTTTATATTTAGTACAATGATAAATATGAGAGAATGCTCTCAGCAACAGCAAGAATAGAGAAAAAAAAACACATACACAAAGTTATTACACAGTATAAAAGAGAAACATTAGATCATCTGGGTCTCATGTACATTTGCGTCGAAAGCGTAATGAATAACATAATGTAATCTTTTCCAGAATTACGAGAATGATTCGCTCATACTCCATTTTTAGAGTTATTACGCTCAATAACATCACAGCGTATTTAAATAATTCATCTCTTTCGTCATAATTTAATTTTTTTTATATGCTATATAACGTAATATTTAATTTATATATACACATAAAAAAAAAATTTCTTGGCGCAATAATTTTTTTCTCGCCTCAACAAAATTTTTATTTTAAATTTATAATGCAAAAAATTATTGAGGCGAGCAAGAAATAAAAATAACATTATTTGTTAAAGCAAAATTTATTTTATTTTTAATTAATATATCTGTGTTAGTCATAAAATATATTCGTTTAATAATTAACGATTTAACATTACCAGTAATTATAATTAATTTATTGTATTTTTAAAAATCACTGGCATTATAATAATTAAACATAGATTACAAGATAATTATTTGGATAAATAATAATACATTAATGATTATTTATTAACTAATCAATGATAAATTAATTTTTATAGTCATAATAATTATCAGCAGTTTTCATTTACCTCAACATTGAGATTAATTTATATCTGGGTGTCTGTGTGTGTGTGTGTGAGGGTTTTGATAATTATATTTTAAATAATTAATAAACAAGTAATTATTGCATTAGCTCATTAACGCACTAATTATTTTGAGCTAAGATAAATGTCTAAAGACGTCCTATTATCAATGACCACAATAAATTTAATATCAAGTCAAAGAGAAAAATTTAAGAACGTCGAGCGTGTGATATCTCATTTTTTTATACGCCTGTTGCGCATTATTACGAATAACAAATTAATACATCTATCTGTTCGATATATTTGAACAGAAGATTTATTTTTAACAACCAATTTGATGAAGTAATGATGCCATTCTGAATACTCTCATCCAAGCAAATATTCCTGTAGATATAGTATTGTTAATTATTCTATTAGATGAGCATCCATGTGTTGAATTTCTACTTCGAGATGTCCTCGAAGGAGTCGCAATCACAGATGCGACGTCACTCTCTGATTTTCGCTCTTTTTGTTGCTGTTGCGGTGAGTATTTCATTCTGAAAAATAATAATCTATACTTGATATTACCCATCATTGAAAAATTTTTTATCTTATTTTTATTATAGAAAACAAAAAAAGCATTGGCCACTCATGACTTTAACTGATTAATGCGTTTTTATAAAAAAAAGTTTTTTAAATATAAATATATTATAATATGACTTATCAAAGTATTTTATAATTCATTAAAAATTTAAATTAATTGACTGTTTTCAAAATCCTAGTCAGCCGGCCTACTTTTTAAAAATATTTAATGACTTGCAATTGCTGGGTCGGTATATTCAAATTTTATTAATTAATTTTAAAAAATTAAAGCATTAATTGAAAAAATAACAACGTAGTTTCAATTGTCACTAAAATATAGATTTAAAAAAAATTACTTACAGTTATTATCAAACGAAATTTGGAAAATAAATTTCAGTAAAATCTTCATGTCATATAATTAGAATTTCCATTGATAACAAATGTAAGTAATTTTTTTTTTTAATCTATATCCAGACGGCAATTGTCTTTTTATCAATTAATACTCAAATTATTTTTCAATTAATTAATAAAATTTGAATATGGTCATGAGAGTTAAAAGTCGATAAATATTTTTTTTAAGAGTAGGAGGCATTTTCTGAGAATACTCTTAATGTTCGTTCATAATATATTTTATAAATTATTAAATCTAAATGAGTAAACTCATAATAGACAACTTTAAGTGAGCGACCATGAGTACATTTAACGAATTTATTTTTTAAATTTTTAAACCCACTACAAAAAAGCTATTTATTAAAAATAGCCCATGAATAAGGCTTCTTGATGCAGTCAACAACTACTTTGGTGAAATAGAATTCTTTGGAGGAAGATTGGAGAAATTCAAAAAGTCAACATATGATTTATTTAAATATTAATAAAAAGTTAAACTTTTTATTTTGTAAGTATCTTGTGTATTAAATAATCTAATTAAAATTTTATTCTAATATTTAGAACCATAAAAATAAATGATTTTTTCATTTCATTTAGCAATTTATATTGAGTGGTTTAATTTCACTCCAATGAAAAATGAGCGGGTAATAGATCTTTTACCTTATTCTTAAGACTGGGCCGTTCCTAACAAATTCTTAAATTTTAAATTTCTAATTACATTTTAAATATTTATGGTTCTCGAATGATGAAAATCTTCTGAGCAAGTTCGTCTTATACTTTTTGTATTGATAATCAATTAATCTAAAATTCGAGAATTTGTTGAGTACAGCCCAGCATTAAAGTAGAGAAATAGATTTTTTAATAGTAGACATATACTGTCTTTATGCTAAAAATTTGCTCTACATTCGAAGACCTTCACCCATCAGTTTGATTACATAGTGTCGTAGTTATCCGGGAGCAGCCTACACACTCACATGTTACACAGACTGAAGACTGAACCGCTGCATCCAAATATCGCGAAACTGGGACATGACTCCTGTTGCCACCCGTTCAGTTTTTGATTTGGTAATTTATGTTGCATTTAGAGATATGCATATTATAACTATATCGTCAATTATTGTACTGTTGCAACCATTAATACTTAAAATATATATTTTATATACTAACAAAACTGAATCAATCCCATAGAGTTAATTATCAGTATAAGACTGAAAAACTAGGCCTGTCTTTCTTATCGTTGTGTATGCACGATAACAGCTATACAATAACCAGCTGACACTTTATTATTATTGTTATTTTTTTAATCCAACGACGCGATTCGTCGAGCAGAACATCTAGTATAATAAAAAAAATAAAATAAAAAAAAAAGCCTTTTGTGTTGAAAGCTATTTCATGCCCACTAGTGTTTGTTACTTTTAAATTGTAAATACTCGACATTCATAAAAATATTTTTTAAAGTTTTGTTCAAATTATCAGTTGAATAAATATTAATTTCTTAAAATTCTTTTATATCTTTGATAATAAATATTTAAAATGTGATATCTCAACAAATAAGAAATAAATTGCTGGCTATGGTGACTATAAAAAAAAAATGTATGTATTTATGAAGAATGTCAAAGTCAGAAATAATGAGTGTTAATGACGACAACAACAAGGGTGGCTTTTGATTTAAATATAGGGTAGTGGTGCGTGGGATGTACGAACAAGTGGACGAAGTCATACAAGTTAAAAGGTGTCCCTGTGTAATCCCTGTTGTGTCCCAATGTCTATATGTCGCGCAAGCGCCTTCTTCGGTCAGCTGATTCCCTAGACCTACTTATTCGCTGATGATGTGTGATGATGCAGGATATACACCATCAAAATTATGTATATCAACACATTGTAACTTTAATAAATACTAGTATGAGTGCGCAAACACGAGTCACTCTTGGATATATCTGGTAAATACCAGCTCAATGTGTTACGTATTCAAACGATTGATGTTGAAATACATAATATATATATGTATATATATTTATATTAAGTATTGAATTTTGGACTTTCATTCATGTTTCGTATTTTCTTATTGACTTAAATTTTATACTTTATATTTTTATAATTTAATAACATCAACTTATAAATTAAAAAATTCGACTATACCGAAGCCTTAATAATGAATTAATCCATTAGATAAACGCTTGTCTTTTAAATTTTAATGTATATATATTTATTTTATAGAGCAACAATGCTATTAATTTAAATGTATTTTTAAACCTCATTATTATTTTATTAAAGTCAATTAATTTAAATAACACAAAACATTAAAATAAGATCACGTTTGTTGATAAACATTACGGTTTCCCAATTATATAATTAGCGTTAATATTAATAATTTATGAAATAATAATAAAATAATAAACTTACTTTGTTATGTTGATGTGTCAAATAAAACAATAGTACACTCTGTAAAGTCTGTACGCGTTGTGGCGAACGGCGAACGGAGATGCAGTCGGGTACCAAAACCACGTAGCGGCTGTCGAGAAATGGTAGAGGTGAGAGATGGAGGTGGAGAAGCGTTAGGAGAAGCTTACACTGACATCCCACGTGTCCACGGGCCCCACTAACTAGGATACTAGGAAGGAGAGGAACCTGGTCTGGTATCTTCAGAAAGTGGGGAATGCTCTTGTAGCGCCGACGCTGCATCGACCCGATAGTTTTCGGGTGAATTCATGAGGAAAATCCATTGTATGCTCACTATAATAACTCACTGGATCTCAAAGTATTGGTGACCTGAACCTAGGGGCCACTTGCGCACGCAAAACGACCTAATTCTTTTGATTTTACAAAGATATAACGAAATAAAAAAAACCCAAAGTTTTGATATCATCACAAAAACTTATCACTTTTTTACTATATTACAGCTTCTAAGAATTATAATTTAAAATTTTAATAATTAAACTTGATGGAGATTATTTTATAAGCTTTAATTAAAATAAGCCAATTTATATGTAATCTAATTATTTAAAATTGTGTTTTAACGAAATTAAAAGTTGATTATAATCGTAAATTATGTACTCACCTATTTTCCACATTATTTTTAGATGATTCAATATTTTTTTCGAGGGTAGAATCAACATTACAAGTCGGAGAAATTGATGATTTTGGTAATTGATCTTCTGAATTAAAACTCTGCCAAGAATAACACGTTCTTGATAACGGACTTCTTCCAGGAGACTTCGGAGAGTCTGACAAAGTAGAGTATCCAGGACTCTTTGGACTTTTTAAACTGCCCGAACTAAATACTCGGCTTAAACGAATTCTAAGGCAACTTCGATCTTGATTACGCACAAATTCACTTTCATTTGATTCATTATCTAAACATTCATAACTACCACTCATAGTATCAATAATTATTCAAATAAAACAATAAAAACTACTGTTTAACCTAATGGTCAAATTTAAACTGCCGTAAAAAAATTTATTTCGCTGAATTATATCTAATAGTTTGGGTAAACCAAGACGATAACATCCGTTAATTATGACCACATCCGCTCTTTTTTTTCCTTCTTCTTATCAACCAGGCCAAGTTTGTTTTTTAGTTAATTGGGTAATTCCATATTGATTCATATTTTAATCTTTACACCATAGACTAATTACTTACAATAAATTAACTAAATACAAATAAAGTAATGAACAAAACATAAAAGTAATTATTTGAATTTATATTTTGAATCTAAATATTGACGAAAATGTTGATGAATTACATGCGATAACTGTACACAATTAAAATAAATAAATAATGACAATGATTTATTTTGACCACATGGACCTAAATAAATTTCATTTCGTCAGTAATTGAGATTATTGATTTCCCAAAAAATTGACAAATTTGATATTATAATACATTTATACTGTTCAATTATCTACTTATTTTCAATAACAATTCATTTACTAGTTACACATACATATATCCTTAAAATAATCAATGATAAGGAATACGTATAGTTGCATGATTGATAAAGAGAATTAACAGGATAAAAAATTAACAGAACAGCTTGACAGAGAAAACGCAAATTTTTTAAATGATAATTAAACTATTTGATCGATTTGCGTCTTGATTGATGAAGCTTGTTCGGACATTATTTTAAACCTCTGTTCTTTTACTTGCTAGCTTTCTCAATGTAAGCAATAAGATCAGCACGTTCTTGAGGTTTCTTCAATCCAGCAAACACCATCTTGGTACCTGGAATGTACTTCTTTGGGTTCTCCAAGTACTCAAAGAGCGTGTCTGCATTCCATGTAATGCCTATTTAAATTTTTTAAAATATTTCGGTTAATTACAGAATAATATTTCAAGTTTTTTCTATGTAAAAAAAAATACCTTTTGATTTGTTGGCGTCTGTGTAAGTGAATCCAACTCCTTGACCTGTCTTTCTACCCCATATTCCATGTAAATTGGGACCGACTTTGTGTTTGCCACCAGCATCAATCGTATGGCATTGAGCACATCTTTGGACAAAGATCTAAAACAAATTAAACATTTGTTAATTTCATTGATAATTAATTTAATCTGTTAAATTTTTTACAATAATAAATACCTTTTTTCCTTTTTCAACATCACCAGCAGGGACTCCCATGTTGAGTTGCTATCTGCAATAACGACCGTTTAATTAATTTTTGAAAATTAAAATAGAATTGTTATTTCAAAACAGAAATTCTTAAATAATAATAGTAACGACAGTATTGATCAATCAAAAATTAACTATAATTATTACACCTGATCACCTTCGTGACGTTTATTGTTACAGCATCTGTATGACGTACGCTTATCTAACTTTAGTTTTTTCCATGTAAATTCGTACGTCTGCGCAAACCCGATCAATTTATTTTAAATCAATTATACATTTGTCAAAAATATTTTATGCTTTCAATTTATTTGCAAAAAAAAAAAATGATAATAAAAAAAATTTAGAATTTCAAATCAAAGCTAAATTAAATTGCCTTGACCTTGAACTAAAAATGCTAACCTTCAAAAGATTTATGCTACTTAAAATAAATCTGATAAAAATAAAAATAAATTAATCAATTTTTTTGGAATCATCATTAATTTTCTTGCTTATTACTGAGTTTTCGGTAAAGTAATAATGGGAAAAGAATTTAAAATAAAAAATAAAAAAAAAGTGAGGGCGCGTGGCAAAAAATAAGACAGTAGGGCACTGGCTCAAAGCTAGACACGTTATGTAATACTCAGTTGACTTAATTCACAAAAAAAAAAAAAAAAATCAAATACAAATGTCATTAAAAAAATAAGAATAATTAAATTTAAATCACCGCGTGGTAATAATATTTAAAAGGAACTTTATAGTGACGCACGTGTTTAAATTCAAAATTTATCATAGAATATTCTAGACTTTCGTTAATTGTCACTAATCATCATCTTACGTCTAAAATTTATTACAAGAATGATATAAAATATTTAAAAAATTAATAATTTAAAATAATGGATATTTAATTTACCAAAGTTTTCTTAGCACCGTTAATCAGACTAAATGTTTCCGCTCCTTTCTCGAGTTCTCGTGACTGAATAAAGTCGAATCGATGACACACGCGCTGATGATAGGATGATACTTTGCTTCCTGCTTGCACTTGCTGACTCTTATCTGCGTCTAGGGCTGATGCAACTCGGCGATGATTAGTTGTAACTGTCGTTGCCTTTATAAACATACCTTTAAGTTTAATTTTAAATTATATCTAAAGATAGCGCCATAAAATAACAAGCATTTTAATTTTTTAGTCAACAAATTGTACTTATTCTCACTTAAAATGTCATTAATTAAAAATTTTAAGACAATAAATTCATATTTTTTTTGTTTTTTACGGAAAAAACTAACGATTTAAATTATCAAAATATTAGCGCGTTTATAAAAATAATTCCGCGAGAGGCGCGTCGGTTTAACTCATAACCAGAACGCAGGGGCGTTTTCAAAAACTTACAAAGAAACAGCTCTAAACAAAAAGTAAAAAAGTAACATAAATATTAGGCTTCAATTTTACTAATATGAAGGGATTGCCATAATTATCAGGGCTGAATAAAGAAAACAAAAAAAAAAGGACAACAATATCCACCAAATGGAATTCTCTTGGTAACCAGCTATAATATTATAGAATCATAACAAGGATATAATCGACTTCGGGTTTTTTCGGCTCGTATTCTCAGTCTGTGGTAAAACATTCGGATTTAATTTAATGTTACTATACCTTGATCGGGATCTAACGGTTCCGAATATTATTAATCTACATATTTCTCTATTCCGTGTATTTTTAGCAAGTGTTTTAGATTCAAGTTGTCACTAATTTTTTACGTCAGTGGATATTGTATGATTGTGTTTGAATTTAAATCACTACATTTCATACAGGTAATTATAAATAAATAATCTTTTTTTTTTTGTATTTTTATAAGTGTATCCCTTATTAAAAGAAACGATTAGAAAAAAATATTTTAAATACTTTTTAATGCTTTTGAATACTTGGAATACTTTTGAATCGCCCTTCTTATGGGCATTTAACAAATTGTTTCTTTTAATCAGGGATATATATAAATATATTGTTTTCTTATGATACAGTATGCTCATGTCTATTGTCATTAAAAAAATAAGTTGAATATTTTTTATTCAATAATTGTTATACTTTGTTAATTACCTCTATATATAGAACTATAATTTATTAAAATAATTATGTGCATATAAATATAGCTGTCCCAAGAGAATAGAAATGGCAGTAGAAGTCGGAGTGTCAGTTGATGATGATAATCCTAAAACACGATTCGTAAGATATCTTTATATCGGTAAAGAATATCCAGTTTATTATTCAGGAACATGGTCAAGTCAAAATCATTTTACAGTGGACAAAGTAACATCTGTCGTCGAATTAGCTGCAGACAAAGATACTGAATTATTTCCTATTACCAAAATAAAACAGGTATTCCTTGTCATTTATAATTCATACCTATAAATTTAAATAATTAAATATCACGTCCTCAATACTAAAAAGGCGTATGATTTTTTAAAAATTTACCTGTCTCTTTAGAATCACGAAATTAATGAAAAAACAAAATTTAAAATATTAATTTCAAAATGGTTTATAAGTGCAAATATATGACTTTTTGACATTAATTTTATTTTTAATACTAAAAAAGCGTATAAATAAAAAATCAATAAAATATTGACACGTATATTATAAAAAAATAAAAAAGGTTTTAATTGATAGGTACCTCCTAAAAAATTTTTGAACAAAAAATCTGAAAACTAGAATCTTGCAGCTTCAAAACGTTTTTTTTTATTTCCCGATACGACCACTTTTTACTTAACTACAGCCTATCAAATACCACCGACTCTTTACTTTTTTCCATTAGCATATTTAAATTTTAATTATCGGGTTTAATTTTATGGTAAGTATTTTTTTTATATGCTTTTTTGGTTTTAATTTTTTTTTATTATTAAAATATTCATTTCAAATTATTTCTAAACGATTGAGCAAAAAAAAAAAGAAAAAATTTATATGCCTTTTTGACAGTAGAGCCAAAATTTAAGGGGTCCATTTAGCCCTCAAACCGTTCAAGGTACTCAAAATTTTAAGTGACCCCCCCACCCCTATTAGGGTAGAGTGGGCCTAAATGAGCTGACATTTATATTACATGCAAGCCCTCATTTCTTAAGGAGCCCATTTTGCCCCACCTTCCCCTATATACGGACAATAAAAAAATAATAAAATTAATTTTCAGTTATTGGAATCAGGATTGGTACCTAAATCCGAAACTTTAATGTTTGCTTTAGCTGTGTGTGCACGACAAGAAAAAAGTGAAAAATTACGACAAGCGGCATATAATTTCATAGCAGAAGAATGCAAAAGTCCAGAACAATTTATGTTATTTATTGAATATGCATCTCAATTAAGTAAACAATTATCAATTCCTAAACATGGTTATGGTCATGGTTGGCGTAATGCCGTAAATAAATGGTACCTATCTCATGACGCTAAAAGTTTAGCTGAATGTGTAACAAAATACAAAAGTAGACACGGTTGGAAACACAAAGATATTATTAAACTCTCACATCCAGTTACTAAAGTCCTTGGGTCAGATATTCAGGCTGTTTTTAAATATATAATGTTTGGTTTAGAAAAAGCTAAATTAGAGTTTGCTAATGAACCAAAAGCGACAGAGGTTTTACATTTAATTGAACGTATAGATAATTTTCGTCAGTGTGAAGATCCTGTACAAGCTGCAGGATTAATAAGAACATATAATTATAAATTAGAACATGTTCAAGCTAGTTTAATTAAATCATCAGAAGTGTGGGAAGCTTTGATTGATGGATCCATGGATTTGCCTAATATTGTTAAAAATATTCAAAGGATTCATAATCTTGGTTTACTTACACCTACATCTCAATTAACTGAAAAAGTCCTAAGTGCCATCACAAATAAAGATCAAATATTGAGATCTAAAATTCGTCCTGCAGTAATTCTTATGGCTGTTAAAACTTATGAGGATCCAGATAAAATTCCAGTATTTACAAAAAGAAAATTAGGAAGAAAAAATAAACTTAGAAATCGACAATTACCTAATCCAGATAAACGTATTATTGATGCTTTATATTCAGCGTTAAATATTTCATTTTCAACTATTGAACCTACGGGACTAAGATTTTTAATAACTGTAAGCACTGAAAGCTGGAAAAAAAAACAAATTACTCAAGTATCTGTTGATACTTTCAAACCCTGGGTACTTGAAGCTGCTTGTATTGTTGCACTTGGTTTATTACGATCTGAGGATAAAGTAACTGTATCCGCTTTTACTGCCACTGAAGGTTTGAATGCACGTCCAGTTCATCTTGATAAAAATTCAACTTATCAAGAAGCTTATGAAAAAATGCGTGTACGATCTAATGTACCACCAAATCTTGGTAAACCAATTCTTTGGGCAGCACATCATAGAAGAAAGTATGATGTCTTTATTAATGTTGTCGATAAAATGCGTGAAAAATATGATTTTACTTCTCGTGCTATGGATCTTTATAAAAAGAAAATGAATTTACCAAATACAAGGTAATTGTAATTTAAAATAAAAAAGTATCCACATAGATGAGAAATAAACTCCCTTGACGTTCTCATAAGGAAACCGAGATGTACAATTGTATTAATTTTTTAACTTTCCGCAAAGAAAATTGGAAATTTCCGAAAATTCGGGAAGTTATTGGTTTCGGTCCGATTTCCAAAAGCGGAATTTCTATCAGATCTTGACGTTTTGAGGTTCTGGGAAGCTATTCTGACTAATTTCACAATGATGCCCGAGTGTATATATGTGTGTATGTATGTACGCATGTAAATATCTTTAACTTTTGAACGGATGAACCGATTTTGATCGTCAAGGTGTTATTTGACGCGGCGTCAGTATCTAAAAGCTGTGAAAAATTGAGCTTGATCGGTACGTTGCGTTCGGAAATATTCCAAAAATAAAATTTTGTCAAAAATGTTTTTTTTTGGATAACTTTGAATGTGCCCGACGGATTGATTCCAAAATCTAATCAGCTTTAAAACTTTATAAGCCACGTTGGATGCCACCTCAACCATCGAAATCAGTTTATTTGTTCAAGAGAAACCGTGAACGAAAGAATTAAAAAAAATTTTTATTAGTTTCTTTGAAATTTCTCAAAAACGACTAGATAAATCAATTTCAAAATTTGATCAGCTCTAGAACTCAATAAAACGCGTCGATTGCCACCTCAACCGTCTCAATCGGTTAATTCGTTTGAGAGATATCATTGGAGAAAAAATAGTAAAAAACATTTTTTTTTTTTCGAAAACAACGGCATACAAAAGTATTTTCGAGCTTGAAAATGTATTCACAACGATTTTTTTGAGCTCAACGAGCTCGAAAACAACGGGAAGTTTCAGGGCTGGCCTGCAGGAACTGATAGATCGATTTTTTATTTACAATTTGAGACTAGTACTACTCTGTTGAATTCGAATCTACCAGCTTACTTATCGCTCTCCATTAATTATACAACCTTATTTTTGGGTCCCAATATTTTCTCATACTATAACCTACCAATAACACTATTGCTACTGAGAGGCGAGCGCTTATCAGCAGTTCGGGTTTCCTTCAAATCACATCCTCATCCTTGAAGGCTAAAAAGAGATAGTGAAATCTGGATTTTATAAACAATATAAATATTTAAATAAAGCTGAGAAATTATCAGTTTATAATAACAGATTTCAAATAATATAGATATCATTATTTTTTTTAAAAAGAAATAAATATTTCTAGTTAGCTAATAAAATTGATTTATATTTTTAGATTGGTAAATTGGGTTGTCGGTACTACATCAACATATATGGAAGGTAAATATGTTAATGATGTATTAACAGTTTGTGGTTTTGATATTGATGTTCCGAAAGTTATTGAAGCTTTTGCAAAACGTCAATTTTAATTGAAGACCAACAGAAAAAACGAAGACAATTAAGAGAATAAACAAAAGAAAAATTGTAAGTCATAACTTAAAATAATCATAAACGGCGATAAAAATTAGAATTTAATAATGCGATAAAATTCAACCGAACTATATATTTCTAGGATTTATTTGTTTCAAATTTTTTTTAATATACACATTTTTAACGTTTTTATTTAAATAATAACGAATTTAAAATTTTAAAAAATTAATAAATAATTCTAAGAAGTATATAATTTACTAACTAGATAACGATATACTATCTAACTGTTATATTAACCGTATGTTTGTTTAAATATGCTGCACAAAGTTTCAACAATTTTTAATATAAAAATTAATTAGATAACTTTTTTCAATGGCTGTTGGTAATGAGCATTTAAATTATTAAACAAAGAAAGAAACTAATTTTTCTCTTTGATCAATCTCTTTTCTAAAGAACAGAATGATTTGAATGTGCAGCATGTATAATTATTTTATAAATACTAATGTTAAGACCACACATTAGGGGGATCCAAAAAAACCAACCCATCGAATTTACAACTTGAGTAGGACCTATATACCGAGAAAAAAGTTCCCCCGTTGGGAAAAATTTTTAGCTCAATTTTAAATGGTGCTGTTAGTACCCATTTGAAATTTCTCATTCAAAAAACACGCAAAAAAATTTTTTTCATTAAAAATATTATAACTTTTGAACCGTTCGAGATAAAAATTTGGCTCTAAAATATTCTTATAAGACATTAAATTTCCTAAAAAAAAAAGTTCCTGGGAGTCGAAATTCTAAACGTGATATTTAGTATACTTACAGGCCACCAAAGTCTAGAGTAAACAGAATTATACAAATTTTAGGCTCTATTATTAAAAAGATCAATACTACGATAAAATTCTTGGACTAAAATTCAATGAAGTAATTAAAGAATTTATTCTACATGTAGTAAAATTAAATCGCCAGCAATATCCAAATTGTAATAAATAATATTTTATTAACGATTTATAAAAAAAAAATATAGGGCAAAAATTGGAATACAATACAAATAAAGATTTTGAAACTCTATTTGTTTTATAAGCCTATAATGTAAATTACACATTTTACTTGCTTCATTAAATTTTAGCCCAAGAATTTCCTGGTAGTATTGATATTTTTAATAATAGAGCTTTAAATTTGTATAATTCTGTTTACTCTAGACTTTGATGGCCTGCTGTAAGTATACGAAATATCAAGTTTACAAATTCAACTTTCGGGACTTTTTTTTAGGAAATTAAATGCTCTACAAAAATATTATAGAGTCAAATTTTTATCTCGAACGGTTCAAAAGTTATAATATTTTTAGTGAAAAAATTTTTTTTTGCGTGTTATTTAAATGAGGAATTTCAAGTAGCTACCGACACCTTTTAAAATTGAGCTAAAAATTTTTCCCAACGAGAGAATTTTTTTCTTGCTATATAGGTTCTTTTTAAACAATAAATTTGATAAGTTGGTTTTTTTAGATCACCCTACTACACATTCATAACATAAATAACAAGATGCATGATTAGCATGTGTAACATAGAATAAGTTAATATAAAAAGAAAAAGAAAAAAAAATGCGCTTAATTTATTTGTTTTACTGAAGCACTAAAAATCAATTATGACAAATCTCTAAAATTACCGAGATACTAAAGTTCAGCGATAGAGAAAAAACAAAACGGATAATAGAAAAAAAAAAGTTTAGGTTTAGATATTAAAATAAAAAAATAAATGGAAAATAATTCGCTTAGTTGGGTATGTCTCTGAACGGTATTTAATAATTTAGGAAAAAACAAGTACTGTCAAACGTCGAGAAACAAATAGTAAAAAATAATATATATATACATAAAAAAAAAAGAAAAAGAAAATTTCTTCTACTGTGATACGCATTTAGCCCCAAAGAGTTATAGACTTACATGAGTTTTATTTAATTGTTATATGTCTTGATAAATGCCATATTCAAATTAAAATGAAAGCAAAAAATCTTTAGTACTCATAATAAGATTTAAAAAACTGTGATATGACAGTCGATGTTTGTTTATAATAAAATGAAAATAAATAGTGAGAAAATAAATCAGAGACATGCCGATAAAAATACTGTTATTTAACTCAATTATTATTCTGGATTTATAATAGATAAATTTTAACAAAATAAATACCGGCGATACTTAAGTACGTATTTCTATATAATGTTTTATTAATTTAAAAAATTTTTTTAAATTTTATTCTATTCGACAATTAAGATAGCAAAAAAATAAAACATTTGTAGAACCGGAATCTTGTTACGCGTTTCGCTTGTTGTTTTATTCAAATTAATAGAATCGCGATAAATCTAAAAAATTATATATCATATATATTAATAAATAATTCATATACTATAACGTATATATATTAGTTAAATTATAAAGGACGATTGACCGATTATAAAAACAATTAAAAAAAAAAAGTTTTTTTTTTAACTGAATTATTTCATCTCTTGGTCTTGTCCTGAAGTGATTTGAATGATTAGAAAAAAAGTACTAATAATTTTTACGAATTTACAAACGAAAAATTAAAGAGGCATTAAAAATTAAATTTAAATAATTCATCTGATGTGTTCAACTACTGGTTAGAAGCAATATGCAAAACAAAAAATACTATCTATTAACGACTATCAGTTTGTCATTTTTAAGCAAATAAAATCTTTTAAAAAACGATAATCATTTGAAAAAACATAGATGTAATTAAATGGAGGTTTTTCTTTTGGCTGCTGATATTTTTAAAAATCACCATAAAATAACAAACGGCGTCCTAATTAAGAAAATAATAATATTTATATACATAATATAATAATCGAAAAAACCTGTATTTATTCGTTTGATATATTATTAGGTGATTTGTATTTAAGTACGCTAACTAATTAAATTAAATTAAGTAAACGAATGTAGAGGAAAATCACATAACATCTTTTAAGAGCATGTTTGTATAAAAAAAAAAAATTATAAAAATGAATTATCTCAAAAACAAAATAAAATAAATAACAACTCAATGAAAGTTGAAAGAAACATAAAATGTAATCAAAGTCTTAAAATGGTGACACAGATGCTGTAACTTTTGATGCATTAAATAATTATTTATTATAAAAATTTCGATAGCGGAAGAAAAAATAATGAATTTAATAGCAGGTAAACAAAAATTTAAAAAATTATATTTGATAAAAAAAATATTTCCCAAAAATCCAAGAATTAATTAAAAAAGTACAGGTATCAATTTAATTTTCATTAATCGAAAAATGATTTGATTTCTATTACGCATAGGAATAAATATCCTTCTTAGATTTCTCAACTTTTTTTATAAAGCTGATCTTTAAAATTAATTTATCTGTACTAAAATATATACCCATTTACCTGAATAAAATAAAAAATTGAATTATGTTCAGTGATGAAGATAAAAGAATTTAGCTTAAAAAGAAAAAAGGGAAAATCAAATAAATTGATTGTGATGTTATTTTTTATACCGAAAACTGATTTATACTCATGTGTGTACTAATTAAAACAAAGTATTAGATCTACATACTGAAAATTTGTTGGTGCTCTTTTTAAAACGAACTTAAAAATTAATAAAATATCAACATGGCGATAAAATAATTTTAAGATGAAAAAAACCAATCTGGATTTTTTTCGGCTCCGTGGATTTTTTATTTTTCTATTTTTAATTAAATGTTTATTTTATTGGTCTATTATTATTATTATTATTAATGTTAAATATTGTAATTTGATGTCTCTTATTGTTAGCAAAATATTTTGTTCTTTTAGTCTCATTCCGTAACTTTTGATAAATAATTGATTATACTTTTCACCATACCTGCACCTTCTTTAATGAGAAAACAAAAATGATAACATTTTGCGCATTTGTCATTTTTTCCACAAACAGAGGCAGAAATTTAAACTTTCAGGTGCAGATCTGGTGAAAAATAGTATACACACTAAGAGAGGAAAGTAAGACGTCCCAACCTGTGTCTTTGCCACAGGCAATCACGCTTGCGGGTCAGAATGTCCCATTATCCTCCCTAGGTGTATAATATACTAATATATCTTAATTACAAAAAAAAAGGCATTATAAGAATAATTTGTTATTTTATTACTTTCTGTGTTGAATTATTTTTACTAGTTGTCATAAAAAAAATATATCATCGACAATTTATACAGAACTGTTAACTAAAATTTGTTAAATTAAAAAAAAAATGTATTATTTGTCATAAATAATTTGGTACTAAAAATTAAATAAAAAAAGATAAAAAAATTTTTTGAAAAAAATGATTTATTTAATTTATTTTAATATTGATACATGCCATACATGTTTCATTCATTCGAACATACAGTTAACATTAATATTGTATTTAATTATCATCTTTCACGCTTTGCAACATTTTACGAGCGAGAAAAATCACACGCGGCTTTAATTTCATTTATACTTAATTACATACAATATAATTAATCATACAAAAAAAAATTATGTCCACTTATTAATAAATTAAAAAAAAACCCCCAATGAGAATTTAAAAAAAAAACCTCATCAGTATAAAATTTATAGAATAACATCTACATATTTTTTATCTGACCATAAGGCTAATTACCTAGGATAAACTAGAATACATTACCGTCGTTAAGATTTGTTAAATAATTATAATTATCAATTAACAATCTCCGATAAATGCCCGACGGTACAACTCCTTTTGACTAATAACTTCGGAATTAATTAACTAATGGAGATATTGAGAGAAAAAAAAAGAAATTAAATATTTGATATTAATTCCGAAGCAATTATCGCAATAGGAAGCTTTATTTTTTCTTAATTAATTCAGTCTGGGTTTAAGATGAACTGGTTAATTTATTGTAATTTGCTTACAATTCGTCTTTGAGATCATCGTCTTCACCACCAGTTGGTGGAGGAGCACCACCAGTACCTTGATAAAGCTTAGCGATGATTGGTTGAACAATGTCAGTAAGCTCTTTCTTCTGTTGTTTATATTCTTCTGGATCGGTATCCTGGTTTTCTTCAAGCCATTTTATTTTCTCATCAATAGCAGCCTCCATTTTTTCTTTGTCTTCATCGGTTATTTTAGATCCAAGTTTTTCCTTGTCAGCAAGTTGATTTTTAAGTGAGTAAGCATAAGATTCAAGTTCATTACGAGCTTCAACGCGTTCTTTGAGTTTTTTATCTTCATCAGCAAACTTTTCAGCATCCTTGATCATCCTTTCAATGTCATCAGGTGTAAGTCTGTTCTGATCATTTGTAATAACAATTTTTTCACGGTTACCAGTTCCCTTATCTTCAGCGGATACTTGAAGAATACCATTGGCGTCAATTTCGAAAGTTACTTCAATTTGAGGAATACCTCTGGGTGCTGGTGGAATTCCAGTAAGATCAAATTTACCAAGGAGATGATTATCTTTAGTCATTGGACGTTCTCCTTCATAAACTTGAATTGTGACGGTGTGTTGATTGTCAGATGCTGTAGAGAATATCTGAGATTTTTTAGTGGGAATAACAGTATTTCTGGCAATTAATTTAGTCATTACACCTCCAACAGTTTCAATACCCATAGTCAAGGGATTGACGTCAAGAAGAACAATTGCATCAGTATCCTGTTCGCCAGAAAGAACACCAGCTTGTACAGCAGCACCATAAGCGACAGCTTCATCAGGGTTAATACCTCGGGATGGCTCTTTACCATTAAAGAATTCTTTTACCAATTGTTGTACTTTTGGAATTCTGGTGGATCCTCCGACAAGTACGATTTCATCAACATCTTTTTTGTTCATATCCGCATCTTCAAGTACTTTTTGTACAGGTTTCATTGTACTTTGGAAAAGATCCATGTTCAATTCCTCAAATTTAGCTCTGGTTAAAGTCTCGGAGAAGTCTTCGCCTTCGAAGAATGATTCAATTTCAATTTTAACTTGGTGACTGGCACTAAGAGCTCTCTTAGCTTTTTCAACTTCACGGCGAAGCTTTTGAACAGCACGATTGTCTTTTCTTATGTCTTTACCCTTCTTCTTTTTGTACAATTTAATAAAGTATTCCATGACACGTTGGTCAAAATCTTCACCTCCCAAATGAGTGTCACCATTTGTTGCTACTACTTCAAAGACTCCGTTGTCGATTGTCAAAAGACTTACATCGAAAGTACCACCACCAAGATCGAAGACAAGAACATTTTTCTCACCATCTTTTTTGTCCAAACCGTAAGCAATTGCCGCGGCAGTTGGTTCGTTAATTATTCTCATAACAACAAGACCGGCAATAGCACCAGCATCTTTGGTAGCCTGTCTTTGAGCATCATTGAAATAAGCTGGTACTGTGACAACTGCATGAGTTACTTTTTTTCCCAAATAAGCTTCCGCGGTTTCCTTCATTTTTCCAAGAACCATAGCTGAAATTTCTTCTGGTGTAAAGACCTTGTCTCCATCTTTCGTCTTTACTTTGATGTGAGGTTTGTTGTTTTTCTCAATAACTTTAAATGGGAAGAATTTGGCATCGTGTTGAACTGTTGGATCAGACCATTCACGACCAATCAAACGCTTAGCGTCAAAGATCGTGTTTTCAGGGTTGGTCGTCAACTGATTTTTAGCAGCATCACCGATCAGACGTTCTCCTTCAGCAGTAAATGCTACATATGATGGAGTGATACGGTTTCCTTGGTCATTGGCAATTATTTCAACTCGACCATTTTTATAAACACCAACACTAAATAAAAATTTAATTTATGAGTATTTTCATTATTTTAAATAAAAGATTAAGAATTAATTTATTTATTTTAAATTACCAAGAATACGTTGTACCCAAATCGATTCCAATTACTGTTCCGATGTCATCTTTTTCCTTGCTGTCTTCTTTAGCTGATGCTATTGCTGCTATCAGCCCTAATAACGCTAAAGCTAATATAGCCTTCATTTTATTTATAATTCAACGCTATCTGTAATAAAAAAAAAGCATGGAATTACTTTCTGTGTAAAAAGTAACTGAATAATAGGTTTTTTTAACAGCAAATAATAATTTTAAAAAAGAGGTGTCTTTGGAGTCAACGTTATTGCCTCCGCCCAAGTGGGAGCTGACAGAACATTCTAGTAGGTCATCATTTAAGCACGCAAATAATCACAAGTACGTTATTAAATGACATTTTTATGATCCAATTGTATTATCTCAACTATAAAATAAGTATTAATTGAATATGTATACATAATTATGAAAAAAAAAAAAGAAAAGAAAGAAAACTACTAATTACATCAAAGTATGCCGGCGTTATAAAAATTATAAAACGTCAAGTTTACGTATTGTTACTAAATACAAATAAAATAAAAAAATGATTTATTTAAAAGTTTAAAATATTAATAAATATTTTTACTTGGTATTGAATAACTGTTAAAACTGATTCACGTTAAAGAATTTATAACGGAACATCAACAAGGAATCTTCTTATACGTGGCACAATTTACTTTAGCTTGAAAAATTTGATAATCAATAAAATATTAAAATTTATAAATTTAACAAAATAAGAATATTAATTTAAGAAAAATTTATAAATAAATAAAATAATTACCAATTGAATAAAATCTTCAGTATAACTTATAAATACAATGAAATAACACTTGGCGGATAATATTCTTAACTTGTTTCACGTTCTTTGATTTTCGACTGACTGACTGATGGAAGAGTTCAGCGCCGGGATATTAACGGATAAATTTGTCGTGGCTTTTTCTGATTGGTCAGTGAGGATACGTAGCAACGGAAATATCGAAATTGGTTGGTTATGACGATACCAGTTGGCCAGCCTTCATTGGCCCACGTTTATATCTATAAGATATTGTATAACACAAATTAAAATAAAATAACAACACACAGAACTACTTTGTATACACGCACTGTATTTTACTAGAAACTGCTCGGCATTTCCTGATTGGTCCAACTCCGTTCGTACTAAAACAGTTATGTATGATAAAGAAAATTATTTAGGTATTTTTGACTTGTCAATCACCAAATATTTATCATATTTAAGAGATAAGCTTATGCTCATAAAATTTATTTTTGCTTTTTTTTCATTCTAGAATTTTCTTCTAATTTTTATTACTTTTAATTTCAATTTTTTACGAAAAATTATTAATAGAAAAAAAAATTTTTTTCTAGATATTTTTTTGTTATTGGTACTACGATCATGCGCAAAATATTCTAATACTTTTAAATCTAACGAAACTTATTTTTTATTGCTATTCTTAAAATCTATTGAAATTTTTTACTTTTTTCTTTATAAATACGTAAGTAAAAACTAATTAATTACTATCAGGTGCAACTTATTGAAATTATCTGATGCTAAAAAATTGTCACAGTGCGAAATACGATAAATCGTTCTTACAAGCCGGGAGTACTAAACCGATTTTCCGGATTAAAAATAATAAAAATCTTCCGAGGACGTTTGTCTTAAGAATTTTCCAAAAGCTGAAAAAATCGCTGTAATGATTATCAATTAATCTAAAATTCGAGAATTTGTTGAATACGGGCCAGCCTTAATTAGTGCAATTTTGCACGCAGCAGCTTACAATTATTTAATTTCGAAAATCGTCCTATGATTATTTCTTAAATTGAATGATTGCTAATTAAGATAATTCATGGAATTATTATACTAATCGTATTATTTATAGAAGTCTTGACTTTATAGCCAAATAAATAAATAACGTTAGTAATACTATTATTATATTTAAAAAATGTATCAATTTAACTGATAAAAATACTTAAAAAGATTAAAATAAATGGTAAAAATATGAGATTTAACATTGAAATATTTATTTGTGCGTTGGCATATAAATATATTAGTAATTATTAAAATTTTTTACAGGCATATTAATATTTACTTTTTGGTATTAACATGTCCAAAATATAGGGAGTAAAATAAGTTATGATACAGTCAGCACCTGCTCGTTTCATTGAAGTTAAAATTTCAAGCAAGACATCTTTAAGATTAATAGCATTATTTTTAGCTGCGTGATAAATCATAGCATATTCTCCAGATACTTGATAAATAAACAATGGATAATCTGGATAAGTATCTTTTGTTTTACGTACAATATCTAAATAAGCCAATCCTGGTTTAACCATCAACATATCAGCCCCTTCAGCAACATCACGTGCCTGTAAAAATAAGTTACTCATACATTTATATTGCTGATGAGCACTATAAAAAATATAAATTACAAATAATATAATTACAGCAGCTCGAGAAGCTAAACCATTACTTCCAGGCGGTAATTGATAACATTTTCGATCACCAAATTTTGGTGATGATTTCGATGCATCTCTGAAAGGTCCATAAAATCCAGATGCAAATTTCACAGCATAAGAAAGAACAGAAACTTTGCTTGTAAGATTTACATTATCAAGTGCTTTTTTTATAGCTCCTATTCTACCATCCATCATATCTGATGGCGCAACTATATGAGCTCCTAAAAAATATTTAAAAGTTATTAATATGTATAAAAAAAGTTCATGATATTTTTTATCAACCGATAAAAATTATTTCAACTAAAAATTTAATATATAATTTTAAAATCAGCTGGACAAACAGTTTTTGAGTTATTTTAAGACTCAGTTTCTCAATCGTTTGTTATTTTACAGTCAATGCATAAAATATATGTAAATATTCAAATTATAAAAATTTCAATTAGATATGAATAAAAAATTACGAAATTACGATTATTTTTTATCGAATGTTTTTGACATATTACAATTGCGTAAATATCTAGTTGATGATAAGGTAAAAATATAAATTGTTTATTACATTTAATAGTTATAATAAATAGATTATATTACCATGAATAACTACTAATTGAATCAATAATTTTTACTGTTAACAAAGAAATTTTTTTAACAAATACCAAGCATTTCATATGATGACTCAACTGTACCAATTACTGAAATACTATAAGATAAAGGACCCAGTTATTGACCGTGACCTAGTTTCTGACCTTTTCAGCTTCAATCAAAATTTAAAAAAAATTATTAACTCAAATAATAAAGTAAAATAGACGAAAACATAAAGTCATATATTCTACGCATACTTAATAGCAATTACGAATTTATCAATTGTAGTAACTAGATAAAAAAAAAATCTTAAAGACTAAAGACACTTTAAGAGTAATTTTTTTCACTTATAGTCTAAGTTCTTAATGTAAGAGTATACGAAGATTGAATTGAAAGTTTTTTTATAAATACATACATGGACAGGTCAATAACTAATTTAAGTATAGATAAATACCAAAATAAAAAATTTTTTTCAATTATGTTAAAATATGGAGGTCAATAACTGGGCCTAATTTTTTAGACATGTGGCCGTTGTTGACCCTATCATTCTAATCTATTATAACTATTTAAAATTTTCATAAACATTTATTATAAATGGACCAATTTTATATTTGTGATTAAAGAAGAAATATTTTGAGTAACGAGACAATGACTATTGAAAAAATTCAAACTTTGTTAGAATTTAAATAATTATTGTTGTAATAATTCATAATTAATGTACTTTACTGAATTTAGAAATATATCACATTTTCATTCTTTAATAAATTCTTTATTTTAAAATAAAAATTTAATATTTATAAAGTTTCATTATTTGTAAATTGTCATAAATAACCGTCAAAAGTGATAAGTTGCTGTCAATTAAAGAGTCAGAAACTGGGTCCACGAACGTCAATTTTTAAAACATAAACGAAATTACAAAAATTATAGGATTTTTTTTAGAACATCGTAATACTTGCCGATAAAATCATCAATTTTTTTTTGTTAAGTTTTCTAATAACTTTCAATTTAACATCAACTGTTACCCTTTACCTTAAATAATTTTATTTGTGTTTTATCTAATCTTTACATTTCAAATATTATATTAAAATATTTATAACTTTTAAAACCATAGAAAAAAGTTATGTAAATAATTAAATAAAATTAATTGCCAATAATTGAATCTCCTGCCTTATAATAAATTTAAAAAATATAAATTATAAAAAAAAATTTCACCTGCTTTAGCATATGATACTGCTATTTCAGCTATTCTATTTATACTTTCTTTGTTATTAAGCGTGCCATCATCATAAAGAATTCCACAATGACCATGATTTGTGTAAGGACACAAACATACATCACATGCTATAACTAAATCAGGAAACCATTTACGTAACAATGGTAAAGCTTTGATAATTGGATTATCATTACTATCAGCATTAGTCCCAAATGTATTCTGTTTAAAATATTCATTAATAGTATTTATTTATTTTTAATGTAAATTAATAATAATAAAATTTAATCACCTTTAAGTCATCATCGATAACTCCAAATAAAAGAACAGATTGTAATCCTTTAGCTACTAAAGGCTTCAGCATTTCCTCTAAATGATTAATTCCATATCTATATACTCCTGGCATACTAATAATTTCATTTTTTTCATCAGGTGAGTTTCTAAAAATTAAACATAATGAGCATTGATGAAAATTTATCAAGTATTTTATTATATAAATGAGGTTAAAATTAAATACTTACAAAATAAAAATTGGATACATAAGATTTACAGGTGTAATTTGAATATTTCCTGAGTGCCATTCTCGTAATAGAGGATGAAAAATACTACTTTGTAGTCTATTTTTTGCTTCAACTTGATACATTTTTTATATTTTTAATTTTATATACACGATCATATATAAATATCTACAAGTACCTGAATAAGTCCAAAAAATTTAACTGACTACAATATAATATATATACTTATATACCTGTACAGATGTTCAACACAATGGTAATTATCATATATCGCAAGTCATCAAGTGATTTTTAATAAATGAATAATTAATTTGTTTTTTTATTTAAAATTTAATTATAAATCGTTGTTTCAATTTTTTTTAATCCTAAGCTAAAATAACTTTAATATTAATCTTTCTCATATCTTTGTTGCTGAGCATCAGTGTGTTTGATTTATTAAAATATTCAAAATTATATTAAATTTGAAAAAAAAAAAAAACTACTTTTTACCTCTAAGGCAAGTAATTTTAGTTAATATTGACTTTTAGCATGATACAAAATTTTTTATTTTCATCTTTTAAAACCAATTTATATATATAAATGGACAATATAACAAATATATAATTTTAGATAATTAACTTCAGTACACGAAGAGAAATTTATGGTAACAATTACAATATATTATGGGAATCGTTCCCATAGTTATGGAAACTTTTCCCAGAAAATGAGCCTATATTCCATAATTTCAAGTAATTATTATTACAACGGCTTGAGATGATATTTCATAAACATGCTAGTAACGATTACTATAAATTTATCTCCGTTTACGTAGTTGTACATTATGTCAAAATGATAATATCCTTTATGAGCCTACTTGTCGAACTGTAACGTTAAAAAAATCATTTTTCATTTCTGCTATACAAATAATAGAAAAAAATTGCCCAGACGTTGTTGCTTTGGAAACTTATTAAGAATTGATTTTATTGAATAAGAATATTCATAAAAATTTTATTATTTTTTATTTATTTATAAAAAAAATAATTTATAAATAGTTAAAATTTATTAAATACATATAACAATAAAATATATCTTTATTTTCGTAAATACAATTACGAAATAATCAAATAAACTGTATAAAATTTACAGTATAAAATTTTTTAGTCAAATATAAAACGATTAGCAGTATTAACAGGAGCATTTATCACTTATATTTTGTTCTTATCACTTATAATATAAATATATATATATTGTGAGCTATTGGACTTTGACTAATATGTTTTATACACACACATTATTTGTATTATGTGTCAGCTACAATATGAATCTCAGCACTTATTTCCGATGCTAATTGTTCGGCAACATCAGATACAGTAGATGGTCGTCTTTCAATTGTTGAGATTGAATCTATCAAGATAATTAAAAAATAATTTAACACATTATTACACGCATTTAAATAAATATTTGATATTATATGTATAATGTACCTGAACATCCAGGACTACACGAAATTTTTTCATTTTTATGCTTCAATTCTCTCAAATTAAAATAAAGTAATATCGGTGAAAAAGTCCAGTATCCAATAGCAGAACCTATAATTAAAGCGATACAAATATAGGTATTGTAAGACATAACAACTAACATAATAATGTAACCAAGAGTCGTTTGAGCTGAGTAATGCAATACTTCTAGAATCCATAAAATTATTCCCCACCTTAGAAAAAAAAATAAATAAATAAAATATATACATTCGTTGATTTAAAAAATTGAAGTAAATCATAATTAAAATAGTATTATAAAAATTACCATTGTGAAGATGAAGAAAATCGTGGAAATTTTGGTACAAATTGTGATAATAGAGAAGATTTTTCATTAGTTTGTGATTCACTTGTTGACAGTGAAGCTTTAGTCAATTGGTGTAACTTTATTTGTAATGTTTTCATTGCTTCATAAATAATTGCTATGGCGATGAGTCCCAAACAAGTCCCAAAAAAAGCACTAATAGTTTTGACATTTAGTCCATCGAACAAAAACGTTCCCAGGTCTGTACCGAACCAAAATGACATATGCATCTATTGATAAATGAAAAAAAAACAAAGTATTTAATTTTATTATGAATAATATAACTGATTTTATAATTAATACTCACCATGGTATTTTTTCATACAGATGAATGAAAGAAGATAATTAGACTAACGTTTGTACTACAATCAAACGATAACACTGTTGATAAATATGACATATCTATGAATACTGTTAAATTCAAGTCATACTACCTAACTTTACGTTGCTTTTATTACAAAACACTTTCTAAATATTTTTTATCATAATAAATAATTATTCATTAATTTTAAAAATTATATAATACTGTCGATATTTTATTAAAAAATTTTTTCATTAAATAAATGCCGTTTTTAAAATAATACAAATAAAACTTTCATCTCTTTTACAAATCTCTGGTGGAAATTTTATACTTTTTAAATATTTCAGTCTTGACAATAAAAGGTTAGATTTTTTACGTCATTTAATTGCTCTATTTATATTAACTAAGATAAAAAAAAAGTTATACATGAGTATAAAGAATTTTAAATAAAAAAAATTAAATTAAATATTTATTTTATTTAAAAAATTAAATTATATGTTGACACATTTCTAATATTTCTATTGATCATGACGCCATTTTGGATTCATTTGACTGCTGCGATTGCTGCTAAGCAACCATTAATTTATCATTTGAAAAGATAAATGTTTTGAATATTTTTTAATCTGGAGCATCATGTAAAATTATAGAAATAAAAACATCGAGTGGCTGCGAACAAATTCGACTGGTTTTATTATGATCTAGTTTTAGTAAACCTGCTTATCAACTTTACTTTTACTTTGATGACGGAATCATCAAGGATATGTAATAAAAAAAAAAAATAAAATAAAGTAAAACAAAAAAAATACACAAGATTATACCTGCAGATTTTAATAATAGTCCATATAATTTTTATTAATTGTAAACTATTTTAAGTCTCCATTTTATTGATATCTCTTTGGATTACAGTCAACTACTAATAATTAATTTCCATTTTTATATTATATTATTTTAATGAAATATGTTAATTATGTGTAATTTTAATATTTCTACATGAGTGAGTGTTATCTTACATAATTGTAATTTTTATGAATTTATGTGTTATTTTATTCAATTGTTTAATTTAATTGGTAATAAAAAAATTTTATTAAATTTACTTTTTTTTAAAAAAACAATTAATAATAACAAGAACTTTAGTCGTAGATAGATTTTATAATATTAGATTAAAATTACACGAGAAAATTTATTTTCAAATAATTTACCGCTAAAAAAAAATGATTTAAACATTTAAAGATGGCGTTAGTCACAAAAGTGTCAAAGTTAAATTTAAAATTATTATGAAAGAGAAAAAATACTCAGCATTTAACTTCGTAAGTTTAAAATATTAAAAATTTTTTAAAAATTGATGTTATGAAAAAAAAATATTTTAAATTAAAAAAAAAATAATAAGTCAATGGTTATTATGATTGTGACCTTTTACTGTGACGCCATTAGTAATTTTAATTTTTCTTTTATTGTAGAATAAAAAAAATAAAAAAATAAAAGAAAACACTGATAATAAAAAATTTATGAAAATAATAAAACATAAAATTCTATATTGATTTAAAAAATTTAAAAATAATGTAATTATAAAAATAAAATAACAATTATTTAATTTAATAATAATATTTTTGTATGAAGCGAGATGGCAGTGGTGTAGTCGAGGAGGAAAGTGGAAATAAAAAAATAACGCCCTCTGTTGCAAGTAAAGTGTGAGTGTCGAGTGTGGGAGCGTGGCTAATATCAAGGCATCGAAGGTAAGCCGTGTGACCTGTTTATTTTTGGTTTTTTGTTTAAGCAACTCGGTATTACATCGGTTTTTTTTAACGAGTAATGCGTTTCTCGGGTGCAAAACGTCCTGAGCTTTCCCCGAAGCGGTTTTGACCAAGACAACGATGACCACGGAAACGTAGGTGAAGCTCGAACGTGGGGCGACGGCGAGCGGCCATCGGGCATTTTGTCTGGTCGTAAGCCTATCCCACAACAAAAAAAAATCTTGTCCTGTCTGTAAACTTTCTTCTACGTATTCAAATTTCATGTTCAAGGTCGCCTTTATAACTTTTAATATTTATCATATACATTTAATTATCATTTATCAATAAATATTTAACGCGAATATCAGTTTTTTTTTTTTCTTTTTTATATATATCAGTTGTATTTATTCAGCCAATACACTTATCGTCTTTCTTATAAAACCTGCGCCGCGAGTTCATTTACTCAAACTCTGTTTTAACCTTCATTTTGTTGTACTTGTAATCTGTATTTAATCATTGAATATTCCTCATTATAATAAATAATAACAAGCTTTTCTTACACATCATAACACACTTTACACCTTACCTTTTTACGAGATAATATATAACAATTTTATAACCATAATCTTTTTAATTATTTATAAAAAAATTACTTTTTTTTTTTTTTTTTTCAAGTTTTTGAAAATAATATAAATAAATAATTTTTGTATCAGAAAGATGAGCAGCTCGGAAGAGGTGTCCTGGATTTCGTGGTTCTGCGGACTTCGTGGAAATGAATTTTTTTGCGAGGTTAGTATTTCAATTATTGTATATTTCTATAACTCTATGCATAATCTATTGGTTATCTTTATATTTTTTGTTTCGTTTTTAGGTCGATGAAGATTATATACAAGATAAATTTAATCTTACCGGATTAAATGAACAAGTTCCACATTACCGTCAAGCACTGGATATGATTTTAGATTTAGAACCTGGTAAACATACTTTATTATTTATTTTTTAAGGTAGTTGTCATGCTAAAGACCTAATATCCGAACCTTAGTTCTCATCGATAGAATTTTTAACCGATTGTGAAGCGAAATATTGATAATCAAAGTGCACATAATTAACATGTAGTATTTATCGATAGAATCTTTCCTAAAATTAATAAGGTGAAAGACCTAATACCCCATCAGGAACTAGTTCCATGATCGGGTACTGGGTCTCTTACCTTAGATTGTAGGAAAAACAATTTATTTATTTTTTTATACCAGGATACAAAAATATATAGATTAGGGTGCTCCATTTAAAACGAACATTTTTTTGTTTAGCGGACACAAGAAAATTTTGTTATTTATGTTAAAAGAAAAATTCCCTGAAAATTTCAGCTCTTAATTTTAATTTTAAGTACTTCCTATCGAGCAACAAAGTTTTCCCATTTAAAAAGCATGTAAATCGAATAACTTTACTTTAAAATTACTATAACTTAACCCGATTTTGAGCTATCGTTTTGAAATCAGTTTTTCTTTGTAGAGTATTTGTTGCTTTTTAAAAGTGTATACGATGATTTTGGTCTAACTCGATCCACGTCGATTTTATCAGCTCCAAAAGACAAATGTTCACTTTTTTCATTTATTTTTGTTAATAGTGAAGAAATGGTTCATCTCACAACAAATATGCATAGGACCAATCTTTTAGAAAATTTTATGCTCTACAAAATTGCTCATGACACTTATATTGCTAAAGTCCACTGTTCATGAGATACATGCATTTTAATATTTTACAAGAAAAAGATTAGTACCATAGTAAGCTAACAATTTTTTTTATTGTAAAATGTTAAAATGCATGTATCTCATGAACAGTGGACTTTAGCAATATAAGTGTCATGAGCAATTTTGTAAAGCGTAAAATTTTCTAAAAGATTGGTCCTATGCATATTTGTTGTGAGATAAACCATTTCTTCACAATTAACAAAAATAAATGAAAAAAGTGAAAATTTGTCTTTTGGAGCTGATAAAATCGACGTGGATCGAGTTAGACCAAAATCATCGTATGCACTTTTAAAAAGCAACAAATACTCTACAAAGAAAAACTGATTTCAAAACGATAGCTCAAAATCGGGTTAAGTTATAGTAATTTTAAAGTAAAGTTATTCGATTTACATGCTTTTTAAATGAGAAAACTTTGTTGCTCGATAGGAAGTACTTAAAATTAAAATTAAGAGCTGAAATTTTCAGGGAATTTTTCTTTTAACATAAATAACAAAATTTTCTTGTGTCCGCTAAAAAAAAAAAAATGTTCGTTTTAAATGGAGCACCCTAATATAGATACATATATAAACTTATATACATATGCACCTATAGAGATGAAAAATAGTAATCTGTACCTAAGGCGGGCGTATCACACTTGTTCCCAAAATCGTGATAAATTTATGTGTCCGGTCATCCAACAGGAAAAAAAAATACAATACTCATAATAATGTTCATATAGACGTACATGAAAACATGTGTAAAATACAATGTTTACTTTAAATTAATCTACATTTTAAATAGTTGCAATCTAACGTGTTAATCTTAATCAAAGCAATTAATTTGATTATAAATTAAACAAAAATAATAATTTTGTCACTGATTAGTAATAAAGATAAAAATATTCAAAGGTGTCTCTTTCACAATTTAAAAATGAGCAAACGTGAGTAAGCGATATAGAGTGAAAAAGCAAACAATAGCACACACTATAGTTAGTACGACAAGTACCTTAAATATTTATTTATACATTGATTTCATTATTATTATCATTATTATTGATTAGATGATGATTTGGACGATAATCCAAATCAATCGGATTTAATTGAGCAAGCTGCAGAAATGCTTTATGGCCTGATACACGCTCGTTATATATTGACAAATCGTGGAATAGCTCAGATGATTGAAAAATACCAAGCTGGTGATTTTGGTCACTGTCCACGTGTATACTGTGAGTCTCAGCAAATGTTACCACTAGGATTAAGTGATGTTCCTGGTGAAGCTATGGTTAAAAGTTATTGTCCTAAATGTATGGATGTATACACACCAAAAAGTTCACGGCATCATCATAATGACGGTGCATATTTTGGTACAGGATTTCCACATATGTTGTTTATGGTTCATCCGGAATATCGACCTAAACGTGCGACAAATCAATTTGTACCCAGGTAATATAATTATTTCATTTATTTAAAATTTTTGATTAATTATATAGTTAAATAAACATTACTACTTTTATTGTAATTTATTTTCAGATTATATGGCTTCAAAATTCATCCATTAGCTTATCAAATGCAACAACAATCAGCAGCAACATTTAAAGCCCCATTACGTGCACTTTATAACAATGGCAAACGTTAAAACTTTATATAATTAAAATAACAGACAAAAAAAACCATTTTTTGAGTGGAGCGTATTATTTCATAACTGACTAAAATATAATCTTTATCTAATATTGTTTCAAATAAAAGAAAAAAATATTTTTTATATTTATCTCTTTCTGTAGACTTGCATTTTAAATTTACAACTATTTTTTTTTATTTATAAATTAAATCTTTCACTTTTTTTGTCGCTCCGTAATATTTGCACCATTTTATATGTTATAAATTTTTTCTCCGGGTTTCGCGGCAATAGTGACGAGGAACGAGAAAAAAAAAAAATAATAGAAAGTAAATGAATATAAAAGAGAAATAATACTTAAATTTTTGTAGATCATCATAATGCCCCTAATAATTTTTAAGTACCTAGAGAAGTTTTCACCTCTTTTAATTAAATAATAATTTTTCATTAAAAGAAAAAGTAAAAAAAAAATATCATTTTCTGTTTATGAACTAGAAAAGATATTTTTAATTAAATAAATAAATGAAACTAGTGAAAGACTAAGTAAGACGGGCGCACGATTAGAACTTAGGATAATTTTTATAATATCTAAGACGGAACAAATGAATGAATGATGATTGAGAATCAGAGATTAAAGCGGCTGATGAGTGAAATAATTAACACTTGTATTTTTATAATACAAGAATGTTGTTTCTACATTAAATGTTTTTTTTTTTATTATTGATATGGTTGATTAATAATAATAATAATAATAATTATTATTATAGCAATTAATGATATAAAAATAGTAAATTGAATTTAAGATAATGATTAATGACAACTCTTATTTAATTTAATCAGAATAATATTACTTAAAAACAAACAATAAGTCAAGTTTTGCGAAAATTGATAATAGATAATTTAGATATTTAATTAATGATTATAACATAGATAAAACATTTCAAAATCAAGAATTTTTTGTTCACACCAGATCAACTATTTTTAGCTACACTGCAGATAGAAATATTGTCGGTTTTTTTTTATGAGATTAAAATAGTTTATTAATTAATTGGCATGAATACAATGTTCGTTGCATTAAAGTAATTTTCGTTTCTCTTTATAAAAAAAAATTAAAAATTATAATGAATTATGTGAATTAATACTTTGGATGATAAAAAAAAAATTCTTATGATAAATAAATGTAATTTTATTAATTCCTCAGTTTCAGTAAAGTTGTTCAAGCACGAATTTAAATTTTTATCTCAGAAAATTATCGCTGATTGATATAAATTAATTTAAAATTGGAGCCCAGAACAAAAAATTATTGGACGTAAGAAATTTAATAAGTTTTTTGAAACACTTGGATTCTTTAATATGGAGTAGCTTTAAATTTTCCTGCTTGAATATCTTGCGTGTTTTTTTTTTTTAATTCTATTGCTGTAATAAATAACACGGAAATAATACTTATAAGATAATAAATCTAGTACTGATGTCATAAATATATTTTTAGGTAAATTATTTAAGATGAATTGGACACCTGCTCATTGCTCGACAAATAATGAAAATAAGAAAAATAGCAAGAACTACAAGTTTTGTTAACATCCATTAGCAAATTAAAATTTTTAAATGTTATGATAGATAGTTTTGTGAATAAACTCGTGAAAACTAAATTTTGAGTTGCATCAATGTAAAAGAGTATAGGTTGACTAGAACATAAAATTAAGAAAAAAAGTTTATAAATGAGATTTATTTTTATTTATTTAATAATTTTTTCGGCTTTGAGACTTATGTCCCTTAAGAGCCGCAAATACAAATGTGTGAAAATATATTGACTAAACAAATTAAAATATAAAAGATATTTGTTGATAATGATAAATTTACACTTATACATGATCAATTAAAAAAAAATAATGAGTCACAGGCAGATCTAAATTCTTGATATATATATTCAGTACAACAAAATCTAAAGGTATTTGATTCTATATTCAGATAGCCATTAGTAAAAATGACTTTTTGTAAGTCACAATTAATAGAGTTATGCAGATAGTTAATTATTAAAGATAAAGCCATGGGTAATGGAATTGGAAGAAAAAAAAAAAACTGATTAAAAACATGAATAAATTATTTTATTATTAACTTAATATTTACATTAATCAACTGATATAAATACAATGACAAGTAAACTTTTAGTACTATAAATTACTAACTATAATACTTTTCATTAAAAAATTATAAATATAATCAAAAACAAATGTTGACTTGCAATGACATTTATCTAATTATCAGTCTTTTATGTTATTATTTAATCACATTTTTGTCTATTTAATTTGTTTCGTTTTGGAGATGTAAAAATGTTTAATCAACTTCTTCAACTGTTGGCCCGGAGTAATTATTACCAGCTTGGCGATACTGTGCTCCACAATCCTGCGCGGCGTTACCACTTTGATGAAGTTTAGTCATAATAGGTGAACATTGTTTTTGTAGCTCATCCAATTTATGTTTATACTCATCTTGATCTGCTAAAGTGTTGTTGTCTAACCACTGGATGGTTTCGTCACATAGTTGGAGACAACGATCTCTGTCAGTTTGATTTAAGCGAGATCCACTTTCCTGGATTGCTTGCTTGATCGAAAACACGTAGCTTTCAAGTTGGTTGCGAGCTACGACTTTGTCCCGTTGTTGTTGATCTTGCTCGCGATAACGTTCGGCTTCAGCGAGCATGCGGTCAATCTCCTCACGTGAAAGACGTCCCTTGTCATTGGTAATACGGACATCATTGCTACGACCACTGGCAGTGTCTTTGGCTGTTACATGCAGAATTCCATTCGCATCCATATCGAAGGTGACATCGATTTTAGGTACACCACGTGGAGCAGGTGCTATTCCACTCAGTTCAAATTTACCAAGCATATTGTTGTCCTTGGTCATTGCTCGCTCCCCTTCATAGACTTGAATACTCACGCCGGGTTGATTGTCGGCATATGTGGTAAATGTCTGCGATTGTTTGCAAGGAATACGAGCATTGCGCTCAATAATTTTGGTCATCATACCACCTGCGGTCTCAATACCCAGAGATAGTGGAGCAACATCCACAAGAAGAACGTCCTGGAGGACCGAGTTCTTGTCACCCTCACCAGTTAAGATGGCTGCTTGCACTGCTGCACCATAAGCCACTGCCTCATCAGGATTAATAGATAAATTAAGTTGTTTACCACAGAAATAGTTCTGGAGCATCGATTGAATTTTTGGAATGCGAGTAGAACCTCCCACAAGGACGACGTCGTGAATAGATCTTTTATCAAGCTTAGCGTCAGCTAGTGCTTTTTCTACTGGCTCCAAAGTTGATCTAAAGAGATCAGCACAAAGTTCTTCAAATCGTGCCCTTGAGACTTTAGTATAAAAGTCAATGCCCTCAAATAGAGCATCGATTTCGATGGTTGCTTCGGTACTGGATGACAGTGTACGTTTGGCACGTTCTGCAGCCGTTCTCAATCGTCTTAATGCTCTTGGATTTGTTTTGAGATCCTTTCGGAATTTCCTCTCAAACTCTTTGCACAGATGGTCTACCAATCTTGAATCAAAGTCTTCCCCACCAAGATGCGTGTCACCAGCTGTTGACTTTACCTCGAATAATGAACCTTCGTCGATTGACAGGATGGAAACGTCAAAGGTACCACCGCCAAGATCAAATATTAAGACATTTTTCTCACCTTTCAGGTTCTTGTCCAAACCGTAAGCAAGCGCAGCAGCTGTTGGTTCATTTATAATCCTGAGTACATTAAGCCCAGCGATTGCACCTGCATCTTTGGTGGCTTGACGTTGAGAATCATTGAAATATGCTGGTACTGTGATGACTGCATCCTTAACTTTCTGTCCAAGATAAGCCTCGGCAGTTTCCTTCATTTTTGTCAGGACCATTGAACTTATTTCTTCTGGATTAAATTTTTTAACTTCACCGCGAAACTCAACTTGGATTTTTGGTTTACCTCCCTCACTGACAACCTTGAAAGGCCAGTGCTTCATGTCACTTTGAACTTTTGGATCGTCGAATTTTCTACCGATAAGTCGTTTCGCGTCGAAGACTGTGTTTGATGGATTCATCGCTACCTGGTTCTTGGCTGCATCTCCAATTAGTCGCTCGGTATCCGTAAACGCAACATAACTAGGTGTTGTTCTGTTTCCTTGATCGTTGGCGATAATTTCAACTTTTCCTTGTTGCCATACTCCAACACAGGAGTATGTTGTTCCAAGATCAATTCCAATTGCAGGCATTATTAATTACTTAACTTATAACTCCTCACTATACGTCTTATTAGTTTGCTTTACTTTTGTGTACTGTTACTGCTCTCAGTTGCAGCGACTGGTTTTATACTCTTGCCGCCAATCATCAGAGTGGGGCGCGAAAATTCTGGACGCTTCGAGTACTCTCGAGCTTGTTCTATTTGATATACATTTTTATTATAAATATATTGTAAGTATTAAATTATTTTTTCACATAAAGGTAATATTAAATTTATTCAATAGTTAACATTTTAGCAATAAATATTAATTTTTCTTTTTTTTTTTCATATTAAAATTATTTAATTAAAAACAAAAAAAAAATTGTATTTTAAAACTAAAGTTTAAAGTTATATAAAATTAAATAATAATTTTTTAAAATGAATTTAATGATGAATTTTTGTAATCGATACTAAATAAAACTAAAATTTTAGTATTTTAAACAAACTATAAATTATATATAAAAAAAAAATTACTTACAAAGACGAATTTTTCAATGAGAGTGAATGTAGCTGACAATTGGCAATTTTAAAAATTTTTGAATAAGTAAATAGAATACATATAAAAAAAATAAAAATTAAAAAGTGCGTATTTAGGTAATCAGTACGCGAATTTTTTTCAATTTTATTATTTCAATTAATTTATTTAAAATTTATAAACTGTCTTAAATGTGCTACATCCACATTCATGTTTTTAATACAGAATTAAAAATTAAAATAAAATTAAAAATAATGATGAAATATTCTTCAACTTGTTAATACATCTCTTAGAATCGATAGATATTTTGTCATTTTCTCGAATATTCTCGTACTCCGAAACTAACTTCGAGAATATTCTAGATTACCTACTTTATCGTTCACTTGATACAGTCAAGTTCTATAAATATGTCAGTATACCAATATAATTTACGCATGCGTCAATTATAAATGTGTATGTGTACACCATGTACACATTAAAAATAGACTAACAACTTTTTAAATCGAATGAAAAATTTAAAAATATTATTTTTAGCATTTTTTTGATCCTTTCAAGTATTTTTATCAGTTGAATTGATAATTTTTTTTAATATAAATACTATTTTTCATATCATTTATAAAAAAAAATAATAATAATATTGTTAACATTATTTATTTATTTATTTGGCCATAGAGTCAAGACTCTGCGGCCATCCAAAATACATAATTTTACATAATAGTTGAATAATAGATACAAAAATAATACGATTAATATAATAATTCCAGTAATCATCTTAATTAGCAATCATTCGATTTAAGAAATAATCATAGGATGATTTTCAGAATTCTATAAATATGTAGGCTGCTGTGTGCAAAATTACACGCTGGCCCTTACTCAACAAATTTTCGAATTTTAGATCGATTGATTGTCATTATAGCCATTTTTTTAGCTTTCGGAAAATTCGGTCGAATGTCCTCGGAAGATTTTCATCATTTGAGTTGTATCCGGAAATTCAGTTAGTACTCCCGATCCTTAATTCTACAAAAGAGAAAATGAAATGGGAATAATTGTTGTTTAATAAATAGTTTGTAGACATCAATCACTTTAAAAATTACAATTCTTATTGTTACTTTTATTGAAATATTATAAAATATAAAATTATATAGCGCATATATATACAAAATATCAAATCCCATCTACATACATACGCATACGTTTAAATTAAGACACATAAATTGAACTTTTAAAGCCCGCGAATTTAAACGCTGACAACTTCACGTGTATTTATCTTATGATCTAGATAGACCATCAGGTATAAAATGTAAACACAAGATAAAAATATATAATAATTCTTATTATTATTTTAATTTTTAAAAAATGTACGTATTTAAACCGTTTGGTTTTACGGAGTGTAAGAACAAAAAAAGTAAACTAAAACCATCACCTAGAACTTTTCCATCAATATTCTGTGATGAAAAACACTTGTATTCATTCAGTGGTTATCGTTATGTATTGAATCAGTCTACTACTACTGATTTTGACAATCCAAAAATTATAGAAGAAATTTTGAAATTTAATTTGGCTACAAGTACATGGACTTGTTTGCCAAATCAACAGCATTTACCAACCAAAAATGAAATGGTTCTTGGAGTAACTTTAAAAGCAGATAAACTTATCGTTGCTACTTGGATTCAAAATTATCGACCAAAAGGTTTTATATACATTTGTGATTTAAAAGACGAATACAAAGTGATTAAACTGACGACAAAAGGACCAATACCTAAACGTTTATTTTCACACAATTTTATAAGCTACGGTTCTTATTTATATACAATTGGAACTGATAATGACTTAGGTGTTTTCAGGATAAATCCCATAATTGGAAACTGGGAAAAATTGCATCCTGAAAATGGTGATGATTTTCCTGAACGTTATGAAGATGTTGAGTTAGCTTTTGATGGAAAAAAAATTTTTGTTTTTTTTGTTAAATTACCTAGTGTAAAAATATCTGAACTAAAAGTATTTTATTTAGTACCTACCAAGTCATTTTTAAGTCATATGTTTTTTTTTAATATTTTAATTTCATTTTTTAGACAATCCATGCTTACGATATTGAACAAAATCGTTGGTTTATCTTCAATACAATTGGGGATTTAAATAATACCGAACCTTTTCCTGACGGTAGAATTAATTTTGGAACTGGTCAATTAATTGATCTTGACAGTAAAAACGTCAACATAATAATATCAGGTGGAATAAACAATACAAAAATGTATGATGATGTTTGGCAACTAAATTTACATACATTACAATGGACGTGTTTCAAGCAATTCGGACTCTGTCTTCCAAAGCCTATTTGTGAACATGACGCTACGATTTCCTCTAGTGGAAAAATGTTCATCTTTGGTGGAAGAATTAAATCTGTATACGATAGTGTATAATATATTATTAACAATAAAATATTTATATTTATAGATAACTTTAGCCATTGATCATTATAATAAAAATTTGCTTTTTAGTTAAATGGAGTGAATAAATTGTACTCTGCTTGGATAAAGATACCAAAACTCACAGATATTTGTTGGGAAGCTGTAAATTATTATTACAAAGACTTAGATATAAAAACATCTGAGGAATTATATCAACTTGGTTTACCTGTTAATTTTGTAAATTCTAGGTGTAAGTAAATGAATATTTATTTTTACACAGTACTTGTTAATATTTTTAAAATACAATAAGTTATTTATTCAACTCATAATTATATACACAGGAAAATTATAATTAGCAATTTAAGATTTTTTAGCTACGCTGTAAAAAATTTCGGATTTTATTTCTATTTAAATTCACTCCGTTACTCGGAGATCCAGAGCTTAAAAAAAAATCACTTCGCATACGAAGTAAATAAGGAAATCCAGAAGAATTCGCATTCACTCTGAATTAAATCCACGTTAACTCCGCAAATTTTTTACAGTGTATCTATCATTTTTTATAAAATTATCATACCAAAATACTACTGGCATATTAATGTAAAATAAAATAAAGTTTCAATATTATAATTGTCTTAAAAATTTATAAAATATCTGATTATTCAATCATCTGCATGCTCATTAATGCTTAAAAAATTTTCTAACTCACGTTTACTAAAATATTTAAATATATGTTCTATAACATCAAATGGTAATTTAAATAAAATAGTAGTAAATTTCCACTCAAATACTTGAATGCTCTTTTCAAATAGAGTTTTCATATTCAAACCTTTATGAAGACAACGTATCAGTATTGAACCATAAATCTGATATTTAGTTTTAAACACTTGACAATTTTCAGGTACCCTAACATTATCGTTTCTCGCAAAAGTTATCAAATCTTGTGTACTTCCAGTTAAAATATCAAAAAATGAAATATTCGTATTATTTATTTTACAAGTCATTAAAATTGATATTTCCTGTTCACATTTCTCAGCATAATTTTTACAGTGTATATTAGTATCAAGTAAATTCAAATTTTCTTTACACACATATAAATTTTTCCTTTTTCTTTTAATTAAATGTTTAACAATGATTTTTAAAGTTCTTCTTATTCTAGATTGTAAATGATGATAAGGCAAAGTAGTATTTAAGTTATCAATTACGTAATAAAGAGCCGTATGATGATTTTCGTCGAAAAAATTAATGTTAGCGTTGTTTTCTAAAATAATTTTAATAATATTCGACGTAGACATATTTTTAACAGCAAATAAAAGTGGTGTATCATTACATTTATGGGTTCGTAAATTAATGTTTCCTCCGTAATTTAATAATAGTTCAATATATATTTCATTCCGAGATTTTACTGCATAATGAATTGGTGTCAAATTTTTATCATTATTATCTACATCAGCTCCTTTGTCTAATAAAATTTTAACAATTTCAATTTTGTTACACATAATTGCACTTGCTAATGTACAGTTGAGAAATTTTTGCAGTCGTTGTTTATCATTATTTTCTCTAAAATAATTTATCAAAAATTCAATAATATCAACATCATTTCTACGTATACAAGTCATTATCGGTGATTTCGAATAACAGCATTTACATTGTGGGTTGATATCAGCACCGCTATCTAAAAGCATTTTGATCATTTTAATATTTTTAAATGAAACAGCATTTATTAGAGGCATTGAAAATAAACAATTTGAATCATCAATATTCAATTTAACGTTTATTTTAGCGTTATTCATAATGAGAATTTCACAAATTTTTTCTTGAATATTTTCTGTTGCTTCACAAAGAAGCTCATACCCATCTCTCCAATTTAGACAATACGACAAACCATATTTACTTATTATTTTTTTTACCATATAATCATCCCCCTTTTCTATGGCAGAAAGCATTCTATAATTTATTCTTTGACGTAAATTATTCATTGTGTATTTTATTTTTATTTATATTCGCTTAAATAATTACAGACCTCAATTGAGGCTTTAGAGTAATTAGACTACTTTACTCTCGTTTTAACATTTTTTCAAATTATTTTCAGTGATCTTCAATTGAAATTTAATATTAGAAAAAAATTATCACACTTTTTCTATTAAAATAAAATAAGAGTATCCTTAATTTTTGTAATTCAAAACTACTCAATTTTAAATAAGCAAAAACACGTGGTCGACAAGCACTCGTTTACCGGACTATAATTTTTTTTTTAAAGGTATATTTATATTATTAGACTTCCGGTAATTCCATATCCGGCCAACTGAGTCGAATTCAAATCCAAATCAAATTCACTTTTTAAACCAAATCAAATTCACAGGTCGGCAACGGAACGAATCTCAGCAAATCTCAGGGCCAAAAGACCTCACACTTTTTGTTTGAAAAATTCATTCGGCAAGGACTATAATTATAATTACATCGACAGCCGCTCCCTCTATGATGTGTATATATTTTCCTCATTTAACTCGCATACCCTTTCGTAGCCGTTTATCGACCGATGTACTATAACAAATAAGAAGGGAATGAAGATTTCTAGATTTTCCACCAGCGTAACATAATGTAAAAGCTCGCATCATAATAACACTCTTGAAGTCATTATTTGATAACTTTCTTACATGTTCTACTATTACAAAGTGTTGACGCTAAATAGTTTTAGAATGACATTTGGCAACATATTTAATAATTTTCAATTAGTTGTTCATATTTTATATTAAGTTATTGTTTTCACAAAATATTTTAAATATTTATTAAGCGCTAATTAGCCCTAATTAGAAAATACGGTTAATAACGATTAAAATAATACTACAATTTCTGGTCCCACATGAAGATTAAAAACGATTCATGATGGTTAGAAATTTTAACCGTTTTTAATCATAAAACAATAAATAGTCTTTTGACGATTAGAGACGATTAAATGTGAAAAACCATAACGATTATGAGTATTAAAGACGATTAATGATGATTAAATTTTTAATCGTCACAAATCATATATTTTATAATCAGAGACTGCAATGCTAAACGAACATTGAGACTTCGATTTACAGGTGTTTTTTGACAAATCAGAATGACCAGAAATTCGTTAAACAAAGTAGAGTGGACTAACGGAACGCCTGCCATTAAAAGTTTTAGAAAAAGAGTCAATAAACAAAATTTCTTTTCCATATTTTTAATGTATAAAATTTCTACAATATTGTACAGAAAAGTTACATAAAAATTTTTTACAACTATCAATATTACAGATCCAAAAACAAGCTAACCAGAATACGCACTAAAGCAGTAATTAGTTAAGCCGTTTCTCTCCGAACAATTTAACTTGAATTTTATTTTTTTATTTTTCTTCATGTTTTCATTGTAAAATATTTAGGAAATATCGTATGTTAAAATTTTGACTTGTAAATACTAAAAGTATAGATTTACAGACGTGATTACGAAGATATTCGTTGACGCAGATAATAATAATTTTCAACTTTCCTCTCAAAAAATTGTAAATTTTAAAAAATATAAAAGTTATTGATTTCAGTTCGATTTTTGAAAATTGAATTTTAATTAGATAAGTACGCTCACTTCCTCCACGATTTCAGCTCATCAGTTTAATTAAAAAAAAGAAAAAAAAAACAGGGTTTTTTTTATCTGTAAGCCTAAATGCATCGAGTGAACTAGAATCGTTTGCAAATATTGAAAATTAGGTTTTTGGCAGACTTTTATTTTTATTTTTCCGTTACGAAAAAAATAGAAACACTCGGAATTTACGAATAATTCTATAGTTCATTCCGTGCGTCTACATGTGCTAAGTCTACTCTATAAATTTTAAATGAAACGGCGAAACCGTTGTCAAGTTATGATGGAGAAAAGTTTTAAAAACACAGTTCAACAAAAACGCGTTTTAAGTTTCAGGTTTGGTTGAATGAAAATCTTAATTTGCCATCAATTTACGATGCCTAGTCCATAGATTACTTCTTCCTCTTCTTCTTGGAAGTCTTTCAAAGTGGATTGTTCTACTCTTGCTTCAATTCTGTTTTTTTTTGTCACGACAGGCCCGACCTCCTAGCACCCAACTCACAAGCGCTCCGAATATCTGCTTCTACTAACTACTGTAACTTTATAAGGACTTTGAATTTTAAAAAATCACTGCCATAGCATATTCTACACATGTTGAAGAATCAATTTATGCAAAAAAATAAAACGCGTTTTTTTGAACCCATCACACGGGGGTACCCCCTTATTAAGAATATTTATCTTACACCTGCCGCTTGGTCGGCTGCTAGCTTGCTCGGAGTAAACCCGAAAAATTTCGAAAGTGAACGAGATTTTCCGAACGCTATATACTTATATAATTTAAACAGTTCCCGTTCGAATAATAAACCGATTAACATCTTTATTAAAATCATAAATTGTTTAGTTAAACGTAGGATATTTTTTAGTAAATTAATTTTAAAAAATTAGTTGTAGGTAGTGACAAATGATGATATATTCTATTATTACGTAAAGATAAGAAAAAATAACCTTATTCGTTAATAGCTTTTCAGAGTAAAATGATATTTATAATAAATTTAAAAATTTAGAATCGTATTCTTTCGCTCTTAATCGGTTCTGCTCTGCGAGCAACCCCGAGCAAGCAGCCGAGCTGCCGAACTACCGAGCACACCAATAGAAAATAATTTATATTATACATTTTATTCATTTGTTTCAGGTTGTTTTTAAAAAACATGACTACAGAGAAAGATTTAATAAATGGTATTTATTTTATTTATTATTTAATAAGTGTTGAGTTTTTAGATATTTACTCCTACTATATTTATATGGTGAAAATATTTTTTTATCAACACAAAAATTATTTAACCCGATCTTAGCTTTGGCTATCACATAAAATTAAGAAAATATATTTTTTTTTTTTATATTAAAGAATATAATGAAACAGAAAAATATTATGTATTAATATTAATAAAGAATTTATCTGTTTTTATTAAATAAGCGGTGCGAGATTCATTAGAAGCGGATGGAAAATTACGATGTATAAAAGCGGAAATGCGCAGTGAAGTACTAAAATTATTGGATAATTCATCAAAATCAAGCAGAATAAATAAATGTGAAATGCCTAGCGATGTATTGATTTTGAATGAACTTATTCGTGAATATTTAGACTGGATTGGATACAAATATACTTTAAATGTATTCATGTCAGGTATTATTTAAAAGTTACTTTAATTTTAATCATTTCAATAAAATAAAATAAATTAATATAACATTATACATTAAATTTCAGAATGTGATTCGAAAAAACAATCATTGGATCGTTCTCTGGTGGCACAAAATCTAGGTATTGAAGAAAACGAAAAAACGAAGAAACTGCCATTACTTTTTTGTTTAACTGAAACTTTTAAAAAACTTAAAAACACTAAATAAATAAAATAAAATAAAACAATATTGTGTCTATAAAGTAATTAGTCACTACGTGACTGTCCATTTTCACTACCAAATTCATTGTATATCATTTAAATTTAATTGTTTATTGATTATTAATTTATTTTACCAATTTACTCTCAGATATTTTTTTTACTTTCATTATCATTTAAGTTTATAAGATAAATCTTGTCATTCATTGCAAACATTGATTTCGATTAAATTTTGCGAGTTTACCAAAAAGCTGTTGCCTATAAATTAATAATTACTTATAAAACTTAAGACATTGAACTAACTGTTTCACAAAAAGCATTTGACGTTATAAAAAGGCACAAATTCAAGTTTTTTAAATTTTTCAAATTTTATCATATATATGAGTAGACAAAAATGATTATTTTCTTAATAATAACCGAGGTAGCACACTTGCCTTTGTGATATCTATAAGATATATCAGTTTTAGGCTACTTTTTAACTTGTCAATAAGGCATCAATATGTTGACAAAACGATCAGAAATTTATTTATGTCACCGAAAAAATACCTACTTAAAAGACTTAACACAAGTGACGATAAAAAGTAAATTACAAATAGTGATAAAATAAGTCATCTAAACGACTTTTCAATTGACATGAGACAGGAAAAACAACACAAGTCGTCTCTGTCTCCGGAACCAACATTTGCATGTCGTATTCATACCAAAGAAGATGACTGAAACAAAAAAAAAAAATTTGTCTTGCCCTTTTAAAAGACATTATAAAGTTGACTTTGTGCTACTAGGGAAAATAAATGAATAAATAAAATTGAATGTTATTTTTTTTTTTATTATTACTTTATTTCATACGGACATGATGTTACGAAAGTACAATCTATTTTTTATTATAATCTATAAATTAAATGAAATTCGACTGACAAATAATAGTTATAAATATTTATTTATAATATATAATGTCATAAATTATAATAATATTATTAATAATAATAGTATAAGTTATACTGTAATATAATTTGTATTTTTCGTCTGTATTAATTATAAAATTTATTTATAATAACTACAGAGTGTAATATCTAACGTAATTGAATAATAATTATAATATAATTAATATAGAATACGTTAGAACATAATTTACAAGTGAGCATATTCTAATATTACAATAAAATAACTGTTTATAAAATCTATTTATGCTTAGATTTTTTCTTTTTTTTTAATTGCTTCTTTTTACTCTTAGATTTTTTAGATTTTTTCTTGTGTTTTTCTTCCTCTGAACTTGATGGCGTAGAATCTGAATCACTATCATATTCCGAACTGCTGTCTCTTTTAGTTGATTTACGTTTCTTGTGTTTCTTATGTTTTTTCTTACGTTTTCTGTAAGATGAATCATCTGAGCTATCAGATTCTGTTGAAGAACTGGCTGATGAATTTGAATTATCATCCGAACTTGTTGATCTCACTCTACGTTTTATTATTTTACCACAAATTTCTTTATCTTGACCAAATTGCTGTTGCTCATCACTTTTTATTTTTTTAATATTCGTTTTATGATCTTCATTATCTGAATCAGAATCAGATGCTGAATAATCCGGTTCAAAACTGGCTTCATCTAGTATACTACGTTTACGATCAGAAATTGATTTTGGATTTTTGTGTTGTTGTTGTTGTTGTTGTTGCTGCTGCTGCTGTTTTCTTGCTGGTGATTGTTCTTGATTTGATATATTTGTTAAATTAGATTTATCTTCTGAATCAATCGATTGCTTATCACGTTTAACACTTGATTCCTTATGCTTTTGTTTTCTATCATTAAGTTTATCTTTTTTGTGCTTCTTTTCTTTGCGTTTTTTATGTTCACGTGATTTGCTGCGACTTCTGTGATCTTTCTTACGTTTTTTGTCACCACGACTTTTTTTATCGTCTTTATCATCGCTGTCCTCTTGGTCACGTTTACGTTTTAAAAGATGATGAATTTTATCAGATTCACTTGTGTGCTTACTTGTAAGTGGAGGTGGGGTTTGAATTTGTCGTTCCCGTTCTTTATCATTTTTATCACTGCGGCCAGAACGAGAATCATGTTTATTTTGGCTACTACTCTTTCTATCACTTTCATCCTGCAAATCATATTTATCTCCAGCTCTAATATCTCCCTTTTCATGAACACGATCATTTTTATGATCGCGTTCGCGTTCACGTTCGCGTTTATTATCATCAATAAAAACTTTACGATCATTATTAACACCACTTATTGTTACTTTTTTATCTTTATCATCATCTATTTTTTCACCTAATCGTTCTTTAGCTGATAATCGTGTAGGCGAATGTGTTGTTTCGGTTAATTTAAATTTAGTTCGATCTAATTTACCTTTTTTAGATGACTCTGTTATTTCAACATTACGTTCATTTTTACCAATATTAACAGTTACATTTAAACTTTTATTAATATCACGATTTATCTCTGGTTCAAATACTTTTGGTTCTGGATTTTGATATAAAATTTTACGATTTTCACTTATTTTTTTAATTTCAATAGGCCTGATGGCATTTATAGCTTTTTGAAATATTGCATTTTCAGCGCGTTTTAATACATCACGAGTTACCTCTGTTGTTGATTTTGATTCACTTATTGGTTCATTTAATTGTGATGACACACTACTAACGTCATCTAATTTTTCAGTACTTTCATCTCGTTCCCATTTAGATAATTCAGGCAAAGGTGCTAAAAATTCACTCTTTTTAATTGATAAATCTTTATTCAATGATGATGTTGATTTTTCAGGACTTGTTTCTTCTGGTTCAGTAGCAGATGTCGACTTTGATGAATTCATTTCATCTTCATTATCTTTAATATCATCTTCTTCGATATTAGGTAGTACTGAAAATTCATCAGTATCTGTAGTTTTTACTTCATTATTATCTAAATCACTAAAATGATCATCGATTGATTTTTTAAACTCTGATTTCAATTCAGGAATAGGTTTGAAATTTGGATTCGGAGGATTTACACCTGACTCTGTATCATCCTGACGTAATAAATCTTGTTCTGTTTGCTCAGGGGGTTCTGGATTCATCATTAATGATTTATCTTCAAACTCAACTGTATTTAATGAAGTAGTTGATGAAACATCGGCATTTTTATGAGCTAAAGCTAATTGTTCAACTCTTAAATCAGTACCAATTTTATCAGTTTCATCAATTAATTTTGAGGCTTCACTTTTTTCAAATTCTTTTTGTGTCAATTTTTTTTCCTTCTTCTTCTTTTTCTTCTTTTCCTTTTCTTCACTATCTTTTTTCTTCTTTTTATCTTTTATTTTCTTCTCTTTCTTCTTTTCGTCAGCTTTATCACTGTAATCTTTGTCTTTCTTTCTTGAACGTTCTGGTGATAATTCTTTCATTTCATTCCATGGTTTTTGAGAGTAAGGACTAGAACTCTTTTGGAATTTCTTTCTATCTGTTACAGGTTTTTCATAACGCTCACGATTATTGTCTTTTTCTACTTGATAATCACGTTCTCTTCTTTCACGTGGACGATTTTTATCTTCAAATCTGTGTCGATCACGATCATCTCTATACCTAAAATATTAATAATAACATTAATAAAATTTTATTTATTTAATTGTAATAATTAAATTTTAAAAATAAAATATTACCGTTCTTTTTCATAATCACGTTTTTCCATCTGACGTTCATCATCGCGGTGATCACGATTATATTTTTCATCACGATCTTTGTCTTTATCTCTTTTTTCTCTATCATCAATTTCTCGAGGTCGTTCCTCACGTTGTCGATTTACAATTGGTCTATTCCGGTCTTCCTTGTCTCTGGGGCGATCTTGATCTGAACTGCGATCAAATACTCGCCGATCTCTTTCGTCTTTTTCTCTCGGATGATCATCACGTTCTCTAATCCTGTAATAATATCGTTCAAATAATTCAAAAAATTTATATTCATATTCTTAAAAAAGTATAAAATAAATATTTATAAATTAAAACCTTTCATCCTGCAATGGGATTCGATCACGACTGTCAGTCTCTGTATCCTTAGTGTGTTCGCGATCTCGTTCTTTTGATAATCTAACTCTATCTCTGTCGACACCAGGCGGTGGAAGATCATAATATCCTTCAGTTCCAGGGGGTGCGACATCGTCAATACGTTTATGATGTACTTTACGTCCAGGGCTATTCATTCGTTGATTAGGTGGCCCAGAATATCTGATAACAAAATAAAAAAAAAACAAAATTCTAAAATAAATTACTTTTAATCTTCTTAAATTTAATAATAATAATAATAATAATAATAATAATAGTAGTTTTATAATTTCTTTCATTCTTCATCATTGATTAAATTGCAAAACATTCGCAGCTCTTATAAATTATAGAATATAATAAATTTATAAAAATAAAATAAATTTTTTAAGTTGAAAGTTTATCTTTATTCTAACTAATGTAACAATTTTTTCATTATAACTTTGTTTAAATTAATTATACATTTTTCCTGAAAAAAAAACTTTAGTATAAATTTAAAAAAATAAATAAATAGACAAGCTGAAAATAAAACTAGAAAAAATAATTAGTATTCATAAATCATAAGACTATTAATTAACGTTTATGCTATCACAGAATTATTTTCTTTCGATTAATTATAAAAATGTTGATCCTTTTTATTACAGAACTTACTTTGCAAATTTTTAGGGCGTGGAATTGTAAGGCGAGGAATTTGTGCACTTGGTTGGAAAAAATTATTAAACACGTTTATTTAAATAATTGAGCTAGAATTATAAACTTTATTACAAGAACAATTATAATGGAAAGTATATGCATAAATAAAAATTAAAATAAAATTTTACTTGACAAAATATTATACAAATTGTTTGGGTGAATAAATTTTTTAAATAGTTAATAGAAATATGTTTACATTTTTTATTATTTTATACAACGGCATTCTCACTTTTACATTTTTTTTACGCTCACACTCATACATTTATTCAGTTTTACTTTTAAAAATAATTTTATATCTTGATCTAAAATTATCTCGTGGTGTATAATTGATATTAAATATAATAAATAAAATTTTAAGTAAAAAAAAAAGTATATAATAATTATTTAAAAATTTTTTTCATTACCCAATAGCCTTAAAAAATATATGCTACTTAAAAATATTAATTAAAACTTGATTGTCGATTTAATATCCTTGTTAAATTTTTTTCTTCAATCACTGGTTTAACACAAACTGTTGCACTGGTTATAATATTTATTTATTACTTCGTTATTAAAGTTAATTATTTATAATAATAGATGTTAATAAAAATAATAATTTTTATGAGTGAATTCAGTGTTATAATAGAAAAGAACCGAGAAAAAATAATGGTAGTTTAGACTAGGAATCGAAAAATAGTAATATTACAAAAAATTAATGAAAACTCGCTACGGAATAAATTCATTTCTTTAATAATTGAGAATAATACACAAGATTTTAATATAAAATTCGTGAAAATTTTTAAAGATAACAGCTAGAAATAAAACTGCGGTCAGTGAAGATTGACGTGAAATTCTAAATGTTTTATTATTTAAATCGTAACATAAACCTTATGGGAATTTCTAACAGGAAAATAATTGTTATGATTTATAATATAATTTTGCACTAAAAATTAAAATATAAATATATATTAAGTTAATTTTGTCGCGTGCGAAATGCCAAAAGGACGTAGAACAGCAGTTAAATAGGGTTTTGTGCCAAAAAGGCGTATAAAAAAATTTTTTTTTGACATTCAACTCTAAATCGTTTAAAACGTGAAGATCATTAAAAAAATATTTTTTGAATTACTAACGCCAAAAAAGCGTATCTCAAGATATACGCCGTTTTGGCTTCAAGGAAATTATGTCTTAAAGCCAAAAAAACGTGTAAAACAAAATTTTTATTTTTATTACAAAACATGAAAGTGGTGATACTATATCAATCAATTAATATCAGAATATCACTAATATGAAAGGTGAAAAATTGAACTGTAAGAAAGGGCAAAGTGGGTTTTTTTCAGTTTTATTTAAACTCTATGTGGAATTTTTATATACCTATAGATTGAAACGTTTTTCACACAACGAAAATGAAAAAAATTCGTGTAATTTGACTGCTTAAAGGTGATGTAAGGGGCGATTGGGGGTGGTTGTAATTTTCGACTGACATACTTGCTCCTGTGCGAAACATTTTATAAATCTAGATCCAGCAGATTTTTTACTTTTCATTTTGTTTTTTTTTTATTTTTCTTCCACGAAAAACCTTCCGTCTTCGAGTACATGAATTTTTAAAAATCACCTAACTTTTTTCTATACTTTTTCTAAAGCTATTTTCTGTGATCCAATTAAAGAAAAAATGAACTTCTTTAAATGCTAATAACATAAAAAAACTCAAAACGTTTGAATGATTTGAAAAATGATTACGATGCGATAAAAAATATATTCGAACCTTCTGAAATTTCGTGCCTTAGTAACGAATAGTATTTCATAATTTTTTTAATTTCAATCAAAATTAGGATTCATTTGGTTAATCATTAAAATTAAACATTTATTTTGTAATAACATCCGATTAAATGAACATTATGCTTTTTGGGCTTCGACATTTTTTTTTATTTTCCAGCTTAGAATATGTTTAACAGGCGATTAGAAAAAAATTTTTTTTTACACCCTTTTGGCTTTAGATCATAAAATTTTCAGGTTCCTAAAGCCAAAGGGCGTATAATTCGAGGCATACATCCTTTTGCCTTTGAAAATTTTTTTTTTTCATTTTTAAGCTTATAGAATATATTTACAAAGTGATTGGCAAAAAAAAAATTTTATACGCCCTTTTGGCATTTCGCACGCGATGTATTCCATTCTAAAAACTTAAGTAGGAAAAAAGGATTTCTCGGCGCAAAAAAATTTAACTCGCCCAAGAAAACTTTTACTTGCTCTAAGAAAAAAAAAAAAACTTTTGTAATGCAAAATATTTCTTGCGTCGAAAAATACTTTTTTTCTATGTTATGTTAATTATTTATTAGGGATGTGCGAATAGTTCGAACTTACGAATTATCCATATCAAATCGAATCTTACTATTCAAATTGAATCCGATTCGCACATCCCCATTGTTTATATTAATTATGATAATGTCACTCATGTAACAAAATTATTAAAGGGCATTCTCAACGAAATTCGTTAAATAAATTTTAGCCTACAAAAGTTGAAAATTTTAATTACGTTGTAAGTAATTTTTTAAAAATCTACATCTCGGTTAAATTATTATTTTTTCAATTAATGCTTTAATTTTTTAGTAATTAATTGATAAAAATTTGAATATGGATATGACAGTTGAAAGTCACTGAATGTTACAAAAAAGTGGGGAAGGGGACACTGTCTGAGAATGCCCTTAATTTACAATTAATATAATTAATATTGAACAAGTAAGTTTATAATATAAATATTAATTTATTAAAAACATTTATATTGAGGGGAAGAAATAAACCTGATGAACACAGACAATATATATATTTCATTATATTCTTCGAAAATTATTAAAAATTTATTGCTATTTAATTTTATATATTTCTTCTTGCATTATACATTTTATTCTCGCAGACTCCATTATATTTATTATTTTGTTGTTGTTGTTTTTTTTTAATTTAAATTTGTTTAATAAATTAAATTAAATTCTGAAATTACATAATGTAATTCATTATGTACATAAATATATAAGGGCAAGTTTTAAAATACGACTATTTTTTCAAACAATAAATTAAATAATCTTTGGTTTGTTGTAAAAATATTTTTACTAAAAATAAGTTGTTAATATTTCATTGCTGTCATTCCTCATCAGTTTTTGATTTTACATAAAATTATTAAAGTAAAAAAAAAAAAATTCCTCGATATTTTATTTCAACGTGCCATAATATCAATATATAAAATTTCGGAGATGAAATTTTTGTAGAGAATTAAACAGTTAATAAAAAAAAATTCAAGACATCTATCGAAATAATATCGGTAAAAATAATTAATATATCAAACATTAAAAAAGGAAAGTAAGGCATTCCAACGCACGTGTATACACGTGTATACAATTATAATTGCCTACCCAAATTGAAGGCGACATTCCGCCCTACCTTCCTCTCTCCATGATGTGTATACTATTTTTCAACAGATTTGCACCTGAAAGATTAAATTTTCCTCCATACCTGCGCCGAAAGTTCAAATTCCTGCCCTCTTTAGAGGGAAGAAACTCGTCTTTTTCTTTTATGAAAAACAAATAATAAGAATCAGCGCATGTTCCAATATTCTCACAATATAGACGCAAAAATTTTAATTTTCAGGTACGGATCTGGTGAAAAATAGTATACACAGCATGAAGGAAGATAGGACGTCCCGATCCGCAGGTTTGCCTTCACCTCGGGTAGGCAATTCTACGAGGCTTGAAAAGCCCTAATTTCCTCCCCAGGAGTATAATATACTATTTTTTCTTCAATCCTGTGAAAAACAAAAAAAATATAGCAGTATCAGAAAATTAACATTAACAGCTTATTAAATTCTATGAAAGAATGTATCCCTATAATGGAACTATAATTCTGTTGATGACTTGTTGAAAAATTCTTCCTTATAAAAAGATAAATTTTGTTAAAATTTTCACCAAAGTAGGGTAGGAGATCCAATTGTGGTCACTGCTCCATTTTTCGACATTTAATATTTTATTTTAATTAATAAAAAAGTATAATAAAAAACTTCTATTGCGCTAGTGTGATGAAAGTATCTTTGAAAACATTTAAGATATTAATTATGTCATTGTGCATTTTACAAATTATTTCATTAAAATTTTTGAAGTGTCCAAAATTGGTCCTAAAATGGCCAAAAACGGCACCTCTACCCTACATCCTTAAAAACAATTTTACAAAATTGAGCACTTGATAATTATAAAACTAATAAAATTTGCTATAAAAAATAAATCTCTAATAAATTGTTATCAAGATGCAAACAGTAAAAATTTAACTCTTGGAAGAGTTATCGATTTTATATCAACTGCAACTTAAATACTGATGGCCATATATATATACTAGGGTGCTTTTTATTTTTCGAACATTTTTTTTTTCTTAGCTTATATGAAAATTTTATTGTAGACGATAAAAAAAAATCCTAAAAATTTGAGCACTTAATTTTAATTTAAGAGGTCGCGATCTATTTTTAAAGTTTTCATTTAAAAAAGCATGGAGCGACATCACATTTTTTAAAAAAAATTTCTACTCAGGCAGTTTTTGAGCAATTAGCTCGTTTTTGGGCTTGTTATGTAAGGCTTGAAGTCCTCTTTAAAATTCAAAAGTTATGAGACTTTTAAACTTCAAAAATCTTTTACTAAAAAATCATAATTGTTGGCTATTATTATTCAATAATTTCAACGGCGTTGTTTATTTTTTTACTTTTTTTTTTTTGACAGGTTTTAGAATTATTTAATTTTCGTCATAAATCAAACTTCCGTACTTATTCCTTTTCTTTTTACGTGGTTCTTTGATTTTACGTATCGATCAAAATGCCGAGAGCTTCCACCGACCGAAAATCTCAGTCTTTACGACTAAAATTTAATTACTTATGAAAATGCATCTATGTCACTCAAAGCAATTTTAAAGAGGACTTCATGTCCTACAAAACGAGTCCAAAAACCATTCAATTGTTCAAAAACTGCCTGAGTAGGAATTTAAAAAAAAAAAAAGTGATATCGTTCCTCTGCTTTCTAAATGGAAAAACTTCAATCATTTTTTGGAGACTACAATCAAATATTCATATAGGCTCAGAAAAACAAATGTTTAAAAAATAAAAAACACCCTAATATATACATGTATGTGTCAACTTTAAGATTAAAATGATAATTACTTTAAACTATGAAATCAATAAAAATTAAGTAATTAACGTAATTGTATACAAAAATATCATGATTAAAAATATTGATTTGGTCCCGAATTTACCTTAATTCGAATCAAGCGGTGCATTGAAACTGCGAAGACAATTGCCGTTTAAACATCTCGTTGAATTATGCTGAGGTTGCTATATCTATTAATTGTTTCAGCTAAAGTTAACGTTTAAGACAATATACATCATATTTTTTTTCTAAAATTAACTATATTACACTATTAATCTCTCGAGCTATTTTTTTTTTATTATACAAATAACGTAATCACAGTATATTAACTTATAAACTATAAAATACGCAATTATAATAAATTACAATAAAAATGGTTGAAAAAACATTTAACTAATTATTGTACAGCTAGTTTAGCATATAATTTTAAAAAATCATTGTCATTATGTAGTTCTTACAAATAATTTTAAACTGTATGTTCATATTTAATAATACTCATTATTTTTAAATTGTAAATTTACTTTAAATATAATTTTGTTTTTCATCACAGAATATAAATTAATTGTTCAAATAAATTTCATTACAGTAATTGAGGTTGTAAAAAAAAAAAAAAAAAAAGAAAATAATGAAATTAATATATAAGAGATTAGAAATCGATCGATAATTTTATTTTGAATTTTAAAAATGGATTTTTAATTAATTGAGTTAAAAAATTTTGAAAACAAAAAAATAATAACAACAGTAATAATAAATTATACTATACTTAAAATGATATTTAATTGCATAGTTATTATTGAAAATATATACTGAACTATAAATACAATGAAATAGTGAGTTTTATACTTTATCACATAATCATGTGTATGTATATTTTATGAAATAAAATATGTAATAGACAAGTTTCATGAAACACGTAAACAATTTGTTAAAAGATATATGAATACTATGAGTTAAAAAAAAATATCAAAAGTAAAAAATAAGCTTATTAATAATAATAATAAAAGTTATAATCTACTAACTAAATTTCATCTATGTGTTAGCGTGTAATGTAAAAAATACTCTACTTATCTACTCTAATTAAATTTTTAAATTTATTTAAATATTTTCCATTTTTTCAAAAATGAAGAAAAAATTACGAACAATTATTTAGACATTTTGAATTCCGTTTTAAACATGTGCGAATTATTATCACGTTTTCTTCTTGACGGTTATTTTATTTTTTCATACTTGTAGCAATAATTTGAATGCATCTAAATTTAATGAAAAATTTATTGTACAATACTTTTATGAACAATAATTAACAGTCCGTCAATATATCTAAATTAACATAATAAATACAGTAATACTGACAATTTTTCATATTTAAAAAAAAACTTTATAACAAACAATTGGTAAATTAATCGGTTTGATCAGAAATACTCGATAATTTTTACATAAGCTTACGTTTTCAGTCTATTAACAAAATTATATTTATAAAATACTTGAACAAAATCACTCAACAAAACGAATTTCACAATATGTATTATTCATTTTGTTAAAATAATGCATCAGTTACTGATAAATAAATGAATAATTTACTGTTTAATATCATATAAAAAATAATTTTTTTAAATTAAAAAAAAAAAATAAAATCACGTTTCAGTAACAAAAACATATAAAATTTTTTACTCAAGAATTTAAAATTATAATGAAAATGAATCGACTTATAGGAAGTACTATAAATCGTACTATGTGATTTATTACAATAGAAAAACAAGCATAGATGATTAATATATATGAATTGCACAATAACATATTAACAGAGAATTTTTTAATCAACTAAATAAACTGAATGAGTAAAAAAAAAAAATCTTCAAATTTGAAGGAAAAATATTAAAAGTATAAAAGTTATTTTTAAAATCTAATTCATCTTTTTTAAAATACATACGTATTGAGTATTTAATTGAAAACTTGAAAATTTCGTAACATTTAAATATTTCTACATAAAATTTTTTTAAAACTATAGTAATGTCTTAATTTGCAATGTAAATAACCTCCGCCATAACGGTTTAAAAAAAAAATTCATCCTAAATCATTTGTTATATATGAAATTATTAATAGAAAATATAATAAAAATTCATCAAAATTCTATACAACAACAATTATAATTAATTCTATGTAATAAAGTAAATTGTTGGCCAATTTAAAAATGGAATATTCATTAAGAAGGTTAAAAAGAATGATAGCTGCTAAAATGTTTAAATTGATTGAATGAAAATGTTGTAATTAATTGGATTTTACTTGATATTAATAAATTTTTACTACTGTTTAATAAAAAATTTCCAAATTAATCATTTTAAAGACTTCTTTTGGTCTAATAAATAACCATTTTGCATTGACCAATAGTTGACTTCTATAAAACTTAAATTTTAAATAATTTTTCACTTAAAATAATAATATTATGGAATGAATATTATTTTACTTATAAGCGATTGACTACAATTACTAAAATTTAATTATAGCCATACATTTTTTAAAAAAGTTATTTTAGTAATAGGACAATGACATTATTCTTAAACCAAAAAAATTTATCACAACTTGATCGAGTAATAAAAAAAAAATAAGATAACAGTTTTTATTTCGAAACATCCTAAAATTACTGAAAAACAATTAGTTAAATACACTTTTGTATTTACACACAGTCATAATTTGATAACTAAATATTAAACTCTTATATGAGCAACTTTGTTTGCTTTAAAAATTTAATACGTATACCTACATAAGTTTTTAAAAAAATTTTCACAGACTAGTTCAATACTGAACGAATAAATTCGTAAACAAGAGATAATAAATTAAATATAATGAAAAAACATTAACATAAATTATTATTCATCTATTATCACATTTATCAAACTTATATTTAAAATTTTTTCATTTAAATAGTATCCTAATAAGCGTATACATAAATTTTGAATTTTCACATCTTATAAAGGCTACGATGTATTCCTAATTGAAATACTTATATATATAAATATAAGGTAAAAGACCCGAAACTTGATCAGTAGCATTTGTTGCCCACTTTAACTAATTAATGCGTTTTTATAAAAATAAATTTCAACTAAAAGAAATGATTATTGATAAATATTATATTATAATATGACCTATTAAAATATTTTACTATTTATTATAAACTTAAATTAACTGACTGTTCTCCAAATGAATAAACTTATGATAGTTAAATTAATGTCGTCTTTGAGCGAGTATAGGACCTCACTATCACAATTTTTAGTGAGTGACTATGGGTACATTCGGAAATGCTCTAGCTCTAGCCCTCGCTATGTGGCAACGCTTAGCTAAAGCTAGAGCTAGAGCTAGATCATTTCCGAATGGACCCTATGGGTCCACTAAACAGCGTTTATGTTAAAAATGAATATAATTAATGAAAAGTATTAATTATGTTTTGATTTGCTCAAAACTAACACTCTACGGGTAGCATCATGTCATAGTATTGTTTATCAAAAGTCTTTTCTAATAACGGGTTATAGTTTGTGGAATTCGCTTTCTCCAAAAATAACATGAGCGGATAACTTAAGTATTTTTAACAATTAATTTTATAAATAATTAATGAAATTTAAGTCAATATTACTATTATTTTTACAATTTGTCATATTTAATTAAGTATAAATAAATAAATAATTAATTATCAAGATTATTCTTTAAATTAAAATTTTATTTTAATGTTTTTAAAACTACAAAAAAAAAAAATTGATTTTTCCCTCAAATGAAAAGTGAGCGGGTACTGGGTCTTTTACCTTATACGTAAAATTTATTTTTATAATTATTATAAAAATAATTATTTAATAAATAGTTTGTTTTATTAATAATTTGAGCTGACTTATTGTTTCGTAATGGGAAATTGATTAAAAATCAAATAAAGTATAATTAATCAGTGAAATGTTTCCACTGTTATTGTTGATAGTTGCTTAATAGTATATATTTTGTATGATACCATTATTATTATTATTATTATTATTATTATTATTATTATTATTATTATTATTATTATTATTATTATTATCAGTTAATAAAATAAAATATGATCAACTGATAAGTATAAAATATATTATAGTGCATGGTTTGTTAAAATAAGTCAGTGGATTTGTATATAACTATTTTTGATAATATTCATATATATAATTTGGTCTATACTGATATTATTACGGATTATTAAAAAATAATCTAACGTTAAAACATGCAAGTAATATTTAAATATATTGATCAGGATGTTCTTAATAAGTACACAAATGAAAATACTACTGTAGCGGAAATACCTGTTGTAAGAATCATAATAGTCTTTCCTGTCCTGCGGAGGCCCCCCAAAGGACCGTTGTGGTTGAGGTGGATGAGCACCAGCATTTAGATGTGGCATCAACGGTGGAATATTATGATGTGCTGTTTGATTTCGTGGTGGATAACGATAACCAGATCTCTCTCTGTTATTCGACCCATCACGTTCACGTTCTCTAAATCCAAACTCGTTTCCAGGTGGCTCATTGTAGTAGCTATTATATTTTTCTCGTGATTCACGTGATTTAGCAGGTTCCCTTTGAAATCTAATAAAACAAAAATTAAATTTTTATTCATAAATCGTTATATAATAAGTCTGGTATATAATATCGATTAATTTAAAATAATTACCTTGGACGGGGGCGATCAGGTGATCTATATCTTGTAGGAGGAAAATCTTGATCTCGATCACGATCTCTGTTGCGTTCTCTTCCTCTTTCTCGATCTCTCTCACGGTCTCGTGAAATAGAGCTACGTGGTGATTGACTGCGAGAATATGATCTTGATCTGAAATAAAATTATAAATATTTAGATGCCATAGTTTATTTAATTTGTCTTTTTTGTTTATTAATACTTCAATAACGTTATAATAAATTTATAAATATTGTACTTTGTATCATAATAAAATAAATTTACAAGGATAAATGAGTAAGAGTAATTATGAAATTAAACATTTTAAATATTAAGTAAAACACCCATTACCCGCTCAGTTTTCATTGGAGTGATTTTTAAAAGTAATTTTTTTTTTTTTAATTTATATCGGCCAAATTATTCTTCTTTTAATTAATGATTCAATTTTTTAAATAATTGATTAATCAAATTTCAATACCAATATGGCAATTGAAAATTATTAAATATTTTTTAAAATTGGGGATATTGTTTAAGAATGACCTTAAAATAAAAAATGGCTGGCTGAGCGGAATTTTCAAAACAGTCAGTTAATTCAAATTTATAATAAATAAAAAATATATTGATACATCATATTTTAATATAATTTGAGATTTACAAATTTATCAATAATCGTTTCTTTTAGTTGATTTTTTTTTTTTTTAAATTATAAAAACGCATTAATCAGTTAAAGTAAGCGACTAATGCTACTAATCAAGTTTTGGGTCTTTTACTATAGTTGAAATTAATTGTATCAACATTTTTATTAAGAAAAGTTTATACATCAATCTATCGTACTTCGCGATAAGGTAAGGCTTTAATATATGCCTTAATATAAAGTTATAATGTGGAAAGTAGCTTGTTTTTTATATTTAAAATTTATAAAAATAAGTATTATTATGTTTCAACTTAAACTACTTCACAAAGTTATGTTTAAGGTTCAATAAAAAAATAAAGTCAATAATTAAAATCGTTTTTCTATAAATCAAGATACTATTAGTTAATTAGCGTAACTTAAGTGTAATCAATTAGGTTTCACGCGAAATAATTAATTTCCATTATAAATAAGAAAATAGGTACCGTATTAACCTATCAAAAAATTTTAGTTAATCATTAACTTTTTCAAGATTTCAGAGTAATTCTTTAGAATGACAATCCATTACAATGGTCACAATCGAGAGTTCGGAGCCGTAAACAATAAAACAGCGCATAATTAATTATACACATATCTACACAAAATAAAACAAACTACATATAAAACAATACAGTAACTAATCGAAAAGACAAGGCAAATTAACACAACGCAAGGAGATCCTAAATAACTACTTGCAAGGCGGAAGCCGACAAAATTTGGAGATTACACACGGTAATAGACCCACAACAACTACACATTTTGGAGCACGTGTTCGCCAGGGCTGAAATCCAACAATTAGAAGAAAATCAGCAAACATTATCATTTAACCCAGCATTACCCTGTCCTTAACACATTTCCAAACTGTAAAGAGTAAGTCTGTTGATTAATTATACAATACTAACTTAATTTACACTTAGCATTTACATCTGCTTTCTAACATAAAACTTCTTATAACATTCTTGCTTTTTATAACAAAATATATTAGTTACAACATATAGCAGCACTACAAGTAGATATAGTAATATTAAATTACCACTTGCTTAAACAAATAATAACATACTTTCATTTTCTTTGCTTTACAAACGTCTCAACTGTCTGGTTGTTGAATATACACAACCGTCATGAAGTCTACGGATTCCGAAATAACCGATATAGATACAAGCACAAAACAAAAGACGGAAATATCTCCAAAAATAATTAGAGTTATGAGAAAAAAAAAAAAAACAAGAGTTGTAGAGGACTCAAGAATATTGGTTCATTTATTGTCCAAGTGGCAGATGAGAGAGAGGAGCATAACTTGGGCAGTCTTCACATTATGACCATGAGTAAAAAATTCCAAGAGTTCTACAAAACCATGGAAAGTCTAGTTCCTATTAGTAAAGAAAAATACAAGGTCGTTTTTGACTCTTACCTTGAGGCCAATAGATTTATGAACCAAATCAAGACTGAAATATGTAAAAATTGGATTGCATACATTCCAATACAGGGATACTTTCGTATTGCAGTAATCAGGGGCGTTGATCCTACCCTTGATGAAGAGGAAATTAAAAAAGTGATTAAATTCCCAAATCAATAGGATATTCGACTGGCAAAAGTTCAAAGAATGAAAAGACGAGTAAAGACCAATGTGAATGATAGCAGTTCTCAATCAATTACTCTTGAAAATACTACCGCTGTCAAATTATATTTCAGAAAAATAAGACACTTCCGGCAAAAGCCTCTATCTATTTTGTCACCTGCCGATAAAGGAATACATTCTAAGACCAGTAATGTGCTACAACTGTTTGTCTTTCGGACATTTTAAACGGGATTATGACCATCAACGATGGGACGAGTACCATAATAATAGGGCCAGAAGATGCCAACAAAATTAGTGCTCCAGACATTACCATCATCGACAGCCAGCTAAATACCAAGATAACATGGAATACGTACAAGGATAGCATGAGCAGTGACCACTTACCGATAATCATTACCGTGGAAGCTCCAAATTTTTACAAGAAGAAACAACCACGAAAATTCAACACAAGAGGAATAAATGATTAAAAATTTTGCAAATACGTGTCATAAGAAATAGATAAAATCGAGTCTGTCGACACAGCAGGATATGAACAATTTATAAACATCGTTAAGAAAGCAGTGCAAGAATTAAAAAAAGAAGAAACAACTCCCAATGAGGAAGCACCACATTACAACAATAATAATAATAATAATAATAATAATAATAATAATAATAATAATAATAATAATAATAATAATAATAATAATAATAATAATAATAATAAGAATAATAAGAATAATAATAATAATAATAATAATAATAATAATAATAATAAGAATAATAATAATAATAATAATAATAATAATAATAATAATAATAATAATAATAATAAGAATAATAATAATAAGAATAATAAGAATAATAATAATAATAATAATAATAATAATAATAATAATAATAATAATAGTAACAACGATAATAACGATAACAATAAACAACAGCAAACAACTCAAGTGGTGGACAAGGAGTGTAAAGAAAAGGTTGAGACAAGAAGGTTGGCAGTGCGTCGCCTTTTCACGCAACCTAGAAAAAATACATACGATAAAGCTGTATAAGCGCACAAAGAATTTAAAAAAAGCGCTAGAAAATCCAAAAGGGAGGCTTGGAGGAATTTTTGCGATACCATAAACCCGGAAATGGAAATCAACAAAATGTGGAGTTGTATCAAGAGCTTCAAAAGAAGACTGAGTGTCAGACCGAGTACGGGCACATTCTCACCAAATGATCCAGATATCAATTTAGCAATCAACAAACTAATTAACCAGAGGCTATCAAGTCGTCATCAGAGGGAGGACAATCAACAAGAATTATTCCCAGAAGGGCATCAAGCTAATCAGGGCACACTATCGGACTCCATTACCTTCGATGAGACAGGAGCTGCTGTGGAACTAACAAAAAAAAAAAAAAAAAAAGAAGAAATCCCTAAGCACTGACGACATCACATTTGAGCTCATAGGTAATTAACCCATACACGAAGTTCTTCAATCACTTTTTAAGACAAGTCATCATCCCAGATAGCTGGAAAGAGTATAAAGTCTGCCTTATTCCGAAATCATCCAAAGGATACATGCCGATCTCCAACTGCCTGATGAAGATCTACGAGAGAATTCTAAATGACAGATTAACGTGGTGGATAGAGCACTACAAGCTCTTACCTAATGAGTTCAACAGTTTCAAACAAGGCAGATCATGTATAGACAACATCACACAACTGGTCTCAGAAGCCAACCTGGCTATGATTAAAGGGAGACACATGGATGCCCTGTTCTCGCGAGAAATGAATACACCTGCGATATTTATCCGCGCGATTGAAATACTCTTAGTGGAGATAATATTGCATTTTGAGGTTAATAGGGAAAACACTTCTCTTCAACATTTACATGAGATCAATCAGGAGACATGTCCACAAATGGGTAAGCATCCTGTCGTTTGTATACGACTTCGTAATCTACCTCCTACTACAAGATCTAAACCTTATCATAAAAATTCTGCAGGAATCACTAGGGAAACAATTCTTGGCTAAAAGATAGGGGCTTAGAAGTTTCCATGGAAAAGACGATACTGATGATTTTCACAAATGAAAGAATAGAAAACCAGCTAGTTTAGTACTCGATAGTAAAATAATCTATGAGTCCATAGAAAGAAAATTCTTGGGTGTCATAATCAATAACAGATTAAACTGGACCAGCCACATCAACATTATCAAGGGTAAGGCTAGGAAATATGGAGACATCCTAAAGCCATAACAGGATGGAAGTGGGGAACCCATCCCTCTACAGTCCTGCAAATATACAAAACCCTTGTCAGAGGAACTACGGATTGAGGTCCCATCCTCATAGTGGTCACAGATTTTTGAGATTGAAATTCCCTGACTTTTCCAGGTATTCCAGTCAAATTATTCAAAAATTCCCTGACTGTATATAGTAATATAAAATCATTGGAAATATTTATTTAATTTAAAATAAAATGGTATAAATCAGTTTAATCAATAATCATTCATTGTCGTTAAATGAAACTTTATTTCATTATTTGTCAATGTTCATTGTTTTTTTTTTTATTATTTATTAAATGAATAATTTTTTATTTTTCATTTTAAATCCGTGTTTTTATATAACTTACTCTATAATAAAATATAAATAAATTTTTCATTTTCACTAGAATAAATTTCAGAAATAAGGACATTTTATAGAATATTAATAAAGTATCAATGAAGTACGCCAATAATGAATGTATTGAAACTTATTAGTTCTATACTTATGCATACATTAAATGTTTTTGGTTGTTTAACTTGTCAATATGGATGTTAATAGGTTGAAGATCCTGACGATTGGTTTCTACTAAGACTTTTTTTTCTAACAGCCTTTTTAATTCTAACTGCTTCGTTTTTTCGCTATTGGAATTAATTTCTATTATTTTTTTTTCAAGATGGTATTACAATCGCATTCGCACCGCGTCACTTTTTGAACAGTTTTGACGGAAAACAAAATTTGTCGAATTTTTTCAGTCAAGAAAAAGAAAAGTGAAAATTTTTCCAGCTTTCTGATGAAATTCCCTGACTTTTCCAGTATATTTATAATTCCCTGTCATTTCCAGGTTTTCCAGAAATGGGGCCACCATGACATCCTATACCGGGACTCCTCATAATCTAACCTGCTCAAAATTAAAAGATCACGAAGTGCAGCATGAGGAAAAGCCACCAGAAATTTAATTACTACTCCATTAAATGTACTCTTGCACATCTCAGCTGAACCAGATCTAGAAAGCAGATCCAAATACCTAGCCAGATTATCTACCAGACAAACAAATTAATTGGAAAAGACGTTTAATCTCATGGAGGCCTCACAAAAATTTCCGACAAGTAGAAATAAGAAGGATTACGGTAAAAGATATACTACTCACTTCTATACAAGACCTGGCTTGCGGAGCAGTCCAAACTGTCAGGAATAATTAAAAATGATACGCTAGCGATATCATAGGTAAATTATTGGAGTAGGTTTGTAACTACTAAAGTTTTCAACTTTATTCTTTAAGTATCTCGAAAACTATGATAGTTACAATAATGATCCAAAGTTTGCTTTGAAAAGGATACTTAAGGCCATGAAAAGAAAAAAAATTACAAAAAAAAATGTCGAAAAATGACAAATTTGACAAATTTTGAATTCTTGAAATTCGTCAAATCTGAAGATTGGCATTAAATTTTTGGCTCAATTTTTTTTGTATAACACCTTGTACTTATTTTAAAAGATCCTGAAATTTACAGAACTGTGTTTTTTGTTTTGGCAAAAATATGAATTTTTGAATTTTATTAAAAAAAAGTTTTTTTTTCTTCATTTTCTTGTTAAGTAAAATTAAGCAATCACGTAATTTTGTAAATTTCAGCAGTAAAAATTCCACTTATTGACATAATAATGTGAAAACGACTATTATTGACGGTTATATTCTTATTTATTTGAGATCTATCGATTGTATTTTTGGCTTTTCAAAAAATATGATGCTTGAACTTTATTAAATAAATTTTTTTAACTTCCCGTGAAGAAAATTGCAAATTTTCAAAAATTCGGGAAGCTATTGGTTTCAGTCCGATTTTCGAAAATCAAATTTCTAAGAGATCTAGACGTTTTGAGGTTCTAGGAAGCTATCCTGACTAATTTCACGACGATGCCCGAGTGTATGTATGTATGTATGTACGTATGTAAATATCTATAACTTTTGAACGGATGAACCGATTTTGATCATCAAGGTGTCATTCGACGCGGCTTGCGAATATCTTGAAGCTGAAAGAAAAAAATTTAACTTGATCGGTGCGGCTTGTTCAGAGATATTCCGAAGAGCTCGAAAATTTATCTACAACGATATTTCGAGCTCCAGGAGCTCGAAATAGGCGGAAAGTTTTGGGGCTGACCCGCAGGGTCAACCGGCAGACCGATTTTTTTATTTTCAGTTAAGTCAAGTTACGAAATCAATCAATTTTGTAAATTTCAGCAGTAAAAATTTCACTTATTGGCATAATAATGTGAAAAAGACCATTACTGACGGTTATATTCTATTTATTTATCTTTGATAAATTTTTTTGAAATCCCTCTTTTTTCTTAGTTATTTCCATTTAAATGCCAAGCTCCTAAAAAAATAGTGTTCTCATCGATTTTAAGAACTTGGCATTAAAATGGAAATAACTACAAAACAATGCAGAATTTGAAAAAAATTTATCAATGACAATGGGTAGGAAATAAAATTGTCTACAAAAACGATTTTATGACATTTTTTCATAAGTCCGATAGTTTCTCCGGAAGAGTAAAAAGATCTCGAAATTGATTTTAACTTGACTTCGAGCTCCAATAACTTTTTTACAGATGGATTTTTCGAAAAATGATAAGAGAGTTTTTTTTGTAGAATGTTAGATTCTCTAAAAAAATGTATACTGGGCTTAGTCGTACAATGAGCCATTGCCAAGGTAAAAAATTCCAAATTAAAAAATTTTTTTTTCCATGTTATTTAAATGGGAAATCAAAAATAATGAAGCGCCACCTCTCACTATAAATATTAAAAGCTCAAACTTTACCAGAATTTTTTTTTCATCATCTTTAACGATATTTTCACGGTAATTAAAGAAACAAAAATTAATTTTTTTTTTTTTGACCCACCCTAATATATCTAGACTTTAAGAATATAAAATAGTTGTAAAATTTACCGATTATTTTTATTACAACAAAATATATCTAACGGAATTAAATTATAATGGGAAATACATAAGTTATCTGGAATGAAAACTATTTTTTCTAAATTTTTTGATTCTATCCAAACTTTTAAGGCTATCAAATTATTGGAAGAAGTAGTCAAAACCTAAAGTTTAAGGACGTTCCCACCGAAATCACTTTTCTTACAATCTTCCTGAAATTTTGAATCCATATCCTTTTAAGTACCCTTTATGCGTAGAAATTTTGCAAAACAGCCTTTGCGGTACTAAATTTGTAATTATTGACTATTTAAGTTTTTATAAGGTAAGGGGCCCAGTTTCTGACCTTTGAAGAGTGCCGGTTGAGGTTATACTATAATAATTAACAGATGGCTTTAGGATAATTTTTACGAAAATTGTCAACCAGTTTTAATTTTAAAGTTATATTAACAGTGAATAAAAACTGTTTTTTTTTTTTCGAAAAATCATTAAAATTTCAAACAGCCATAACTTCTAAACTAATCGAACGATTCAGCCTATCTTCAGACTTAGCCGTGATAATTACACGTAGAATAAGTGTAGAAAATTTCATTAAGATCTAATAAGAATTGTAGTCGCAATCGTGTCCTCAAAAGTCGGTTCTATTCCATATATATATATATATATATATATATAAATTTTTCAACAAATGGTATTTTTGAACTCTACTCAACCAATTATGATTAGTTATGACAAAATTCCTTAAAAATCGACCATGAGGACAAATACAATATCTAGATTTAAAAAAAAATTTACCTAAAAATGACTTTTTACTCACCTACTGATTGAGACACTTGCACTACGAGATCTTCTTTTAGGTGTTCTACTACGTTGTCTTAATGGGGGTGGTGATCTAGAAGACCTTCTTTTCGGAGGTGGACTTCTTGATCTACTAACGCGAGATGGTAGTGGAGATCGACGACTTAAAGAACGAGAGCGTGATCGCGTGTAACTTCGTCTAGATCGACTTCTAGATCGACGTCTTCCTTTACCCAATCTTCTATCTCTTTCATCTTTTTCTCGTAACATACGTTCAAATGCTTCAAGAGGATCATCAATCACTCTGAAAAATAAAAAAAAAAATTAATATAATCAATATTATTAATAATAAATATGACATCTTTGTTAGTAAATGAAAACAAATAATTACCCTGGTGGATTTCCATTATACATATTTCTGCCTAATCCTGGCGGAGGAGGTTGAATACCTCGATAACCTACTATCATAATTATGTTAGAAAAAGTAAATTTTATATGGTATATTTTAAATTTAAGAAAATTGATAAAAAAAAACTTACGATGATGCATTCCTCGCATAGGTCTTGGTGGGCCGTTATAATTACGAGGTTGAGCGGGCCGATATCCTTGCTGCTGATACTGCGGTCGAGTATATCTTGGTGGACCATAGTGTGGTCCTTGCTGATGCGGATACATGGGCATTCTATGTCCCATGTAGGGATCAGACATAGGAGGCGGTGGATTATGTGGCTGCATAACCGGAGGTGGTTGATTATAGCCTTGTGGAGGAGGTGGTTGTAGAGATGGTATTCGGTCTTCCCCAGGTGGGTAAGGAAGAAGTGGAGCTTGATGAACTGTTGATGGTGGATACTGGTGAGAATCCATAACCTGAATCAATTAAAATAATAAATATATATCCTATTTAAATGTTATCAATGTAATTTACTTAAAAAGTTACACTTACTGGAGCACTATTTGGATCTTCATCAGTTCTTCGAATCTCAGAATCGTAATGTTGTGTATTTGTATTATATTGGGTTGAATTACTTGATGGTATATTTTGATATCCTTTTACAGAATTTATTGGCTGATGTGCAGATGCATTATGAATTGGATAATCATTACGACGAGACTGCCTTGGTGACAAAGATCTTCGTTTAGTGACTGGTCTCACACTGTCTGTACGACGATTATCTCCACTTCTAAGTACCAAAAATTATTAAAATACAAAATTACTTGTAAGTATAAAATTGTATTAATATTTATAGAAAAATATATACCGCTCGCGATTATCTTTGCTAAAACTTTGATGACGTTCTCTTGAACGTTGATCTTCTTCGTATTCATAATCGTAATCTTTTTTCTCATCAGCAATTACTTGGCTATTTTTTTCAGGTGAGCTATTAACTGAGGGTATTGGTAATAAAGGCTCTGTTCCTGGAGGTGGTGGTGGTACAACATCTGATTCTTCTTCAATTGTTGACGGATGAACGATGATTTCACTTTGGACATCTAACTTGGCTAACTTTTCATTTATACCTTTAAATTAAATATAATTTATTAATTTTTAATTCAATTTTTATCAATTTTTGTTTTGTAAATAACTTCGTATTGACAAGAAAAAAATTACAAAAATTTACCTGGATCAACAAGTACTTTATTTGTATCTTGTGGTGCTGGAGAATTTTCTGGTTCCGCAGTAGGTAATTCCTTAGATGTTTCTTTAGATTCCACTGGAGTAGGTAAAACTGGATTTTCAATTTTTTCTTTTTCTATTGATGGTGTTACAGGAGCTGCACTTTTGGCAGCTGAATTTTTTCCAGCGGATTGATAAGTTTGTTGCTTAGCATAACCAGTTTCATTCTTGAAATTCATTACTGCATTACGTAAGAATCGACTAGGAATAAGATTCTCTGGTGATATATCTTTTTCAGGACAGTCGGGGCATTGATGCTCTTCGGATTCAAGTAATAAAGTTCTAATACCTAAATATAACAATAACCATTATAATAAGTATCAACCATTGTTATAAATATTAAAAATAAAATAAACTTACATTCATCACAAAATGAATTTCCACAACATGGAATCATAACAGCATCAGTTAGTAAATCCTTACATAGATTACAAAGCAGATCTTCAGGGATTTCTGGTTTTTTAACAAGAGGCTCTGGATCATTTGAAAAAGGAGGCCGCTCTTTTTTACCTTCTTTATATGCTTGGCTAAAATATTAAAAATTAAAACAAAACTTAAATATCTTTTATATTTCAAATAAATGAAACATCAAAATTTGTAAATAAATGAAAAAAAATCTTACTGATCAATAGCAGGAACAGCATATTGACCTGTTGGTGTCATCATGGCACCTGGAACTGATGGCCCGTCAACCGGTACCATAAAACTTCGAGGAATTCCAGTACTTTTTTTAATCTCGATTGGCTCTTGACTGGCACCAAGAGGACAATTTTTTATCCAATGGCCGGGTTGATGACACTTATTACAGCGATATTTTGGAGGTAAATCACCTGATTGGTTCGCGCCACGGATTTTCATGTAACTGATTAAAAGTTTAATTTATTTTATTATCAATATTACTCTTTTTTTTACTATTATTATTAAAATTTTTGCAAACAAATATAAAGTAGAACGCAGGACATCTATAAAATAACTTGTAGGTAATTAGACCTCTACCTTATAACTTTACAAATATAGATTTAAAAATTGTCTATAAGGTAACTATCCAGATAACTGTATGGCTAAAATACAGCTTCTGATTGACCATCTTTTTGAGATATGATATTAAGAATAGTAAAACATGATAACATGACAAATTATTCTATAAATAAATACTAAAAATATTAATATTTCGATATATAAAAAAACAATTGTTTTTCGGTAAAATAATAATAGTACTTCCGTAGAAACTAATAAATCTTAAAATTAAAGTACTTTAAATAGATGGATAAAATACGAAATAAAAAAATTACTTTGATGGATCATAATCCTGGGTTGATTGAGTCATCATGGCTCGAATTTTATCTTCTTCAGATCCATCTAGCCTTGTTAGATCAACAGCATGACCTAAATTAGATTCATCCTTCAAATTAACGAATGATTGTGGTTCAGACCGGTTCCATGATCTTTTTTGTTGAACCGTTACAGGTACTCGTGCAACAATAAGACTTGTATTTTTCGGAATTAGTGTATTATCATCTGTATAATCTAGACAAAAATAAATCAAAAAAATTATTAAACTATAATCATATAGTTACAAACAATATAATTGATAAAAACTATATAAATTAACCTTCTTTTGTCTCAGCATTAGTGATTAGAAGATCGAAATCAGCATTTTTTCCAATACGTTTTTGATGGAAAATGGCTTTTTTAAGATCTGCTACTGAGATATGTAAACCATCGAAAGATACAATATCTGATTCCAAGGCAGATTTAAATTTATAATGTACAGACATTTTAAATTTTAATTTCAAAATTAATATAATCGTAAAAAATACAATTTATTCTGATTTCACGTTACACATACGAACACACTCACACATAATGCACGCTCAACATACAGGTCTTTTATTTTTCTTAAATCTTATCAATTTTTCACGTAAATATAACACAGTTTATATCAAATAAGTAATAAACATTATTACTTCACTTGATAATAACAATAGTTAAATTAATAAAGATAGTAATGCGATTGTTAAACATTATTTCTCAGAGCAACAAATATCGATCAAGCTTTTTGTTTAAGGTTAAGGTTACGAATTAATGCATATACAATATAAGTACGCATCATCCTAGTAGCTAGTAGTCCTAGTACTAATTAAAATCCAGGTGTCGCTCTACAAGGCATCCTGGGTAATTTTTTATGAAATAACTGCTCATGTGATCAAATATCTTTTATTTTATTGGTCAAGAAATATTACCTGCTTCATGATGACATCCAGAAATTCATAGAAATGGACCCCTATGTTTTATTGAAATATGAAGGAACTAAAATAAAATAAATATACACTCAATTATAAACTTAAATATATTATTTTTTATTAATAGTAATATTTTTTTATACAATAATTCCACAATTATTTAACTATCATTCTTTTTTATTTCCTAATTAGTTATGACTTTGACTCTATGAGTAATGATTTGAGTATCGTTATATTTTAGGGCATGACTACAATTAAATTATAATTTTATTTATATTTTGAAAATTAATTATTGCACGATATCTTTTTTAATCACATAGGTATCAAATTATTATTAAAATATTATGCATTAATGATCTTGACATTCTTGTATTGTAACATTATAATCATAGAGAAAAAGATATAAAATTAAGAGCAAAATTACTCATTTTTTTTCATTTTTCTATACGCCGGATTTTTAATTATTATCCGTGGAAAAAAAAAAAAAAAAAAAAAAACATTCTGAAGATATTCAAAAAAGATTCATAAACGTCAACTTTTAAATTTGAGACAATTTTTAGTTTTGAGTATATGATTTTCGGAGTCCGTTTTAGGAAAGTTTTTCTTAATTTTTTAGGCAAAAATAATTTGATTTTTGAAAATTTTGATGCTTCAAAGAACATAAAAAAAAGAAAAGACTTTAAAACCAATTATAAACTTTTTATAAGTGCCGTCCAAAAACTGATCCAACGTTCCAAAAATGATAAACTCAAAATTTAAAACTGTGCCTAATTTCCAAGTTCACTATTACTAATTTTTTTGGAATATTTTTGGAACTAACTTTTTTTATATGGGTACTGTTCGAGTTTTCTTCTGGAATAAAAATTTTAATCGCGAAATAAAAAACGAAACACTCGATGCATTATAATTCAGCAATCTATGTTTTTATTCTTTGAAAATTTTTATTTAGGTATTTAAAGGAACTAAAATACCTCTCATATGCGCTGTAAAAAAAATAAAGAAAATGTTGTTATAAAAACTAAATTCATATTGCAATAGCTTTTGATAAAACTCTGGTTATATTGTCAAGTATATCCATCGTTTTCCCGTATATTATTTAGCGACGAGGTTTTTTCCTTTCTCGCACAAGCGCACTCGAAAATCTATTTACAATTCAAGATTTACAGTAGTATTGTTAGATAAAAGAAGAAAATAATGTTATGATCTCGGAAATAAAAACCCAAACACCAACAGCAATAACTATTAAATAGAAAATAATGTCTACTAAAATATTTATAATTGATAGACAGATTAAAGTAAACTAAAATAACAACAATACATGAAGGAGATTAAGAAAAATTTAAAACGGACGGAATACCGTTGGGTGTTTTCTAAGTATTTAGATTGGTGAAACCCAGCAAGCAGCTGCAAACTTAAATTGTAGCTTATAGCCGCTCCAAATGTTCAAACCGTCCAAACGTTAGTTTAGTTAACGTCAAACAATATATCATATCATATCATATTACGTACCGTTTGACGTCAAATTGAGCCGAGCTGGTTATCAGGATTGTAAGTTTTTTGTTTCTATATTTGTATCTCAAAGCGAAATTTGTGAATATACACAAGTTTTCTTCTCTAAATTTATCACTTTGTTTAAATATAAAAAAAAGTTCATTTTAATTTACTTATTGCTCATTTAAAATCAACGTCTGAAATTCCGTCTTCAAATTATACATTAGTTTAAAACGCGCGCGCTTTCACAACCCGGTAGAGCGTCACCACGTTCTCAAATGGGCAAATTTCGAACTCTTTAAAGAACTAGACTACTATCATTTAAATTAAATAATTATACAATAAAATTGCTTAATTTATGTGGATTAAACACTATATTCATCAAAGGAATTCTCTAGATCTCATATTTATTTCATAACTTGTTGAACTTTATACTATCAAATTAAATATACCTTTAATTTTTTCAGACCAAAAATGATTTGTGTGTAATCAGCATTACATTAAACAGCCGAAACAACGGAGGAACCCGATTCGGTTCTTTTCATGAGTGTGAATGTAGCAGACATCAGACAACTTAAAACTTTAGCTATCGATATCTCTGCGAGAAATGTGAATACAAAAAATTTAAAAAGTGGCACTGGCGTGTGTTTCAAATATCTTTTCACGTATTTTTGACTTTTTTTATTCACTGTTTTTCTATCGCTATAATTTTGAAACTAAATTTTTCACAAGTTCTCTCATAAATATATATTAATATAAATTGATAAAATTTACTTATTTATATCATTGTTAGATGCTCTACTCGTGCATTTTTTTTTTTAATCAATAAAATTATCAGAACACATATTTAACCATATCAATTACCAAAATGAAAAAAATGAAAAAAAAAAAAATTACACGTATTTAGAGTAACAAAATCTACATGTGCATCTTCTTATTTTTTAAATTTTCAAATTGTATCAGTAGATATTAATTATTTTCTCATCAGACAAATTTTTATATTGGCATATACTAATAAAAAAAATTTATATAAATAAAAACACGGCAGGCACATGTTTGTATTCGTAAATACTAAATGTGCATCTCTTTATTTTTTCATTTTTGAAATTACACCCATAAATATTACTAATTTAACTATCAGAAAAACTTTTATAAGGGCATATACTTATAAAAATAATTTATATCAATAAAAAAACGTCAGGCACATGTTTGTATTCCTCAATACTACATGTGCATTTTTTTATTTTTTCATTTTTCAAATTATATTCGTAAATATTAATTATTTTTCCATCAGAAAAACTTTTATATTGGCATACGCCCATGAAAATAATTTATATAAATAAAAAAATGAAAAGGCACGTGTATGTACTCTCAAATACGAGTATTTAAAGTTATAAGATGAACAGTGGAGGCATCAGGCCCATCAAGATTGCACCGTTTACGGTAAATGAATGTGCACTTTTGTAGGCTTGAGCATATAGGTTCGAGTCCAGGAGACAAAAAAATGATTTTCACGTGTCTTACTACTCCATTTGACGCAGTGAAGTATATTTTTTTCAAAAATATACAAAAATATTGATACTATCGTATTTGAGAGTACATACACGTGCCTTTTCATTTTTTTATTTATATAAATTATTTTCATGGGCGTATGCCAATATAAAAGTTTTTCTGATGGAAAAATAATTAATATTTACGAATATAATTTGAAAAATGAAAAAATAAAAAAATGCACATGTAGTATTGAGGAATACAAACATGTGCCTGACGTTTTTTTATTGATATAAATTATTTTTATAAGTATATGCCCTTATAAAAGTTTTTCTGATAGTTAAATTAGTAATATTTATGGGTGTAATTTCAAAAATGAAAAAATAAAGAGATGCACATTTAGTATTTACGAATACAAACATGTGCCTGCCGTGTTTTTATTTATATAAATTTTTTTATTAGTATATGCCAATATAAAAATTTGTCTGATGAGAAAATAATTAATATCTACTGATACAATTTGAAAATTTAAAAAATAAGAAGATGCACATGTAGATTTTGTTACTCTAAATACGTGTAATTTTTTTTTTTTTTCATTTTTTTCATTTTGGTAATTGATATGGTTAAATATGTGTTCTGATAATTTTATTGATTAAAAAAAAAAATGCACGAGTAGAGCATCTAACAATGATATAAATAAGTAAATTTTATCAATTTATATTAATATATATTTATGAGAGAACTTGTTAAAAATTTAGTTTCAAAATTATAGCGATAGAAAAACAGTGAATAAAAAAAGTCAAAAATACGTGAAAAGATATTTGAAACACACGCCAGTGCCACTTTTTAAATTTTTTGAATTCACGTTTCTCGCAGAGATATCGATAGCTAAAGTTTTAAGTTGTCTGATGTCTGCTACATTCACACTCATTTCTTTTCGCCCCCTGTTCGTATGCAGTAAACTTGGAGTCTATCAGCTTTTAGTATATACATATGACATGTGCTTCATTGATATTCCAATGTAGAGGTTATCAAGTTATTTTTTAAATTCGAAACCCTAAATTAAGTGAGAATATTTATATCTTTTTAGTATTTTTCTTAATGAATTGATAAAAAAATATTTATTAAACAAAAAAAGTTCCTGTAAAATTTATACGGATAATAATTTTTTAAAAATTTATCTGTGATTCTATTAGTTATTTAATTCATACTAAAATATTTTCTGTGGTTTAAAATTGTTTATCTAATTATCAGATAATTAAATTTCAAATCATTTTTAAAATCGGTTAAATTTTTTAAACCTTGTGTTCAACAATAAAGATTATTTAGGAAAAAAATAAAAATGGAGAAAGTACAATTATCAAAAAGTATTTTACAAATGAAGGTAAATATAAGTTAAAGTTTAATAAAAAAAAAAAAAATATTCTTTATTTATACAATTAGCTTGAATATTTTTGACTATTAAGATAATTTTCCTTCAGTCGATTGTGTATATAAACAAATTTTTTAAAACATAATGTTTGAGATAATGTTACTCAGACAGTTTAAAAATGTCTAAGATGACAGAACGTAATTTTATTTAATTAAATGAAGAAAGATAATTAATTTTTAAATAAATTTTTTACAGTTTATGAAAAGAACAAAAGAAAAAGTTGATAAAGAACAATTTCAATTGGAAGGTGAAGAATATTTCGAAAGTCAATTAACGACAAAAATGAAAAAAGAATCGTAAGTAAAATTATTATTAACTATCTTTATCAATTATCAATTATAATAAATTCGTATTATAAATTACAGTGGGAAATATATGATGGAACCGAGTTATGTATTTTGTGAACAGTTAATCGATGGACGATTAAGTTTTCGCGGTATGAATCCTGAAATTGAAAAATTAATGGAGCAAGAAAACAATTTAAAAGTTTTGAAACAAGAAAAATCGCGTGAAACAGAAGTATCTGATGAACAAATGGCTAAACGCTTCAAGTCCGCACATGTCAAGACAATGGGAAAAAAATTTCAAACTAAAAGAAATCGTCATATAAGATTTCAATCTGACGATGACGATGAAGATCAAGTCAAACCAATAAATGCAAAAAAAGGTTTCATGAAACCGGAAGATTGAAATATTAACTTATTGATTCGGCTTTTTACGATAGACAAAAAAAGTTATTTACTTTTTCATCAATTTATTTTGTAAATAATGTATATATTACGATTATTAAATCAAATTTACCTCAATAAACTAAATTATATATATGTATTTTTTTTTTTTCTTTAACGTAAACCAAATAAATATATTGTTGGTTTATGTTATTTATCTAGTTCAATAATAAAATAATTTAAGTGAAATATGAATAAAAAAAAAAAAATCTCAGGATAAAAAACTAAAAAAAAATGAAGTCAGATAAAATAGTCGCCATTTTTAGTCGAACTTAAGCGTCGCACAACAATGACGACGAACGACGACGACGACCAACGTCGACAACGAGGTACACATGTCGTCGTGTGTGTAGTGTGCGTACTAACGACAGGAAGTGAATTCTATGGCGCATCTTATGCGTTTTCCTCGAAGGAAAATGGCTACCAGCTGTCACTATCATAAAGTAGTTTAAGTTATAAAATTAATCTAAATAAATCGATAACCTACTCTAGTAAACTACATTTATAACTTAATGTGGTGCAATTAAATTTTAATAATAAATATATAATTAACAATATAAAGATTTCGAGTGGATTGTCTGTTGTAAAATATTTTATGTGCCATGAAAATTATCTATAACTCAACTGTTTACAGTTCCTATTTCGTGTGAACTTAATCAAGCTTCGTTGACTTATAATTAATGACTTGAAAAATAACATTATCAATTTAACGTATAAAATTATTAAATCATTCATTTTTTATTTGTTTTCAATAATTACGGGTCATTATTCAGTGAATTGTTACACAAATCTTAATTTATCCTCGACTTTATATATACATTAAAAAAAGAAAAAAAAAGGTATGATATTTTTTTTTCTCCCAATCAAATGGATGCAATCAATACTTTTGAATGATTCACATGTTTTATTTTCTTATTACATAGTTAATTGAGACTTTAATTAAATCAAATATTTATACTTTTAATGTTTTCTTATTATAATTAATTTTTTTTTCTTTCTTTCTTTCTTTTTTTTTTTTTTTTTTTTTTAAATAGAAATAGATATGGGTTCCAGTCAACAATTTTCCCTTAGATGGAATAATTATCTAAAGCACATCACTTGTGCTTTTGATACATTAAGAACTGATGAAGATTTAGTTGATGTAACATTAAGCTGCGAAGGCAAACGTATTCGAGCACATAAAATGTTATTATCAGCATGCAGTACATATTTTCGTGATTTATTCAAGGTAAAATATATTTTATCCTATTTTGTCCTACTAATCTAACGACAAATAATATTTTGTCATTTATCTTTCATTGTTATATCAATTTCAAATAACAAAAGAACAAATAATAGTTTTTAATCTAAATAGTTTAAATTTATTTATATAAAAAATAATTTCTAATTTTTTATTGTTTTCCAGGAGAACCCATGCCAACATCCAGTCATAATATTCCGAAATGTTAAATTTGATGATCTAGCAGCTTTAGTTGATTTTATGTATCAAGGAGAAGTCAACGTAGTACAAGAACAATTAGCTAGTTTTCTTACAACAGCAGAATTATTAGCAGTACAGGGACTTACTGATGGAACAGGAAAGGACAATGATAGTGTAACAGAGGTAAATTTATAAACGAATCAATAATTATAACAAATAGATAAAATTTTATTATTATTGATAATAAAAAAATAAACTATTTTATATTATTAGGAGGATGTAGAATTGCCCAATGAACCAGAAGTACAACTTCAAAATGCTGCAGGTAAGCTCATGGTAAATAACAAAGGAAGTAAATCACCATCATCACCAATGCCATTTCATTCAATTGAATTACAACCCGATATACCACCAACAAAACGCCGAAAATATCGTGACAGTGGATTATCAAATGCCGAAAAATCTATTAGTATTGGGTCAAAAAAAGATTTAAACGATAAATTAGTTGAAAATCAAGTAAATGCATCAGGATCAAACCCCGTGGAAATAATACCTCTAATGCCAAATTTAAAATTGGAAATGCCAGAGTATTTAGAGCAAGATGGCAGTAGTTGTAGTTATGAAGAACAAAGTACTGGAGATGGTTCGACGATTAAAATAGGCGATGATGTTTTGTCTAATACTGCAGATGAAGAGCATAAACCTGATATAAGTCAAACATTTTATTCAAGTCAATCAACCGATATTTCTGATGCTAAACATTCAACAGCAGAAATTGGTAAGCATTTTTTTGGTTTTTTAAAAAACTTTATAATAGTATATTTTATGCATAAATATTATTTACTGATTTGATTTATTTATTTATTTATTTTTTTTTTTTTTGCAGGACACTTACTTTCAAAACCTAGTACATCAAGCGAGCGAATAACTCAGGAAGCAGCTCAAGGTAAGTAAATTCAAATTTTTTAAATAATTTTGTATAGTATGTATCGTTGCCTGCTGCTGTTGCCAAATTTTTTGCCTTTCATTTTGTCACTGCACAAACGAATTGATATTTATTTTCACCGCGATAATGTTTCGTCATCACGATTTGCTAATTATTATTATTTATTTGTTTTATTGAATAAAAATTTAAGCTGATTTTCTTTAAGTTTTATGAGCATTAATAAATTTTAAATCAATGGAAATAATATATTTAAAATAAAATATATAGTGGCAAATGGCGCTGCAGAAGGCAGTATTTTTTTTAATATCGACTAGGTGTATAACATTATAAATACTTTTATAACTAAAAAATAATGTTATACATTGTCACTGCAAAACTTGTTAAATTGTTTTTAAATTATTATAAACATAATTTATAATTCCTGCAAGTAAAATACTTAACAAATTGTACAAGGGAAACTTTGAATGAAAATAATCTAATAATAACGATCGATAAGTTCTTATAGAGGGTCTTTTTGGTTGATAACACGACTATAATAAAAACTTTGAAACGTAATAATATGGCGCAGTAGCCTGTGCAGCTTTACATTACCCATACACGCACAAAAAATAAAAAAAAATATTTAAATAAATAATATTTTTTGTAAAACAAATTTGGGCAAATATTTTAGGCCATACTAGCGACTATGATAAAAAAACCTTTATCCATTTCTTTTATAAAATTTCTCAAAGTTAAATTTGACAACTGTACGTCAACATTTTTCAATTTTAATAATTTAACATTTTACAATTAATTATTTAAATAATTATAACACAAGTAATCTAAACAATATGAATTATTATGATTGAAAAATGTTAAATCAATTAGAATAATGAATGTGCGAATGTGGTGGATAAATTAAGGTGATTGTTTTTTTTTTTTTTTTCTGATGTTAAAACAAAAATCTTTTTTCTTTATTGACATTGATTGTTAAAACGCATTTTAGTATTCAATATGCATGTATAATTTATTTTTTTAATTTTATTTTTGAAATTTATTTCTTTTCTTTAAATATATATTAAAATCCTCAATAAAGCGGTACAGGTACTTTCGGGTGTAGGTGGTTCTTATAGATGCTAGGAAGCGTTGCCAAATGCTATTATGTAGCCGACAATCATCGACATTCCTTTAATAACTAAACTGGACTCACCTTTATTTATTTATTTATTTTTCCGTATCTACTAACCATTTTATTTAACATGACAAACTTTTGTTGTTAAATATTTTTAGTTTTAAACACTTCATTTACTATTTTTGTTTTTAAAACAAAAATTACTTATTATTTATTTTTAATATATATATATATATATATATACTATATTTATATATGAAAAAAAAATTTTTAACTTATATGGTAATAGAGGTGACGGTATCGCGATCTGGCATGTATCAACATTTTCTGTTCTTTAAAACAAAATAAATTCCTACGCCATGGTACTTTGTTTCAAGTGGAGTTTATTATAGAACCAATTAAAAACAAAAAACAAAATTAACAATAATAACCATAGGTAAGTAGAGTAAAAAAATTTAGCAATGATTCAAACTGGAGCATGACTTACCTATAGTTTAGTTGATTAATAAGCGATTTATACACGATTAATAAAAAAAGAAAAAGATTAATAAAAAAAAGCCAAACTGTATACCGAAGCTCATCACTAATAAACTGCATACCAGAAATTAATAAAACAATAATAATAATTTACAGACCACCATTAAATAACATATTAATTTAACAATATCGCGAATAATACTTATATAAATATTTTTATAAAACAATTTACACATTAAAAAAAAATTTTTCAAACATAAAAAACATAAACACAAATAGCAATGAAATTTTGTTTATTTTTAATGGTTTTTTGATCAATGTAACACAAGAAAAAAAGAAAGATTAACATTGATCGCGATTTATATGGATAAAATGATAAAATAATAACTGAATTTATAAGATTATACATACACTGTATGGCTAATAAATCAAGATATAACGATATTACTATAGTTGCGAGTACACTGAACAAGCACCTGGCAATGCTAAATATTGTGGGTATTGGTCGCTGATAATCTAAATTGGCTTACGGCTAAGGGTTGGTGCTGGGATTGGTCATAAAATACTACTACTACACACGTTACTAATGGTTGATGCATGTGCACAAATTGTTAAATATCACTAACTGAAGATTTGGCCAATTTTCTTCAGGAGGAATTACATACATATCTGGTCAACCCCATAGTCTCAGCAAAGCAAATGGTCATGGAAAAGTATGTGTACACTGTAAACGCCGAGGAGTACTTACATCACGTGGAAAACTCAAGCAGACACGCTTCAAATGTTGGGCCTGCAATGCCTGTCTGTGCCGCTGGCCATGTTTTGCCGAATTTCATGAACTCCGAGCTATTCCTCATATTCCTCCCCCATAGCATCAACCTGCCCTAAGGCCGTATTTGTAAATTTTATAAATATATATATATATATATATATATATATATATATATGTATATATTTATTTATAAATATATATATAACTAATACCCACAAAATGCTCAGTTGGCATTACGATGTCATGCGTTGCTCATGGGATTATTTAATAGATAATATCTGCTATGCAGATGACACTGAATATACGTAAACGTACTTAAAGTTATACCTCAAAGGTGTTATAAAAAGGCACGTTATTATTATGATTATTATTATTAATATTTGTTTTTATATTTTGATTGTTTAAAAATTTCATTTATTTTACTTTCCACAATGCACTGTCAATATGTACAAACCTATAAGACTTGACACATTTTTTTATTAAGGATTCTTAACGCGTTTACTAATTATTATTAAAATATTTAATTACTGCGTTGCGGATTTTATACGAGATTAATTATAATTATTGAATATATGAATTTTACTAATAATTATTATTATGATTTGTACGTGATAAAAAGTTTAGATTTTATTAATAAATTTATCTAGGAAAACATATATTTAAGTATGAAAATAAAATCTTACACATGATATAAGTTATCGATCTCAACTCGATCGCATACAATTATTATATACAGTTTAAATTAAAAATGCAATAATTTTTAAATTAAATTATAAATAAGCAATATTCAAATGAAATTCAAATTTAAAGCTTTGTAATTCCTTGCTGTAAAAATTTTAAATTAAAAAAAAAAAGTAATAGGTTATATTTGGACATTTTTAAATGTTAAATTGAATTTTGATTATCTTAAACATAAATATTAGTTGATTATCTTATTTTAACGAAATTTACCCACGTGAAGTGGCCAATCGGGCTAAGATACCACCGGTGATTAATCTGTATATCTTGTTCGGAGGTTGGCGGTTCAAACCTACTGTTTGACCTGAACACTGTAAAAAATTTAATTTTTGGTGTGAAAATGGTCCCCAAAGACTTTATCGTTGCGATGTGAAACATCAAGCAGTGTACTTTTAATACGGTGTGAGTATTATATTTCAGACTGTTTCAAAATGCAATTAATAACTCAAACAATATAAAAATCCAATGTCAAGTATTTTCAATTAAAGAAATTACTCATTGCAAGTAATATTATATTCATTTATCAAATGTAAATTAATTACAAACCAACAATATACATAAAACTTTACCATTGATATTTGTAGGACCTTTATAAGGTATTTTATGGTTCAAAGTTAATAAATTAACGATTCAATTAACATGAGTATTTTTGTTTGATATGATATTAATTAAAATTTAAAATTTAGAATTGAATTTTCCATAAAAGCATTTTTTATTATTATCTCGCCTCAATGACAACTTATTTTCACTGTGTCTATAAAAGTAATATTTACACCGTTGGTGGTGTGATCGTTGTAATTCACACGGCCAAAAATTTATCACCGTGCGTCGTGTAACTTTTACATCGGCTATATTGAAAATTTTCACATTAAATCATTCACGACACACCGTGGACTCGGAATTTTTTACAGTCAATGGTTTCAATGATTTGTTCGCTTATAAAATTTAAATCAACTTGAGTTTATCTCGTTGGGAAGATTGCCATCGGGCGACTGACTGTACCTGACCTGGTTTTCTATGGTTTTCCATAGTCTCTGTGGTGCACACGTGTTATGAAAATGTGATTGTTGCAAGCAAATGTAGTAAAGTAGCATAAATCGACGATAGACATATTAATAATGATAATAATTGAGAAATGAAAGATAACATAAGAAAAACGACTGTAATAACCGTAAAGGTGTACAGTATAATAATCTTTATTATTACTATTATTTGGAAGGAATTTGTAAATAAAACAAACTTGATTAAATTTTTGTTGTTATGTAGTGAAATAATTTAAATTCTATTATCGTATGACTTCATAGAATATTATAAAAATACGTTCTTATAATTTCAAAAGTGATAAGAAAATTTTAATATTTGGTATCCCATAATTTTTAATAATTAACGCAGTATTGTAATTATACATTAACTGAATTCAATTATAATTTTCATTTTTATTTTTTTTTATTTTAAATTCATAATATTTCGATCGAAATATGCATAAGTAATTGTTTTTCGTTACGGTAAATTGTATTCAACTTGTTGAGAAAGAAAAAAAAAGGATTTATAAGTATTGTATTTGTAAATAACTACCGTGTCATGCTATATTATGATTATAATTTAATTTTAATAAGTAATTCGATATTATTAAAATAGAGAAACAAATGCTTAAAGTAAATACGTAATTATTGATAGTTAACTGCCGACATATGCGTTATATATCTTGATACTGTTTTAATAATAATAACCAATTACAAATTTTACACAATAATAGTCTTTATATTCTTTTTTTTTTTACTTTATGCTTAAGAAAATTTTAAGTACAAATTAAATGTATTTTTAAAGTTGGTTAAATAATTTTTTTAACTTAATTATATTGTAGTTTATCAAGATAATTTGATGTTACTAGAACTTGAAAAAATAATAATAAATATCAAGCATTTAAAATATTTTGTTTGAAATAAAGTGTATAGGAAAAATATCAAGACAATTCTTTACTCAGATGCAAATAAATATTATGTTTAGTAAAGATTACTCATAACTACATATAACATTTTTTTAATACTTGCTTTTTTTTTTTTTTTTAAGTAATTAAAAATGATTTTTTTTTTCACACACTTGAAAAATTCTTTTACATACTTAAAAAAACGTTAAAATTCTAATTTGATTAAATTGGTCTACACGAATTTTGTGCTCGAAATCTGTATGCGTAATTATTATAGGTTTAGTCGTATTAAACAGAGAAAAATGTATATTTTTTGTGCTTTATAATTTTGTTTTGCATTACAAGATACATATTATGTAAATTACAATGAAAGTATGTAGATAGAATTTAAATTTCATTATTGGTTTACCTGACAATAAATAAATATACAGATAATCAAATTATTCAAAGACATTTGAAATAAAAATAATTGATTATTATTAATTAATATTGATATAAGGTAAAAGACTCTCAACTCGATCAGTAGTATTAGTCGCTCACTTTAATTGATTAATGCGATTTTATAATTTTTATAACAAAAAAATTTTAACTAAAATAATGATTATTGATAAATAATTAGTTTTGAATCTCAATTTACATTATACTATGACCTATCAAAGTATTTTATTATTTTTTATAAATTCAAATTAACTGACTGTTTTAAAATTACACTTTAATAATTATTATGTATTTTATAAATTACATATTCTCCGAATGAATAAACTTATGATAATTAAATTGATATTGTCTTTGAGCGAGTATAGGGCCATCACCATCACGACTTTTAGTGAGCGACTATCAATATACTCGACGACTTTATTGTAAAAGATTATTCTTTAAATTTTTATTTTATTATAATATTTAAAATTATAAAAAAAAACATGATTTTTTATTTCATTTAGCAATTTATATTGAGTGGTTTAATCTCACTCCACTGAAAACAACGAGCAATGGATCTTTTACCTTACATAGACTGAATTTAGTATATTTCTAAGTTTTATTTTTCTTTTAAAAATATGTTTTTTTTTTTTATACTATTACAATTTTTTAGTGTCATAATCTGACGTTAAAATTATTTAATTATTTAACTTATTTTTCATCTGTTTAATTTACAATCCGATTTAATTTATGCGTTATTAGAAGTATATTAAAGAAATAATAATACTTCATATTAATAATAATACACTGAAAAAAAAAAAAACATTAAGTTTTGTAAATTAGTATATTGTACGCTAAGGGAAAAAAGTAGGACATTTCTACAAATTTATATTTCAAGTCGAATAAAATTTTTATCAATTTTTTCATGATACCAGCATCGAAACTTGAAGTTTCAGTGTTTCTACAGCCCGCCGAAACAAGCTAATTTCAAGCCGATGCTGCAAACAACTGCTAGCGAATTCGTAATTCACAAATCCCTTCACAGCGGGTAGAAACATGCGTGTTTCCTCCCTTGGGAAGAAACACGCATGTTTCTGCCTTGTGCTAGATATATTTAATGTTCATTTGCAGCCCTATTACTCTCATTTGTTTACTTGTCACTTCAGCTTACTCATTTCATTTTTTAACTGACAATTTTAATTAACCAAATAAAATTACTAAAAAATGAGTGAAAATAATATTTTTGTACTATTTACTATTTAATAAGTGACTGTAAATCACATAGTGCTCATTCTCTAACAGTTCTCTGCATCATTGGCTTGAAATTAACTTGTTTCTTACTGGCTGCTGACACTGAGTCTTCAAGTTCCGATACAGGTAATCATGAAAAATATAGTGTGTGACTCAGGATAAAACACGATTTCAGACTGCGGGTGATGTCAGCCCTCGCCTGCGGCTCGGGCAGCCAACCTCACCCTAGTCTGAAATCGTCTTGTTTCATCCCTTGTCACACAATATACTATTCCATCGCGTAAAACATTATAACATATTTATATTTGAATGGGAAAACTTGTGAAGATTTGTACTTTTTTTATTGGATATTTACTGATTATAATTAAAAGCTAGCGATTGTCAATTCATTTTTGAATTTATTATTAGATATATATTTTTTTTTAATCTTATTTTGAATTAAAACATGAAAATTATTAAATATTTATATTTAATTTTTTATTATTCATTGTATCTTATAATCATTCTTATTTATGTAAAGTAAAAAAAAACATGGCAAACTTCAGTTATTCAAATAATTGAACCTTCATTTTATTCTAAAAAATGCCATATTAATATTAACAGTAATACTATTTTTAAAAACTATCAGTACTTTTAATTAAACTATTTACTTTCATCTAAAATAAATCTTAACAACAAGAAAACTTTAATTTTTTTTTTCTTTTTAAAATTATGAGAATCATTGTAAAGAATAGAAATTTTTCTCTTTTGTATTGTAGATTCAGGAAGAAATATTAGAAGACGTCGGATAAATTCCCATGTGGATTTCAATTTAACGTCGTATTATTCAAACCAATATTTAAATCCTAAATTCTATCGCTGCAAAATATGTTTTAAGGAATTTAAACATTCAAAATCGTTAATCCATCATAATAATGTACATTCAGGAAAAACAAAATGCCCGATTTGTTTACGAATTTTTAGTCGCCGTAACTATATGATTAATCATTTAAGAATTAAACATTCAAATGATTAAATAAATAATAGATATTCGTACCTTATTTCTAATTTTTTTTTTCTGACTTGTGCTTAATTATTTATCATCAGGGCCAGGGACTTCGTGTGGAAGGGGAAATACTAGTACATATGAAAAAAAAAAAAAAATACATGTGATCGGTAGTATTCGTTAATCGGTAATGTTCAGGTTTAATAACGACGATGTTCAAATGATTGAAAACTGTCAAAACCACATGTAAAAAGATCTAACCCTGCAACAAGATAAAAATTAAGACACAAAGTAAGACAAAATTCATGACTACAGATAAGACAAAAAATAAGATAAAAATTAAAACAAAATTCAAGACTAAAAATCAAATAAAAATAAAGACAAAATTCAAGACTAAAATTAAGATAAAAAATAAGACAAAAATTAAGTCTTATTTTTAGTCTTGAATTTTGTCTTACTTCGTGTCTTAATTTTTGTCTTAATTTTAGTCTCTTAATTTTTATTTGATTTTTAGTCTTTAATTTTGTATTATTTTATGTCTTAATTTTTATCTTATTTTTAGTTTGTTTGCCAAAATTGTATTCTCTCTCACACTGGCACATACCAATCTCACGCACACATTCCCACACAAACACGCAACCGGCATGTATTTTCATATAATTTGCGTACTAACGTCACCTATATGCATTGGGTAGCAGGGTTAGATCTTTTTACATGTGATTTTGACAGTTTTCAATCATTTGAACATCGTCGTTATTAAACCTGAACATTACCGATTAACGAATACTGCCGATCACACGTATTTTTTTTTTTTATATGTATTAGTATTTCCCCTTCCACACGAAGTCCCTGGCCCTGTTTATCATCAAGTTATTCAATACATCAAAAGATGTTAAGACTAATTAATAAATAATTTGGCCGATAGTATTTCAATTTGACTTTTTTTTTCTGATTACAGTTTTCAATATATTAGAAATCTGGTATCAATATCAAATTTATGTGATTTCATTAAACAATTATTGAATAAAATTTATAAACAATAATTTTTATTTTATATTGTATGATAGAAAAATAATTTTTTTTTATGTTTATAATTCGTGTCATAACAAATAAATATTATAAAATGTTTTGATAGATTTAAAAAAAATAAAAAATAATTAGATAATGAAAGATTTAATTAAAAAAAAATAATAAACAATAATTGCAATTGAATAAAAATTGTATTCATTTATAGTTTGCATGAAGAATTAATAAATTAAATAAAATTTTAAAATCGAAATAGATGATGAAGAATTTCTAAACAATATTTTTGTTTTGTAGTTGTAACTAAATCGTGATACCGTGAGACTTAAAAAAGTGGTATTATTTTTGTTTATTTGTAGACCCACGAAGAAATAATGGAAGCGATAAATTTGGTCCCGATGCTGATTTACATTCGTCATCTAATGATAATTTAGGTCAAACTTCAAAAACCGGAATATTTCGTTGTAGAATTTGTCCAAAAACATTTAAACATCCGATTTCATTGGCTTTACATAAAAATGTACATGCAGGACACACAAAATGTCCTTATTGTCAGCATGTTTTTAGTCGAAGTTATAATATGAGAAAACATATACTTTATAAACATAAGTATGCATTATAAATACAAGTTAACATAAACGCTTACATTTTCGATATATTTATTTTAAAAGAATATAAACTCAAATCACTAACAGTGATTTTTATAATAATAAGTGATATGATAAGAATATAAAGAAATTTTAAACCTTTTAATGAATTATTATTTTTTTGTATGATACCAGCACTGAAACTCAAAGTTTCAGTGTCTCTACAGTCAGTCGAAACAAGCTAATTTCTGTCCGATGCGGCGAACAAACGCGTAAATTGCAAATTCCTCCAATCAGCAAACCGAAACAAATAATCAGTTGCTTGCTGACTGGAAATACTCGCAATTTAAACTCTGATACTTGACATTTGTTTAATAGAAATTTTAGACCATTCATTTTATTTACATAAATGACAGTTCTGACTTTGTGATTAAGTTTTAAAAAAATAATCAGAAGTAATGAGTGTGAATGTAGCAAACAAGCGACAATCGAAAACTTCAACAATCGATATCTCTGCGAAAAAACGATTTAAGAAATTTTTAGAACCGGAAATATATTCGTATTTTCATTATTTTTATAGGCATTTTATTCTTTTTTTCTTACTTTTTTTTTCGGAATTATAATTTTTAGAATAAAACTTTAATGAACATTTTCAGAAATATTTATCAATAAAAATATATCAAATTAACCCATTTATATTCTTTTTAAATAAACTACAGATGAATTTCGTTTTTTTTGTTTTTTTTTTTTTTTTTTTTTTCAATAAAGTTTCCTGAATTTATATTAAGCTTTAACTATTAAAAGAATGACTAGAATAAAAAAAAAGAAAACAAAATTATCTCATTTCATCTAAATCTAAGGTAAAAGCTCCTCTACTCGCTCACTTTTTATTGGAGTGAGATTAAATCACTCAATATAAATCACTCAATATAAATTAATAATTAAAATAAAAAACCATATTTTTTTTTTATAGTTATTTTTTTAAGTTTTAAGTATTAGAATAAAATTTTAGTTTGAAGAATAATGTTGATAATTAATTATTATTAATTTTTTAAATAAGGTCCTTGAGTGTCCCCATAGTCGTTCACTAAAACTTGTGATGTACCATTACTCGATCAACGCTTGGCCCTATAGTCACTCAAAGACAATATCAATTAAACTATGATAAGTTTATTGATTTGGGAAATAGTTTATAAAATATCTTACTTCATTCTTTTATAATATAAAATTTCATGAATTTTGAAAATATGTTTAATAATTATAACAATTATTAAAAAATTTGACGTAATCTAAATTTGATCTAATGAATGAACGGTGAAGTAAAAAATGCCCGGTTGAGCGCGATTTTCTAAACAGTCACTTAATTTAAATTTATAATCTATTATAAAATAATTTGATACATAATATTTTAATATATTTAGATTCAGAAATAATTATTTATCAATAATAATTTTTTCAGTTGAAATTTTTCTTTATAAAAATTTTATAAAATGCATTAAACAGTTAAAGTGAGCCACTAATGGAACTGAGCGGCTTTTACCTTACTTATGAATTTTTTAAAATTATTTAAAAAGTTTTTTTTTCATGAGTTATTAATTTTCTTCTCATCCGACAAATTTTTATAATGACATATAACTGCGAAAATGTTGTTTCATCGAAAAAAACTTAAGTAATTATATTTAATTTAAAAAAAACCACACATGAATTTTCATATTTTATCTATATTTAGTTAGTTATTCGCTTAGTTATTTAAGTGATTATAGTCGTTTTGACTCGAATTCAACCTTGAATAACTTTTGAAGGAGTGAATTTAGCGAAAAATGTTAGGAGAACTTTTTTGTAGAGCATTAAATTTTCTTCAAAAATATGTATCTTGACTAGAAAAAATTTTAATATTTCTAGTAGTTACAAAAATCTAAAATCAAAGCAAAGAATTTAAAAAACAAATCGCTATTTAACGCACGGTTACAAGGAAACGGCTCGTTTTACGTCAATTTACTAATAGAGATTTTTTGTAGGAAATTCAATTTCCTTTAAGAATATACACTGCTCAAATTTTTCAGACAGATGATTTACGAGTTTTGGGTAAAAAATGAAAATTCTTTCAAAAAACAAATAGTCGTAACGATACACCTCTTGATATCAATATTAAGGGCTCAAACTTGCACAATAATTTTTTTTGGTCATCAGGAATAATATTTTCACAGTATCGAAAGAAAAAAAATAGTCGATTTTTTTGGCCCAGTCTAGTATACATATATTCTAGGATGTGTTAAAAAACAACACTTCTTTATTTTATTTATTTTTTTTTTTTTGGCATCACCAGAAAGTCGATAGGATATATCAAAACAAAAATTCTGTCAGAAGATCGGCTCTTAAATTCAAGTTTTAGTGGTGTAGCTCATCGCATTTTTCAATTTCTCACTTAAATAACATAGGAAAAATTTTTTTTGAAAGTTTGGAATTTTCTTACTTACCAGGGAATCAGTGTATCAGAAAAATCAATATAAATTTTTGTTGCGTCAAAAAATTGAAAGCTCTACAAAAAAGGTCTCTTATTATTTTTTGGTAAGTTCAATTTTTCAATAGTTATTCGAGGTCAAAGTTGAATTCGTAGTGAAATTTAGTATTATTTGACTTTTTCGCCGAAACTATCAGACTTATTTTAAAATGTTGTAAGACCGTTTTTGTAGATCATTTCATTGCTTACAAATTATGTTCATCAGGTTTCCGAAATTTTTGAAAGACTTTTAGTTATTTGCATTTACGTGTTAATTTGTTCCAAGAAATCGTATTCTGGTTAATGTTATTTGCCTAATTTTAAACGCAAATAACTAAAGGGTTTTCAAAAATTTTAGAAACTTAATAAGAGATAATTTGTAAAAAAATTAAATTTACCAAAAAATGATAAGAGACCTTTTTTGTAGAGCGTTCAATTTTTTGATGCAACAAGAACTTATATTGATTTTTCCGATACACTGATTCCCTGGTGAGTAATAAAATTCCAAACTTTCAAAAAAAATTTTTCCTATATTATTTAAAAGAGAAATTGAAAAATGCGATGAACTACTACTAGAACTTCAATTTGAGCCAATCTTCTGACAGAACTTTTGTTTTGACATATCCTATCAATTTTCTGGTGATGCCCAAAAAAAAAATCTGGGCGTCGGTTGGCGGGCCAGCCCCAAAACTTCCCACTGTTTTCGACCTCAAAGAGCTCGAAAACATTAGTGTAGATATATTTTCGAGCTCTTCGAGCTCGAAAATGCTATCATGTGCGATTGTTTTTTTACGATCTTCTCAAGCTCTATCAAGTTGCCTGTTATGCTGAAGTTTGAAAATTTATATTAGAATCAAGAATTGTTAATGAAGCGGTTTTTAAAATTTAATCCCTGATTATGTTCAATAAAATAAGTGTATTCAGGCAGAAATCAATGCCAGGGATTCAAATCAAGATTTAAATGAGTTTTGACTCATGTGAGAAACAATCAAATATGAAATATCCGAGAAAAATATTGAAAACTACGTTTTATCGATTTCATTGTTGGTAGTATGATTTAAACTAAAAACCAAGTTCGATGACATTGTGTATCGAAAGTAACCATATAAAGGATGAGTTGGTATGACTTCAGACACATTTTAGTAGGTTATATTATGATTTATCCGGGAAAAATAACATAAAATGTTATTTTTTTAACTTTTCAACGCCGATATCTTTCGAACTAATTGATCGATTTTGACGTTTGAGGTGGCGATCGGCGCGTTTTATTGAATTCTACAGCTGATTGAGATTTGAAATCGATCGCGTCAGTCGTTTCGAAAATATTTAGAAAAAACCGTTTTTCACCATTTCTTTCTCCCGCGATAACTCTCGAACGAATCATCCGATTTTGATGTTTAAGGTAGCAATCGACGCGTTTTTTTGAGTACTAGAGCTGATTAGATTTTGAAGTCGATCGTATAAGTCGTTTCTGAGAAATCAATAATAAACTAAAAAAAAATTTTTTTTTTTTTTCGTAACTCGCAGATATTTTCGAGTCTATTTGATCAAATGATCTGAAATTTTCAGGAAAGTTGATGGCCAACAAGCTCTTTCAATCGCCGCCTTAAAATTCCAAATCGGTTCATTAGTTCAAAAGTTACAAAGAATTTACACACACACACACACACACACACACACACACACACACACACACACACACACACACACACACACACACACACACACACACACACACACACACACACACACGGACATCATTCCGAAAATAGTCAGAATAGCTTCCTAGGACCTCAAAACGTCGACATCTGATGAAAACTCGATTTTCGAAAATCGGGGTGAAAACAATAACTTCCCGAAATTTTCGAAAATCGTCGATTTTCTTAGCGGGAAGTTAAAAATATAGTTTTTAAAATTTATATATATAATGGAAATTCATGTGTAGTTTTTTTAAAATTAGATATAATTCCTTTATTTTTTATCGATGAAACAACATTTTTGCAGTTATATGTCATTATGATAATTTGTTGGATGAGAAAAAAACTAATAACTCATTAAATAAAATTTAAAAAAATTCATATGTAGATTTTTATGAATGAAGAGATGATTTTTGTTTTTTTAATTCTAGTCATTCTTTTAATAGTTACAGCTCAGTTACAGCTCAGTATAAACTTTGGAAATTTAATTGAAAAAAAAAAAAACAAAATTCATCTGTAGTTCATTTAAAAAGAATATAAATGGGTTAATTTGATATATTTTTATTGATATATATATCTGAAAATGTTCATTAAAGTTTTATTTTAAAAATTATGGTTCCAAAAAAAAAAACTAAGAAAAAAAAAATAAAATGCGTGTGAAGATAATAAAAATACGAATATGTTTCCGTTTCTCAAAATTTCTTAAATCGTTTTTTTGCAGAGATATCGATTGTTGAAGTTTTCGATTGACGTTCGTTTGCTACATTTACATTAATTCAATGTATTCACTATTTCTGCTTAATCATTAATAGCAAATCACAATTTATGCTTACGCTAAACGTTGATCACACCATTGGTTTTAAATTAACTTGTTTTTGACTGGCTGCTGACACTAAAAAGTTTCAATGCAATAACCATGAAAACTATTTAAGTGTGTGTAACTCAGGATGTAACACGATTTTCGACTGCGGCTGATATTAGCTCTCGCCTACGGCTCGGGCAGCCAACTTCACCCTGGGCTGAAATCGTTTTGTTTCATCCCTTGTCACACAATATACTATTACCTTGTGTTCAATTGTTTAAAGTAATCCTGTTGGTTTTAGAATTATCGTTCAGATTTCAATGAAATTCGATAAATTTTTACTTAATAATAAAAAAAAAGATCCAATTAAATGTTTAAAGAGCTGAAGAAAATAAGTAAAGATGTGAATTTTCATATATCTAACATTAAGCCATATGATAAATTACACGTTTAATCGAATTTATTTATTCTCTGAAGCTTTTGAAAAATGTCATTGGATTTTTTTCTTAGCATTATCTACTTATAAAGTAAAATCCGTTACTTGCTCAGCTTTAATTGGAGTAAGATTAAACCACTCAACACAAATTGCTTAAATGGGACAAGAAATTATTTTTTTTTTTTTTTTTTTTTTTTTTTTTTAAGTTTTCAATGTTAGAATAAAATTTAAATTTAAAGAATAATCTTTTAAAATAAAGTCGTCGAGTAGATTGATAGTCCCTCATTAAAAGTTGTGATGGCGATGGGCCTATACTCGCTCAAAGACAATATCAATTTAATTATCATAAGTTTATTCATTCGGAGAATAATTTATAAAATATATAATAATTATTAAAATATTTAATCTATAACAAACGAAATAGTTCAAGTAAAAAACAGCCGGCTGAGCAGGATTTTGAAAACAGTCAGTTAATTCAGATTTACAATAAATAATAAAATACTTTGATACATCATATTCTAATATATTTAGATTCACAAATAATTCTTTATTAATCATCAATTTTTCTTTATAAAAATTATAAAAACGCATTGATCAGATGAAGTAAGCGACTATTGCTACTGATCCAGTTTAAGGTATCTTATCTAATACACGGTAAAAAAGGATTCGTCAAAATTGACACTTGCTGTATGTAAAACGATCGATTGACACTTATTTATATGTTATTTCAGCGTACGTCGTTTGTTTTGAAACAGTTACACTCGTGTATGTTAAAAGTAACACGTTATGAGTGTCAAAATCTTCGAAAACGTAACCTTCAATTTTAATACACTTATATGTTATTTGCAACACTTGAAGAATGTTGAATTTGGCATACGCTTTTGTGTTACTTGGACACTTCTTAAAAATGTTTTTCACATTATTTAATGTAAAGTTAAAATCAATGAATTAACTGTAGTAATTGATTCTTCAGCAATCAAATATTAAAAATAACGATAATATTAGTAATAATAATATAAATAAAACTAAAAATAAAAAAAAATAGTAATAATAATATCACATATTGTTCAATATATATAATATCATCTATTATTTATCTTCAGTATTCAAATATGTATAAAAAAATTACTATAAATTCTCTCACAATAACAAAAATAAAATAATTATTTTAATATCAAAAAAATAATTATATTTCATCAACATTAATTTAAAAGTTCAGGTTATGTATTTTAAAAACGATTGCAAATTAAACAGGCGATATTTTTAATACGTCATTTTTACTTGAAATTTTCTGAGAATTCTTTTGTGATGGTCGAGATTATTTTTAACATATTTTGTGGGTTGATTTCACAGTAACACATAAAAAGTGTTACTCTCGTATAAAATAACATTTTTGTGTGTTAAAAAATCAATCGATTGCGACAGTTGAAACAAGATAAATATTGTATGTTAAATTGACACACAAAAGTGTTGAAAATTCAACTCTCAGAATTTTAACATACGCTTTTTTTTACACTTTGACGATTCGTTTTTTACTGTGTACCGAATTTTATTAAATTTTGAACAGTAATTTTAAGACTAACAGTACTACATCAAAGATATTTGTTATTTTATATATTTATTGACAGTGATAGCATTTAAAATTATATTAAATTTAAAGTAATTTAATTAAATATCAATTAATTAATTTTTTTTAAATCATCGTTAAAAGGTCTATTTTTGTCGTATCATCGTAAATTAAATACTGCCAAAAAACATTAGCATGAATATATATATATATATATATATATCCATATTATTCACTTTAATTGTCTTTTTTTTTATTTATTTAATAATTTATGTATTTGTTTAAACATTTAAGTTGAACACAATTACTCACATACTATTTACGCAAACAATGCCTACATTCTACCTGATTTAAAACATAGCAATATTTAAAACTTTTATTAATTTCATAAAATTCAAATATAAGAAATAATCCGAATAATCATTTACATTCAGTAAGAATAAAATTGATATTTTTGTTTTTATAATCAATTAAAATTTGAGTATAAAATATGCTCGTTTTTTTTTTTTTTTCTTTTTTTTATGTAGTCTTATAATTTAAATAAAAAAATAAGTTTTGTTTTTTCTTATTTTATATATTTTTTTTCAAAATTTGTATCTATATATTTAATTATATACAGAGTAAAATTTTCGAATATACTATAAAATATAACCTTCCTGTACATATTTACTTAAATAATGAATAACAATATTGTGATAATATAAAAGTTATAACGAATGAATTATACTCGTAAATAGCAACAACTTTCTGATATATAATAAATATTTAAATTAAGTTGCTCTCATTAAATTTTTGCTTAAAGCTTTCTTTATCTTTTTTTAAAAGAGTTTAATACTTTGTGCTTTTGGAAGATAATCTTTTGAAATCAACAACCGTGTAGTGGTGGAACTTTATAAATTATAGCATAGGCTTTTTTTAATATACAAAAAAGTACAGCAAACAAAAAAAATGTATACCTTGCAATACATTATTTTATTTATTGTAATTTTTTAAAATTATTTTTATTAAAAAAAAATTGCTATTTCTGGTTGATGGGTTATTTAGTGATGGTTCTGGGAGATACTGACAACAGTGGATGAATATAATAACACATTACATTATTATAAAAATTAATAAACAAAGTCACTATTTGTTTACTGTTAATCAGTAAACACAAATAGTGTTGAGCTTGAGAAAAAAAAAAACTTATAAAATAAAAAACAAAAAAAAAACTTAAAAATAAAAATAAACAAATTAAGAAGCTGTGTGTATGGGAAACACTTTGGATTGTGTGCGCAGAAACAATTACCAAAACATCATCTTCCAATCATCTGGAATCCTCCAACTCCATCGTTAATAATTCAACAAGGAAACCAAACCAAATGAAACCAGGTCGTCGCAAGGATGGGAGATGGGTTTGCAATGTTTGTGGAAAACACTACTCTAGAAGTGATTCTCTTGCTCATCATCGTAGTATTCATAGAGGAGACACAGTCTGTCCAATCTGTCGTGCTGTCTTCACAAGGAAATATACAATGCGATGTCACTTGGTAAACATTCATGGAGTTCAATGACTGAAGAAATATTACTTATAAATAATTTATATTGATTAATTACTTGATTTATATTAAATATTTCATTTATGAAATCAACAAATGTTCGCTCAATTATACTTAGATGCAAACTTTATCTTCCGGTTATTTATTATTTAAAACTAAAAAAAAAAATAAATTATTAAATTATATTCAGGATAGGCATTAATTTATTTCAGGTTTAAGATATCTACACAATAATTATTATTTTTCTATAACATTTCAATGTAATATATTGTTTAAATTTTTATAACATACTTTTATTTAACAGTAATATTGTTAAAACAAACGTATACTTAATTTACTGTTAAAAAAAATGCTTAAATTTTTTTTCCTTTTTCATCTTTATGTATATATTGTAGGCAGATAAAATTTTAATTTGCCCACTTTTACGAAATATTGATAATAACAGTGATCTATCACTCTATTCATCTGTACTTATAGCGTAAATCCTTGCATTTATAACTCATTTTTTGTTTTATTATATCTTTATATTTTGCATCATTATTATTTACTTGTAAACAATGCCAGTATTTATTATAAAATAATTATTTTTTTTGTTGTTTAATTAAAGTAAAAGACCCATTACCTGCTCACTTTTCATTTAAATGAGACTAAACCATTCAATATAAATAGCTAAATGAAATGAAACATCATTATTTTTTTTATTAGAATAAAATTTTAATTTCAAGATTAATGTCGATAATTAATTTTAAAAATAAGCTAGGCTGAGCGAGATTTTGAAAACAGTCAGTTAATTTAAATTTATAATAAATAATAAAAAATACTTTAATAATATAGGCCATATTCTAATTTAAATTGAGATTCACAAATATTGTGAATCTCATTTTTTTAGTTGAAATTTTTTATTTTAAAAATCATAAAAACGCTTTAATCAGTTTAAGTGAGCGGCTAATGCTACTGATCGGGTTTAAGGTCTTTTACCTTAATGTTTTTTTTTTTAACTAAGATAATTTGTAAAGTGTGTTACTTTTGTTATTATTTTTTTTCTTTGTATTACTTTGAAGAGTGTTTTTTAAAATTTTTTTTTTATAAAAAGTACGCTTGTGATTATGTTGATTACGTATAAATAGTTAAAGTAATTATTTAGCTCATATAATTGTAATTTATGGAGATTAAATTGCACTAGTTTTATTTAATTAATTTTAATTAAAAAAAAAAAAATGATAATAAAACACAAGATTTAAATTGACCTTTATTATAAATGGTGCTAAAATTATTTATATTGTAACTTCGTGATGTATTTATTAATAAATATAGTTTATTAGAGACAATTAACTCATTTTGTTAATAAAATTAAAATATTTAAATATTTAATTGAATCTATTTTACACCAAAAATTAAAATCTTTACAATAAAACGACACAATTCATCCATTTTCAGGATTTTTTGTTTAAATTAAATCATAGAAAAATTAATTAATTTGATTCGCCATTACATTAATTATTTCTTTTATTTTAATTAATTTTTGTTTTTTTCATTTATCATCAAGTTATTAATATATAAAAGGAATACATGATTGTCGGTTCACTGTAATGTTAAATAAAACGAGCAATATAAATAAGTGTTATTCGAAAGTGCGGGTAGGTACCGCGTAATTTAAATATGTTTTCTTGATATTTCTTTATTTTTTAAAAATTAATTTACGTGACGTAAAATGAATTTTTGTAATGAAGTTTGCAGTTATTATGCATGAAAATATAAATAAAACCAAACAAACAAACAATCAATAACTTGGTACGTATGTGGCATTATCATATAAAACAAAATCATAAATCATAATAATTAATTAAGAGTTTACGCTCAATTTATTTAGCATGATTGCTAAATGAATGAATGTATTGGATATGTATTAAAAACAATTTATTTAGTTTTTTTTTTTTTTTTTTTTTAATTTTATTTTTTTGTAAATTTTGAAGTTCATAAAATGTATGAATGGATGGATGTGAGATGTTTTTTTTATTTTTTCTTTGGTAAAAAATAACATAAAATCAGAGTTAAAATTTAAAAAAAAAAACAGTCGGTTGTAATACGTAAAAATAAAAAAAAAATGATAACTTTATTAGTATGAAATATATTTATTTGATTTAGATTCACGTACAGTGGTCATCGAACAACCGTCGCATTCTTGCAAACTCTGCGGTAAATCATTTTGGAATCGGGACTCTATGTATAAACACATGAACATGCACAAGGGAACAACTCAATGTCCTGTTTGCCACAAAGTGCTGAGTCGTACAACGCATATGAAACGTCATTTAAAAAATCGCCACGGCTGGTTGGGCTTCGGAACGGTTACTGATACAGCTACCGTTCGTAATGCAACCCAATTACCCGTAACATCAGCAACAATTGCTCAACAGAATGCCAATACGGCGAACCCTGAAACAAATGCAACATTTACCACTATACGAATTAGAGAGAGCAGTGTTGAAAGAATTACCTCTAGTCCTATTCCTTAGTGTGAATTAACATCAATCAAGACAAAATATGTGTTGATAACGTTGCCTATCTTATATTTTATCACACTAGTCATTCGTACACATACAATATTTTTTGTGTGTATGTATGTGTATTCATGTATATGTGTACTATATCATACACTTAAACATAATAACACAAAGTAACACATTTTTAATTACACACATATAATATTATTATCAATTTGATTGGTTGGTTGGTTGATTATTATAATTATTATTATTATTATTTTATAATCAATGGTATAAGGAAGAAAAAAAGCCAATTTTATCTAGTCACTTTATCTCAGTACTTAAAGTATGAGGAGGAATGTGCATTTTATATCATAAGCGAGGCTAAACTTCCTAGTCCCCGAACTACTGCCAAAGTTCATTTATTCAAAGATTATGAATATTTATTTTTTTTTTTTTAATGTTTCATTTTTCAGTTATATTTTTAATTATATAATTATTCCATACATTTATACAACTATTGATTTTTTTCTTTTAGTCAATTGTTGCGTTGTTTTTATTTTATTTTATTCTTTTTTTTAAGCAATATTATTTTTAGTTACACAATTACTTTTTTTTTTTTGTTATTTCTAATTTGAAATAGAAAAATAAACCCACCAATTTCTTTTTTAGAATAGAAAAAAAATATATTATTTATACTCAATTATAGTAATTAAGTAACTTGCCAAACTTAATAATTAGGTTTACTTTAATTTTAATGTTTTCATTTAGAGTAGAAAAAAAACATACTGATGTAGACAAAGATTTAAACCAAATAGTTTTTTTTTTTTTTAGAAAACCAATTTTATTAATAAGATTTAAATAAAAAGAGGCTATTTATTTATATTACAACCCAAAGATTTTATTATTTTGTACTGTGCAATTTAAAATAATTTAAGTGACAATGGTTTAACTAATTTTATTTTTTATTTTAGTTTATGACTTGGTCATTATTACCACTATTATTATGTATTGCGCCATTATAATTATTTTGACTTTTATTTACAAAAAAAAAAAATTATCTTTTATTTTTACACACAATCAGTGTCATGTTATTTTATTGAATTAATAAAATTTAAATTTAAATGATATTGCACATTCCTCAGCAAATGAAAAAATAAATAAATATTCAAATAAGTACAAGGTTGCCAATGAAAATTTAATATCAACATTGATATTTATTTAGTTTATTATTTATTTTTAAAATAAAAATAAACAAATTATATATAAATATAATTCAAATATATATCGTATAACATAATCCCATGTTTGACTTATTAATAGGCAATTTATGTAAGTGAAAAAATGTGTGAATAAAGTTTTAAAATGTCAACTAATTAACGTTATGTTCTTCCTTGGCAAAAACTATACAATTTGAAATTAACTATATTTTTCATGATTCCAGTATCAAAACTTAAAGTTTTAGTGTCTCTACAGCCAGTCAAAACAAGAGATAATTTCAGTCTAATGCCGCGACCTAGTATATTACAGACCTAAGGGGAAAATTGTCGGTGCAGTAAATCACAGTTCTTTGTGATTAAGTTTAATGAAAATAAGTGTCAATAATAAATAGTATTTATAGTTTCTGCTTAATTATAAATTGCAAATCACAATTTACGCTTACGCTAATAGTTGATTACACCATTGGTCTTAAATTAACTTGTTTTTGATTGGCTGGTGACACTAAAACTTTAAGTTTCAATGCAAGTAACCATGAAAAAAAATATTGTGTGTAACTCAGGATGAAACAAAACGATTTCAGACTGCGGTCGATATCAGCCCTATGACTCGGGCAACCAACTTTACCCTAGTCTAAAATCGTTTTGTTTCATTTCTTGTCCCACAATACTATACTATTATTTGTAATCTAAATTACTTTTATTTTTCAGCTTGTTTTCTAACAAATTTTTATTTTAAAATTATAATTACATTTTATTACAACTATACACAAAACAATAAATTTATTAAAAAATAATTTTTTTATGTCATATCGCATGAACTCATGAACATTGTTAACTGGCACAGCTCTGCACGAGACAAATTATTATTACACTTTATCATTATATGAATAATTTGCTCATAGGTATAAATTGATTTTAAGCTACTGCTATAATGGTTACGTGTTAATTGAGCAAGAAAAAAAAAATAAAAATCAAAAAAGAAAGAAATAAGTAAAATTATAAATAAACAAGCATTATCATGACGAATAAAATACAAGGTACAAGGTCGCACAGGCTTCTCGTAGATTTTCATTATACAACTAATTTTTGATGCTTTGAATATATAAATTTATAGAAAAAAATTTAGGATATATATATACTTTTTAAGTTATACTTCTTTTGGTGCGTTAATAGTAAAATTTTAACAAAAGTCTCAGATGATTTGATGTATTTTTTTCTATACTGACCAAGTTAACTCAGAATAGGCCCAGAATTTGAGCGTGGTAGTAGTGGTATACCAAAAAAAAAATTTCAAGTATTTTGTAGTTTGTTGCCGAATAAAACCATGAAAATGATGATTTTTTAGAAAATAAAAAATTTTGAGATTTCCTGTATTATTTATACAATATTTATTAATTATTCGATTTAATTCAGGTATTAAAACTTACATTACACAGTGATATTGGTTTGAGTATGAAAATTAAGAGAAAAAGAGCTAAAATAAATCATCTAATAATAAATTCCTAACTATATATTTTTTATGATTTTAATCATTGAAAATTTTTATTTTTTTTTTTTATTTTATATGATCGTTTAATATTCATATGACCAGAGTATTATACTAAAAATCGTAATGTGCGGTGATAACATCAAATGATTGATGAATATTAAATAAATGATACAAGATGTCTTAAAATTTTTTTTCCCATAAAATTATCATCTTTACGGTTTTATTCGGCGACTTAAACTATAAAATTCTTAAAATTTTTTTGAGTTTGCTTTTTTTCTAATTTTAATAAAAAATATCAACATTTGTCTAGGTATATATATTATTTGCATGCGTAACATTTTTTTTCGTCATGCCGAAGAAGTATAACTTCTAACGCGCGTACATAAGTACACGCAACGAACTTTTTTTTTATTATTATTTCTGTCTTTTTTTTTGTTAATTACTTAAAATACTTAAATTATTAAAAATAAAATATTGACATTATGAGGAATCGGGGGTCACGACGATGTTGATGTGTTGCAGGGGGGGTGGGACGAAAACGGAAGCATGTTGGCGATACAACTGGTCAAGTGGTGATGCAGGGTCCAGGGCGTTTTTCTTGCAGTCTCTGTGGAAGTGTTTACAAGCACCTAGCTTCGCTGACCCAGCACCTCGAAGTGCATCGCAACCAGACAACCTGCATCCTATGTCACACCACTCTCAGTCGTAGAACCGACCTGCGTCGTCATATGAGATTAAAACATAATATGCAATGGCAAAAGACGATCCAGAGGCATCGAAGTCCTAGAAAAGGAGTTAATTCTTAAATTTATATTTTATATCATCATTTGTCTTTTTTTCTTTTTAAATTCGCCAATTATATATTTATTTTTTGGTCGAAATTTAAACATATATTTATGAAATCAATTATATCACATAACTCATATTTATAAAATATTATAAGTATTTACGCGAAAATACAATATTATTAAATAGATGATTAATTAGATGTATGCTTATTAAGGTGATTCGTTGGAAGCCAGTTTCAATATTTTTTTTTTTTTTCGTTCTTCATCGAAAATCTTTTTCTACATGTAAAAATAAAAATTCAGTACAACTTTGAGCTCTTAGCATTAATTTTTAAAACTAGAACAACGTTGTTGAAGTTTTTCCATGCTAAAAGCATGTTAATCTCGATTTTTTTTTTTGTTGAATAAAACTAAACCCCATACTAACGTATCTTATTGATTTAAAATTTTATTTGAAAAGACCTATGCAGGAGCTGCCAGAGTTGAACAACGGGGCCCTCCTTGGCCCAGCACTGGGGAACCCAGCTTTGGCTCACCTCTATTTGCCCATGCTTGGCTCAAGATTGGGTACTCAGTCCTGGCCATCCAATGGCAAGCCAGACTTGGGCCAAGGCTGGGTGACCTAGCCTTGGCCATTACAATGATTACCGGGGGTTGGGCCAGGCCTGGCAACCAGGCTTGGCCCGAGATTATTATCCCAGACTTTTACCAAAACTGGGCCAAGACTAGCTTACAAGCCTGGCCCAAGGTTCTACAAAATTGGGGCAAGACTGGGCCAAGTCTGGGCCCGTGGTACTTTCCTCTCTGGGGAATTGTACAGTCTCTGAAAAAGCCTGCATGGGCTTAGCGGTACTTTCATCTACAGTCTGTGTGGAAGCCTTGAAAGTCTAATTTCCTAATAATTTCACAATTTTTTTGTAGAAAACTAAATTTGCTAGTAAAAATGTTCTACACTTTTTTTCTTAAAAGTTAACCGTTTACAAGTTGACGAAAAAAACCACCATTTTCATAGAAAATCAGACTTTCAAGGCTTCCACGCAGACTGTAGTTTAAAGTATCGCTAAGTACATAGAGGCTTTTCAAAGAGCATACAATTCGCTTCAAATAAAACTTTGAACCAATATGATACGCTAATATGGGGCTCAGTATTATTGAATAAAAAGAAAAAAAATCGGTCTATTGGTTGATCTTGCAGGCCAGCCCCAAAACTTTCCGCTCATTTTGAGCTCCTTGAGCTCGAAGATATTGTCAGGAATACAGTTTCGAGCTCTTCGAGCTTGAAAATACTTTTGTATGCCGTTGTTTTCGAAAGAAACGTTATTTACCATTTCTTTCTCCCACGATATTTCATTGACAAATGATTTGATTTTCATGTTTGAAATAGCCATCGACCCGTTTTGATAAAGTTTAAAGATGATCAGATTTTAAAATCGTTTGGTTTAGTTATTTTAAAGATATTTGCAAAAAACCGTTTTTTACCATTTCTTTTTTCCATGATAACTCTAGAACGAATTATCCGATTGAGATGGCTAAAGGCGAAATCGACGCGTCGTATTAAGCCCGAGAGCTGATTAGATTTTGAAGTCGATAGTTAGACTCGTTTCTGAGAAATCAATAAAAAACTAAAAAAAAAAAATGTTTTTTTTCGTAATTCGCCAATATTTTCGAGTCTACTTGATCAAATGATCTGAAATTTTCAGAAAAGTTGATGGCCAATAAGCTCTTTCGATTGCCGCCTCAACCATCCAAATCGGTTCATTAGTTAAAAAGTTATAAACCGGTCACACACACACACACACACACACACACATCGCGTCCCTAATACCAAAAAGGCATATCATTTTTTTTTAATTCATCTATCGCTTCAGAGTGACGAAATTGATCAAAAAACAGAATTTTAAATATTAATGCCAAAATGGCCTATAACAGCAAGCATATGCCTTTTTGGCATTAATTTAATTTTTAATTTTTTAAATAATGCCAAAAAGGCGTATAAATAAAAAATCAATAAAATCAATGAATTGGTTTAATTAAATATTTATTAACAAAAAATGAATGAAGTTAATATTTTAATGATTTTTTATTTATGCGCCTTTTTAGCACTAACTAAAAAATGAAAAATAAAATTAATGTCAAAAAGGCATGTGCTTGCTGTTATAGGCCATTTTGGCATTAATACTTAAAATTTTGTTTTTTGATCAATTTCGTGATTCTAAAGCGATAAGTAGCTCCTAAAAAGTTTTCACCGAAAAATCTGAAAATTAGAATCGTCGAGCTTCAAAATGTTTTTTTTTTTTTTTTTAAATTCACGATACGACCATTACCCACATAAATACAGCTACTCAAAACTCACTGAAAAATTTCGAAATTTTTTTTGACTTTAATTTTTTCCCTTAATATATTTAAATTTGAATTCACGGGCTTAACTTCATGGTAATATACTTTTTTTTTATATGCCTTTTTGGCATTAATGATCATTGTGCCTAAAAGCAAAAAGGCTTATGTATATTTATAGGCCTTTTTGGTTTTAATTTTTTTTATTATCAAAATATTCATTTCAAATCATTTCTAAGCGATTGAGCAAAAAAAAATAATTTATATGCCTTTTTGGCTTCATGGTAGATCTATATACAGCGTATGCCTTTTTGGCATTAGGGACGCGACATACAGACACTCTGACATCATTCTAAAAACAGTCAGAATAGCTTCCTAAGACCTCAACGCGTCGGCATCTGATGAAATTTCGATTTTCGCAAATCGGGGTGAAAACAATAACTTCCCGAAATTTTTAAAAATCATCGATTTTCTTAGCGGGAAGTTAAAAATCGAGATTTCCATGCCTTTAGCATGGGAAAACTTCAACGACGTTTTTCCAGTTCTTAAAATTAATGCTAAGAGCTCAAAATTGTATTAATTTTTGTTTTTACATGTAGAACAAGATTTTCGATGGGAAACGAAAAAAAAATAGAGCGATCATAAAGCACCCTCAGCGCTTTCGCCCTTGAGGTGTGCAAAATGTTGGTTTCAAACGAAGCACCCTAATGCTTATTCAATTTTTCAATATTTTTGTGATTTATTACGTATTATAAATACTATTTTAAAAAATAAATACGTGCTATTCATATTATGAAAAATCATTTTTTGAATTTTATAAAATTTTTTCTTATCACAGTATTCTATTGTAACTCTAAAAAAGAAAAATTGAAAATATGAATTGAATATACAAAAATATAGCACATGAATCTTTTCAAAGTACGTATTTAATTGTAACACAGTTCATTTTGACTATTATTAATCAGTCACTGTACATATGAATGTTAATATAATAAATTTAAAGAACAATAAGTAACTCTGAAATTTTACAACTTTTAATCTCATAGTCCGTCCATAAACCTCAATAATACAATAGCCTGTGTGGCTTAACAAGATAAATAAATAATGAAAAAATAATCATCAATCCGGATTTTATTCTAGTTCACAATTATATCATCTGTTTTAAATATTACATTATTTTTTATAGAGATTTTATCATAAATTGACTGTCATTAATCATTTTATTTCTTCTTCATCATGGATTAAAATAATCCCATATGTGAAGGGAATGCACATAATGTAATTAAACTATAAGAGCAGTTATTATAAAATTTTATAATTTTTTTTTTGTTTTTAACTCCATGGAGATAATTAACACAGTGGTCACCAAAATTGAAGGTTATTAAAAAAATCCTAAATTTTTTGATAATTTATCAAAATTCCGTAACTGCGTAAAATTTTCGTAGCTTTATACAAATAATTTTTTGATGAGTTTTTGTTGTTAAAACTAAAAGTGCAATTTTTGATTTTGCATTTTGAAAATTTTTTTTTTTTTACCTCTGATTTTTTTATCATTACTCAAAAACTATCAATGACAAAAATATTTAAACTCAGAATTTGAAAACTAGAAATTCCAATCAAGCTTTATTTTTTTGCTACATTACAGCATTTTGAAAATCATCTAAAATTTTAGGATTTTTTTTTTTTTTACATCCTTTAATTTTTGTGACCGCTGTTTTAAATTTTACTTGACAATTTTGAGTACACTGGGGCCAGGACGAATAATTATTCTTGTTTTTTAATATTATTCGATTATGGTGTAATAAAAAATAGACGATTTTGAGTAATTTTTGAACAATAAATCAAAGGTTGTGTTTTAATTCTATTCGTATTTCTTTTATTTTTGGCTCAGGTTTTACTCTAAATTGAAGGGTAAGTGTTTTTTAAAAATTTTCTCCGTGTGTAAGTTATCTAATACTGCTAAAATAAGCACAAAATAATGAATCAAAGAAATACAGGATAACTCCAAAACATACAAATTAGAAATAAAGTTAATATTAAAAAGTATATTACCAATATAGATGATTATATCGACAACTTTTCAAATAATAAGGGCATTTGACATATTTATATTGCAACTGAATCGTTTCTCTATTATAAATTATCGACTATACTGTAAATTATAATTATAATTGTTTTTAAATGCCTTATACTGAATTAATAGATTATTATTCGAATTTAATTATCATTAATCATTATTCAATATTTATTAATGTAAAAAAAAAAAAATAAAAATAGAAAAAAATTATAATAACATATATTGTATGGTAGTTATAGTTTTAGCAAATAAAGAAAAATTTTAAATTTAATTACCATTTTTCTAAGAAATAATTTAATACCCTGGTGAATTCGAATTACTGTAATTTACGGTTTTCGGAAGAATCACGGTAAATTACCGCTTTCCCAGCAAACGTACGGTAAAAGAGTGGCAATTTACAGCGAAATTGTGGTAATCCTGCGGTATTTTCCTGTCAAGTGAAGTACAGTACAACCTGGTTATAAGTTACTGTTAGGGGCTGTAGGAGAAAAATATCTTGGAAATGGCTCTCCCCTACTCTTATAATTTACTCGGTGATCGCTCAGTTTTCTGCATATGTATGCGTCGTGTTCGTGTTTGTATCCGTAGTCCTTTTATAAGTTAGTTAACATTTGTCACTTATCTATACGTACATACTTTATTAACTTATAAAAGGACTGCAGAAGCAAATTCTTCACGACAACCGAAAAACTGCGTTAGTGGAATTGGAGTGGGGATAGTATTTCGAGATGAGCGAAAACAAATAGAGGGGAAGTAACTTATAATCGAGTAACTTATAACGGGGCTGTACTGTATTGCACTGTAAAAAATTGAAAAAATCATATGGTGCTGATGTTGAAAATGTTTTAAATTATGGTAAATTTCCGTATTTTACTGTAAACTACCATAAAATGGGATAAATTACAATAATTTTCCGTAATTCGAATCCGCCAGGGTACTTTTCTCTTGATTTGAAGTCAAAGGATTTAAATTAGTAAAAAATATTTAAACCACGAAAAAATTTTGATGAAAGTTTTCGGGCGTGAAAATCAATAAAAACTTAATGATGTAAAAGACACTTTAATATAACGAAATTTTAGTATTAAAAATAAAAACTCTTGTTTGTACTACAAATTTACTCTAGTACTTTATCTAAATAACGGATAATTAATAAAAGTCACTTAAATAATGTGATTAACAAAATAAAAAACATTCAAAAGGATTCGCATTAATAATTCTATCCGTGCTGCAATGAATCGCGGCAAAACTATAAAGTGGTTATACTACAAGTATTATCGAAATATCCTGAGGTGATTGTAGTAAGAACACAAGTTCAAACGGTGGTAAAACTGAATAATCAACTTACTGATTTAATAAGGTTTTATTTTAAATTTTATTCTGAAAAAATATATTGACTTTAGAGTAAAATTTAAAATGAAACCTTGTGGAATCGGTTAGCTAACTTAACGAAAATTCAGTTCTGTATTAAGTTTTGCTACCATTTTTGCCGCGATTCATTTTAGTACATTTAGAATTATTGATGCGAATCCTTTTGAATGTTATCATTTAGATAAAGTACTTTATTAAATATGTAATATAATATATCTGGCACTTGTCAAGAAATTTTTTTAGGATAATGGTGTATGTGTACTTTATAAGTTAACGAAAAACGTTATTTACATTAAATTAAAATATGAGGTAAATATTTTATAAGGATACTACAAAATCCATATAATTAAATTATTTTATTTTTAGTTTTCATTAATAATTATACAAATACAAATAATTATCATCGCTTATATTTATTATTAATAATAATAATTTATAAACAAAATAAGTTTTTAAGTTTTCCATCCATATTTGGTCAACGTTATCTCATTTTAATTATTAATCAGTAAAGTAGCAATTGAATTAGTATGTAAGTCTTTTAAACATACAAAAAAAAAAAAAAACAAAATATTTTTATTTATATTTTAACTAAAAACCACCTCTTAATGCCAATACTAAATGAAGCACAGAGCCACCTTGAACCTTGTAATCTTGAGCTGTTTTTTCGTCGTTCCTTTGAGTAAATAACATTATATCAATTGGTTATCATATTTAATTTTTTCAATTGTATTGTAAATAAATAATACTTACATTTGTTTACCAGAGAAGATTAACCTTTGTTGTTGTGGTGGTATTCCCTCTTTTTCCTCAACTCTTTCTTTTATTCTTTCAACTTTATCCGTAGGTTCAATATCAATTTCAATCTACAAATCAAGAGTCAATAAATTCATTAGGGTAAATGCACCAATTATTGACTGATTAAGGTTTTTTTTTTTTATCATAAGCTATAAAATAAGTATTAAATTATTAGCTGAAATTAATAATAGATTTTATTATAGTTAAATACTTGATTATTGATAATCTCATTCTATTTTTATTAATAATTCTCGAAAATATATTAATTTTATTGTTTAAATGTTAATTTATCAAAATCACCAATTATTGACCGGGAGAACCCAATAAATGACCGACTGTTCTCCAATTAATGACCTCTGAAATAAATTAATTTTGATTCAAACTATATGTATGTAATTGACTTTATCTAGTACTTTTGAAGCATTGACATAATTTAGATAGACTTTTTATATCTTAAATATCACTTTTTTCATAAACAAAGAATAATAATAATAATAATAATAATAATAATAATAATAATATTTATCATAATTGGTGAACGCGGCATTTAAATCAGGTGAATATTTTTTATTTAGTGCTTGTTTTTTTCTTGCTTTTTGATTCAGTGATTTTAACATTGTTTTCTGATGCAAATAGTTCAGATTTCTAAAATAAAATTTAATTAGGAAAATATGTGGTGACTTACTGAAATATTGAAAGAAAATAAATTTACGAACCAAAAAAAAAAATCCAAGTATTATTTAAAATACGAATGTACTTTTTACATAAATAATATTTACATTAACTACAACATTGAATGATTGAAGTACTTTGAGTACTTGACAGATCTACTTTTGAGGCTAGGACTCTTAATTATAAATATGCGGTCATTTATTGGATCGTGATAAAATCGGAAGTTCCAATAGATGACCGAATGAATTTTTTACTGGGTAAACGGTCTCTGACAGATCCGATAATTGACCGGTCTCGAAATAATATTAAAATTCATAATTTTATTTCAACTATTTATAAAAGTTGACATCTGATCTTCAGCTAACGTAATAACACAAAAATATTTAATATTTAATATTTAATCAATAAATGTCATTAAATTCATAGTAAAAAGCACTCTCCTTTCAAGTGTACCCTAGTTATTTTTGACCGGTTGATAGTTAGACTCGTTGTAAGCAAACACATAATATATATTTAATCGCGGTTGTCAAAGCGCAATGCTCTGCACAATTTTTTATTGCGAAGATTAAATACTATATTTTATATTTAAATTACATCTAAAACCAGAAGACCCTTGTAAAATATTAATTACTCAACTTTTATACACATCGGTCAACTAATTGGGGTCCGGTCAACAATTGGTGCATTTACCCTAGAATACTAATAGTAAGTATTTAAATAAAAAAATTAAATTATTGTTTCCATTGATGAATTAGAGTGAGAAAAATTATTTGCTGGTTATACCGGCAAACTAGAAGTAATTTTTTTTAACTCACCTCTTTGCCAGTAAGCGTCTAGAACAAAAAAAAAAAAACAATAAATAATTATAGTATAAATTAAAGATAATATTTTTTATAGCATATGTATATATATATATATATATATATATATATATATATATATATATATATATATATAAATAAATTAAAATATCTGAAAGAAAAATAAATGCGCCATTAAGTTTGTCAATTTTGTGTTGTGATTGAATTTATTAAAACAAAAAAAATAGGATACATAATAAATATAAAAATACGAATGATAAGTCATCATGAAAATAATAATAATAATATTAAAATAAATAAATACCTTTACTTTGATCAACATTTTTGGTAATGTTATTAGTTAACCTTAAAAAATACAAATTCTATCACAAGTTAAATGCAGATTTAATGTATCAAACTATCAAAAATGAATGATGACCCTGAAAGTAGCAGACATCCCACGAAAAATTAGTTTAGCTAGAGATATCTAGGGTAGTTACAAAGTTACCACAAATTTGAAAAGTACGGGTCGGAGATTTTACGTATAATCCCTAATAGCACAGTTGTTGTCCTGGGAGGTTACTAGGATCGGAGCTGACGCCACCTCCTGGACAGTGGGCAGTTCGTTGTCACGCGGGACCAATTTTGAATTTGAAAACAGTGGTTAAATTTATTGTTGACTACGATGATGATGATTATGATTATTATTTAATGAAATAATTAAGTTATAGATAAGGATAGATGTAATTAATAAAATAACTTTTATCTGAAGTCTGAGTTTTATTATTAAGTATAGTTAAAATTTGATCAGTAATAACAGTTGTATTCGTCAAAAGTTCTCGGAGAGAGGTGAAGTTACATCAGATGGCAAAGAGATCTCTGACCTCCACTCTCCAACTTCTCCCCACTACTCTCATGTTCACACTCATGCTCATACAATATACATATATATACGTTCTTTACCAAATAGACTTATGCATTTATATTTTCTACTTATACAAATTTGAGATATAAGCTTACACATTTACGCTCTTTACTTTATCCATTCTAAGATTTTGTTTATTACTTATTCTATTTTTTTGTACTTGGATTGGGAACCTTAGAATGGGCGTGGCTTAGATATTAGTCATCTGGTGGCCGAAAAATAAACTAATCAAAGTAGGCTACTCTGAATATTTACTATACAAAATCAACTGGCTTATTTATGTTTTGATAATTTATTTAAATCATTATAAGTGTTAAAGATTATTACAATAAATAATGCGGGTGTCAATTCAAGACACTTATCAATTTATTAGTGGAACATTTCAAAATAAAAATTTTACCGGTGATGAAATATAATAAATCACGGACACTTGTTGAACTTTGGTAAAGTTAGTGAAGACAATAATTGTATAAAAATTATTACTTTTTACGAGTGTGAATGTAGCAGACATCAGATAAATTAAAAATCATAAATAAATAGAGTAACTAATTTAAAAATTAATATTTATAAAAATGCACTTATTAATTTCAAAATGTTTTAAATGCGTATTTTAAAAAAATTTTATTTTATTATTTATTTATTCTATTTATTAATAATTTTAAATTTGTCTGATGTCTACTGCATTTACACTCATTACTTTTTGTCTTCAATGATCAAGTATTCGAGATGATCTGGATAAAATAAATGTTCAAGTTCTCAAAAGTGGAAGGATCGTGGGTATGAGTTTTTCTTGTTAAGTTGGTTTGATGGTTCATACAAGCACGTGGTAGCAAAACTGCTTCATTTATGTCAGCAATCATCAAAACGGTCGAATTTATCTTCTTGATCCATTTTATTTTTCAAAGTAACCACGTTTGCAATTTTTTGATGAACATTGAAAAATGTACACTGTCATATTTAGAATCACCACTTTTACAACCATACAAACAATATATATTACATTTACTTATTTTTGATGGAAATTCCATGTTTATAAATTCGAAATTTTTTTTTAATTGAACGAAAACAATTTTTTAATTCATAGGAACACAATAATTATAGAGACAATTAAGTATTTATTATTTGTATTAGCTGATAGACGTGTAGACACATGTAAACATTCATGATTTAGCCTACTTTGAGTAGTTATAGCTTTAGCCACCAGTTGGCGTATCAAAATTCTAAGTTTCCCAATACAATCTTCCAGTTAAACATTCTAGGCTATGAGAGATGTATTCTTTTATAATTACTCTATATTTAGCTATTCGATACGATTGATATTATCATTTATCGTGAAACATCATTATAATTATTCTAATGCTATATTTCAATATTTCTATTAATTTATTTATCATACGAATCACTCTTTATTTAATATATTAACAATAATAGTTGTTCTTGTGATATGGACTTCATTTATAATTAACATTTATTTATTATATATTTCCTTTTCTTATTTGTTTATAGAGTATGCATTTGTTTATAACCATATTTATTGTTAACTATAGAACAAGGGCCTATTCATGATTTTTATGCGTGTGTTTTGTTTAGGTTTTAAGCATCGGGTGACAGGAAACGTTCCAAGACCACTCAAACTGTATTTGTATTTCTCTGAATAACTTATCTATTTATTCAATTTTTATAATCTAAATATATAATTTAATAAGTATGTGCCACGACGATTTATTATCCAAGTTATTGACCGAATATTGATAAGACACAATAACTATTAACCCTTCAGTACCCACGTTATTCGACTTACCTTCTTAAGAAAACAAAATAATTTTTGAAAAATAAAGCAATGTACTTGTAAAAAGCTAAAAAAATCTACAAGCGCATATTTTTTAAATAAACAATTTTCTGATTTGTTTATTTCCTTTTTTTCAACCATAAACAAAAAATTATATCTGCTAGATTCAGTGTCATTATAATTAAAAGATTATCATCTTAATTAAATAAAATAAAATAAATAAATGAACAATCCATTACACTAATAAGTAGATATATGTGTGTGTGTTTGTAAATTTAAGTAAACATGGCCGCTGCCGTACAGCGGAATTATCCGAACGACTCCGAATAAAAACGACCAATAAAATTTTGCACCATTAATACTGTCGCCATGAGAAAAAATCTCATAGACTTTCAAAAAAAATTTTTTTTTTTTATTTATAATGAAAATAAGTAATTTTTTATTAAACAGTTGAAAAGAATATAAAATTTGGGGAAGGTAAAAAAAATTTCAAGTGGTCTTTCCATTTGAATTTAGAAAAATAATTAACATTGAATTGAGTTTAAATGCGCGCCTATTTATGTATTTTAAGTTCACTAATCAATTAACAGGTGGAGGCACCTGCGGTCTCTGAGGACATAACACAGTTTGCTTGAGCAAAAGTTTACTGTACAAAATTTCCGTCAACTTCGGACTTTTCCATTTTTTACGACAATTTGTATCAACTTGCTATTGAATTTGAAGTAAATTTACTGCCCGAATTAGAATGCAAATTTACTTCGAAAGTTCACTAGAAAAAAGTTGTCGTTAATTTTCACGCAAATTTTATGTCAATTTATGTTAATTTAACTTGAAAAATTGTAAAGTATATTTTTACCCTCAAATTGTAGACAATTTTGTATATAAATTTGCTTACCTTCTGAAATGGTAAGAATGAACATTATCGACTGTTTTTTTTTCGTAAAAATTTATCTTTAAATTGAAGAAAAATTAACCGTAAATTTTTATTGCACGCCTCGAATGCGAAGCGGCGAGGTTGTGCTTAAAAACCGACCCAAGGTCAAGGTCACACGATTTTTCAACTTTTCCTGTGAAATTGTCTGCAAATTCGGGCAGCAGATTTCAGGTAATTTCAACATCAAATTACTATCAATTTCAAGATAAAGTGGCGATTAGAGGATGGGCAATATACATCGTTGTTTCGACTATCGATGTCTTTTTCGGGAAACATCGATTTTTTTCAAACTCGAAACATCGATGTTCGATGTAATATAATCCCAAGGAGGCAGGCTCGCTTTTTGTTAGCTTTTAGTTGCCCGTTCCAAGTCAACTTTTTGCTATTTCAAAATGTTAATAAAATGATGACAAAAAGTACTTTTGAAAAAGATAACTCTTAAAAGTTATCTTAAAGTTATCATGAAAATGTTAACAAAATATAGTATGAAATAGTTAGCAAAATGTTACCATAAAATGTAGTGATAACTGGTGACTTTCTGATGATAAATAAAAGTTACAATTTTAATGTTGATAATTTGTCATCCAAATAATGTTATATAAATGTTGACTTGTTAGTATTATTCAAAAGATAGCATTTTATTGTTAACATATTTCCAACAATTTTGGGTTAACATTTTGCTATAATTATAATATTTTATTTTGTTATCAATTTGTTAACATTTACATGTCGTCATTTTAGATACATAAACGCTCGAAGTTGCGAACAATATAACCTAAAATTATTTTGTCTTTAAATTACTGTGGTATCGTTTATATTATTATTCATAACCATTGATTAACAATACTTAACGGTTTATAAAAGGTAAATTTTTATTTATAATCGAGGAAAATTTTCGACAGCGAAAACGTAAACCGTATGATTTGCTTGGACCACGACAACTAAAACGACGTACGCAACAAATATTTTTATCGGAATATTTGTTATCTAATTTAAATAATAATAGTTATAATAATAATAATAATAATAATAATATTTATAACAACTGTTATAAAATGACAATAACGACTACGACCATGACGACGATAACAGTAGCCGCGATTCAGACGTTTCAGATGATCTTAGCCGTTTTTCAGAAGCTGTCGATCAGGGAAATGGTGAGCCTTTGCCATTGATTGATGGGTTTAACTTTTTTGATCAACCAGTAACCCGATCAGAGTATCAGTTACTTAATCTCCATATAAACAATCAAGTCGCTAGTAGTGATAATGATGCAATTCTTATTGAGTTCATAAAAGAGTGGCATGTGAAACATATAGAATCACACGTGAAGCGACTGACGAACTTTTACTTTCTGAAGCCTTTGATTGATGATCTTTCTACTGCCAAAGTAAAATAATTTAGGTGCTTATAGATAAAATATAATATTTACAACTGAAAAAGCTATAATATCAGTGTTATACTTAAATGATTATATTAACCCTTCGTCGGTCGCGTCTTTTTTAGTTTCTCGCTCGCACTGTAGCGAGTCTCTATAGGTTGAGTAGTTGTCAGTGTTGCCAGAAAAGTTTCAACGAAAACCGCCGATGAGCGGCGTTCGAGTAGCCCAAAAGTAGCCAATCCTGAAAGCACATAACTCTACTAAATTTTTAAATATTTTTTCGTAGAAAATTATGCAAACATTAATAAAAACGTTTTAGAAAAATTTATTGAGCATAGCACATTATTGTTAGTATTACGATATAAATAGTTTTTGGCGATTGAAAGTATTACTTCCAGTATTAAATAATATATTTTTACTTATTATGACAATTAAACGCTTAATTAAATTTTCTTTCTTAGATATTAGTAAACAATTTTATCAGTTGCTTAAAAATATATAATAGCATTAGTATAAATATTTTAAAATATAATGACAAGTTGTTTAAGAGCTACTCCTAGCAGGTTAAGATTAATCTCCCATAAATAATTTAACTTGAAATGTTTGTATAACAATACAATAATTCTAAATATAAAAACTGTATTTCTTTATATATTATTAAATGGCACTTATCACAGCCATGAAATTTTTAAACTAATAGCTGCAAATGATTAATCATTTTTCAATTAGTTTAGTTATCAGCAAGTTCAATCAAACTAATTGATTCGATTAGACTAGAATTATCATCATCAGCGTTATTATTTTTATAAATATCACTGTTACACAACCCATACAAAGTTTGGAAACCGGCCCTTGGATGGCCCATCAACGGACGAAGTATGATGATGAACGGCCGGTCATTGACAATTTTTAATGGCCCATGAACGGCTGAATATACAAATGATAACCCCGGCCCATTAATGGCGCTCGACCATCGGCCGATTAATGGCAGCCAGCAATCAGCCAAGCATGCAAATAAATTTAATTTAAAAAAATTTTTTTTTTGTTAATCTCATAGAATTCATGATCATTAACGTTTAAACTATTTAAGTGGGGTAAATGATGTGAAAAAACTCGGTGAAAATTCTGCTGGGTTCTGGGCGCGAACTGCGGTCCTTCTGATTACTGGGTCCGAACGATGGTTACTGGACGAAACTGCTAACGTTGAACTGGTACTTTTGAATGATCTAGATATTCATTCTATTACAACCACTCGATTTTATAAAATATAAAGAGCAATTTAATTAATATTTTCGATTATTTAGAGAAAAAAAAAAATAAGAATTTCGTACTATTTTATTATAATTACATAATTTTTTAAAATAAAACTTATTAAATTAAATTGATTATTTATCAAGAACCCAGTTGAATTATCTTGCTCTACCACTATTATTAAAAATGACATTTATTATAAAAATGTATGTATTATTTTTTATTAAATTAATTTTTATAAATAAAGTTATAAAATTGCGGTTGTTGGTTACAAATAATAACGAACTAAACAATATTTTAATTGTTAGTTGTAAATAACTTTAATTGGAAAATTAAAATATATTATTGATTAAAAATTAGTTTAAATCCAAAAAAAAATAATTATTAATTAAAGAAAACTATAATAATAAGTTATTTGTATAATTAATAATTGATTGGTAGATTTTTTTATTTGACAAAGTCATGGACCACTGATTCACTAACATTATCCCAACGTTGCGAAACGATAATCGGCCAATCATAAGTAGCCATTTATTGGCCAGCCATCGGCAGCGTCGTTTAAAATATTAAACGGCTACTGGTAATTAACCATGCTTGGGCCATTACTAATTGCCAATGCTTAGCCGAGTGACGGCAGCCAGACATCGGCCGATCTACAGCATTTTTTCCATTAACGGCGACTTTGTATGGGGACCTGAACGAAAATTTTTATTTTCTAAAAAAAAAATTTTTTTTTCAACTAAAAACTTCAAATAGCCCAATCGGCTATTTGCCGCCAACAACAAAATTCAGCCGCCAATCTAAAATTCATATAGCCCAATTGGCGGTAAATAGCCCAATCTGGCAACACTGGTAGTTGTTAGCCGGCGCTACGCTCATAGCGCGACCGACGAAGGGTTAATTAATTTTGATTACTTTTCTCTTTTTTAGAAATTTTACTAAGCACTTTGCCTGTTACAAAACCTGATATTGAACATCAGCTGAAAGCCTGGTTTCAACGCGATAGTGACCGAGCAATAGAAATACAGATCCTACAAATGGTTCTGCCAAAAAGAAAACAGTTGCCAACTAATTTTAACTCACAAGTCTTTATATTTACAAGTTGTTTTCAGAGAACTTTTTTTATAATAGTATGTAGTTTTCTTTTCTCTAAGTCTAAATTAATCAACTCAAAACATAAAAGTAAGCTTATCAGATAAAAATAAAACTATAAGTTTGTGTCACCAGTGCTAAGCATAAAAACTAGTCTTATTAAGCTCACAATTATTGCTATTATTGTTATTAATATAAAACCTATGAGTTTGTAACCAGAACTAATTAGAGTAAAAAATAATTTAATAATTTTACAATCATAGTACAAAAAAAACAGTGCCTGACATAGAATAAGCCGTTTTGTATTGTAAAGAAATTTTTAATAAATTTGAGCATTCCAATTATAAAAAATAGTACATTTGTCACAATAAACTGCGAGTGATTACAATTTACAAATAAATATAAAAATAATTTTTAAAATATTCGATCATGAAATAAATATTTGTTTGTTATTGTTTAGTTGATTCAATATATTCAACAAGAAAAAATAAATATTTCATTTCATGATCGAATGTTTTTAAAATTTATGTTTGTTTATTTGTAAATTTTCAAATTTCCCGCAGTTTATTTCATCCCTAACCTCTCATGATCCTTGAAATTGTTAATATTAAATCAACTAAATTAAGACTAATTTGTTAGATAAAAGTCAACTTTTTTTCCATCAATTTGTTGCCAATAAAAAGTTAACAATTTGTTATGTTTTTGGTAACATAAAACACATTGTGATTTGTTAACAAAAAGTTGGAAAATGTCGACATTACGTTATGAAAATGTCAATAAATAGTTAACAATTTGTCACCAAAAAGTTATCTTTTTGAGACAGAGAAAAGTTAACATTTTGCTAGACATCAATAGTGATATTTGTTGAAAAAAATTCGCCTTTTTTCCGTCTCAATATAAATGTTAACATTTTTTTTGTTAACTTTTTCGATACAAAAAAGTTAACATTTGGCCACTTGGGTTAACCAAAAAGAAATTGTGTCCCATTTTTTTACAAGTTTCGATTATTGACTAACTTCAAATTTTGTTGCATTTTTATTTAAAGGATTTTAAAAGCTTTCAATGATTGAAAACCTATTAATGAATATTTATAAACTATTTTAAATATTTTGATGAACATAAATATTTCAAATGGCTGGAAATGATATAATCATTTTACATGTAACTCGTAAGTACTTAGACAAAGTATATGATAATATTGAATTTAATAATAAATTTTTTCTTAATAGTAAATTATTGATTGATGAATAAATAATTTAACTTTCCTAATAATTTATTTTTATGATTAGTAATTATTGATGATTAGATTATAATTAGTAATAATTTAAACTTATTTCTTTTTTATGTCATATTTAGTTGTAATTATAGCTTTTTCGAATTTTCGTGCGCATTTTCAACATCGATGTCTACAATCGATATTTCGATGTTTTTGTCAAACACGGACACGGAAACGATCAGAGCATTCGGACCATTTGGACCAATATTCACACTGCTCATTTTAACCAATAGAAATAATAATAATTTTTAACCTTATTCAAGTTTTTTTTGTTTTTTGTTTTTATTGTAGTTTTGTAAATAAACAATAATTATGACTTCAGTTGAAATATCTCCGATAAATACTAAAAAGTATAAAAGCTTAATTATTTAATGTCATTATAATTTATTTTAATATAACATTAAATCGCAGTAATGACTTTTATTTCACTTTCAAGGTCATTCAATACTCGACAACGAAGTGTTTATGATTTTGACATTGACATGTTTTTAAAAATTTCTAATTATGAAGATACGGTTAAACAACTAGATTTTTATTATGGAATAAGTAAGTGTTATAAACCTATTTTTATGTTTACTTATCAAAAATTACTGCTCATTTGACAATCTGATTTTTAAACTATATATGCTAGTGGGATCCAAATATCTTCAATTAAGAAAATTTTTTGCTTTATCCTTTTTCACCTTCAAGTGAGCAGACATTACTCACTATCCTTGTTGCACTTGCACAGTAAACGAAAGCTTTGCTCTCGTATTTCTTCTCAGTTAACAAAAAAATTATTTTTATCCGACGAAATCTTTAGGACTTATCGGCTGATTCGTACGTGCTTCGCGGCAATTAAAAGGACTTTTCGAGACTTGATTGGGATTTGATTTTGAGGCAAATTGATCAAGCGATTTATGAGTTATCAACAAAATTCTAAAAGAAAAAATGTTTTGTCTTTCATTTTCCGAATAACGTGTAAACTACTCAGCCAATCGTCTTGAAAATCTTATCAGTTCTAAGTCTTGGTGAGTCCTTTTGATTGTCGCCAAATACGTTCAAATCGATTGATTTGTTTCAAAGGTTCCAATGATATCGTCAGACAAAAAGTAGTTTACATTCACACACTGGGGGTGTGCAAATTGTGTTCCAATTGAATCGAATAACTCGAATTATTCGAAAGTTTTCGAGAAAATCCTAATCAGCTTTCAAATATTTAATTTTTATTTAATGGAGAGTTTTGTTTTATCTTTTAAAAACCAAAAGTAACTTATTATCTTGACCTCTGACAAAATTTGTATTGTTGAAAAACATATTGCAATTTTAAGTCGTTCAAAAAAAATTTTTGAATTCGTAAATTTTCGAATTATCCTAAGCTTATAATTCGAATATTTACGAATTTATCTATATATTTATCTATTCTACTAAATGATCTAAAATTTTCTGAAAATCTAAGTTCAGAAGGAATCTTTCGAATGCTGCAAGAACCATCTAAATCGGTTCATTCATTGAAAAGATATGAGAGGTTTACATCCACACACACACACACACACACACACACACACACGCGCGCGCGATCACCCTTACAGGCATCGCTCTGAAAATGTCTGAATAGCATCCTCGCACCTTCGATCGTCAACAAATGATGAAAACCCGATTTTTGAAAATCGGGGTAAAACCAATAACTTCTCGAATTTTTTGAAAATCGTCGATTTTCTTATCGGGAAGTTGAAATTTTTTTTTTAAATTCTTTTTTTCACGGTTTCTCTTGAACGAATCAACCGATTTTGATGGTTGAGGTTGCATTCGACGCGACTTATAAAGTTTTAAAGCTGATTAGATTTTGAAATCAATCCATCGAGCACATTACAAGTACACTGATAGAAAAAATATCTCGATTCAAGAAAAATTTTTTCTTCAAAATGTGGTTCTTGTTTTAAAATTTTTTATTGCACGTCTCAACGCGAAGCGTGAGCTGTGCTTTACTCTCACTCTCTCAAGGTCAAGCAATTTTCACGGTTTAAATTGCTTTTATCCGATCATTTTTGCATTTGGAGTATTAAATGAGTTGACAAATATCAACAATAATAGTTTTCTATGACAATAGATACTTTAAAAAACACTATTTTTTGTAAATAGTAAAAAAAAACCGTTCTTGAAAAAATATTTCGGCGGACGTCGGGTTGTCTGTATGTGCGGATGATGTATGTGGTCACGATAACGCCCAAAAAACTTCACTTTTTGAGTCAATTTTTTTTTCATTCGCTTTAGTATCATTCTGAGTAATAGCCTATTAAAAATTACTGTCTAATTCAATGTAATTTAATTAAAAAATGAATAAATTCATTAACAGTCTTTCTTGTATATCTATGTATCTATATATATATAAAAAATAGTTCAATCTTTGGCCATATGGGCGCTTCCGATCATCTCAGTTTTATCTTATTTCATTTTTAACAGATTCTATTCTAAATATTTTAGTCATTAAGATACAAGAAAAATCTCAATATTAATTTACAAACAAGCTTAATAACTTTCTTTAAATAAAATTTGTTACACGCAGGGACATAAAACAAAATACCTGGTATAGGGATTATTTTCATTTTTTTAGTTTGTCCGCTGAAACGTGGTGGGGCGCTTAAGTCGCGGAATAATAGAGTACCATGCTGTCGCCCTAAAAACTCTTTTAATAACAGTAGGAAAATAACTAAAATCAGAATTAACACCTGTACTAATACAATGATATTGTGATTTTTACATTAGACAATCTTTATGAACATAAAATGTACAACAATGTCGTTGATCTATATTGAGATCATTTAACTATTCGTAAAAGTTTTAACAAAATAATTTTAATACGTTACTGAAATGTTGCCAACTTAACTTAATTAATGTTTATTTGAATTGAAGTCTGATTTGAGTATAAGTAAAAATTGAAAATAGTTAAAATGAAGAAAAAGAATATAATTAAAAATGTCGAACAAAGAATGTGTATTTATTTACAAAAAGTTGGAAATTAAAATAAAAGTTAATATATAAGAGTCAAATATAACGAAAAGATAGGTTTCAACTAAAAATAAAATAGTTATGTGTTTACGTTTACCGTATGAATGCCATGTCTTTCGGTGTATTTTAAAAAAAGTGAATATTTAAATCTGTTCTAAAATATGCAGGGATGATGTTGTAAACATGCGTAAATTAGTTGTATACAACTTGTAGCCTAAAGTTGTAAAAGCTGAAGTTGTCGATAACTTGTCGTCAAGTTGGTCGGAAATTAATGAATGTTCAACTTTTTCACGACCAACTCGTGTTATCAGGGTAACAATACGACATTTTTAGCTGAAGAGACAAGTGGTCTTGCTTAAAGAATTCAATAGTATCGATTGAAGATAATTTAGTTTCGGGTCAAGACACGAGAGTTATCCATCGAAGATACAAAATCTTTAGAGCCAAGAAAATCTAAATCAAGACAAGAATTTCTTGAAGCAAGACAATTGGTTTTCTACAGAAATAAATTCTTGGCTCAAGAAAATATTTCTTGAGCCAAGATAAAATTTCTATCAGTGTAATAAAAAAAAAAAAAACATTTTTTAAAAAATTTTATTTTTGGAATATCTCTGAACGAGCCCTAGCGATCAAGCTCAATTTTTTACAGCTTGTAGAGATTAACAAGCCGCACTGAATGACACATTAACGATCAAAATCGGTTCATCCGTTTAAAAGTTACAGGTGTTTGTACATACATACATACACACATGCATACACTCGGAAATCATCGTGAAATTAGTCAGAATAGCTTCCTAGAACCTTAAAACGTCAGAATCTGATAGGAATTCGGTTTTCGAAAATCGGACCGACACCAATAACTCCCCGAATTTTTGAAAATTTTCAAGTTTCTTAGTGGAAAGTTAAAAAATACACTGTTAAAAAAATTGTTTGAATTTTCAAAACATTGTATATAACGCAATAAACACATACATTTGTGCTTGAAATTTCATTACTAATTTCATATAGAATTTAAAATACATGTTTTTGAATTTTCAAATCAACACTTTGGATTTTCAAATACTTCGTTTTGAATTTTTAAATACAATTTTTTTAATATTCAAATACTTTGTTTTTAATTTTCAAACACTTTCCTTTTAATTTTCAAATAGATGGATTTGAAAATCTGAACTGTTTATTTGAAAATTCAAAAGTGTGTATTTTAAATTCTATACGATCGTTACAAAAAAATTTCTAACACAATTGTATGTGTTTATTGCGTTATATACAATGATTTGAAAATTCAAACAATTTTTTTAACAGTGTATGGTTACATGGAAATTAAAGATTATTAGGTATATAAAGTAACAAAATGTTTATTGATAAAACTTCAAAATTTTGTAAACTGTCATCAATTCCTTATAAATAACATTACGGGTAATTATATTTTTTTTTCTTAAACGTTTAAAAAAGTAGAAGTTAAATAAATATTTTAAAGTTAAATCACATTTTAATATTCAAATCACTATAAAATTATATTATGTTTATTAGCATTATGCTATATCACATTTAATACTGTACACTGTCAATGATGTTCAGTTCAGTCACAAGTTTTATTTACTTTATATTATCGAGGAAATAAAAACTTAACAACAATTAAGTCTGATGTACACCGCTCACATTACTCAAATATATTATATATTTAACTAATTAGTATTAATACACAATCCTTGATTACTGAACGCGGAGCACGTCACGCGCAGAAATTTCATAGACAAGTATTTGAATTTTCAAATAAGTATTATGAAATTTCAAATGGAATTATTAAAATTCAATGTGTCTTAAAATTTTCACTACTTGCTTTGAAAATTTAAAAAAAAAAGTATAAATTTTAAGTACATTTATTAAAATTCATATTCTTTTTCTTAATTTCAAATACCAGCTTGATTATTAAATTACGTACACTAAATTCGAAGCTTTTTTTTATTGAAAATACAATTCAAATATCTAGTTATGAAAATTCAATTCCTTTTGTATTGTAATTTTCAAATTATTTTTTACAGTGTATCGAACGCAAAAAGTTGGCTTGAGTTTTTTTTTCTTTGATTTTTTTTGAAATGATCTGAAATATCGATGATTAAACCCAAAAGGATCATTTTTCGTTTGAAGATTGATATCTCAGTGACAAGTTGTCATACGAATCTCTAAAGAAATGCAAATTAAAGCTAATTAAGTTTGCTAATCGACTTATACATTGGTTCAACTGAAAAAAATTTTTTGCAGCTCGCTGACTCTCAAAGAAAAAAAAAAATTTAGAAAATTTTTGTCGGGTGGTATTTCTCATGTTTGCACAATAGTTGAAGCTCTTAAGACTAGAATACAACCTTTAAAATTTTTTATAAAAATGTGCCGAAACTAGAGATTTCAAGCTATAAAATGCTTTTTTTAAAATCCCGATACGGTTATTTTTCACGAAGTTACAGTCTTGCAGAAATCACTAAAAAATTTCTAAAACTTTTCTGTTCCTTTAATTTCTAGCATGAGTATATAGCTTACAATTTTTAAATTTCGTGGGTAATAATTTCTTGGAAATAATAATATCTACAAAAAAGGTCTTATAATATTTTGTAATAAATCTGATAGTTTCACCGAAAAAGTCAAAAGATTCTCAAAATTTAATATAAATTCTACTTCAACCTCAAATAACTTTTGAACAAATGGATTTATCAAAAAATCATAAGAGACTTTTTTTGTAAAGCGTTCAATTCCCCACAAACCATGCCTGTTGATTTTTTTTATCATGCATTGTTACACTGATAGAAGAATTTATTAAATGTTAATAAATTCATTCGTTTGGATGCAATAATTTCATTTATTAAATACAAATAAATATTTGTTAGCATTTAATAAATATTTCTTTGGAATAAAAGTACATTTATTAACTGTTAATAAATATGCATTAATAATTAACAAATATTTATTAACAGTTAATAAATTATTTTTGGAGTGAATGTGTCGTTTTTTACGGTGCGCTGTGAAGATCGTTCATAAACAAATAAAGCTATAACCCTTCTTAACAAAGTCATGATACTGAATATTGAACATAAACACATATTTTTTGTGTTGAATTTTAAATAAAAAAGTTTAAAGTGGCCCATAAAGTTTTTTAAAAATTGATTGAAATTGATGTGTTGGTCAATTCATGGGGTCTAGGTGAACTATATACAATGTTAATGAGTCAGTAAAATTAAACGAATAAGATTAAAGTCTTCATACATATCGGAAACCTTTAAACTTATTGATATACAAATAATTATCATTTTAGTTAAATAGTTTTTCTTATTTTTCTGTAGAGCATGATATAACTGATTTAGATACTCCGAAAGAATCATAGAAAATAGTAGAGATGAAATGAAATCCATGTTACATCAAGCAGAGTTCATGTTGTTTCTCGTCGTGACTTAATTTAAGATATATTTGTGTAAATATTCACATGTTATATTTTTTGCATATTTGTTGTTAAAACAAAATAAAAAAATTTTAATCAAACGAATATTAATTATGAATATTTCTAATTTACATTTTAACTTCTTACAATTTATATTACCCTAATAATTTTCACCACAAAAAAAAACTGTAATTTATTACAACTATTTTTTTATGATTCATTTCATTTTGTCTATTTTTTCCATACGGAAACTATAAATCTACTCATCTAATTCAATTCTATTATTTATTAAAGTTCTGAGGTTACAAAAAGTGTCAAAATAAAGCTTTTATGCTTATTTTTTATTTTAAACGTTTTTAATAAATGATTTATTATCTGTTAATAAATATTTATTAAATCATCTCATGTTAAAAAATCATTTATTATTAGTTAATAAGGCTTATTAAATTTGAAAAAAATTCTTCTATCAGTGTAGCTAATTATAAAAATCAGAAGACCCAAAAAAAAATTTTTCCATGTTATTCTTATGGAAAATAGAAAAGTGCAATGCGGAACCTCTTAATGTTAATATTAAGAGCTCTAATTTTCACAGGTGTCTTTTTATATTTAAATGAAACTTTTGAGCCTGTTTCCGAGAAGAAAAAAAAATTTCTTGGAGCAAGAAATATTTTGTATTATGAATTGAAGACAAAAATTTTTCTCGCCTCCGGGCGGAAAGCGTCAACTTTCGTCCCGCTGTGCAAAACGAAGATGCCGCTTTCCGCCTCCGTCGACGAGAAAAATAGTATACACTCCTCGGGAAGTAAATAAGAAAGCCTCAGATCACATGTTTGTTGACCTCGGCTTCGCCTCGGCCAACAATTACATGCGATCTGAGACCTTTCTTACTTTCCTTCCCTAGGTGTGTAATATACTATTTTCTTGGTTCAAGAATTTTTTTCTCGCTTAAAAAATTTTTTTTTTTGTTCCAAGAAAATTTTTACTCACCTCAAGAAAACTTTTGTTTTACTTTATAGTACAAAAAATTTCTTGGGTCAAGTAAAGATTTTTCGCGCCAAGAAATCCTTTTTTTCTGTGTACTTTTAAATTATATAACATCAAAAAATTCGTATTATTTATAAATATTATCATAAAAAAATTTTTTTCAGATATTTTTTTTTTGTTTTTGATAAATCAATAACTAAGCTGATACAATAATTTAATAATGAATGTTATCAAAAAAATGAGCCGTTCAGCTTCACCATTATATTGCATGAAACTAAATAATCATTAATTACGACCTAATAATGGACATGAGATATCTATTATTGTATATACGACGAAACAGAAGTAAAGAAAATAATTAACTCTGAAATATGGGGGCATTTTAGTTTTCCAAAAAAAGAAAAAAATAATAATAATTGTACAAATCATTCATTTCAAGTTGATCTCAGAACTTAGCGACTCAACATGGAAAAAAAAATTGTAGTTAGATAAAAAAAGTCATACGAAATTAGTTTGAAAACAGTTAAAAGAGTACAAAATTTAACAATTTTTTCGAAATAATAGGAAAAGATTTCAATAAAATATCAAATCAGATATCAAATGAAAAACTTTGAGTAATAAATTCTAAAAATATTTTTTATGTACATCTAATAAATGTTTTACGATATGTGGAACTATATTGATAGCAATATAGTTTTTTACACCTTTTGCATCAAATTCGCAAGTGTAAATTTTTGAGATTGACAAAAAACCCTTGAAATTTAGATTGTGAGTATCAACTCACATTTGACGACTATTTTTTTTTTTTTTTTTTTTTTTTTTTTTACGTTGTATCTGTATAATTATAATACACTCATTTTTTATCATTAATCTGAGTAAATTTTGTAATTAATTAATTATTTTTTTTCGATTAGTAAAACGACAAATTTTACGCTATCAAAGTTGTATCACTGGTTTATTTCCACAAGTATCAAAAGACAAAACAGTTGGAAGTGTTAGAGAAAGTATTTATTGTGCTGCTTCAATCTGGAGTTTATATCAAGCGTATAGGTATTGTTTTTTAAAATCGAAAAAAAAAAAAAATTATTACGAAATTATAGCAGTTACATATATCATGAAATCTTTTTTTACCACTATATATAATAATTTGACAGGCGTATTGATGATGACAGAGGGAAATCTCATGATCTCGGTCAATCTGCAGTTAAGTGTATGAGAGGTATTTTGGAATGTTGGATAAGACAATCTGATCATATCGAAATGTTTAAATTAAATCAATGCAATCGTCATGCTTTACATTGCAAATTTCATTTAGATACTGGAAATGTAATTTTTAATGATGAAAATTATTTTCATTTACAAGTAAGTTATCGCATTAAAACTTATATATTAAAGTTTTTTTTTTTTTAGAATAAAAATATTTATTTTAATTTACAGATTGATGTTGTTTCTCTGTATTTAATATTTTTAGTACAAATGATATCCTCCGGTTTACAAATAATTTATACTCAAGATGAGGTAGCATTTGTACAAAACCTTGTATATTATGTAGAAAGAGCATATAGAACACCAGATTATGGAATGTGGGAAAGAGGAAGTCGTTATAATGATGGGACTCCTGAAATACACGCTAGCTCTATTGGAATGGCTAAAAGTGCTTTGGAAGCAATTAATGGATGCAATTTGTTTGGTGAAAAAGGTGCTTCGTGGTCAGTTGTATACGTTGATATTGATGCGCATAATCGTAACAGAAGTATTTTTGAAACAATGCTTCCAAGAGAATCTACTTCAAAAGTAAAAGAAAAGAAAAAAATGTTATTTTATCAGCTTTTCTTTTTTTTATTTTATTTAAAAGCTTTTTTTTTTTTTTTTTTGTTTAGAGTGTGGATGCAGCATTATTGTCCACTATTTCATTTCCAGCTTTTGCTACACATGAAGAGTTTTTATACAATGAAACAAAAAACAATATAACAAGAAAATTAAAAGGCTCTTATGGTTTTAAGCGATTTAGTCGTGATGGTTATAAAACAGTAATTGAAGATAGTAAACGTCGGTTTTATAAATCCGGTGAAATAAAGGTAAAAGTTTTTGTTTAATTCAATTCATTAAGATATCAATTTTATTTTCATAAGTTTGAGCTTCTGAATTTTTATTCCATATAAATCAAGCTTTAGACATTGAACTCACTAGTATTAGCTGTCTTTTTTTACTATCATAATTTTGGTACACCATAAGGCTAATCGTATAACAATTAAAACAAGGAATAAATGATAATATAACTTTTTACCCAATTAAAATTTAAATTATATGAGTAGTTCTCACGAATTTGCGAAAAATGATTATGTGGTCCCCACCTTTCTCGATTAAATTAAAATAAAGGGATAATTCATTAATAGAATGAAGTGAGGGAATGATAGTGAGGGAATGATAAAATCAAGCATTACCGACAAAAACTAGTCAAACATTAATCTCAAATCGAATTACGATTCGAGGCAAGATTTTTACCCCTCAAATTATGCAAAACGGCATAATGATTATTACAAATGAAATAATTATCTTATATTTAGACGGTGTGAGGTAATGAGATATAAAAATGTAACATTGAAATCCTCTTCTAAAAAGTTGATGACCGGATGTCGTATCGTTTTATGTCACTTCTGTGATTATTTTATTCGGTTGTCGATTGGTCGACTGAGATAGTGGCGGGATTTTTGAAAGAATAAAGGCGAGCGAAGCGAGCATGTTAGGTCTAGTAATTAATAAAAAACTAGTTGACAGCAACATATTTCTTCGCGCCGTGCAACAATGATAGTATGGCTTCATTGACAATGCTGCCAACTACAAAAAATGTATAAGCGCGGTAACCTACATCCAATTGAAAAGTACAACCCAGGTTTTAGTAAAATGTGAGGGAATGATTTTTTTTTTGGGACCCAGATAAAAATTAAATTTTCCAATCATTTCTTACTCGGTACCTAATGAAAAGTGTATGTACTGTTAAGTGCACTATTTTTAAAATAAGTAACGACCAAAACTAGTCACATTTATAGAGTACAATAAATTAATGATATAATATTATTTAAATATTGAGTTTGGGACACGATGAGGGAATGATATTTGAAGTATTCAGTTATCTGCCATTTGATATTGTGAAATTAAAACACCTAAGTAAAATATGGCACGAGCAGCTTCAGTAGTATAGTTTTCGTGAAAAAATACAAAGTTTACAATACAACGTTAATAATATACAAAACTGAGTATGGACACGATTTTCGCAAATTCGTGAGAACTACTCATATATATATATATATATATATACGATGATGATGATACAGATTCAAACGTTTATAAAAATGTCGAAATAAAAATTTATTTATCTGTAGTTACCATCCCGAAGCCAAAATCATTAAAAATTTTAATAAAGTTTTTCGAATTTTGGTATATTAAATTACACCGTTATAATAACCAATAATTGAATTTAGGATTTTGATAAAATAGAATGTGAATGGCCATTGTTTTATATATTTATGATAATTGATGGAGTCTTTAAATCAGTGCCTGAGCAAGTTGAAGAATACTGTAATTTATTGAAAGGACTAATTCATAAAGATGCAGTCGGTGGTAAATTTATATATTTTTTTTGTCATCATATTTTTTTTAAATTTGTAAGCTAAAAATAAATTTTTTATCTACGTCAATGTTATTTATTCAATTTTAAGATCCTGTAATTCCAATGTACTACTATGTACCTGAAAAAAGTATCGAAATAGAAAGACAAGATCCAGGAAGTACATATCGTGCATCCAGTGTAGAAGGGAGTGGTATTAAATCATCTAACGATGAAGAAGAAGGAAATTTATATTTATGGAATCAAGCTATGTTCGTTATTGCCCAATTACTTACATCTGGACTATTACATATTAATGAATTGGATCCAATCCGCCGTTATCTTCCGTCGTATAATAGACCTCGTCGTGCTGGCAGATATTCTGCTTTTCAAGTTAGTTTTACATACTATTTTTTTCCTTTTTAAAAACAAAATAATCATTATAAACATATTTTGACGTTAAAATTAAATTATATTATATGAATTGTTGATCAACAAAAATTATTTTAAAAAAATTTTTTAACTTTATGCAGGCAAAACCTACGATTGTAAGTAAAATTTGGTTATTGATTGTAAAATCTTGAATTAAAAATTAAGTTTATTGTTTGCTCGATTAATTTAATGTTAATATTTTTAAATTTAAAACATATATTTAGCTGACACTTTTATTGAAGAATGGCCATAGCATTTCTGTCAACTTAACAATTGTTATTTAGTGTTTTTCTATAAACTTTATTACTAAAATGTTTGCATGGCTATTAATATTTTTATTTATATTAAATTTTAAATATTTTTTAATCATATTATAACTTGAATAAAAATATAATTTAGGGCACCCATACAGATTTGGTGGTACAAATAGTTTTAATTGCTGAATCAATGAGACTTCAAGCTATGATGGCTACGTATGGAATACAAACTCAAACACCCCATGAAGTTGAACCAGTACAAATTTTATCATCATTACAGTTAATAAAGGTCTATCAAAAACTTGGCATAAATAAAAAATTAAATCTTCAAGGTAGACCTGCAAGACCTATTGGATCTTTAGGAACAAGCAAAGTATGAAAAAAAAAATCTTGTTTAAATAGTTAATATATTAAAGATATTATCAACATTATAGGTATATCGAGTTTGTGGAATGACTGTATTATGTTATCCATTAATATTTGAAGTATCACAATTTTATTTGTATCGCGATATGGCTTTACTGATAGACGACATTAAAACAGAACTTCAATTTGTTGGAAAGTATTGGAGACTTTCAGGACGTCCAACAGTTTGTTTGTTGATTCGTGAAGAACATATGAGAGATCCTCAATTCAAAGAAATGCTTGATCTTTTTGCAATGCTAAAAAAGGGGTATTGTGATAATACTAAAGTAAGAATCGGTCGTTTGCAAAATCTTATCTCATCATCGTGTATAGGTATTTATTATATTGTTATATTTTAAATAATTTAATAACTTGAACTTTATTTTTTTTTCTTCTATAGAACATTTAGATTTTGTGAATTCAATGGAAAGTGATATGGAACTTACTCAGTTTAAACAATTGAAGCATGATTATATTGGATATCAAAGTCTTACTGATGTTCCAAGAACTCTTTCACATTCTGCAGAAACACAAGATTATACAGTTAGTAAAATATATCTAAACATAAATTTGTAATTACAAAATTATATAAAAAAAAATCTGGGCAACAGTTGACCCTGCGAGTCAGCCCCAAAACTTCCCGCTGCTTTCGAGCTCCTTGACCTCAAAAACATTGTTGTGAATACATTCTCTTCGAGCTCATAAATACTTTTGGATGCCATTGTTTTCTTATGAGCTATTCAAACTCAAACACGTTATAGTACATTACGTCATGATTTATCCAGAGAAAATCACAAAAAATCTTATTTTTAACTTCCCGCTAAGAAAATTACAAATTTTCAAAAATTCGGGAAGTTATTGGTTTCAGTCCGATTTGTGAAAATCGAAATTCCAACAGATGTCGACGTTTTGAGGTCCTAGGAAGCTATTCTGACTAATTTCACGGTGATGTCCGAGTGTATGTATGTATGTATAAACGTACGTACGTACGTATGTAAATATTCTGTAACTTTTGAACGGATGAACCGATTTTGAACTTTAAGGTGTCATTCGACGCGGCTTTTTATTTACTATAAAGGCTGTAAATTTGAGCTTAATCGGTCGGGTACGTTCGGAGATATTTCAAAAATAAAATTTTTTCAAAAATGTTTTTTTTTAATAACTTTTAATTCGCTGAATGGATTAATCCCAAAATCGAATCAGCTCTTAAATTTTGTAAGCCGCGTCGAATGCCGCCTCAAAAATCAAAATCGGTTTATTTGTTCGAGAGAAACCGTTAACGAAAGAATTAAAAAAAAAATTGTTTTTTAGTATTTTGAAAATTTCTCAAAAAAGACTCGATAAATCAATTTTAAAATTTCATCAGTTGTAGAACTCAATAAAACGCGTCGATTGCCATTTTAAACGTCTCAATCGGTTTATTCGTTCGAGAGATATCGTTGTAGAAAAAATGGTAAAAAACGTTATTTTTCGAAAATAAACGGATACAATACTATTTTCGAGCTCGAAGAGCTCGAAAATGTATCCACAATAATTTTTCGAGCTCAAATGGGCGGGAAGTTTTGGGGCTGGCCCACAGGGTCAACCGACAGACCGATTTTTTTAAACCTTCGACGTCAATATTTTTTAAAGTAATTGCCGGATTTTGATGTTCAATCTAGCAATCAGTGCATTTTATTGAGTTTTCGAGCTAATTAAATTTTAGAAATGATTAGTACAGTCGTTTTAAAGATATTCGCGAAAAACCTTTTTTTTGCCATTTCTTTTTCCGACGATATCTCTCGAACGAATTGACCGATTGAAATATTCGAGGTGGCAATCGACGCGTTTTGTTGAGTTCTAAATCTGATCAGATTTTGGAATGGATTAATCTAGTTGTTTTTAAGAAATTTAAAAAAAACTAAAAAAAATCGGTCTGTCGGTTGACCCTGCGGGCCAGCCCCAAAACTTCCCGCCCATTTCGAGCTCCTTGAGCTCGAAAAATTGTTGTGGATACATTTTCGAGCTCTTCGAGCTCGAAAATACTTTTGTATGCGTTTATTTTCGAAAAATAACGTTTTTTACCATTTTTTCTACAACGATATCTTTCGAACGAATAAACCGATTTTAATTTTTGAGGCGGCATTCGACGCGGCTTACAAAGTTTAAGAGCTGATTCGATTTTGGGACTAATCCATTCAGCGAATTAAAAGTTATTCAAAAAAAACATTTTTGAAAAAATTTTATTTTTGAAATATCTCCGAACGTACCCGACCGATTAAGCTCTAAGTTTCAGTGTTTATAGTAAATAAAAAGCCGCGTCGAATGACACTTTAAAGTTCAAAATCGGTTCATCCGTTCAAAAGTTAAAGAATATTTACATACGTACGTACGTACATACATACATACACTCGGACATCATCGTGAAATTAGTCAGAATAGCTTCCTAGGACCTCAAAACGTCGACATCTGTTGGAATTTCGATTTTCACAAATCGAACTGAAACCAATAACTTCCCGAATTTTCGAAAATTTGCAATTTTCTTAGCGGGAAGTTGAAAAAATTTTTTTTTAATTTTTTTGACAACGGTTCCTCTTGAGCGAATGAACCGATTTTGATGGTTGAGGTGACATTCAACGCGGCTTATAAAGTTTTAGAGCTGATTAGATTTTAGAATCAATTCATCAAACTATCAAAAAAAAAACATTTTTGAAAATTTTTTTTCAATATTTCCGAACGCACCCTATCGATCAAGTACAATTTTTTACACTTTGTAGGAATTAACAAGCTGCGTCGAATGCCACCTTGGAGATCAAAATCGGGCATCCTTTTGAAAATAGTCAGGATGGCTTCCTAGGACCCTAAAACATCCAGATTCGTTAAAAACTCGGTTTTCGAAAATCAGACCGAAACCAATAACTTCCTTTTTTTTTTTTTTTTTTGAAAATTATCAATTTTCTTAGCGGGAAGTTAAAAAAAAAGTATGACAAATGGTTGACCCTGTAGGCCAGCCTCAAAATTTACCACTATTTCCAAACTCTAAAAAATTCTTGTATAATTTGACTAAAAAAATAAATTTTTTGTTATTGTCTAGGTTTCGAAATTGAAACCATGTTCTTACTAGAATTGAGCTTTTTAAGATAAAAAATGCTTGTTATAAAGTAAATATTTTTTCTAATTAAAAAAAGTTATAATAGTTTCCTAGGACTTCAAAACTTAAATCTAATAAAAATTCTTAGAAAAAAATTAAGAAATATTTATATTTTCAGATGTTATCTAAAGAGCCTACTCATGTTATACTCGATGAAATACGAAATGCTGATGGTCTATATGCAAAATGTCAACTTTATGGAATAATATTAAAGAGAGAGGGTCTTAATTACAAGATTAATGATATAACAGGTAATGAAAAATAACAATAAAGTTTTTTAAAATACGTGAGATATTTTAAAAATAACAACTATATTACAGTCGAGGATCATTTAAAAGCATTGTATCAACAGGCTGGTAGTTTGAGATATTGGATGGCAGTGCGTTATTGTAGTAGTTTATTGAATCATACAGTCGATAGTATAAGTCCTTTCATTACCGGAGTTCTTGTTAAAGGAAAACAGGTTAATAATGATCCATAGAATCGTCATTAATAATTTATTTATCAACAAATAATGTACTTTTCATTATATTATCAATTTTAAATAGATAACTGTCGGAGTTATTGGAAAAGAAGAAACTGTTTTTGATAAGCCTATGACACCCGCTGAAATACAATCTGTAATGTACTCAACAATTCAACCCTACAATATTATACAAGCAGTCGTGCAACAAGAAGTATTATTATATTGCGGACGATTGATTGGTACAAATCCTGCTATGTTTAAAGGAATACTTAAAATTCGTATAGGGTATTTTTTATTTTAATTTAATTGTTGTGAATAATATTTTCCGTTATGACTACATATTTATGAAATATAATTTCTAGGTGGGTTTTAGAAGCTATGCGACTTTATCTTGAAGTATCTGAAAAAAAATCAAAAGTTATTGAAAATTATAGCCCATATGAAATTCGACAAATTTTAATAAAAGTATTAACTGTTAGAGACTGGGCTACTGCTGAGAAGTATAAAACAAAATATTTTTTTATTATTATTACGCAATAATTATATTTTAATAAGATTTTTCTTAATATTTATAGTTTAACAGTAATTATGCGAAGAAAAATTGAAGGAAGCCTATGCAGAGTTCCAGCTCATTTTTACAATCAAGTATGGGAAGTTTTGATTCGATGTCCAGGCGGTATCAGAGTTAATGGACAAGAATTACCGCAGCAACCAACTTTATCTATTATGACACGTTCAGAGTTGACATTTGCTCTGCTTGTTGAATCGATTCTCCATCATATACAATTGCCTGAGTACCGGCAAATTGTTGTTGAGGTATAAAATATAACAAAGTATATTTTAGTATATAAATTTAATAATTATTAAATTTATTCCAGTTATTGAATATTGTATCAATTATATTGTTACGAAATCCAGAACTGAGTTTTAGCCAAAAATTAGATTTAAATAAATTAATTGAAGATGCATTCATTATGTATTGCAAAGATCATGAATTAGAACAAACTGATATGACGTCATTTTTTGCTGCTCATTATTCAGTTACTACTGGATATCTGGCTAGAGCGGTTGTAAATAATGTTTTGACAGGAGGTTGTATGACAACTACAATTGATCCATCAAATCTCCCAGATGAGCCCCAGGAAATGTGCAATGTTACATAATTTTTATAAATTAAAAATTTATTATTATATTTTATATATTGTGTAGATTGTTTAAATAATATTTAATTTTGTGTCATGTATACGAGGCGTTCTATACCAAATCAGACACCATTTAGCTTTTGCACCTTGGATTTTTTTGAAACTTTTTTTTCTTTTAATATAGATTGAAAGAGGCCTTCATGATTTTTTTCAAATTTTTTCCTCCAACCGTTTTCGAGATATGAAATTTTGAAAAATGTAGAGATTTTTTTTTCAAACGCCTATAATTTCGCGAAAAGTGGTTTAAATACAATTTTTTAATAGACAAAAAATTTTCGTTTTTAGACATCTTATCAGTAAAGAATATCAAAAAAAATTTTTGAACCACGCTTCTATTGAAACTTTAACTTTTAAGAATAAATTGTTGATTTACAAAAAACACGTTCTGATCGATTTTCCTAATAATTTTTCACAGCTAACTGTCACCTATTCTACAACTTTTTCAGTTATGCTCATAATGGGACGACGATAAGATCTATTTTTTTTTCGATTTTTTAAATTTCATGTTTCAGTTTTTTTTTAAGAAAAATATCTAAAAAAAATATCATGCTCAGGATTTACTATTAATAATTATCTGACACACAATTATCATCAAAATTTGTAAATTTCATTTCCACAGAAAAATTATTATCAATCAATTAATATTAATTGGGCCATCGAAAAATACAAAAAAAACGGTAAAGGTCTAGAAGTGGGGCTCCACATATTTTTCAAAGTCAAGTGCTTACACCTTAAATATCTATAATTAAACGTGTTCAGCTACATGGCGGATTAAATTTTCTGTATGTGTTTTTATCTTTAACACTAAATATCTACCCGAATTTTGCAAATGGAGAGTACAAAGTTGATCAAAATAACATAAAATCATGCTAATTTTCAAAAATAAATATTTTCTAATACATATAAGTAATTTTATATAATACCGTAAGAAGGACGGTGGCGATAGAAAGGTCTAATTAAGAGTTATTAAATTTTTGGAACTCTTGTGATAGTAAAAATCGGCATAATTGTGTCATTTCAATACTCTTAAGGTGTACAACAGCTCACTTAACATTTTGTTACAAGTAGTTTGGACGGTATCCGTCTCCCTTTGCTAGTATAGTGTCTGGCTGAAGCCCACAACACAGTTTTATGCCGGCGCATACTAGTAAGAGATGTAGTCTGAGGCAAGAATACGTTAACATAGCCTTACTGCCGAGTCCGTTAACGTACTTAAGACAAAACTACACACAATATGGCAAACAGGCATATTCTCTGAACTTTAGTGGTTAACTGAAGTGTTAATGCATAGAATGATAAGAGAATAATGTCATTTAATGCAGTGTAGCACGGAACTGAAAAATAATGAATTTGGGAGCTAAATAAAGCATAATTTATACCTTTGGTATACACTTATAACTTACTGTGGCTTACATAACACCTAATTAAGCACAGGTATCTTCAATCCGCCGACAAACGCTAAAGAATGAAACTTGATTCATAGCGATTTGTCCATTTTTGGTTTTTGCTTAATATAAACAGGTGGAACCCCGATTATAGACCATTACCAAAAAATGATCAAAACAAACGAATAATCGAATTTAAATGTTTTTTGCAGCACTTACGTTCTGTTTTCATCTAAACTTTAAATTCTCATGTCAAAAAGTTAAAAATATTTGCATTATATTTAAATTATTTGTGCAAATTATATTTATATTATAGTGTATAAAATTTTTTTTTTCTATCAACTATTTATAATTATCAATGAAACTTTATTGTTATCGTTTAGCGAAATTTGTACTCATAGTCCGTTCAGATCGTTGAATGTTATTAATGTTTGATTTTATTCTCGAAGCAACTGTTCCTACTTCTGCTGCTTTAGCAAGTTCTTTTCTAAAAATAAAAAAATAAATAAAATACGTTAATACATCTCAATAACTCAATAAATAAATAAATATGTATAAACTTATGGGGGACTTGTCATCAAATTGGTGAAAAAATGGATAATTTTCAAGATTTTTGTGTGTAGGATAGAGTATATAAAAAATATATTCGAACATAAATTTAAAAAAGTCTCATAAAAAATACTAATGACAACTATTTGAGATCATGAGACCTAAAGCAAATGCTTGAAGAATTTTGAATGTCTCATAGTATTCTCTATTATCGTATAAAATATTCTTGAAAAATATTATTTCAAAAAAATAAAATATGTTATTATTTAAAAATCCGTAAAAATGAGTTATTATTTAAAAAATTACCTTATAAAATCATTGTTGTAAGTTTTATCAGATGGTTCTATTTTTTCTTGATCTTTATAACGCTTAATATTTTTCTTACGTTCTTTTTCACGCCAAGACGCATTAGCCATCATTTCTTTTAAACGTTTTAATTTTTCTTTATCCGAAAGCATTATTTTTTTCTGAGATTGACGTCGATTTTTATCTTTTTTCGATCTATCTGAATCCTTAATATTTCTTGATGATTTATGCTGAGATGATGAACTTAATTTATTATTACTCTATAATATAAATTATTATTCAATTTTTTTTACAAGTTATTATATAAAATTTGTTAATTAATTTTTTTAACAATACTTACTACAAGTTCTTGTAATTTTTTTAGTTTTACAGGATTTTTTAAAAGTTTACTCTTCGATTCCATTTCTTTTTTTTTAATAGCATACAGAGGATCTTCTTGCAGCTTTTTTGCCAAATCAACCTGCTCATTTCCCGAAAAAAATCTTAATGATGGTGGTACACACTCTATAAAAAAAATAATAAAAATTTTTACGTCTAAAAATTTACATAAAGTTTTTGTAAGACATACCATGTTCCACATGATTACTTGGTAATCTATTACGGTCAGTATTCTTTTCTGCTTGAACGAATTGCTCAAAAGTTTTATCAATTTTTTTCCCGGTCAAATAATCCTCACGATTAATTGATTGCTGCGGTCCTTTATACATCCAATCAAGCTTTTTATCATCTTTTTTCTCAATAATTCCTTGCTCCATTGCATACCTTGTTAGACCTTCTTTATCTCGTTCCATTTCTATATCTCTTTTCAATTCAGCAATTTTTTTTTTCTCTTGACTGTCTTGTTGTTGAGCTTTCCAAACTTTTTCTATATTTTTCATTGTTGAAGGATGCCATGATTTTTTTAAATTCTAAAAATTATTTTGTGTTATTTATACAGGTTATTACAGCAGTTTTATTTTCAGGTTATATATTTAATATTTTTGAAAATTAACACTACATATTATTTATTATTAAAAAAAAATATTAAATATACTTACAAGATCTCCACCACCCATTTTAACAAATTATATTTAATAACTTAACACTTGAGAAAGACTAAATTAATAGGTACAATAACAAACCATATCACAATCTAGTATTATGAGTAATTATAATGAACGCATGAGTGACAATCAGCGTAATGCAATAAATAGTAAGGTCTAGTCTTTTCTGGAGAGGGCAAAATGAATCGATTAATTGAATATTGCAGGTGTTATCGCCTCCTCCTAGTGGCTGATTGGTGGTTTATATTTGTTTTCAAATTTATCGGACGGAGTCGATTCACCCGGGAATATTAAAACGGTTCACATTTAGCATCCCATAATGAGTTATTGCAAATTTTTTTTTTGCAATCGTTTGATGGTCGTTTGATAGTTTATGATAGTTTAATTTTATTGTTTGATGGTTATTAGTTTATTTATAAAATAAAAATTAAAAGTTGACTTACTTTTTTTTTTATTTAGCATCCCATTTTCAAAATATGCCGGTTTCTTTTTATTATTATTCTATTTAAAATCGTTTGATGGCGAATGATGGATAATTAGTTATACTTATATATGGATATTTTTAGAGTAATTATAAAAAAATTTGTACTCGGGTAATCAGTCCGTATTGCCACACTCTAAATATAATTGCTTAGCAAGCTCTGTAGAGAAGCATCTACAGCTAACTTGACGACAAGTTTTTGGTAAGCCTCGACTGGATAAAACTTGCGTGCAAATTGGTGCAAATTTACTGCCGTCATCTGAATGTAATTTGACAGAAAAACTTGACGTCAATTTGAAGTGTAACTTTCGACCAACTTAACGTCATTCTCTAACCGTAACACTTGTAGTCAAATTTTGAACTCAAGTTACAGACAATTTACTGTCAACTTAAAGGTAACTGCTTGCTCTTCAACACTTTCCTTTAAGTTTGCTTCAGAAAACGGCTGTAGCTTAAACTTAACTTACGGTTAAGATGACTATCAGGGTACTTATAACCGATATAATTTTTTTCTATCGCAATTGTTTGTTGGTCATTCGAGGATCAATGTTAGTTTATTTAAATTTTTTGGCGGACACTTGTTTATTTGTCTGTATAAACCTGGCGCCTAAAAATCAGTTATAAACAATCGGATATACACAAATCGTTTTTCTTTTGAATAAAAGACCAGCAATTTACCGTAAAAATTGAGGCAAGCCTGCGGTATTTTACCGTAAAGAAAAGTATTGCTCTATAAAAACTGTAAAAATAAACAAGTATACGCCCTGATTAAAAATACTCATTAGGAGGGATTGAAAAAGATGAGAATTGAATACTTTTGAATATTTGCTATACCCCAACATTTTCATCTGGACATAAAATTAATACTTTTCAATCCCAAAACAATATGAGAATTTCTAAACTTCCGAGGAATTGAAAAAGATTCAAATGAATTGAAATTTTTGAATCTTTTCCAATCCTTCTCAATACCTAAATAGTCCGATATTTCGGATCGAGTGTAGGATTGAAAAGAATTCAAATGAATTGAAATTTTTGAATCTTTTCCAATCCTTCTCAATACCTAAATAGTCCGATAATTCGGATCGAGTGTAGGATTGAAAAGAATTCAAATGAATTGAAAATTTTTATTTTTTCTGTAGTTCTTCCAACAAAATAATATTAAATTCAGGAAACAACAAAAAATTAAAAAATATTTAAATCAATTTCGCTTTCAATGTTTTACAGTTTTTTCATGATAAAAAAAAAAATTATAATTATTCTGCAATTATTCTGTTGTGTAAGAAGTGAGAAATTTCAATTTCTCAATATCGAATCATATGGAATATGGAATAATAAAAGATTGAATTCTTTTCAATATTTTCGAATTTCACTTTGGAATTAAAAGGTATTGAAATGATGAGAGATTGAATTCTTTTTAATACTTTTGAATTCCATTTTAAGAATTACAAAGTATTCAAATGATCCAAATTTCAATTCCATTCAATACTTTTCAATACCTCTGTAGGGATTGAAAAGGATTGAAAAAATTTTCAATCCCTCCCAATGAGTATTTTTAACCAGGGCGGTGCTTACGGCAAAAATATCGTCAAATACGGTCAATTTCCTATTTTACCGTAATTCGTCGGAAACTACAACAATACGTGACGGTAAACTGCCGTAACATTAAGCAAATTTGCAATACGGTAAATTGCTGTAACATACAGCCGATTTGTCGACGAAATACCGTACTCTATGGTAAATTACGGTAAATACGGTAAATTATGGGAATTCACCGTAATTTGGATGTGTCCGCCTACAAAAAAAATAACATAAAAATATAACAATACGTTTACCTTGAGTAGTTAATACAACTTTGAAAACTCAATGATATCTTTCAAATAACGTAAAAATTTCGACATTTTGTTAACATTTTTGGATCACACATTGTCAGCATTAATATGGTTGCTTTTGTGTATCCTCAAATAGTCATCACTAGTTAATTTCCCTAATAGCTACTTCAACTTGAAATTTTGGTAACTTGACAATTCAAATTACCGAAATTTGCTGCCCGAATTTGCCGACAATTTAACAGCAAAAATTAGAAATAAAAATTTGGGGTTAATTTTTCTTCAATTTAAAGGTAACTTTTTTCAGTAGAAAAACAACCTCAATACAAGTTCCCATGATTTTTGTTTTAAATGTCCATCAACTTTGTGCTTTTCCGTTTTTGACGACAATTTGTATACAACTTTAGAAGTGAATCTGCATTCGAAGTTGGGTAGTAAATTTACGTCAATTTATATAGCACGTTGTATTCGAATTGTCGTCAAGAACGGAAAAGCCTGAAATTGACAGCCATTTGACGAAAAGTTCAAGTAAACTTGTGCTAAGCAAACCATGCCATTAGAGTTGTTTTATGATAACTATTTGCTATCATTTTTTATGTTACGTTTTGTTAATATTTTTTTGATAACATTAAGATAACTTTTGAAAGTTGACTCGAAACGGGTGCCTTTTTCCTATTCCAAAATGTTAATAAAATGACGAAAAATAGTCTTTTTTGGAAACTCAACTTTTAAAAGTTATTTTAAGAATACCAAAAAATGTTAACATAACGTAATATAAAAAGTGATAAAAATTGTTATCATAAAATGGTGAAATGAATGATGAATATTCGGGGGTAAATAAAACTAGCCATTTCAATGCTGATAATTTGTTACCCGAAAATGTTAACTATTTTAGGTGATCATTTTGTTAAATATATATATTTATCAATAATAGTTTTTGCACAAATTATTTATGAAAAAATATTTAATTAATATGCATACATCTAAAATCCCGAAACCCTAATTAATGCACAATTGTTTTTTTCTTTTTTTCAATCAATTATTAGCTTAAATAAAAATAATAACGATTGCGTTTTCAAATAGAAATAATAATTAAATTTATTTTCTTTGAATTTATTATTCTTATTATTTCAGAAAGTAAGCGAATTTATACATAAAATTGTCTACAATTTGGCGGTCAAAAAATACTTCACAATTTTTCAAGTCAAATTAACAATAAATTGACGTAAAATTTGCCTGAACATTGACAACAACTTTTTTCTAGTTTCCTTTTGAAGTGAAATTGCATTCTGATTTGGGCAGTAAATTTATGTCAAACTCAACAACAAGTTGTATACAAAATGTCGTAAAAAATGGAAAAGACTAAAGTTGACGGGAATTTGACGAAAAATTCAAGGAAACTTATGTGAAGTAAACTTTTTCAAAATAAACTGTGCTATTAGGGTATTTATATTTTTTTTTCAATTACTCTACAATCTATCATTCACCATCAAACGATTTTACATCGAATTGTATTAAAAAAAAGGCATACTTGAAAAATGGGGTGCTGAAAAAAAAAAAAATTAGGTCAATTTTTATTTTTTATTTTATAAATAAACAAATAAGCATCAAACTATAATATTGGACTATCATACACCATCAAACAACCATCAAACGATTGCAAAAAAAAAATTTGCAAATACTCATTATGAGATGCTAAATGTGAGGTACCGAATATTAACCCTGATAGCCACCTTTACCGTAAATTAACTTCAAGGCTACTGCCGTATTCTAAAGGTAACTTAAGGGAAAGTGTTAGAGAACAAGCAGTAACCTTTAAGTTGACAGTACCCTGATAGCCAGACCTTGCTCTACAAGTGCTGTAGTGAAACATTTACGGCTAACTTAACGAGAAAGTTTCTGGTAAACTTGGCAGGACAATACTTTCCTTTAAGTTGGCTTCAGAATACGGCAGTAGCTTGAATGTAACTTGTCAGAAAAACTTGCCGTCAATTTGAAGTAAAACTTTCAATCAACTTAACGGTCATTGTCTGACCGTAACACCTTGTAGTCAAATTAAATAGAAAGTTACAGACAACTAGAAGGGCAACTTAAAGGTAACTGCTTGCTCTCCAACACTTTCCTTTAAGTTACCTTTAGATTACGACAGTAGCTTGTAGTTAACTTACGGTTAGGGTGGCTATCAGGGTAAATTGTCTATAAACTTGAATTCAATTTGACTACAAGTGTTACTGTCAGACAGTGACGTTAAGTTGATTGAAAGTTTCACTTAAAACTGACGGCAATTTCTTCTGTCAAATTACATTCATATGACAGCAGTAGGTTTACATCAACTTGCACGCAAGTATTATCCAGTTGAGACTTTTGTCAGAAACTTGTCGTTAAGGACGTTCCTACCGAAATCACTTTTCTTACAATCTTCCTGAAATTTTGAATACATATCCTTTTAAGTATCTTTTATGCGTAGAAATTTTACAAAATAGCCCTTGCGGTACTAAATTTGTAATTATTGACTATTTGAATTTGCATATTTAACATGTGCTCTACCCCGATCAGTGTGGTAGCACACGTTTTCATAAGATAAATACCATGATAGCCAAGTTGGCCGCAAATTAACGACAATCTACTGCCGCAACCTGTCACCAAGTTGGCATTTCCATAAGTTGACGGCAACTTTCCGAGAAACTTGTCGACAATTTTCAACTCGTGTAACTGTTGCTTACAAGTTGACTACAAGTTGCTCAAAAACTTAGCGACCGGTTGCGGCAGTAGATTGTCGACAAGTTGCTGAGCAATTTACAGTCGCAACTAGACACAAGTTGGCCGCAAAAGTTGATACTTCCAAAGTTGATAAACACTTGCTGAAAAAGTTGATGGCAAAAGTTGGCAATCCATAAGTTGACGGAAGTTGCCTTCAATTTTCTCAGAAACCTCCATTCCAGTTGCGGCTCCATACTGGCGTCAACTTTCTCAGAAAGTTGGTGGTAACTTGTGGCCAAAAGTTGCAAATGCTAAAAGTGTTGACAGTTTGTCGTCGAGTTGATCTCAAACTTATGAATACCAACTTTTGGCCGAGAAACCCTTGTTATGTCCTGGGAGGTTACTAGGATCGGAGCTGACGCCACCTCCTGGACAGTGGGCAGTTCGTTGTCACGCGGGACCAATTTTGAATTTGAAAACAGTGGATAAATTTATTGTTGACTACGATGATGATGATTATGATTATTATTTAATGAAACGATGAAGTTATGGATAAGGATAGATGTAATTGATAAAATAACTTTTATCTGAAGACTGAGTTTTATTATAAAGTAAGGATAAAATTAGATCAGTAATAACAGTTGTATTCGTCAAAAGTTCTCGGAGAGAAGTGAAGTCACATCAGACGGCAGAGAGATTTCTGACCACCACTCTCCAACTTCTCCCCACTACTCTCATGTTCACACTCGTGCTCATACAATATACATACATATATATATTAGTTCTTTACCAAATAGACTCATACATTTATACCTTCTACTAATACAAATTTGAGATATAAACTTATACATTTACGTTCTTTACTTTATCCATTCTACGTCTTCTTATTACTTATATTATTTATATTATATTTTCCTGTATTTGGATACAATCTTCCAGTTAAATGTTCTAGACTATCAGAGGTGTGTTCTTCTATAATTAATCTATATTTAGTTATTCGTTATAGTTGACATTATCATTTACCGTGAAACATCATTATAATTATTCTAATGCTATATTTCAATATTTCTATTAATTCATTTATTATACGAATCACTCTTTGTTTAATATCGAACTATATATTAAGAACAATATTTAAGTTCTTGTGATATGGATTTCATTTATAAATAACATTTATTTATTATATATTTCCATTTCTTATTTGTTTATAGAGTATGCATTTGTTTATAACCATATTTATTGTTAACTATAGAACAAGGGCCTATTCATGATTTTTATGCGTGTGTTTTGTTTAGGTTTTAAGTATCGGGTGACAGGAAACGTTCCAAGACCACTCAAACTGTATTTGTATTTCTCTGAATAACTTATCTATTTATTCAATTTTTATAATCTAAATATATAATTTAATAAGTATGTGCCACGACGATTTATTATCTAAGTTATTGACCAAATATTGATAAGACGCAATAAGTATGCATATATAAATTTCAAATGGAGTTTAAATGTGCGCCTATTTATGTATCTCAAGTTCACTAATTAATTAACAGGTAGAGGCACCTGAGGCCATGGAGGACATAACACCCTGATAGCCAGGGTGTTATGTCTTCAGGTGCGATAAAATCAGCTCCGATCCTAGTAACCTCCCAGGACATAACAAGGAATTGTTTTAAAAAACTGAAAATCATTAATTGAAGATACAACGAATATGTTTCTGTAGAAATAAGAAAAACAAGCGGTATTCATTTTGTTGTAAAAAATGCTAGAAGCTAGCTACTCTTAAGGTAGTTTGGCACCCACAGCTCTCAAACTTGACCTCCACTTTTTTTATTTTTATTTGAAAAGTTATATTTGAATGTACTTGAGAAAAAAAAATCAGAATTTTTTACCACGTCGTTTAAGAGATATAATTAATTAAAATCATGTAATTATACATGGGCTCTTATGGTTGTCCTTATTCAATTTTACCGGAAATTAATAATTTGTAAAAATTGACAAACTTGACCCACAAAAAAAAACTTTTTATTAGATAATTTGATATCTAAAGCGTATAATAAAAAATTTTCAGAATAATTTACCACATGGTTTTTTTAAATTAATTTTTTAATATGATGATTAGCTATCTGTCTTTGTTAATAGACGGACACTTACTTTCTCTTATGTTTACTAGGGAAAAAATGGCAGCTTCATTGTGCGCGCCAAATTTGAAATATTCACTGAGATACTAACTCATTGAATATGAATAAAATTAATGTAAAGACAATAAATAATGTAAATAAATTATTTACATAAATCCAGTTGACATTTGTTATATAGAGGTTATGTTTAGCTATTTAAGAAGTAAATAAACATAACATGTTAGAGAGATTATGGTACCAACTGTAAAAAATTTATGACAGTTGGTATAACCTCGAACTATTCTAGTTCTAGTCAATGTAATTTATGTAAATTTTGTAATTATAATTATTTAACTTTAATATACATTGATTTTGTATTAATTATTAGTAATATTAATTATAATGATAATTAATGGAAACAGTTGTTTCATTACTTGTAAAAAAAAAAAAAATAAAAAGTCATTTTTTTGACTTCTGATGCGAGTGCCAAACTACCTTAACAGTGTTCGAATTTTCTGTCGACGCTTGAATCGTGAGAGAAGCTTGCAGACAAACCGTCAAAAGTATAAATTTCAGAATTACACCAACTTTAGAAAATGTACCTAGACGGTTCATAATTCAGTATGACGAATTATAACCTTGTCAAAAACATCGAATTTCTAATTTTCATATCAACACATACTCAGAATTTACAGTACTAGGATACATGTTGGCGCGTAAGCGCGTGAGCTGCCTTAAGTTGGCAATGATCATTCAATTTTTCTATTAACAAATCGTTTGTTCGTCGTTAGTTTTTGATTGTTGCTAAAAAAATAACGTATGTTCCTTTTTAGTTTTTTTATAAAAAATGATTAAAAAATTGACCCTTAAGTTGGCGCCAACTGCAGCTTTTTCGACATTTTTTTATACTTTCGAGCTGTTTATCGTTTGTTTGATTAAAAATAACGTTTGTTTGATGATCTTTATATTGTTAATTAATTATTAAAGAATTTTTTCATAGGCTAATTTTAATTGTGGTTGCGCCTGCGCAAAACTATTACGTCACTGGTCAACGCGGGCTTATTTGAATTGTTGGCTGCGTATAACTGATCTGAATAGTAAGTTTCTGTTCAGATCAGTGCCGCGTAAGCAATGTAATAATAATAGTTGTTATTTTTTATGATATAATAGTTATTAGTAATATATCTACGGCTAAACATGCTGTATCGACAATTAACAAAAGCAATATGAGGATGCATTTGGATATGCTCTAACCATTGCTCTAGCTTTTACCTGGAGCTATAGCAGTGTATAGCATTTCCAAGTGCATTTTCAATATTTATTTCTGGTATTTTCTAATTGGAATAAGTCATAATTTTTTACAGCAATTATCAGTAGCTGAGATAGTATTTTCTTCGCTAGTGATGTTGTTGGATGAGCGTCATAGACGATTGTAAAATTTTACTTGAGAAATAAATTTTAGTTCCATTACATGCCGCGTCATGAAATTTGTTGATTGAAGTCTAATTATTTACCCCATAGCTTTATATATATATTTAAATTAACTGTAAAATTTTTTGATATTATAATTATACTACATTACTACTAATAGCCCATTAGAGAGGAAGATATGTGCATTGAAATCTATTTTTTCAATATAATTTTTGAAAATTACCCAGTTAACACATTGACGTAAATTTGATGTCAGAGTAATGTTACGCTGTCATCATTTAGGTAAGATATGAGTCAGGTTTGATTCATTATTTCGCACTTTTATACGTAAGATTATGATGTAAAACTAATAACGTGAACATGACATGAATGTAATGTCCGTGTGACATTCCATGACGTCAATAAGACATATGGGTGATGTCAAAATTATCAATCCAGAAAAATTATTTTTGGAAAAAAAAAAAAAAAAAAAAAAAAAAAAAAAAATTTCTTGATTGCTCTATTTACGTTTCTTATTTTTCAATGCTTTAGATTGTTAATAAAGAAATAAAAAATCGAAACTTTTTAATTTTTCTAACGGCGATATTTTGTAAACCCTTTCAAGAATAGCTCCAAGAAGTATCAAAAAAATTCGGGGTTTTTGATTTAGAAATAATCAGGGTTTTTGTGTAAACTTTCAACAAGTAAAAACTAACTAATTAACAAGAGCATAGTTAATTAAAAAATTGGGATAACATTTTTTTTTCTGTAAATTATTATTGATTTCCGTGTTTAGAAAGTACCAAATTTTTTTTATTCCTTTATATTTAAATTTCACCGACTCTGGGCCCATTCTGAAAACACTCTGATTTCATCCTGCACTCATTTTAAACCCATTTTGAAAACACTTTGATTTCATTCTGGATTCACGTTAGGTCCATTCTGAAAACACTTTGATCGACTCTGGATTAACTTTGAAACCACTTTGGTTTCACTCTGGAAAAAGGGCACAAAACCACTCTGGAAACATACTGGATTTAGAATGTTTACATTCTGACTATGATTCCAGAGCGTTTCCCGAGTGGGTTGAAGGTTGCAAGGGTAATCTTATAGAAGGTGTAAATATATTCAATAGTGAGCTAACTAAATTTGTTAATGATAATCCTCAATAAATCAACAATTTTAGTAGATAATTCTAGTCAAAGTGAGGTGTGTGTAAAAAAATTTTCTGAAGATGCTGAACATGAGAAAAATTCACATAAGGACAATTGGATGAGACTAGGAAACGACGCAAATCACGAAAAGTTTGACTGGATGAATTATGTAGATAATTCTCAAGATATTGAAAGTGATCACTTGACATTGAATTCAATTAGGAATTCAAGCTTTTCAAACCAAGATATTACTGATAAGAATTCAGAAAGCGCGTCTATTGATAAAGCTGAATTTGACTTATCTTGTAAAATTGATAATATAATTACTTCGAATTTAAATGAATCGGTAAATAACGATCATAATTATTCTTTCAAACCAATTATCAGTAAAATCAATTTATTGGATGCGGCTGTTCAAAAAGCTAGTAAAGAAATAAATAACAAGGGAAAATATTTTAAAGAATGTGCCGAAAGTTATTAGTGGTGCACTTGCCAAGAAAATGCTACAAAACATAAATAAATCTAATGGACCATTGCTTAACGTGAAACTAGATAGATCTTTTTATCATCATTTACTTAGATCTTGGTGATGATGCATTCTTTTGATGCATCTATAATACTATCGGCTAAGTACAATAATCATCCATTATCCCCAATTATATGATGGTTAATACTCATAAGATGAGGGATTTTAAGTGATTTTTCTTTGTAGAATCTGATTCTACAATTGAATTTTTCAATTTTTACATCAAATGACAAACATCAGCGCAATTAACAGTATTATTATGTGCAGGATAACAAGCAAAAAATAACTTTGTTCTTTGCTTATTAAACTTACGTTAATAATACATATTTATGAAGAATACTCGTGTATGCGATCAGCGATACTTGGTACTTGTGGTGTCATAATTTAATTATATCTAAGCATTCAACTAATTAAAACTATTAATTCTTATTCAATTGATTATCATTTATTTTGAACAAGTGAAGGTATTATTTAATGTATGTAAATGGTTTAAAATTATAGAATAATTTAAAAATAAAAATTAATAGTCAATTCTTAGATTTTTTTTAATTTTTGTTTATTATATTGAACATTCATACGAGTCCGTACATTTATATGTAAATTATTTCAATTTTCTTTTTTTTCTACCACCATCTCGATCACCAGCACCAGCAAACCATCTACTTGTTTTTGAAATGATATCCGCGTCACCTAATTTATGTTTCTCTCTTAAAACATCTTAAAAAAAACAATTATTATTTTTTTTACAACAGCTAATTAGATTTTTATTTTTATCAATTTTTTTGTTTAAAAAAAAAAAAAAATAGTGTAGATTTCTAACTTCCCGCTAAGAAAATTAAAAATTTTCAAAAATTCGGGGAGTTGTTGGTGTCAGTCCGATTTTCAAAAACAGAATTTCTATCAGATCTTGTTTTGAGGTTCTAGGAAGCTATTTTGAATAATTTCACGATGATGTCCGAACGTATGCATGTGTGTATGTACGCACGTATGTAAATATCTGTAACTTTTGAATGGATGAACCGATATTGATCGTTAATGTGTCATTCAGTGCGGCTTGTTGATATCTAGAAGCTGTGAAAAATTGAGCTTGATCATTCGAGTGCGTTCGAAATATTCCAAAAATAAATTTTTTTCAAAAATGTTTTGTTTAGATAACTTTCGAATTGCTTGATGGATCGATTCCAAAATCTAAGCAGCTCCAAATCTTTATAAGCTGCGTCGAATGTCACCTCAAACATCATAATCGGTCCATTCATTCAAGAGAAACCGTTAACGAAAGAATAAGAAACATTTTTTTTTTTTGGTTTTTTTGAAATTTCTCAAAAACGACTAGATAAATCAATTTCAAAATCTGATCAGCTTTAGAACTCAATAGAACACGTCGATTGCCACCTTAAGGTAGTACGAGCAGGAGGCATGGTGGGGATAGGCTGCTCTGAGCGCGCGGTAAAAAGGTGATGATGATCACGTGACCGCGACAGTACGTATGGCAATACTGTGATTATTATTTCTTCTTGGTATTTGTAAATTCAAAATAAAAATCGAGTGCAAACAAATGTCAATTCAGTGACAAAATCATCAGCTATTATTAAAAAACTGTGTACTAAAATTCGTGGAATTATTAATAATATTGACACTGCATTTAATAACAAAGATAAATAATTATAAAAATGTTTACTGTTTTAAATTGTTAATAATTCCATATCTAGAACTGTGTATTAACTTATAGACATTTTTTTAAATTAATAATATATGAGTATGAATGTAGCAGACGTCAGAAAAATTTTAAATTATTAATAAATAGAATAAATAATTTTTAAAAAAATATTTATAAAAAATGCACTCATTAATTTCAAAATTTTTCGAACGCGCATTTTTTAAAAATTTAATTTTATTAATTATTTACTCTATTTATTAATAATTTTAAATTTCTGATATCTGCTACATTCACACTCATATTAATATTGATAATTAATATTAATTTTTTTTTTGTTTATTTTAACTGATTTCTAGTGTATAGTCGCAATTACGACCTTGTACACTTTTTGCCTTTATATCGCAAACTGCTTTACTTCTCTCCTCTGCCTTCCGTTGTGCGGCTGTGGCCCGACTTGTGCTTATACTGTACTGCATCATTACGGTGATGCTCTGCAACCTCCCTTGTGCAATGGAGGTGCAGTGGCTAGGGAAACCACAGAGAAAACCTAGCCAGTACAGTTCGGTTTGGGTGAAGGCTCCAGTGATCGATAAAATTCCCATTTTACCAATCACTGGATCTTCATCTCGCGCCTAGCGATCAGAGACCTTCGTTCGAACCCGACGCGTGGCTAAACGGTCACCCAACCAAGTAGTAACCATGCTCGATGCTACTTAACTTCGGTGATCGCCCGAGCCACACGCGTGCCGAACGGCTGGCTTAGCCGCTTGATAATTAATATTAATTAATTAATTATTAATAATATTTACTATTATTATTTACATATAAAAATTTTTGATCAGACAAATTTCAAAAAATACCGCTGTGTATAAATATAAGTTAAATTTGACAGTTGTAGGTTAGGTTACTTCACTATTATATTTATCACTTGGTTTCTATCTCTTTCCAATATATATTTTTTTTTTTATTAGTCTACAGTGTTGCCAACTTGTACAAAAGATAATCTACGTTACCTAAATTGCCGAAAAAATTTATCTTTTCAATTAAATATCTTTTTAATTAGTTGAGCACAACGGTTTTTTTTTTTATTTAAATAATTTATTAAGGATTTTAGTTTAATTTGAATAGTTTTTTTTTAATTTCCACCGACTAGTTTTAGAGAAATCTATGAAAACATATCATCGATCTACCGTTTTTCCATAAAGCCAATATTAAATATGCCTACTTTTGAAGCCATTCATTTATTTAAATAATTGGGTGACCCCCCCTAAAATTTTCAGAATGTTTAGACTTAGTTCAACTTCATATAAAAAAAAAAAAATCAAACCTTTTATCTAAAATTGCCTTAGTGCTCGTACTACCTTAATTTGTTTGAGAGATATCGTTGGAGAAAAAATGGTAAAAAACGTCTTTTATTCGAAAACAAAGGCATACCAAAAGATTTTCGAGCTCGAAGACCTCGAAAATGTATTCACAACAATTTTTTCGAGCTCAAGGAGCTCGTAAACAGCGGGAAGTTTTGGGGCTGGCCTGTAGGGTCAACTGATAGATCGATTTTTATTTTTTTTACCTTTGACATATCGAAACGTGTATGTGTCACCAAAATTTAGTTTATTGACGCCACGTATTTTTTTACCACAAGCGCTGTATTGCATTTGTAAATCTCTTGTTAGAAATGCTGATAATATACAGCCAATACTTGCACTCACGTGTGATGCCCCAAAGCATAAATTAGTCATTAAAGATTTCTGTAATATATCCAAAAAAAAATTAGACATTTACATACTATATATTTTACCAATATTAGGATATCATTTTATTGTTTGTACCATTGCTATTTCTTTCTCAGGATTATCTCCAATTGATTCATCAAATTCACGAAAACTTTTAACAGTGTGAAATGGTAATTTAACACCTAATATTTCTTTGTCATCTATGAGGCTTGTACCTAATGCCCGTGATGACGAATTCAAACTGTTTCTTAAATCTTCATATTTTCTGACAATATCACACATTAAACTACGTTTTGTTGATTCCAATTTTTGTGACCATCTAGTTTCCATTTTCAGTAAGTCTCCCTTTATTAGAGTGTATAACTTCGCTGAAAAATCATTATATCCTTTGTTTATTTAAAATATAAAATGTCAAAAAAAAAAAAAAAAAAAAAATTTAATAACGTAATTTTACAATTTTCCGTGTCAAGATTTATTTCATTTTCATTTTCTAGAAAAAAAAAAAAAAAAAATTATATGAGTATTAACTTTATCATCATGTTTTTAATAATTACTTTCACTTGTAGCTCTTTCTGACAATGAATGAATACAATCTTTATCAGATAATTGTTCTCTTGAGTCACTCATATTTTCTGCAACAAAAAATTTTTTTTTTTTTTTGTAATTATTATTTTCTATCTTAATAATAAAAACAAACTTTTTTGTAGATAAATTTACCTGAAAAATCTGGTGATGCATCAATGAAAGGATCTGTTTGTATTTTTTCACCATTTAATACTAATTGATCATGATCTATTTTTTTATCATGAGTTTTATTAGAATCAAACTCATCAACTTGGTCGTTTATCCATGATTCTGACCATTCATTTTTAATAAATATTGAGGTATTCTGGTAGTCTTCAGGATTTATTATTGACGAGTTTGGTTTATTTACTTTGTTTGTGAGACTTGATGCAGAATTAATTGAAAATTCTAAAGTTATCAAATTTTCTATGTTACAAGGAATATCAGGATATCCTTCTTCTCTCAATATCATGAGTAACTCATTAACTACTTCTTTTTTTAATACGGAAAAATTTTTTAAAACCCAGTTTTTTAATTTTATCAATAGCGATATTTGTTTATTATTATGCAATTGTTGTTGTATTATGTCAAAATTAGATTGAGAATCATCAGATAAAATTCCTGATTCCATATTTATATTTGTTTGTCCTTGATTAATATTTTTAGATGAGTTTTTTAATGAAATTGAGCAATAATTATAAAAGAATTCGGCACTATCTATTATTGTACTTCAGAGTGACACTTATTTAATTTTAATATTATTAGTAAATAAGAGAGGTTAAACCAGTTGCATTGTTTGTGTTCAAACAAAAGTTGAAATTATTTTGTATTTTTATTTCTTAAATATCATTATACTCTCAACTGATTTTTTATTTATAGTTCATCATTTTTTAAATTATCTATTCAATTTAATTTTATTAGGTTGTGTATTCTAGTTTTTAAAATTAAAATTATTTTATAAATTAATCAAGTACAAATAAATTTTAGTGTGCAAATTATTAATTTGTTTTTCTTTTATAAACATCCTAACATGTTTTGACAATACACAATTTTTAGTTAAAAAAGTTTTAAATAATAATGTTTTTATTAAAACAATTTACATATTACACATTTAATATTTTTAAGATAAAAAAATCATAAATAGGGCCGTTTTCACCACTGAGGACCCTTATTTATTGGTTGTACAAACTCCATCCTAAAAGCTTATTTGTACCTACGAATTGTACGAAAAATAAAATGCAGTATTATTGTTATACATATGACTAGGTGCTTTGACACAACAATGATGCCAACTAATATAGAGTATATTATCAGGGTATACCCTAATAGTCACTTTAGCTTGAAATTGATGGTAATTTGATGTTGAAATGACCTGAAATTCACTGCCCGAATCTGCTGACAACTTGACAGCAAAAGTGAAATATAAAAATTTGCGATTAATTTTTCTTCAATTTAAAGGTAACTTTTTACGAAAAAAGCCGATAAAATTGTCTACAATTTGACGCTAAAAAAATACTCAACGATTTTTCAAGTCAAATTAACGACAAATTGACATAAAATTTGCGTGAAAATTAAAGACAACTTTTTTCTAGTCAACTTTTGAAGTAAATTTGTATTCTGATTCGGACAGTAAATTTACGTCAAATTCAAGAGCAAGTTGCATATAAATTGTCGTGAAAAATGGAAAAGTCTGAAGTTGATGGAAATTTGACGAAAAATTCAACGAAACTTTTGCTCAAGCAAACTGTGCTATTAGGGTATTCATATGATTTAATAATACTGTATCTAACTTTGAAATTTTTGTCATAACTTCTTGTTAATCTATTATCAAAACATATTTAGTTCTTTCAAATTATATTTATCGTATACAAGTCTGATATCCAACACTTTTTTACTTTTTATACGATTTGTAGGCACAAACTAGCTTTTCGGATGAAGTTTGTACAACTTATTTATCCTCTATTTGATGAGAGAAAAAATTCGTCCATGAATTTATTTGTATGAAAATTTTTAAATTTCTGTCGTCCGGATTTTCGTATGCGAACGACGAGAGTGCGCAGTGAAACAAGTCATTCGATTCTCATTCAACTTCTATAGTATATATATATATATATATATATATATATATATATATATATATATATATATATATATGATTGTGAAAGCTGTAACATCTGTAAGCCTAACTTATTAGATATTTTTTTAGTGCCGGTTGACAGTAATATAATAATAAATTAAATATTAAAAAAAACAAGAAAATAAAAATGGTTGTAAAAGTGTATATATCAGGAATTAGCGGTAATAAAGAAGTAAGTAATGATTTTTTTTTAAATTCAAGTTAAAGAATAAAAAAATGGACTTCGGATAGTGCAACTCTTGGATAAACTGTTAACGTTTATGACGTTTCTTGATCTCTACGCGCCATCAGGTGTATCAAATTACAATTTAATTAATTATTATTGTTGTAAATTTTTATAATTAGCTTGTTTATTTTTTTGTTCCAAATTTAATCATTACCTTGTTTTAAATAAATAGCTACTTTGCAACAATACATAATGTGTTATGTTTTGAGTTGGTAAAATTCTCGTCAACTTTTTATGTGAAATGACTAATTAGCAGTCAGTAAAAAAATTTATTAAATTATTACTACTATATATTGCTAGATGATTCTTAATTAAATTTATTTTACATATTGACAAGCTATATTATATATGTCACAGGTAAAAAAAAGACAACAACGAGTACTTATGATTTTAGACAGTAAAAATGTTGAGTATGAAATAATTGATATCACAGAACCTGGTAAAGAAGATGATAAAGAATATATGCAGACTAATGCTAATCCAAAAGACAGTAAATATCCATTACCTCCTCAAATATTTAATGAAGAAGACTATTGTGGGGTAAATAAATTTTGATTCTCAAATATATCTGTACGTACAATAATCTAATTAAATTGTAATTGTTATCCCTTATTATTTTTATAGGATTATGAAGATTTCGATTTAGCTAATGAAATTGATGAATTAGAAAAATTCCTTAAAATTATTCCCGTTGATAATTCGGCCGATGATAATATTGAAGAAAATAATATTTCAAGTAATAATGTCAAACACAGTAGAAACTCATCCAGTCGAGAGGTAGTTACATAAATCTATTTTTTAATGAAAGAAACATCTTTTACCGTTAAAAAACTATTTTTTTTTATTATTAACTTACATTATGGATCACATTCAAAAAAAATTTCTAGGTTTCTATGGATAAAGAAGTAAGCGATGTACATTCAGGAAGGTAATTTTAAATTTATAACATAAATTACAGGAAAATTAAATTAAAGTAAAACAGATGAACAGATACTAATTAAATTATTTTTTAGTGAAATGGATGAGAGAGAAACTCCAATAACCGATGATAATGATATAGAAAAATTAAAATCATCTGGTGTGGATGACTCAAATAAATCAGTAGCAGAAGATATGGATCAAATAGATGAAATTGGAAATAATAATCAGAAATCAGATGATGAAGAACAAGAAGAATAAATAATGAATTGCCTTGTCGGTAACTTATTTAAATAATAGTTTTATTTTTCATAACTTAGGATTTACAATCCCGGTGGTAAATATTTTCTGTTTTTGCTTAACCTATTTAATTACTCTTTACAATAAAGTGTAAAAAACTTACTGCCAATAAGTAATATATGGGCTCAATAAAGTTTTATAAATTATTATTGAAAGTGCAATGAAGCACAATGATGCTATATAAAATCTGTTAGATGTAACAAAAAATTTTTGTTAATTTAAACAATTGAAATTCTTTTAAATTTTAATCTACCCAAATAACTTTATTTTAATTTTTTTATACTACATATATTTATTATACGTTGAAAAAATTGATTTTACTTTTTTAAGTAAGCAAATATTAATTATATTCTATTATAAGTATAAAAATTAAAGTAAGTTATGAATAAAAATTTTTTTTTTTCAATGTCATGGTTTATCGCATTATTAGATTATTATTCAAATAAATTGATGATTTATCAAAAATATAAATCAAAATTTTTATGAAAAGATCAAGTTAAATAATATTTTAAGAATTTTTTATGATTAAAATACATTTATTTTGATAATTTCAATAAGTATATATTTCTACCCATACATTTATGGTTTTCCGAATAAGATCTAATTAGATTTCTCGATTAACTTATTTTTGTAGAATACAATTATAAATATGAATTTTAAAAACTTCGAAAAATTTAATTAAGCAATATTTGCTAAGGTTAAAACTTATCAAATTTACAGCTTTTATTATTTTAAAGATAAAAAGAGAAAGACAGTTGTTTCATTGTAAATCCAAGTATTTTATATTAAAATGCTTTTAAAGGACTTGGACTTGAAATATCTAGTGTACTTTCACATCGTTATCATATATTACTTATCTGTTTTCTCTGTTTTAAAAATTTTCATTTGTAACTTTCAAACAAAAAAATATGATTTAAATTTATAACAAAATATCAATATAAGTGGCTATTATTATAAGTAAATTTATTACAAGCATTTGTGAAAAATTGATAAAAAATAATTAAGTATCAAAATTTGACTATTTTTACCTGATTTGGATAATTATTTTGATATTTATACAAAAAGATGATTGACATAATCGATGGCTGTTAGATATTCCTATTGCTAGAAAGAATGATATGTAATAGAAATTTCAAATATTTGTTTATTGATTAATTCACACAAAATTATTTATTCATTATATTATATATAATCTATAAAATATTGTTATAGAAATATATAAATTTATCAATAAATCACGTGGCTATAAAAACAATTTTAATTTAAAAAACTTTTTTCAGAATTAAACACCAGCCAAAGCATGATCATTTATTATAATTATAAACATTACAGATAAAAATAAATAAATATATGCAATATTTCTATATATATATATATATATATATATATATATATATATATATATATATATATATATATATATATATATATATATATATATATATATATATATTAGGGTGTGCCATTTTGAGTTGACTTTTTTTTTCAACAAAAAAACAGACTGGAAACTCGCAGGAAGGTGAGAAAAGAAGCCTGTTAAAAGCGGAGCTTTTAATATTAATATTTAGAGGTGCCTATTTCTAATTTTCCATTTCCCATTTAAATAACATGGGAAAAAAAATATTTTATTTTTTTATTTTTCTAGCTCGGCATTTGCACCTCATATAAAGAAGTCTATACCATAATCTTATAGAGAATTTAACGCTCTACAAAAAAGGTCTCTTATCATTTTTTGATAAATTCATCCATTCAAAAGTTGTTAGAGCTGGGATTCAAATCTATAATAAATTTCCAGATCTTTTTATTTTTCTAGCAAAACTATCAGACTTATCAAAAAAAATCGTAGAATCTTTTTTATAGACAATTTTATTTTCTACAACTAGTTTTCAATCAAGTTTTTTGAAATTCCGCATTGTTTTCTAGTTATTTTCATTTTAAAGCCAAGCTCGTAAAAATAATAGTCTTTTAATCTATTCTGAGAACTTAACATTCCAGCTCTAATAACTTTTGAATGGATGGATTTATCAAAAAATGATAAGAGACCTTTTTTGTAGAGCGTGAAATTCTCTATAAGATTATGCTATGGATTTATTTATATGAAGTGCAAATGCCGAGCTAGAAAAATAAAAAAATAAAATATTTTTTTTCCCATGTTATTTAAATGGGAAATGAAAAATTAGAAATAGGCACTTCTAAATATTAATATTAAGAGCTCCGCTTTTAACAGGCTTCTTTTCTCACCTTCCTGCGAGTTTTCAGCCTGTTTTTTTGTTGAAAAAAAAAGTCGCCTCAAAATGGCTCATCCTAATATATATACATAGGAATATTGCAATAATGAAAATTTTATTTTTTTCGTTACAAATTTTGAATAATACAATTGAAAGTACTTTCAAAATATATATTTGGTGATTTTATGTTTCCTTTTTTTTTTTTTTTGCAATTAATTAAAAATTATTTATGTTACTTCAGTTCCATTGCTATTTAATTAATTTATTTGTAGACAAGTGAATGATGAAAAAAAAATTTGCCATTTTTCCAGTAATCACATAACAGTAAAATATACGTATGTATTGATGTCCTGCTGTTCCCTGATTCAGAAATCTAATTTGGAATGATTCAATCCATGTTAGAGTATATACCTATATATAGTCAATTTTACCAACTTTGAATTGTTTTTGACCGTGTTTGAATTATTCCAAATTAGATTTCTGAATCAGTAACAATTGTTACTTTCAATATTATTTATATTATATTAATATAAATACTGATTAATAATTGTGCTAAATTTGTAACATATGCTTTGCTATTTATCTAATTACATCATTTTTACAATTATTTTCTTCAAAATTGTTTTTCGTATTACAATACTAACTTATTTAAATTTTATTAAGTGAATCAGATTCATATATATTCATCGATATATAGTCGTCCCAATGAAAATTTGGGATTTTGCCTCACCACAATTATTCCACCTCTACCATAATATTCAGATTTGCACATGCGCAGAATATCTTTTTCAGAATATTATAATAGAGGGGGAAAAAATGATAGTGGGAAAAAATCCAAAGCTTTCTCCGGAACGACTATAAAACAAATGCATTCCAGATTTCTTAATAATAAAAAAGTAACAGAACAATAACACGCTCTAATTATTGTATTTATTTTTATAAATATTTTAAATTAAATTAAATTCAATATTATGCATCAATTTTATAATTCTGTAAAAATATTTATAAAAATTAACTTTATGAAAATTCTAAATATACATATACAAATTAATTCATACAGAAAATTCATTAAATAATTTTTTATTATGCAGAACAAAAATTTAATATTAATACGGCTTGATTTTTTTTTATTGTATTATTCACGGAGAAAAATTATTATTAATTGCTATAACTTATCAATTATTATGGTAACAAAAAATATGCTAATATACAGAATATGTATGTATTACTCTCTTAAAATGAACCAGTGAAATTCACTGATTCAACTAGTGGACTAAGATGATCGCTTAGCTCACTGGTTGAACTAGTGAATTCCACTTAATTTTATTTATTGTAAACGTTTATTTAAAAACAAAATGAACCAAAAGAGTCTTAATAACAATTACTTATGATTATAAATTATTTAGTTAACATTTAATTTTTAAATATTATTCTTGATTGAGCTTAGATCTTAGTTATTGAAGTAACTTCAAAGTTATTTATTTTCATACCACCATTTTCAAACCAGTGAGATAAAAATTCATTGGTTGAATCAGTGGAATTTCACTGGTTCATTTTAAGAGGGTAGGGCTTTTTTTTCGAACATTTCTTTTTCTTAGCCTATATGAAAATTTTATTGTTGACGACAAAAAAAAAAAAAAAATTTCCTGAAAATTTGAGCCATTAATTTGAAATTTGCGAGGTCGCGATTTATATTTTAAGTTTTCCCATTTAAAAAGCATGGGACTGATATCACTTTTTTAAACAAAATTTCTACTCAAGCAGTTTTTGAGCAATCGACTCGTTTTTGGGCTCGTTTTGTAGGACATGGTCCTCGTTAAAATTGCTCTGAGTGGCATAGATGCATTTTCATGAGAGTAATTAAATTTTAGTCGTAAAGACTGAGATTTTCGGCCGGTAGAAACTATTGGCATTTTGATCGATACGTAAAATCAAAGAACTACGTAAAATTTGATGAAGCTCGATTAATATAATACCAAAAAAAAAAAAAAGGAATAAGTACGGAAGTTTGATTTGTGACGAAAATTAAATTAAAATCAAATAATTCTAAAACCCTTTAAAAGAGAAAAATGAAAAAAAATAAACAATGACGTAGAAAATATTGAATGGTTTTAAATATTTCTTGTAGAGTATTAAAACGCACTACAAAATTTGTATGAATATTTTTTCTAGAAAGTCAATAGCTTGAATAATTATTGTCAACAATTATGGTTTTTTGGTGGAAAACTCTGGAAATTTGAAATCTCATAACTTTTGAATCGTTGAAAATGCATCTATGTCGCTCAGAGCAATTTTGAAGAGGTCTTCAAGCGCTACAAAACAAGTAGATTGCTCAAAAACTGCCTGAGTAGGAATTTTTTTTTTAAAAAAGCGATATCAGTCCCATGCTTTTTAAATGGGAAAACTTAAAATATAAATCGCGACCTCGCAAATTTCAAATTAATGGCTCAAATTTTCAGGAATTTTTTTTTTTTTGTCGTCAACAATAAAATTTTTATATAGGCTAAGAAAAAAAAATGTTAAAAAAAAAGCACCCTAATATATATATATATATAAAGAATAATTACTGCGAATATTCTGTTCAAAATTTTTGAAAAACTGACTCTTATATAGTATTATAACAATTAATTAATTATTTATTAAGAAAATAAGATTTTGTACAAACAAATAAAGTTAAACTACCCTGCTCAAGAGGTCTCATAAAATCATAGATTCTCATAAACTATCATAGATTTTATGAAAATAAATAAATTGTATGAAAAGTTTTATGAGCTTCATATTTATAATACAGCTATGAAAGTCTATTGTTTTTTTTTTTTTTTTTTTTTTAAGTGGGTTACGTGATAAAAAAACAAAAATTAATTGATTGTTGAATACTAAATATTTATCTTGACTCAAATTCTATCAGTAGTTAAAATTAATAAAAATAATTTCTAATATACTCGAAATCAAAAAGTAGTTTTAATGACGAAAATAATTGAGATGAAAATTTTTTCTATTTATGAGACTTAGTTTATCGAATGAAAATTTTCATTTCACAGAATTATTATTTATTTGCATGGCTAATAAAAACGCTATTACACAACTTGCTACATTCGAACGAGATTAGTTAATCGTTAGTGATGTAGTTACTGAATACATAATTTAATTGTTTTCATATAAATCATATGAATAATGAATGAATGAAATCATATATATCATACGAAATTATTGGTCTCCGTGTTATTTTGAGTTTTAAGACATTACTTATAAGTTTTAATAAATTTAAAAATAATATAATTCATAAATTACACTGGTTAGAAAATCTCATGCAATCCAATAAATTCTCATGAATTACCATAAAGATTGTACAAGAATGAATAAGTTCTATGACAAGTGCTATAGTTAAATATAGGGCTTAATACGTATATATCCGTAATTACTATAATTCAATATAATGATTACTAAAATCGTTAATTTAACATATAAAAGTTGAGGTGCTTTTACAACTCTGCCTTAAAAGAACCTACCAAAATTAAAATTTAACTCAATCAAAATTTGCGGCATCAGGTCTACCTAAAAATTACCTTTCCAATAAAATATCTTCCATGGTTAAAACTTTCTCGAAATAAAATTTACTAGAATAAAATCATAACCACGAATAAGCATAAACATTTTAAATCGTGATTATCGGTAATTGAGAGCTTATGAACCATTTTGAGCTGTCGATGGTGAAAATTTTAAACATTAGTCCATATTCTTGATAGTAACTTTATTATAGTGAACCTTTTCAACATGAGTAGGTTTGCTTATGACAGCGATGTAAATACGTCATCATTGTAATTCAATTATTATTATAAATTTATTTTATCACGCTAAATGTGTTGTGTATATTGTACAATAATTCGATTTTAACGTGCTTTATATTTTTCATAATCATTTCTAAAAAATCTATAATAATCCTCCATAATAAAGTTTTTTAATAATGTAAATACTCAACATAATAATGTGATAGATTTAAACAGCATATTATACAAAAAATTAATTTTTGAATATATATCAACAAAAATGTGCGTTACAGATATACAAGATTCGATTTACTTTCAAAAAAAAGTTAACGACCAGGTTTTCCAATGATTATAGATTTTTGACAAATATATATATAATAAAATTACAGATTACTAAATTCAGTCTGTACCAAAATATTTCTGTCCAAAATGATTTGGTGCAACATTGTGAATTTCCGATGTTAAAATCTTCATCTAAAATAAAATTTAATGATAGAAAGGATCACAGGAAATCGTACGTCAATTCTGATTGTAATTAATGTCAAATTCTCAACGACCCTTCATATTATACATAATACAATTATGAACACTATTTTAATACCATAATTTAATAAATTATATTTATTATTGTAATAAAAAAAATATATTTTATTTCAAATTAGATAAAATTTAGTTACCTTAGGAAAAACACTGACTAGAGTTTTGGCAGCAGGCGGCGTACAAAATAAATTTGAGAGAATGATATTTTCTTCTAATACATTATGCTCTTTTAAAACAGCTATTGCTTTTATCACAGTATTTCCAGTACCTATAAAATTTAAATCATTAAACAAATATAAAAAATGTATTTTATATTTCAGAACAATAAAAATACTCATAACATTGATAACTAACTCATGATTGGATACATTAATAACACTTTACGATCAGCAATATCATCTGGAAATTTAGCATAAACGACCTTGGCTTCATGAGTATCTACATCACTTTCAACTAATATTTTTCCAATTCTTATACTTCGGCAACAATCCCTTAGACCCTGAATTTTTTTACAAGGATTATTGTTTTATTTTGACTTATTTCTATACGGATAAATAAATAATTTTTTTTTTTTAAATGAAATTACTTGCTCCATAGCTTCACCACTTCTCACTATCGACACACCACAATTTCCTTTTTGATATTTTAAACCATTATAACTAGCCCCAGTCGGTGTAGTAATAACAATTTTCGTGAATGGCAATTGATTCAAGCTTTCTTCTATAACAAGTCTGATCTAAAAATAAAATAATTTTTACTTCTTTTCATAAATTATCTTGTATTATTATTCAAATATATCCACATTTATTTTAGTTTAAATTAACTTACTAAACGATCAGCATAAAATTTAAAATCACTTCTTGTTGTGTTTCTATGGAGAAAAAAAGAAATATAATGATAATTAAAATATTTTTTCGTAGACTTTTTATCTGGTTATTATGATTGAAAATGATACACTTTATAAGTTTCAACCACGTGTTTTTTTATATGGAAACTTGTACTTACTTATCGCGTAAAATCGTTTGTAACTCTTTCACTTGATCATTACTTGGCAGGATTTTCAAATTTGGACCGTATTCATGATATATTTCATTGTTGCTATGATTCAATTGTTTCTTAACATTAGTTGTTGTGTCTGTAGAACCCATATTCGATTGTAAATATTTAATTATCTCCTGTTGACTCAATATTTTTTCCAAACATTGAAAAGCCGATCACGACTGATCACGACACCACGAGACAAATTATAAAAGTTCAACTTTTGAGTAGTGATGCGCAATCGAAATCGATAAATCGAACAATCGATGTTTTCGTTTCGATTGTTGATTTTTTTTAACCGAGTGTAGGCCTTTCGATTAATTGAAAAAAATCGATTCTTTTTTTTGGAAAACGATGTTTAAACATCGAATTTTTGTAAAATTAATGAAACAAAAAATTTTTTTTTCAAAGTTATTAACTCAAACATTATAAAAATTATTTGACTAATACAGCTAAACAAATGATAAACAATTTAAGTGAAATGAGTAAAGTTAGATAGGCAATTTATAATTTTATAGATCAAAATTTTACGCTATTTGAAAAATTAAAAAATAATCGATTTTTATTAAAATGATTCTACAACTTTAAAGTTGCGATGAAATAATCGATATTTCACAAAAAATAATTATCAAGGCTGGGCCATGACGACGATAACAGTAGCCGCGATTCAGACATTTCAGATGATCTTAGCCGTTTTTCAGAAGCTGTCGATCAGGGAAATGGTGAGTCCTTGCCATTGATTGATGGGTTTAACTTTTTTGATCAACCAGTAACCCGATCAGAGTATCAGTAACTTAATCTCCATATAAACAATCAAGTCGCTAGTAGTGATAATGAAGCAATTCTTATTGAGTTCATAAAAGAGTGGCATGTTAAACATATAGAATCACACGTGAAGCGACTGACGAACTTTTACTTTCTGAAGCCTTTGATTGATGATCTTTCTACTGCCAAAGTAAAATAATTTAGGTGCTTATAGATAAAATATAATATTTACAACTAAAAAGGCTATAATATCAGTGTTATATTTAAATTATTATATTAATTAATTTTGATTTATTTTTTCTCTTTTTTAGAAATTTTACTAAGCACTTTGCCTGTTACAAAACCTGATATTGAACATCAACTGAAAGCCTGGCTTCAATGCGATAGTGACCGAGCAATAAAAATACAGATCCTACAAATGGTTCTGCCAAAAAGCAAACAATTGCCAAATAATTTTAACTCATAAGTCTCTATATTCACAAGTTGTTCTCAGAGAACTTTTTTTATAATAGTATAAAGTTTCCTTTTCTCTAAGTCTAAATTAATCAACTCAAAACATAAAAGTAAGCTTATCAGATAAAAATAAAACTATAAGTTTGTGTCACCAGTGCTAGGCATAAAAACTAGTCTTATTAAGCTCACAATTATTGCTATTATTGTTATTAATATAAAACCTATGAGTTTGTAACCAGAACTAATTAGAGTAAAAAATAATTTAATAATTTTACAATCATAGTACAAAAAAAACAGTGCCTGACATAGAATAAGCCGTTTTGTATCGTAAAGAAATTTTTAATAAATTTAAGCATTCCAATTATAAAAAATAGTACATTTGTCACAATAAACTGCGAGTGATAACAATTTACAAATAAATATAAAAATATTTTTAAAAATATTCGATCATGAAATAAATATTTGTTTGTTATTGTTTAGTTGATTCAATATATTCAACAAGAAAAAATAAATATCTCATTTCATGATCGAATGTTTTTAAAATTTATGTTTGTTTATTTGTAAATTTTCAAATTTTCCGCAGTTTATTTCATCCCTAACCTCTAGTGATCCTTGAAATTGTTAACAGTAAATCAACTAAATTAAGACTAATTTGTTGGATAAAAGTCAACTTTTTTCCATCAATTTGTTGCCATTAAAACGTTAACAATATGTTATGTTTTTGGTAACATAAAACACATTGTGATTTGTTAACGAAAAGTTGGAAAATGTCGACATTACGTTATGAAAATGTCAATAAATAGTTAACAATTTGTCACCAAAAAGTTATCTTTTTGAGACAGAAAAAAGTTAACATTTTGCTGGACATCAATAGTGATATTTGTTGAAAAAAATTCGCCTTTTTACGTCTCAATATAAATGTTAACATTTTTTTTGTTAACTTTTTCGATACAAAAAAGTTAACATTTGGCCACTCGGGAGTCAACAATAAATTTATCACTGTTGTTATGTCCTCAGGTGCCTCAGGTGCCTCCACCTGTTAATTGATTAGTGAACTTGAGATACATAAATAGGCGCGCATTTAAACTCTATTTAAAATTTATATATTAATATACTTATTGCGTTTTATCAACATTTGGTCAATAATTTAGATAATAAATCGTCGTGGCACATACTTATTAAATTATATATTTAGATTATAAAAATTGAACTAATAGATAAGCAAATCTTTATTTTATATTCAGAGAAATATAAATACAGTTTGAGTGGTCTTGGAACGTTTCCTGTCACCCGATACTTAAAACCTAAACAAAACACGCGCATAAAAATCATGAATAGGCCCTTGTTCTATAGTTAACAATAAATATGGTTATAAACAAATACATACTCTATAAACAAATAAGAAAAGGAAATATATAATAAATAAATGTTATTTATAAATGAAATTCATATCACAAGAACTTAACTGTTATTGTTAATATATTGTTCTATATTAAACAAAGAGTGATTCGTATAATAAATGAATTAATAGAAATATTGAAATATAGCATTAGAATAATTATAATGATGTTTCGCGGTAAATGATAATGTCAATTATAACGAATAACTAAATATAGAATAATTATAGAAGAACACACCTCTGATAGTCTAGAACATTTAACTGGAAGATTGTATCCAAGTACAGGAAAATATAATATAAATAATATAATAAGAAGACGTAGAATGGATAAAGTAAAGAACGTAAATGTATAAGTTTATATCTCAAATTTGTATTAATAGAAGGTATAAATGTATAAGTCTATTTGGTAAAGAACTAATATATATATATATATATATACATATATATATACATATGTATATTGTATGAGCACGAGTGTGAACATGAGAGTAGTGGGGAGAAGTTGGAGAGTGGAGGTCAGAGATCTCTCTGCCGTCTGATGTAACTTCACTTCTCTCCGAGAACTTTTGACGAACACAACTGTTATTATTGATCAAGTTTATCCATACTATATAATAAAACTCAGTCTTCAGATAAAAGTTATTTTATCAATTACATCTATCCTTATCCATAACTTCATCGTTTCATTAAATAATAGTCATAATCATCATCATCGTAGTCAACAATAAATTTATCCACTGTTTTCAAATTCAAAATTGGTCCCGCGTGACAACGAACTGCCCACTGTCCAGGAGGTGGCGTCAGCTCCGATCCTAGTAACCTCCCAGGACATAACAACTGGTGACAGCGGTGGGATTGTCACACCAATTGGGTCCAACGTGAATCTGGAGATTCAACAGCGTTCTGCAAAAATCTGATTGGTCCATCAACGTTTTGAAATTCAAAAGCATCATCGAGCGTATTATTCTACATCTGTTCCGGTGTTCCGGTAAGTTCATCAGCGATCTTCCAATTCCAGAGGGTCAATTCAACTGCGAAGGGTCATCTACGAGGAAACTTCATGCTGACAGAAGATATTAGTGAAGTGAAATTGTGTTGTGCGATATTAAAAAGGGCAATTTCGCGAGTGAAAAGTGAAAAGTGATTATTATTTTTAAGGTATTTTATTTGTATTAACTCTGCAACCTGTAAGTCATTCTATGAAGTATTATTTTATATCAAAACTAAGGCATTTTGTTTTAAAGGAAATTCTATAACTAATCATGTATGAAATTTGACGATTATTTGATATTTGACACTTTTAAATTGCTATCAGAATTAAGTTTCAATCGAAATAAGTACACATTATAATATTTTGTAATATTTACAATTCTATAAATTTAATAATTATAATTAAAAGTTCAACTGTAATTTGATATAGGATTTCCTTAATATATTGAATATAGTAATCAAACAGAATCTAGACTATAGAAGTATTAATATAACTTGAGACAAAAATGTCTAATTTAGTGACCACAGACGAACATATTTCGGACGCGAGCATTGAAGTGGTGATTAGTTCTATTGACATTCGGAACACTAATAATGACAATTTTTCCACCACCTCCCCTTCTATAACCCCTAGCATTCCGGCTACTCCAGTTCATAATTCGAATCACGTACCAATTGAACCAGCACTTGCGGGCTACGGAAATAACGAGCACAGTTATGCTACCAATAATCTAGTTCATACAAGTAATTCCCATTTTTTGAGTATCAAAGACGCTATAAACTTTATACCCGTCTTCAATGGGGAAAATATGCCGGTCAATAATTTTATCGAACTTTGTAAGCAAACTGCGAATCTAATACATCCATCCGGTAAATTGTATTTAACCCAGTTGATAAAATCTCGCGTACAGGGCAAAGCCAGCAAATATATTTCAAATCAATCGGGATTAACATTTGAAGGGCTTTTGGAAAATCTTAAAAGAGCTTTAGTGCCAAGTAGAACTCTATCTCAATGGCAATCACTACTGTCAAATATTTATCAGAAAGATGGTGAAACTATCGTAGATTATGTCACTCGAATTAATGAAATTGTTCAAGGAACGTCAGAAGTAATTATTGATAAACATTCGGATGAAATACGAACCGGGTTATTAGCTAGTACACAAGAAGGAGCTCGAGATAGTTTCGTGCGGGGTCTTAGGGGAGAGTTAGGATTGTGGGTTGCTAGTCAAAAACCTCTTACTCTGTCGCGAGCAGTAGATCTTGCCGTAGAACTAGAAAAAGAGTTGGAACAAAGAAATTCACTTTTTAAAATACATTCCTATTGTAGTAATAATCCTTACCCTGACCAATAATCCACTAGTAGTTCCCAAAATCATATAAAATTTGCGAACAATCATCATGGAGATAGAAGAAACCATAACAATAACAGACCGCCACAGGAATCATCAACTAATAACCAGGCTACTATACGGGTAACTCAGACACATGACAATGACAATATAAGACGACTTGACCGTAATTCGATTATTTGTTTTTCTTGTGGAGGACGAGGACATTACAAAAAAGACTGTAATAATTCCATGAAAGTAATCTGCTCAATATGTTCTAAGCCTGGCCATTTCGCACAAGATTGTAAAAATAGGTTTACTTGGGTTAGACAAAATAATACAACATCAAACCAAAATTTCAATGCATACAACGACCAACAAACTGATAATACAGCCCACACAGACGACTAAATGAAACAATAACTTATTGAAAATGACGCTTCCATAAAACTCACAACAACAAAGCATATTACCCCACCGTGTATAACTATTACTAGTGATGAACTACTTAATTTAGAGAAATTCTAATTCTTTATAGATTTTGATAATAATTATAAGCCGATATTAATTTATCCTCCAGTTCCCTCACTATTAAAACTTTCGTCACGACAACAAACACTTCATTTTATGCCTCAGTGCAATTTTTAGCCAAAAGATATTAGAAAAGACCTTCCTACCACTCTGTCTCTGAACTCCTGAAAGTCACAGATCATAAATCATTGGTGTGAGCTCATAGAATTAAAAATTCCTATATCTCAACTCCTACATCGGTTGCTGAAGTACGGAAATATGAATCTAAAGTCAATTATAGGGAAGGTTGATTGAACGCTTATGCTGATGCGCTCTCTCGAAACCCCGTTGACATAAAATTAATTAATATATTATTGACTGAAAATACAAAGTTTGGAAAATCACTTCTTGAGGATGAACTCATAGGTAATAATAGGTTGAGTAATGGTATGAACGATAAAAAAAAAGAGAGATAAAAAAAAAAGAGAATGTGAAACAAAATATGGCATCGACTCCTTGGGGTTGTTGGACAACCCCCTCCAAATATAGTGGCGTAAACAGCAAGTTTATGGCTACCCTTAGCACGTTGTGCACATATCTGAAGGATAGAGATGCCTTTCCGACGACTCGCCGACCTGACGTTGAGGCGGAAAGCGAGACTCGAACGAGGACAGTACTCTCTTCCCAGGGAGACGAGTTGTCGGATGAGTGGCAGCCCTCTTCAGAGGGGTTTATAAGCCCTGTCCTTTTGGGTGGTTGGACCACCCAGCAGTTGTTGTACCGAGCTCGGAGGTCGTGTGGGGGTTTGAGTCCCCCATGCATGAGATGCCAGAGAGGACGTCCTCGCCTGAAATGTGTGAAAATGAAAGAGACATTCTAGAAATGCATGCTTAAGTACTAACATTAAAGTTATCTAAAAGAAGTGAAACTAGTTAAATTTACATATTCCGAAACCAGCAACAAATGTTCGTAGTCATAAATATCTAGTTTCTTATATCCGGTTAAAACCAACCTTCCTGCCAATCCTTTAATGACAATGATACTTTTCCTGAACCGATTTTAAATGACGTTTATTCCTCAGACGATGAACCTGACAAAAACTCTGAAAACCCTGAACGGCTGACGAAAAGAATAAAAAAAAAATCAATCTTACCTGTTGTGGATTCAGAGACTGAGAATGGAATATTGACAGAGAGAGACAATATTACTCATTTCTAGTCTGCCGATTATAAGTCAAGTAACGCAATTAAAAGCTGCTGAAATTCCAGACAGAGCTAAATTCAAATCGAAGGAATATTGTGACTGTCGGGTAAATCCTAATAAATTTTCTTAAGGAAATTGAGTATTTTTGGTAAATGACGCGAAAACCAACGAACTTGATCATAACTATATAGGCCCTTATAAAATTGCTAAAACCTGGAATCATGAAATGTAGCTACCCAATTCACCCCACCACGTACTAAGTTGTACATACAAACAAGTCGAAATTAACATATCTGGAATAATATAATATAACTAATAAGAATTTCCGAGTATAATTTTAATAAAATTTTCATTAAATTCGTCAAAAGACTCTATAAAATATATTACCTTGTTGATCTGTATAATGCTTCATAGTCTGGATTAAACTTTTGCTAACATGTAAACACCGTGACGACAATGACAAGGCTGGGCCGTATGAAACGAATTTTTTTTTTTTAATGCTACTTTTCTTTAAATTCATTAATCAATTGTTATTACAAAAATTTTATAACTTCCGAAAAATGTTTAAGATAAACTTTTTCGGAAGGTTTTCATCATTTGAGTGACGTAATTATTCCAAACGTAATTAGAAAAATAAATTCGAAGATTCGGTTAGTGCTGCCCACCCTTAAGAAATACGTATTCTTGTGCACAAATAAAAGAGAGACAGAAAATACATTATAAGTGCGTATAATAGATAAACCTATGAATATTTATATAAATCTATTCTTACACGTATTACAGCTGAACGTAAATATTGTGCGTAACCTGAGTTAATATTTACTGTTAGTTTAAACCATAAAAATGATTATTTTTGTAACTTGTAATGTAAATGTGCGACCACGATTTAACAACCAGTAATAGTATTATTTATATAGGTAATTGTCTTGCAGAATTTATAATTCATTCAGAATTAGTTTTAGCTATTATTATATATCGTTATATACATGTGTATACACGAGACAAAAATTCGACGAAAGATATGTCGAATTTTCATTAACGGGGGAGGTGTTATGTCCTCAGGTGCCTCAGGTGCCTCCACCTGTTAATTGATTAGTGAACTTGAGATACATAAATAGGCGCGCATTTAAACTCTATTTGAAATTTATATATTAATATACTTATTGCGTTTTATCAACATTTGGTCAATAATTTAGATAATAAATCGTCGTGGCACATACTTATTAAATTATATATTTAGATTATAAAAATTGAACTAATAGATAAGCAAATCTTTATTTTATATTCAGAGAAATATAAATACAGTTTGAGTGGTCTTGGAACGTTTCCTGTCACCCGATACTTAAAACCTAAACAAAACACGCGCATAAAAATCATGAATAGGCCCTTGTTCTATAGTTAACAATAAATATGGTTATAAACAAATACATACTCTATAAACAAATAAGAAAAGGAAATATATAATAAATAAATGTTATTTATAAATGAAATTCATATCACAAGAACTTAACTGTTATTGTTAATATATTGTTCTATATTAAACAAAGAGTGATTCGTATAATAAATGAATTAATAGAAATATTGAAATATAGCATTAGAATAATTATAATGATGTTTCGCGGTAAATGATAATGTCAATTATAACGAATAACTAAATATAGAATAATTATAGAAGAACACACCTCTGATAGTCTAGAACATTTAACTGGAAGATTGTATCCAAGTACAGGAAAATATAATATAAATAATATAATAAGAAGACGTAGAATGGATAAAGTAAAGAACGTAAATGTATAAGTTTATATCTCAAATTTGTATTAATAGAAGGTATAAATGTATAAGTCTATTTGGTAAAGAACTAATATATATATATATATATATATATACATATATATATACATATGTATATTGTATGAGCACGAGTGTGAACATGAGAGTAGTGGGGAGAAGTTGGAGAGTGGAGGTCAGAGATCTCTCTGCCGTCTGATGTAACTTCACTTCTCTCCGAGAACTTTTGACGAACACAACTGTTATTATTGATCAAGTTTATCCATACTATATAATAAAACTCAGTCTTCAGATAAAAGTTATTTTATCAATTACATCTATCCTTATCCATAACTTCATCGTTTCATTAAATAATAGTCATAATCATCATCATCGTAGTCAACAATAAATTTATCCACTGTTTTCAAATTCAAAATTGGTCCCGAGTGACAACGAACTGCCCACTGTCCACGAGGTGGCATCCTCCGATCCTAGTAACCTCCCAGGACATAACAATTTTTGCCATAGTAGTACATTCGGACCTGGATATAAGACTGTTATTATGTCTTTTATAACCTAGATATCGCGATAGTTTGAAAGAGAAACTCATAGTGTTATAACGAGGTCCTTTTGTACGTTGTCCAGCATGTCCGTTAAGGCTATCTAATGGCACCCCACAAATCTTTGTCTATAAATGACCAAGAGGATTAAATTTTTTTTCAGAAATGATGAGGAAGATTCAATTCGTTTTCCATAGATGGCGATGCGGATTTTGTCTTTTCGATTCCCAAGTGGCTAAATGTTAACTTTTTTGTATCGAAAAAGTTAACAAAAAAAATGTTAACATTTATATTGAGACGTAAAAAGGCGAATTTTTTTCAACAAATATCACTATTGATGTCCAGCAAAATGTTAACTTTTTTCTGTCTCAAAAAGATAACTTTTTGGTGACAAATTGTTAACTATTTATTGACATTTTCATAACGTAATGTCGACATTTTCCAACTTTTCGTTAACAAATCACAATGTGTTTTATGTTACCAAAAACATAACACATTGTTAACGTTTTAATGGCAACAAATTGATGGAAAAAAGTTGACTTTTATCCAACAAATTAGTCTTAATTTAGTTGATTTACTGTTAACAATTTCAAGGATCACTAGAGGTTAGGGATGAAATAAACTGCGGAAAATTTGAAAATTTACAAATAAACAAACATAAATTTTAAAAACATTCGATCATGAAATGAGATATTTATTTTTTCTTGTTGAATATATTGATTCAACTAAACAATAACAAACAAATATTTATTTCATGATCGAATATTTTTAAAAATATTTTTATATTTATTTGTAAATTGTTATCACTCGCAGTTTATTGTGACAAATGTACTATTTTTTATAATTGGAATGCTTAAATTTATTAAAAATTTCTTTACGATACAAAACGGCTTATTCTATGTCAGGCACTGTTTTTTTTGTACTATGATTGTAAAATTATTAAATTATTTTTTACTCTAATTAGTTCTGGTTACAAACTCATAGGTTTTATATTAATAACAATAATAGCAATAATTGTGAGCTTAATAAGACTAGTTTTTATGCCTAGCACTGGTGACACAAACTTATAGTTTTATTTTTATCTGATAAGCTTACTTTTATGTTTTGAGTTGATTAATTTAGACTTAGAGAAAAGGAAACTTTATACTATTATAAAAAAAGTTCTCTGAGAACAACTTGTGAATATAGAGACTTATGAGTTAAAATTATTTGGCAATTGTTTGCTTTTTGGCAGAACCATTTGTAGGATCTGTATTTTTATTGCTCGGTCACTATCGCATTGAAGCCAGGCTTTCAGTTGATGTTCAATATCAGGTTTTGTAACAGGCAAAGTGCTTAGTAAAATTTCTAAAAAAGAGAAAAATAAATCAAAATTAATTAATATAATAATTTAAATATAACACTGATATTATAGCCTTTTTAGTTGTAAATATTATATTTTATCTATAAGCACCTAAATTATTTTACTTTGGCAGTAGAAAGATACCCGGGAAAAAATGATCAGACCTGATCAGACACGAACAGGCATGTGTCTTCAGGCCTGATCAGACATGAAACCTGACAATGCCTGAGCAGGCCCATCCGGGAAAAAAATTATAAATAAAAAATAGCCCTATATAATTATATATAATTATGTATAACTATATTATGTTATATATAATTATTGCTATAAAAATAAAAAAAAAATGAAAAGTTCAGGCGTGTGCAGGATTTGAATCGTGGACCTTGCGCTCGAAAGTTTAACTCGCCACCTACTACTGATCTAAGAGATTTAGTTGAAAAGTAAGTTTCATATGAACTTCAAGTAATAAAAATCTTATATGTGATAGATTCTTGGTCAACGAAATTTTATATCTATGAGCAGAAATGAGCAGCCATGAACATACATGAACAGACATGACCAGAAATGCACTGGTGTGATCAGGCCTGAATGTATTCAACGCTTCAGATATGAAACAGGCACGGACAGGTATGATCATTTTTTCCCGGGATCAATCAAAGGCTTCAGAAAGTAAAAGTTCGTCAGTCGCTTCACATGTGGTTCTATATGTTTAACATGCCACTCTTTTATGAACTCAATAAGAATTGCATCACTATCACCACTAGCGACTGGATTGTTTACATGGAGTTTAAGTAACTGATACTCTGATCGGGTTACTGGTTGATCAAAAGAGTTAAGCCCATCAATCAATGGCAAAGGCTCACCATTTCCCTGATCGACAGCTTCTGAAAAACGGCTAAGATCATCTGAAACGTCTGAATCGCGGCTACTGTTATCGTCGTCATGGTCGTAGTCATTATTGTCATTGTTGTAAATATTAATGTTAGTGTTATTGTTGTTATTATTATTATTATTATTATTATTATTATTATTATTATTATTATTACTATTAGTATTTAAGTTAGATAACAAATATTCCGGTAAAAGTATTTGTTGCGTACGTTGTTTTAGTTGTCGTGGTCCAAGCAAATTAAGCGGTTTACGTTTCCGCTGTCGAAAATTTTCCATGATTATAAATAAAAATTTACCTTTTATGAACCGTTGGGTATTGTTAATCAATAGTTATAAATAATATTATGAACGATACCACAGTATTTTAAAGACAAAATAATTTCAGGTTATATTGTTCGCAACTTCGAGCGTTTATATATCTAAAATGACGACATGTAAATGTTAACAAATTGATAACAAAATAAAATACTATGATAATAGCAAAATGTTAACCCAAAGTTGTTGGAAAAATGTTAACAATAAAATGCTATCTTTTGAGTAATACTAAAACGTCAACATTTATATAACATTTTTGGATGACAAATTATCAACATTAAAATGGTAACTTTTATTTATCTTCAGAAAGTCACCATTTATCACTACATTTTATGGTAACATTTTGCCAACTTTTTCATATTATATTTTGTTAACATTTTTATGATAACTTTAAGATAACTTTTAAAAGTTATCTTTTTCAAAAGTACTTCTTGTCACCATTTTATTAACATTTTGGAATAGCAAAAAGTTGACTTGGAACGGGCAACTAAAAGCTAACAAAAAGCGAGCCTGGCTACTTGGGCTACGATGATGATTATTATGATTATTATTTAATGAAATAATTAAGTTATGGATAAGGATAGATGTAATTGATAAAATAACTTTTATCTGAAGTCTGAGTTTTATTATAAAGTATAGTTAAAATTTGATCAGTAATAACAGTGGTGGTCGTCAATAGTTCTCGGAGAGAAGTGAAGTTACATCAGACGGGAGATATTTATTTATCTATTTGTTCAATTTTTTATAATCTAAATATATAATTTAATAAGTACGTGCCACGACGATTTATTATCTAAATTATTGACCAAATGTTGATAAAAACCAATAAGTGTGCATATATAAATTTCAAATGGAGTTTAAATGCGCGCCTATTTATGTATCTCAAGTTCACTAATCAATTAACAGGTGGAGGCACCTGAGGTCCCTGAGGACATAACAAAATGACATCTAAACATCGTGACGATGTTACCAACGCTACATCTGATAATTACGACATTCATCCCGCGTGACATTTGTCCCATCCCTAATAGCCACTTTAGCTTGAAATTGCGGGTAATTTGATGCTGAAATTACCTGAAATCTGCTGCCCGAATTTGCAGACAATTTTACAACAAAAGTTGAAAATAAAAATTTACGGTTAATTTTTCTTCAATTTCAAGGTAAACTTCCCTGATAGCCAGACATTTCTCTACAAGTGTTGCAGTGAAACATTTACGGCTAACTTAACGAGAAAGTTTCTGGTGAGCTTGGCTGAATAATATTTTCCTTTAAATTGGCTTCAGAATACGGCAGTAGTTTGAATGTAACTTGCCAGAAAAACTTGCCGTCAATTTGAAGTGAAACTTTCAATCAACTTAACGTCATTGTCTGACAGTAACACTTGTGGTCAAATTTGAATTCAAATTACAGACGATTTAAGGTCAACTTAAAGGTAACTGCTTTTAGATTGCGGCAGTAGCTTGTAGTTAACTTACAGTTAGGGTGGCTATCAGGGTAAACTTTTACGAAAAAAAAATATTCGGCAATGTTCATTCTTACCATTTCAGAAGGTAAGAAAATTTATACACAAAGTTGTCTACAATTTAATAGTAAAAATATACTTAACAATTTTTCAAGTTGAATTAACGATAAATTGACATAAAATTTGCGTGAAATTTAAAGACAACTTTTTTCTAGTCAACTTTTGAAGTAAATTTGCATTCTAATTCAGGCAGTAAATTTACTTCAAATTCAATAACAAGTTGCATACAAATTGTCGTAAAAACGGAAAAGTCCGAAGTAGACGGAAATTTGACCAAAAATTCAACGAAACTTTTGTACAGTAAAGTTTTGCTCAAGCAAACTGTGCTATTAGGGTTGGGACAAGTTTGTGTCGCTGGTCCTTTTTTTTTATTGCATGTCATTTTTTTTCTACGAAAACACTACCATTATATCGTTTGTGTGTGTAGCTAGTGATGCGGAATGACTGTCATTTTGAGTTTTGGTCACAAGACGGTCCGCTAACGGTCTTGTGACTGACGGACCTAAATGACGAGCCTCTTCTATAGAGAAATGACCGTCACAAATTTTCCGGTCAGAGTCCATTATTTCGGACCGTCAAAAATTTTTTTGTCACAAATTTGGTCAGTCACATCTAACTAAATGATTTGTGACCGTCATTGAATTTTCGGTCACTAATTTGGGCTTGGTCATGAATTTGGTCAATCGCATCTAGCTAGATCATTTATGACCGTCATCAAATTTTTGGTCACGAATTTGGGCTTGATCATGAATTTTGTCAGTCACAACGGGCGAGCCCCGATTACATAGAAGTATATTGCACAGAGAGGTAATTGCGCAGAATCAATTTACACATGTAAATATTGCACAAAAACCTTTAGCATAGATGAAGATTGCTTACAGCAATTTTTTACACAGATCCCGCTTGCACAGAATTAATGGTAATTTTACCATCTGTCATACAGATTATACAAACAACTTTACGAAAATGACATTAGATGGATAAGAATCGTCAAATAATTCAGGGTGTCTAAGAGAGATCCGAACGAAAATGTAGCCAACGCAACAAAAGCAAGAAAATTTTAAAGCAAAAGTGGTCAATATCAAAATATATACATTCCACAGCTTACATATTACACTAAATGAAGTATAAATCAAAATAAAAACTCTAAATTGATATGACACTCATACTTCAATCGTAAAATGTAACAATTAAACAAAAATCCAGATACAAACATGAAAAAAACAAATAGTGTGAATAACAAACTCGTCAAAAGTATCTAAGCGAATTTTTTTAAAAAAGAGACAATTCGCCCCGATAGCCAGAGTTTCTGAACAAAAAGTTGGTGTACATGAGTTGTGACCAACTTTCCGAGAAACTTGTCGACAATTTTCAGCTTGTGTACTGTTTCCGACAAGTTGGCTACAAGTTGCTCAGAAACTTGTCATCAACCTACTGCCGCAATCGGCGAATACTCAACTCTACTCAAAATTTCTTTACTCAAGCACAAAGACGACATCTATACTCAGTGACAACTATATTCAATGACAAATGTACTCCATTATATTTTTTGAAGCATCACATCTATGTTATGTTTATTCAAAGTCTTTTATACTCAAATACATCTTTACTCAATAATCCACAGATAAAAAAGATTGTCGATAATGAAGTAACTCATAGATAAGACTATTCGGAAAGCCGATAACGAAGAAAATTAAGAAAGTATTTAATATTAAATAAAGAAAAATTAATTTTCAAAATAAAAGTAAAATGTTTTCATCAATTTTAATATCGATAACGATTTAAAAAAAAATTTTAAAAGAGCGTTTTTGTTAAGCTTTTTATTTATTTATTATTAATTAGTCATTTATGCTTTCTTATAATGTATTAGTTTGAAATAAATGAAAACAAATTTATTAAAAGAAAAAAAAAGTAAAATAAATAAAATGTTATTCATTAAATTAAAAATTTATGGAAGATTAAGTAGGTAGTACTTAACATTAACTAGCAAAATTTAATCAAAAATTGATTGCGCTGGAATATCAAACTTATATAATCTATAAAAAATGAAGCATTAAACTCATTGATTGAAGAATATTCAAATTTAAGTCATATAAATGCAATCGAGTGTAAAAATAATATTCAAAGAAATTAATGTGACTTCTAAATTATAAAATAATAGATTTATTTATTGTCGCTGCTTAATTAAAGAAAATTATAAAAAAATATGTGACAATGAAGAAGGACTTTACTTACAACAATAGATATAACTATGAACGCTCCCGAACATTTCTGATTGGAAATTTGTTTCTGATTGAAACTGATAGAATTCTGATTGAGTTTTAATCAGATTCAATCAGATTCAATCAGAGTTTTTAACCAGGGATATCGAAATGCATTTTGTAGATGTTGTGGCCGCTTGTTCTTGCTTGGCGAATTGTTTTGACCCGTTCGATATTTACATTATTATACTTATTACGAATTTAAAACTAATCCTGTGGCTGCAAAATTATCATAAATTACCCATTTATTTACATGATTGACGGTGTAAAAATTTTTAATTCACACCACCGAAATTTTACATGATTTTGGTGTAATTTTCACACTTAAATTTTTACACTAAGTCATTTACACATATTAAGCTCCAAAATTTCTTACAGTGTAAGCTAGCAACGAGCCTAGAAATTGATAAGTAAGAAAACAATGTATACGTCTTTTTGCCTTTTGTCTCTTGTTTTTAAGCTAAACGCTCGCATAATTTTAGCTATATGCTTTTTTGGCTTTCAAAACTTTTATTTTTTTGGCGATTACATATGTTAAAAAAAACGAATGACAATGGAAAAAAAAAAACTGACGCCCTTTTGAATTTACAACGTTATCTAAAGCCAAATAGACGTATAAAAATATGCCCTCCTTGAATTAGTAACGCAATGTAGTTGTGAGATATTATTTAAATTATGATTATTTAAAAACAACTTCTCCAGGAACGAAAAAAGGAATTTGGTAAGAAATAATGTTTTAAATTTACTTCCTTTTATATTATCATTTTTTTTTTTTATTTTTGATAGTAAACATGAAAATATAAATATATGGTTCATAAAAAAATCTTATAATTATTCTTATTGCTTTAAAAACTACTATCTTATTAATTGATAAAAATATTTATTATAGTAAAATATAAGATCTATTTATTTTTTTTATAGCTTATTATATCAGATTGTTTTCTTTATTAAGGGCTAGTATTCCAAATCTACTTTGTTATTATTCAGCTTTAAGTTAATAATATTGCTAGTATATATACTAACAATATTATTAACTTAAATAAATATAAAAATATTCAATAAATTTTTAATTTAATAAATAACATTTTATTTATTTTACTTTTTTTTTCTTTTAATAAATTTTTTTTCATTTATTTCAAACTAATACATTATAAGAAAGCATAAATGACTAATTAATAATAAATAAATAAAAAGCTTAACAAAAACGCTCTTTTAAAATTTTTTTTTAAATCGTTATCGATATTAAAATTGATGAAAACATTTTACTTTTATTTTGAAAATTAATTTTTCTTTATTTAATATTTAAATACTTTCTTAATTTTCTTCGTTATCGGCTTTCCGAATAGTCTTATCTATGAGTTACTTCATTATCGACAATCTTTTTTATCTGTGGATTATTGAGTAAAGATGTATTTGAGTATAAAAGACTTTGAATAAACATAACATAAATGTGATGCTTCAAAAAATATAATGGAGTACAGTTGTCATTGAATATAGTTGTCACTGAGTATAGATGTCGTCTTTGTGCTTGAGTAAAGAAATTTTGAGTAGAGTTGAGTATTCGCCCCGCAATCTGTCACCAAGTTTCTGAGCAACTTGTAGCCAACTTGTCGGCAACAGTTAGACGAGCTGAAAGTTGTCGACAAGTTTCTCGGAAAGTTGCCGTCAACTTATGGAAATACCAACTTTTGCGGCTAACTTGACGACAGGTTGCGGCAGTAGATTGTCGATAAGTTGCGGCCAACTTGGCTATCAGGGATCACATCACGTCGAACAAAAGCTCAACCGTTGATAAAGTAAATCTTGGTAGGTAACTGACAAACTAAGTAATCAAGTCTTAAGGTATAATGAAATTTAAAAAATTTTTTATATTTTTTAATTATTGTAAAATGCTTAAATGTTATAAAGTAATAAATAATAAATTAATCTAAAGAAAACTATGTAAAAAATTTTGCAATTACATAAATTTTTTAATTACATTTTTTATTAAATTCTTTTTTATTTCAAAAACCATACAATTATTTAAATTATCTTAGTATATCAATTAAGTAATTATATTTTTACATAAAGAGTGAAAGTAAAAAATATTTTTTTCTTAATTAAATTCCAAAAATAATTCTTAAAAATTTCAAATTTTTAAAAATAAAATTACATTCAAAAACTTTTTATCGTGGAAATATTATTATGATTTATAATTAATAATTAATAAAAATTCATTTCGATTAAACTCAATCCGATTCGAATTGGATTATAATCGAAAATTGGCGAGCAGTATTAATTGCTGAAAATCGACGCTTCGAGTGCCCAATTTGTCGAGGCCCAATTTTACGTGTTGCCAATGTTACTGCCGCTGCTGCGTAAATTATTGTCGAAATTTTTTAAAAAGTTTTTCTGACTATACCCTAGCGGTTTTGACGACACCGTAGAAACGTGGTGCAAACACGGCGCTTCGACGGTGTTAACTCCCTTACAGTGTTTCCACAGAGTATCGACGGAGTTACGACGGTGTTTTGATGGTATAAGGGCGGCGTTTCTTGTGCAGTTACGAGACAAGGTTTCTCTCGTGTTATCTTCGAGTTTGGTTGGTGTTCGTCCGGAGTTTCCACTGTATTTTTTTGGACTTTCGTCGGTGTTTTGCCGGTGTTTTCGTGAAGTTTTGTCGGTGTTTCTCTGGAGTTTTGTTAGGATTTTTACGGAGTTTCGTCGGTGTGTCATCGGAGTTTTAGCGGCTTTGACACTTGGAGTTTTGTCGGTGTTTCTCCGGTGTTTTGTAAGGGTTTTCACGGAGTTTCGTCGGTGTATCGTCGGAGTTTTAACGGCTTTGACACGGAGTTTTGATGGAGTTTTTGCGGAGTTTTGAGAGTGTACTATCGATATATTCTTGGAATTTTTTTGATAGATTCGCGGCTATCCAACGGTATTAAGTATATCATGTAGTGTATAGTAGAATTTGATTATGAAAAACGTTATTTCAAAGTAAATGATATTTTGTTTTTTAATTGAAAAATTTATTTAACATAAGAATAAAGTATTAATTATAGAATGCATATCTCTGTAATTATGAGTAAATCTATTTTTTAATTAAATTTTCATCATATTGGTTTATATTAAATAATTTATTTGATTAAAGAATAATCGATGACTTAGAAGTGTTACCCTGATAAAACATTGCTTACACCTATGTACTGTCGTTGTCAAGGTACATTTACATAATGTACTAAATAACCTCAAATTCATGATAAAAATTTGCTAAGTAAAGTGTTGTGTAATTAAACATAATAATAACTATATAATACAAATAATTTTATACGAATTCGTTTATATATAATTTATTACTATGCTAAATTAGTGTAATAAATAGTTTATTATCGTGATTAACAAGTAATACAATGAATAACAATTCTGTGAAAATTAATATTTCCAAAGGTATAAAAGACTTGATACTATCGTGGAAATTCAATTGTGGGCGATCAGAACAAATATTTATTATAAATTGTTTATTTTATAATGTGAAATAATTAATGATGATAATTAATAAGTGATAATATTAAATTGTAGCTATAAGTGAATAGTAACTGTCATTAAAATTTTAAACTATTCAAATGGTTTAAAGTATTTCATTACTTTTAAAAATTAATTTTTAACAATTGTTAATTTTATAATAAAAGTAATTAATTGAATTTAAACTTGTAATTTGATTATATTAATTTATTAAATATTATTTCTTAAATAAATTTGTATGAATTTTTTAAATTAAATGAAATTGATTTATTTCATTTATTTATATTAATCTCTACTATATATTTATGTTAATTTAGTAAATTCATCTACGTATTAGTTTGATTTTATAATCATATATAATTATCATTTTAATATTCTAACGTATAACCTAAAACTTTAAATTGTTAATGACATCTAAACAATGTAAAAAATTTGAAGTCCACGGTGTGGTGTGAATGATTTGGTGTTAAAATTTTCAACACTGCCGGTGTAAAAGTCACACAACGCACAGTGTTAACTTTTAGACTGAGTGAATTAGAACGTTCACACCACCGATGGTGTAAATGTTCAAGTTTTTTATTTCAAAATGCCATGAGTATGCCTCACAAACTTTAAGTTACCACTACCAAAACGACGAAAAAACCCTCAATATACTCCGCAAAAACCATGAGAAACTACCATAGAAATTCCGAGCAAGCCCAAACTCTACTCCGCGAAAACACCGATGAAACTCCAAAAGAACACCCACGAAATTCAGCAAGAACACCGACAAAACTCCGTGTCGTAACTGAACACAAAAATACTGCGTGTCTACCATGAAAATGCCGTCAAAACTCCCTTGGTGTACCTAGTTTTAATCGAGTTTTTTCCGGATTCTTACGGTGGCGCTAAAAGCGCTAGAATCTGTAGAAACTCCGACTAAACTGCAAGGAAACACCCAAAGAACTCCGATAAAACACTAAGAAAACTTCGCGATGACACCGACGAAACTCCAAGAAAACACCAACAAAACTCCAAGAGAAAACTGGCAAAACTCTTCAAAAACACGGACAAAACTCCGTAAAAACTCCGTATCGTAATTGCACACAAAACGCCACGTTTCTACCGCGAAAACACTGTCGAAACTCCTTCGAAACACCGAGTTTCTCTCGAGTTTTTTCCGAGTTCCCACGGTGGCACCAAAACCGCTAGGGTAAATTAATACTTATTCTTTTGTTATTATTATTATTAATTATAAATCATAATAATATTTCCACGATAAAAAGTTTTTGAATGTAATTTTATTTTTAAAAAATTTAAATTATTAAGAATTATTTTTGGAATTTAATTAAGAAAAAAATATTTTTTACTTTCACTCTTTATGTAAAAATATAATTACTTAATTAATATTATAAGATAATTTAAATGATTGTATGGTTTTTGAAATAAAAAAGAATTTAATAAAAAATGTAATTAAAAAATTTATGTAATTGCAAAATTTTTTACATAGTTTTCTTTAGATTAATTTATTATTTTTTACTTTATAACATTTAAGCATTTTACAATAATTAAAAAATATAAAAAAATTTTTTAAATTCCATTATACCTTAAGACTTGATTACTTAGTTTGTCAGTTACCTACCAAGATTTACTTTATCGACGGTTGAGCTTTTGTTCGACGTGATGTGAATTGTCTCTTTTTTAAAAAAATTCGCTTAGATACTTTTGACGAGTTTGTTATTCACACTATTTGTTTTTTTCATGTTTGTAACTGGATTTTTGTTCAATTATTACATTTTACGATTGAAGTGTGAGTGTCATATCAAGTTAGAGTTTTTATTTTGATTTATACTTCATTTAGTGTAATATGTAAGCTGTGGAATGTATATATTTTGATACTGACCACTTTTGCTTTAAAATTTTCTTGCTTTTGTTGCGTTGGCTACATTTTCGTTCGGATCAGATTTTCAAATCATTACAAACCCTTTATTCAAATTGCATGATTCTTAATGCGCAGCATTAGAGGGTGCTTTACGATCGAAAAATTCAGTTTGCCTCTTCTTCGCGACTGTTTATCCTGTTTTACTCTTGTAAGTCCACGAATCTCAACTAAGTTATACATCATCGGATAGAGAATTTAATAAGGATTAATTTTATCACTTGTGAAGACCGATTTGATGCATTAAATAGCTAAAAAACATCAAAATGTAAAATAAAGTTTTCCCGTCAAGCAGTAGAAAATGTGTCCGTAATTTGTAAACACAAAAACTCGAGAAAAAAGCCATTATTTGGATTAATTTTTTTTTTAAAAGATTATTTTAGGGCCGAAGAAGAAATGTGTCATAAATGGCCATCAAATTCGGCCTTGTTCAATTATAATTAATAAAAAAACATAATTAATTTTTTGTATATCTATATATGTTTTTTACATATACTTTCGTCACACTAGTCGCGCCTGCGCGAAGACACATAGCTGACTATTTTTTGGAGCGAAATTTGAATTCCTAGTGTAATAGAAAGGAATAAAAAAAAAATTGTTCTTGAAACTTTTATCGTACATTTTTTTGCACGACTCTTAATGCGAAGCATTAGAGTGTACTTAACGTTCAAAAAATTCAGTTTGCCTCTTTTTTGCTACTGTTTTTTTTTTTTTATTTTTAATTTATAAAACTTTTATTTTTATATATTTTCCACGATCAAATGAGCATTAAGAGTCGTGCACTTTTGGATTTACCAAATTTTTTAAATTAATTTTTAAATTAAAAATCCAAACCTATCAATTCAAATTTATACTAAATTCAAAATTTTTTTTATTTTGCCGGCGAAATTATTAGATGTATCACAAAATTTCACAAACTCTTTTTGCAAACAATTCTATTCACTACCAAATATATTTACAAAGTTACGATTTTACGCGATATTTTTTAGTTATTTGCATTTCATTGTCAAATTTAAAAAAAAATCGTGTTCTGTTCGCTTCAGAGCTTGACATTGAAACGCAAATAACTGGATGACAATAATGAATAGTTATTAAAATATTTAGATTTTCCGTAACTCATAAGAAGTTTTTTATTGGAATTTCGAGAAAAAAAAAACATAATAAAACGCTGTGGAGAGTTAAAAAGTCTCTGGAAATAGTATCCACAACCCCTACTTTTTTGGAATATTCGAGTGCATTTAGGAATCCTCGAGCTCTACCTATAACCAAGCATTGCTATATAGCGAGAGCTAGAGCTAGAGCATATCCGATTACATCCTGCGTTGTCTTTTCATAATATGTCAATTTTTAGTAAATACATGAATTTTTTCAATTGAAAGCTGCGGGGAGTAAAAAATGTCAAGCATTCAATCATTCATGACCAAACATTCACATTTTACTGGCGTAAAAAATGATCATATGACTTTTCATGAATCATACACACCTTAGCGAACTCGGTTATACTGAAAAAATATCTAAAACATACCTGGTATTTGAGTATGATTTCGGCGTGTTTCCCGTAGAATTCTAAAAGTATACTCAAATTATACTCATCTATAACAATAATTTAGGTATGTTTTTGAAAAATTTATACCAAAGTTATACTGAGATAAAAAAAATTATTTCTTAGATATCGGTATATTTAATATATTTAAGTATATTGGTTGAATAATTTATTTATATGATTTTTTAATAAAAAATTCAAAAAAAAAAAAAAAGCAATTTCGACTGAGGTTTCGAACTCGTGACTTATTAGTTGACAGCCTCGTGAAGTTCTCATGGCTTTTTTTTTTTTTAATTTAAATATTCTTTATTGCTCGTTACAATTTGGTTTTTTACAGGTCAAGATAATTTTTAGAAACCTTATATTTTATTAATATAATATTTTATATTGTGTCGAGATCATGGCGCTGTGGTTCGCTTCTCTTCTCTCTTCTGTGCTTTGGATTTGTTGATTTTTAATTATTTTTTTTTTTTTTGTAGATTATATTTTTTCTGCCAGTTTCGTTTATTTTTGATGTTCGGGTAAAATTTGAGTTTTGAAAAACCCTGGTTGCTTTGCTATTTTTTTTTTTTTTATGGTGGTGAGGGTGAGAGTGATGGTGATGCGTGGGTGAATATATACAATTATTTACATATGTACATGGTGTCGTGACACCTGGGTGCGATATTGTTTACAGGCGACTGTAATCTTGTTCAGCCTGTAGGCTTGTCCTTTTTTGTCTGTCTTTCAATTCTTTATAGTGCTTGTCTCCTGGGTCTATCCACCAGTATCGCTTGTCCAGTCTTTGGAAGTTTTGGTAGTCTTTGTACGGTATTGACGTGTCGTATTTTATTTCTGTTTTGGAGACTTCTTCGTAGCTGCTTGGCAGAGCTTTGTTATGAATTGTTCTTTTTAAATGATAAATTATTGGAACGTTCGATTTATCTTGTATCACTCCGTTCTTATCGAAGTGCAGGAATGCCTGTGGTGGCAGTTGTTTGCTTCCGTTGAAGCTGTCCCAGGTATGCTGCTGTTCCGCTATCTGTTTTGTGTATATGTTGTTGCTGTCTTTTGTTCTGGCGAAGAAGTCTCTTGTCAGTTTTATTATGAAGTTGTCAATTCTGATGATGTCTGCGTAGTTGTATAGTTTTTTATTTGCTATCATTTTTCCGTTTGGTGTGCGGTACATGTTCATGCATGCCCGTAGGCACCTTCTTTCAAAAGCACGAAGCTTTTCCATGGTGTGGGCGCTGATGTTCCACCATACGGGGGCCGCGTACGTGATTTGAGACCTTATTAGCAGTTGATAACAGATAATTTTGGCTTTTGGCGTTAGCCGTTTGTTGTGGAAAATATTCCCATGCTGTATGAATGTTTTTTGAGCCTTTTTTAGCTGTATGAGTGGGTGTTCATTCAGCTTGGCTAGGTTGTCGATGTGAACACCGAGATATTTTACTCTTGTTTTAAGAGGTATTTCCACTTCCTGTCCGGTGTCTGGGTCCTTTGTTGTTATTTTGAAGTCTTTCCTATCTGCATTTGCCATTGTTGATACTGATCCTGCTGGGTTACGAAACAGTAGTACTTCACATTTGCTGGGGTTCAGCTTTAGGTTCCATATTTTGTGTGCGTTGTTGATTTTGTCAAGTAATTCATTTAGTTGTTTTTTTATTCTTTTCGGCCTATTGTCCGACACGTAGTATATGGAGTCATCTGCGTATGCAATTACTCTGTGCGAGTTTGGCTTGTTAGCATTGTAGAGCTGGAGTATTTGACTGGAGTACTTGTTGAATAACGTTGGTGCACTGACTGACCCTTGGGTAAGGCCGTCTATTATTGAGAATGTCAGGCTGGAGGTGGCATCTGTGCTGCTTACTTTGAACTGGCGTCCTGTTAGCATGCTGATTATTAAATATATTAGTGGTGTGAATATGTTGTCTTGTGTGAGTTTGTATATTAGGCCGTCTATCCAAACGGAGTCAAAGGCCTTCTCTTGGTCTAGAAGCGCTGCTCCCACTTGGTTGCCATTCTTCAGCTCCTCATTGATGTCGGTGAGTAGTTTTATGATCGCGTGGACGGTCGATAGGTTTCTTCTGAATCCGAATTGGCATTCAGGTAGGTTGTTGTATTGTAGTACGTGTTTTTCGAATATGTCCATTATTGCTACCTCCATTATTTTACTCATGTTTGGCAACAGATTTATTGGTCTATAGCTGGCTGGTTCTTGTGGCTTTTTTCCTTTCTTCAAAATTGGGACTGTTTTCGATTTTTTCCAGGTGGTGGGGAAGTAGCTCATATTTATTGCGTTGTTTATTATAATTGTGAGCGTGCTGATCATTATTGGCGGTATGTGTTTGAGCACAACTGGTGGTATTTTATCTGGTCCTGACGAGAGCTTGTTCGGTAGCTTGGAGAGTATGATTGCTGTTCTCTTGGTGTCTGTAAAATATTTTTCGTTGTTGAGTTTGTATGTCGGTTGCGTTGCTGGGTTGTCTTGGCTAAAAGTGGTTACGCACCCACCGGTGGAAGTATGTGTGAACATTTCCTGTCGGAGTTTGGAGGCTTTGTTTATCACTATTTTGCGGATGGGTTGGTCTGCGTTTAATTTTCTTGGTCTGTTGACTTGCTCAAAGTAGGCTCCGAGGAGGTTTAGTTTGTCGCTTTCGATGCTAGTCGTTGTTTTGCCGTTTGTTGTTGTTGTTCGGCTTTTGTCGATGTGTGCTCTTGTTAGTAGAGGGTCATTTTCATCCACCGTTAGATTGTTGATTTGTATTTTTGGTTTTTTCCTTAGTAGTGCGTTGATTCTCGGGAAAAAGTCTTCGGGTCTCTTATGGTTTATTTTGTCAAGTAGACTTTGCCAGTACTTATTGACTGCGCTATTGAATACTGTTTTTAACTGGTTGTTGATATCTTTAATTTGCTTCCTCGTGTTGTCTATTGCTTGGTGTTTGTTTGGGTGGTTGATCTTCCGGAGTGAGTTGAGGGTTGTTATCAGTTTTGATTTTTTTTTATGTAGCGATGTCATTCTACCGTCTACTATGTCCATGACTCTGTCTCGTGGTTTGTGGCGTGGTGTTATTGTTTCTATTCCTAGATTGATTTGCTGTGTGAGTTCGTCGGTGTATTGATCTATTTCCTCGGTTGTCAGATTTCTGTCATCAGGTGGTTGGTTTATGTGTGCCTTGTGTAGATGTCTGGCTAGTTTTTTCCAGTTGGTTTTTTTGTAGTAGTATGTTGTCGGTGTCTGTTGCTGTTTACTGTTTTCTATTGGAATTGTGACTGCAATTTTTATTGCTTTGTGGTCGCTTGGATAAGTTATGGTCGGTATTAAGTTGGTGTTGTGTGGTACATTCATGGTTTCTAGTCGGTGGTCGATCAGTCCGATGTCTAGGTATGAGCTCGCAGCTGGATAAGTTGGTTCGTTTGGAGCTAGTAGTTTAGTTCGGTATTTACTCATGTTTTGTGTTAACCATTTGTTAAGGTATTCGCCTTTCGCGTTTGTTTTTTCATCTCCCCAATCTGGATGGCGGGCGTTCATATCACCTGCTATTACGTAATAGTGGTTATTGTTGTCTAGTGATAGTGTGTTGAATAGGGCTTCAAGTTCGGTTGTGAAAATTGTTTTGTCGCTGTTGTTGGCGTATATGCTTATGACGAACAGATCTCTGCCGTTTGTGAGGTTGATCTTAATAATTGTGTATTCTAGTGTGTTATTGTTGAGCGAGTTCGGGTGGTCGATTACTTGGTGCGATATGCTTCGTTTGATCATAATTGCGGTTCCCCCTCCTCTAGCTGTAGTAGATCTGTCTCTTCTGATTATTGTGTATTCTTCGAATTCTAGTTTATATCTTTCTGACAGTTTGGTTTCCGATAGCAGCACGATATCGGGTTGTTCTTCCTGTACGAATTTTAGTAGTTCGTATCTCCTTTGATTTGCTATTATTGAGTTGACATTTATTGCAATTATATTTATTTTACTTCCTTTCGTTATCAGTGCGTTTTTGGTGATGTTTGTCGTTGTGGTGTGATTATCCATTGTAGTTGATGTTGAATTTTTTAAATAAGTAATTTATCTTTGCTGAATTTTCGTTGGTTTGTGCTGCTATGTGGTTAATTTGTGTTGAGAGTGCTGTTAGAAGTTCGTTCTTGAACGTGTTGAGTTGTTGACTTATGTCGAACGGGTGTGTATTCGTTTGTGTGTTTATTATCGGTGCTGGCATTGCCGCTTGTGCATATGACAAGTGGCTTGTGACTCTGGGGGTCATGTTGGATGCTCTTGCTATTTTTCCTTCTTCGTTGATTTTTTTTTGGTATTGTTTTATTCCTTTGGCGTGTTTGATGTACGCACATCCTTTATATGATGCGGGATGCGTGCTGTTGCAGTTTGCGCATTTGAGTAACTTTTTGTTCTCTTCGTTGACCTCTTGTATTGTGCATTCTTTGGCTGTGTGCGGTCCTGCACATTTGACGCATCTTGGTGTCATTTCACAGTTTTTGCTGGCGTGCCCTATTCTCTGGCATTTCATACATTGGAATAGTTCTTTCCTTCTTAGTTTTTCCCAGCGGACTGGTTGCTGTGTTAAATACCTTATTTGTTTTAAGGTGCTGATCTCTGACCCGTTTTTAAATTGCACGATGTAGTGATGGTGCTCTTCTCCGTTCCTTTTGTAATTTAGTTTTGACACCTTGAGAGCGGTGAGCTTTCCGTCATAGTCGCTGTTGATTTCTTCTAGTATGTCTTTCTCGGTGTATGTTCCGTTTATCCCTTTGAGTACTACTGTGTAGTCTTTTATTTCTTTTGGAGTGTATGTATAGTGTTCAGTTTTTTTTTCTAGGAGTATTCCTTTAATTTTGCTGTAGGTTTGTTGGTCGTGCGCGTATACTATCGATGTATTTTTTGTTGTTAATTTTATGTGATACTTTGATTTATCAATTTGTTGGGCATTTATAATTGCCACTAAGGCTTTGAGATCGCCCGTCTCTGTTAGGATCGGTGGCGGCCTCTGTTGGCGTCGGTTTGGATCCGTTGCAGGTTCTGGGTCAGCCAGAGACTGCTGTTGTGATGTGGGTGTTTGTGTGTTGTCATCCTGGGTTTGATCATTGGTGTTAGTGTCTAATATATCGTATTTATTAGTACTTACTTGGATCTCCATTTCGTTTGCGTCTACCCCTTGTCGCAATTTGGAGGTGATCTTTGGAAACTCCCAGTGCTCTGTTTCATCGGCTCTGCGTTTGTTTATATTGTTCTCTTTCAGTGACTCGTCTGAATGTTTTCTTTTAGGTATGGCGCCTGTTTGTGTGGCTGGAGCATTTTGGGTTTTAAATAATTGTTCAATTACCTGCGGGTTTCTCAGGTCTCTCAGGGGCCTGTTCATGATGCGTTTGGTTAGTTGGCTGTTTATGTATGTGCGTGAGGTGGGGAGCGGTATCCCAGTCCTTTGGCTAGGCTGTCCGCCCGCCATTTTTTTGCGTTGACTAACCTTTGCGGCGTTCGTGGAGATGTTTTCACTGATTATGGGCCTATTTTTTGTCCACCCGTTTGAATTAATTATTTCAGCTGGAAGCCGATTCAGTTTAGTTGGTAATGTATGCAATTGGTTCACTATTTTTTATATATTCGCTTTGATATTAGTTGAATACCGCAGAGCGGAAATTTTGTCGACTATGCGGTATGAGCGCTCAACTGGTTTTCTAAGTTCTCATGGCACCGTTGCAGGCCTTAATGATATAAACAAGTTTAGTTTTATTTATGGTTTGTGTTTTTATACATTATATTTGTGTTAATAGCTATCTATAATGGTATTGCAACAGAATCAAATAAATTATAAATTAAAGATAATTGTAGGTCTATTAAACATTAACAGAAATATTTCCTTTAACACTGAAATTTACTTATTTTGGGAAAAAAAAAAAAAAAAACAGAAAAAGTAAATAAGTAAATCAATAATTTAATTATTATGAAAACAATTTTTAAACAATTTACTATTCAAAACCATTATAATACTAAACACTCAATTGAAATAGTATTTTTATAATCTTCTATGTATTCAATAAATCCCGAGTCGAAAAATCCACCCTCATTTCAACCGCCTAAACCTCACAACTAGTGAGGTTTAGGCGGTTGAAATGAAGTTTAAATCTGAACTCATTAAATGTAATTTTCAACCTCATTTCAACCTCCATGCTACATTTTTTTCCCTTTCTGCAGGTAGGAGGTTGAATTGAGGTTGAAATATAATCTCAATTCAACATCTTTAACCTCAAAGTCAAGATGGCTTTGAGGTTGAAATGAGGTTATTTCAACCTCATTTCGACATTATAAACCTCTATCACAAATTTTAAATGACCTTCAGCTTGCCCTTCATAATAGGTACGATTAATTAATTTATTGATAATGATAAATTTTGCTGTTTTTTGTTGATGAATAAGAAATATCAGTTTATACTTTAACGAAAATTTATCAAACTAACATAACTTGTAAAAAAATAAACTGATATTTTTTATTCATCGACAAAAAACAGCAAAATTTATCATTATCAATAAATTAATTAATCGTACCTATTATGAAGGGCAAGCTGAAGGTCATTTAATATTTGTGATAGATATTAAAAAATCCAATCTTACCATAGTAACGAGTTATGGAATATACTCTAATTGAATAATTAAAAATGAAATTCCAAAATACATTTTCATTTGTTTGTTTTTAATAATTTGATATTATTTAATGCTGAAACATAATAAATAGTCGTACAATAGTTAAAAAATTCTTATTTACGTATACATAAATAATATTCATGATTATAATTCACTAAATGAAATCAATAATAATTAATAATAATCTTTATATTCATAGTTAGGATAAATAGCATAATTTATCGCTTCGGCAATATTTAGCGAGTTATTTTGTGGCATAAATTGAGATGAATTTGAATCATTGACAATATTCCAGTTTCCTTCATTGTTATTTTCAAAAAAAACAGGTTGTTCATAATTTTCAAACATCAAACTATTGTTTTGGCTGCATGTTTTCACTTCAGACGCGTACAATGGCGAATACGATGGCCCTCCCAAACCGTCCTTATTCGAATTTGTATTACTGCTTGAATGTTTAGGTGAAGATGTTAATGCAAATGGTAAAGATTTTTGATCCGCTTGATGAGATGACAGTCCATAGTTTGAGCCACATTTGCTTAGATTTAATATTTCCGTAGGTTGTACTTGTGGAGATGTACTAGATAAATTTTGTAGTTTATTTTTTAATAATGGAGAAGTTACTGCAGAAGAATTTGTATTTAGTTGAGAATTAGGTGAAATATTTTGTGAATAATCGTCATCGTTGTGTAAAGTTACTTGGAGTTTTTTATTTTGCGATAGATTAACGCTGACATTATCTACCGAAACTATTGTAGGCCTTTTTTTTTGTGACAAATCAGTTACGACATCTTCATACTTATCATCAAGATCTGAATCAATTTTTTGTTCTTCTATTTCTAATTGGGAAGAATCTCGTGTATCGAAATTAATTAATTTATTAGATTTTATTTGTTTTTGCCCGTAATCTCTATTTAAATTCTTTGAGTATCTTCGTTTATTAAAACTGATGTTGTTGATATACTTGGTGAATTGTTTTTCTGTTAACTCATTGCCGTTTCTTGTTTTACTATTTGCCCATTCTGTTTTAATTAAATAATAAATTAAGATTAACTATGAGTTCCGAATATTTTTAAAAAAATGTCATGTTTAGACGTACCAAATAACGCTCTGAAAAATTGGCGGTCAATTCCAGGTCTACTTCCTGTACGGTTACCTTTAGCACTGTAATTTTGTATACTCGATCCGTATACTTCTATAATAGCTTCTTTTGTTAATTGCTGCCAATCACAAATGTTAGAATTCGGTTCTACTTCACTTCTTTTTTCAATATAAGATTTAAGATACTCAGGAAAATAGATTCCTATACCAGAAGCAATTCCAACCTGCAAAATTATTGAAAATAATTAGGCAATTTATTCACCTAATCTCACGATTGAGTTGATTTTAGATATATTTATAATTTTATTCGATATATAAATTATACCTTTCCAGTACCGCCCTCTTTGAATGCTGTTGGAATCTAGAAAATAAATAAAGGTATAAATACAAATCAGTTTTTGTAAATATAAAAAAATAATCAAACAAAAATAACAAATACAGGTAAAACTTCTGTGCACTTCCGCTGTGATTTCAACTGCCACTCATATCGTTTCTTCATTGCAGTAAGTAATCGTTCTTGAAAGGCAATATCACGTAAAGTAACTGCAATAAAATATTTTCAGCTTTACATAACTATTTTATCGAATTAAAATTTATAGTAATATGTAACACCTACCTTCATCAGGTATAATTGTTGATAATATATCAGGTTGTGATTTAGTATTCGTGTCTTCCACACAGACTAACCTTATGGATTCATTATTGTCATCACTATCAACAGCAGATTTATTTATATTAGAATGACAGTATGATGGAGTAATATCTACTTCCGGACTAAAATTTCTAATTCGTGATGTATCATATTCACAATGGTCATCATTTTTTCCACTGTCACATGCTTTTTTATAAACCGTTTGTACATTTATGTCTCCTAATTCATTATCACTATTATTAGTATTATAATAATTATTATTGTTGTTATTGTTGATGTTATTATTATTATTGTCATTATTATTATCGTTATTCATAATAACATCACTATCAAAATTTGCCGATCGGCTTAAAGATCCGAAAATTGAAGGTGATTCTGCAATGACTTGAGCTACTGACTTAGCTGAATTTTTTACTGCCGCTTTAGTTTCTTTTTTTTTTATTGCATTATTCTTTTGCTTATTAATAATGTCAGTTGTAAAAATTTTTGTATTGAAATCTCTAATGTTTCCCTCGGTGTCAACATTCAATAGTTCAAGATTTTTTGATCACCTGAAAAATTTAATTATTTACAATTAAAAATTTTTTGATTTTTTTTTTTTTTTGAATAATTAAATTTGACGAGAAAAAAAAACTAAATATATGCACATGTAGAAAATTGAAAAAAATACAAGAGCATTTTTTAAGAAATTTTTTTTTTTTTTTAATTTATCTTTTTTCTTTTTTAAATCCAAAAATTATTAGACATTGGCTACTTTCAGTATCATATCCTTTGATTATCTGTTAGCCATTGCAAATCCCAAGTTCGAGAATATTCGAGAATATAATACTTGATTCTAACCTCGAAAATCTAGGTTTATTGCGAATATAAGTTTTTTCATGTATTTGATTATATTAATTTATTATACAATATATTATGAAATTAATTAATTACTTACGGTCTAAGGCTAAAACTTTGACTCTCCCTTTAATACTTATATTTTTTTCTTTGTCTTCCCACTTCAATACTGTAACAGCACCTACTTTTTGTTTAGTTTTGGGTAACTTTGATGTAAAAATTATTTCCGTTTGTTTATAGTCAACCCACCAAATTAACGCGAAAGGAGTTGTTTTTGACATTTTGCATAATACAATATTTTTTAATTTCGAATAAATGGCACTTGAAAAATAATTATTTATTCTTTTACGTTTTACTTTCAACCATATTGAATGTCTTTGCTTCGTAAAAACCAGAAACCAATGCGCAACATGTGGCCACTTGGGGTACTAATTTCTTTGGCTTTACCTATATAAATTACTCGTGTAATGGCGTCATGTCTATATACATGTGTTGCACGTCATGTTTACTGTACTCCTTTTTAACTGATTTAATTATTGTTTAATTACGCAACATTTATTTTTAGTTTAAAAATGTCGAAAGTTAGAAAATCTTGTAAGCCTTTTGCACAGCTTACAAAAAGAGCACAGAGAAATTATGTGAAAAGTATAATACCAAACAAAAACGTCACTCTTAAAGAAAGTAACCTTCAACAACATGATTCTATGTTTGAGTGAGTATAAAATAAAATGGTACTGAAATTAGCGAACATCTAATGATTTTCGGATTTTTTTAAAAACGATAAATTATTTTTAAAAAAACTTTTTTTTTTAAATTGTACCTGTAATTTTTTCTATTTTCTACAAATGCATATTTTTATTTTTTATTTTTTTGTTATATATTTGTTAAAAAAAATCCGAAAATTATTAATAGTTCTTTCAACTTCAGGATTATAAAATAAAATAATAAATCGATTTTATTTTTTTGTGATTAACTAGTTTCACAGAAGCTATACTTACTGATGTTAATAACATTGAAGAAGAAAGTGTCATAATTAACAACATTCCGATAGATTTAAAATTTTTGGAGACAAAAAATTCTGGAAGGTTAGCGTCAAAAAATTTGAACTATACCTAAGGTAGCTAATATTACTTTTTTTCGTTCAGGAAATTAATTGATCATGAACTTTATGATGTGATGGATGAAACTTCTTGTGGAAACTGTGAACCCAATGAATCTGAAGAGCCTTATTCCGATGAAACTTATAATATATACAATGATTCAGATAATGAATTTAAGCTAGATGATCATTTGCATGACAATATTACTGAAGATTGCCCTCTATATGATAGTGCTCCGCTTACATTACGAGAAAGTATGCTAATAATCCTTACATTATTTGTAAAACATAACCTAACTTTAACATGCGTGGACGATATTATTCGTGCTATTAACTTACATTGTCGAAAGGAAAAATTACAAAAAAATAGTGTGCATAAATTTAAAAAATACTTTAATTTAACAGAAGAAAAATATAAGAAGCATTATTATTGTTCAAACTGTGCTGAAGAACTAGCTAACGATAAATCAAGGTGTACATTTTGTAATGAAATAGAAACAAATGTATCATATTTTTTAGAGCTTAATATTTGTGGGCAATTACACGAAATGTACAGACGTAAAAATTTTCATTGTCAGCTTCAATCTCGTTTCCAAAGACAATCAACTCCAAATGTCATAAGTGATGTATATGATGGAGAACTATACAAACATATGGAAGCTTTAGGATTTTTATCAAACTCGAATAATATTTCATTTACCTGGTATACCGATGGAATTCCTGTGTATAAGTCTTCACAAGTTTCAATGTGGCCATTGTATTTTACTATCAATGAGCTGCCTTATAAAATGCGTACAAAACGTGAAAATATAATACTAGCAGGAATTTGGTTCGGTAAGAAAAAACCGGTAGCAAATAATTTTCTACAAAAATTTCAAAATCAGTTAAAAACTTTATATGATGGGATACAGATTTATTTATCTAATGGTACTTCTATTTTAGTAAAAGGTATTTTATTGTTCGGTACATGTGATTTAGGAGCTAAATGGCAATTTTTGAATTTAACCCAGTTTAATGGTTTTTACGGCTGTTGCAATTGTTTGAATCCTGGTGAAACATATAAATACTCCGTAAACAGTACAGCTCATGTGTATCGATATCAAAAAAATTTTCAACTCAGAACATCTAAAGAAACTATTCAACAAGGATTAATTGCAATAAATTCAAAGACTTCGGTAATGGGAGTTAAAGGACCGAGTTCACTATCAAAAATTATGCCATATTTTATTGAAGGTACTGGAATTGATCGCATGCATGGTGGAGAAGGAGGAGTGACAAAAAAACTATTACATTTATGGTTTGATCAACAATATCAAGACAAACCATTTTCATTATACACTTGTAAGGATATAGTTAATGAATTATTAAAAAAAATTAAGCCTCCTAAATTTATACATAGGCAGATAAGAACAATAGACGATTTAGCTCATTTAAAATCATCAGAATTAAAATTTTTGCAATTTTATTTATTAATTCCAATTTTATCAAAAATTCTACGATCAGATTTTTTCAATAATTATTTGATTTATGTAATAGCAATATCCATCCTGAGTAATGATTGTATTCCACATAATATGATTGAGGTCGCACATGAATTGCTACATAAATTTGTTTGCGATTTTGAAATACTTTATGGAGCTGAACATTGCTCAATAAATATCCATCAATTAATCCACCTTGCGAATTGCGTAAAAATGATAGGTCCTTTATGGGCGTATATATGCTATGCCTTTGAAGACTTGAATGGGCAATTTTTGAAATCAATACACGGAACATGGCACATTGATTCTCAAATAGTGAGATCACATTATCAATTTCTAATGATGTCACGTAAATTAGATAATTTGTCTGAAGGAGAAGTATCTGAGTTCTGTACTTCGAAAAATTATGGAGTTAAATTAATTGAAAAAATATTTGATCAGTGTTATAGTGTCGGGAGTTATAATAAACAATTTCATGAGTTATCAACATTAATTATCGAAGCTATCATTAAAGATCAGATTTCGATGAAAGATATCCAAATATATTCTCGATTGTTAAAAGATAGCAAACTGTATGTATCTGAGTCTTACCAAACTCATCTACAAACAGAGTCATCTTATGTACATTATTATGAAGAAGACAAAACCTTTTCTGGTCGTGTATATTGTTTTATAAAAAGTAATCATAAAAAAAGTTGTTATTCTCAAAATAAACAATGTCAATGTCACGGATTTTCGCATTATGCAATTATATATAAATATAAAGGCGAAAGATCCTTTTTTACTAATACTAGTAAAATGGTGATTTCATTGTTGCATATTTGGAAATGTGTAGCTACAAATGAAATAATAATAATACCAATTGATAAATTGATTTCTATTTGTGTGTACATACCCGTTGAAAATGACATTTATTTAGGATTACCAATAAATTCTAAAGAATTAGAGTAAAAATAATTGCAATACATAATATAACTATTTTGCAGATAAAAAAAGACTTCTAAACAATATTTGTAATATGTATAATTTATGGATCAAATAAATTTATTCGCACCCAAATCCTAATATTATTATTTATGAATTCAAATTTGTTTAAATAACTATTTTTTAAGTTTACGTAAACCTATTAGTTTCAATAACAATAATAATAATAATAATAATAATAATAATAATAATAATAATAATAATAATAATACGAATTGTGTAGTGAGGTTATTGAGGTTGAACTGATGTTAAGATATATAAAAAATAAAACAAGATTAAGATATGATGAGTTTATAGAGGTTTATTTGAGGTTGAAATTAGTTACAGTGGATCTATGAAGTTCTTGAGGTTGGAAAGCGGGTGAGATTTTCAACTCGGAATTTATAAAGATAAAACAAGATTAAAATGATAAAGTTATAGAAGTTTAGTTCAGGTTCTATGAAGTTATTGAGGTCTAAATTAGGTTCAATATTTGACTCAGGCAAGTTAAACAGGTTCATTTGAGGTTTCAACGCGGTTATAAAGGTTCAGTTGATGTCCTGTGAAGTTTTTGAGGTTGAAATGAGGGTGAATTTTTCGACTCGGGATATTTATTTACTTCAAACTTCAAAGAAACATTTTTCCTTTTTCCCAGGTAGAGACTTCAATAAGAAGATATTGTTCTTAACCTCTCTGATTTCGGTATAATTTGAGTATAAATCGTGCTTAAAATAGATATGTTTTCAGTATCATTTAAGTATGAAAAATTCAAAAACATACCCAAAACGTGAGACGATTTGAGTATAATCTGGGTATGGATTGGGTATAATTCTTAAAACATACCGAAATATTTATCAATTTCTACTATACCAGAAATTAACCCGAAAAAAACTTAAATTTTCGGTATAAACAAATTCGCTAGGGGCAGCTAAGCATGACGCTATGCCAACAATTTTTTGGGAGATTATAAGGATATATCAGTTTTATCAATGATTTATTGATGTAATTTTATTTTGCGATTAATTTATAATTCATCAAATCGACTTTAATAGAAGAGATCGTATTATAAATTCATTATAATAAATACTCTAATTCATATAACTTATTCTGATTACAAAAAACGATTCGAAACGATTTGTAATGTTAAATTTCCATAAGAAGGGCGATTCAGAAGTCTTCAAAGTATTGAAGAGCATAAAAAAGTATTCAAAATTTTGTTTTTTTAATCGTTTCTTTCGATAAGGCTTACGTACCTCATTACACTGAGAAAAAAAAATACTGTTTTCAAGTATCTGCGTGCTTGAATCGTACCGAGAAAATTAATTGTTTAATCTTAGTAATAATGTACTTCAACCAAGAATATTTTCTTAAAATAAGTATAAAAATTCTTAAATCAAGAAAATATTACTTGGTTGGAGTATATTTTTACTATAATTAAACAAATATTTACTCGGTACGATTCAAGCACGCAGATACTTGAAAACAGTATTTTTTTTTTTCAGTGTACTATGTGAGTCATGCATAATTAATTCTTTCAAATAAACACTATGATTCGTACTATAATTCATTAATAAAGATATATTTGTCATTTAGAAATTGTTTTGCGATAATTAAAAGACTATCATGCATAATTTTATACACGCAACACATTATAAATAGTTACCACTAAATGTATTGTAGGAAAAATTAATTTTACACTTTCAGGTACAGAAAAACTCTTTTATTATTTCAGAAATTTTATAACTTTATTGTAATATGTATTTAGAGTAGGGTTGCAAATTTATTAACGAAAAAAACTCCATTGAAAATTGAAAATTAAATTTTAATTTAAAATCATTAAATTCAAAATTCGTAAATTCATATGGGATTGAAAATTAAAGATATACACGGTAAAAAATTTACAGTCTTATTTACTATGGGCGCAGAGTATCACCAAACTATAAGAAAACTGGTACAAAATTTACAAGTGTCTCATAGTAAACGTATGCGCATAGGCCACAATCGTGTAGTCTGCGCATACACGGAAAGAATTTTCGTATGAATATTGCCATGTTATTTATTCTAAAAATTACTCTAAATCGAGTAATCTTGGGCCATTACGACTTTTTACTTCCAAATTACGAAATTTTATACTTTCAGTGAGTAAAAATCAATCAGATTAATTTTTACTCATACTTACGAGTAAAAATTACACCTAGCGGCTGTCTAAATAAATTCTCTCTAGTTCAATTATTACTCGTCGGTTATGATAAAACGTTGATGGTTCAATTTATAAAATTTATATTGAATTACAATAAAAATTACAATGAATAGGCTGAAATTTTTATAGAAAATTTAAAAACCATCTAATTGCCTTAGAATATTAATTAATATAAATATTTTGAAAAAGAATAAAAAAAAAAATTTACTCGTATTGTGTTGAAAAAGAAAAGATACAAATTTTTTTTATAATTTCAAAATAAATATTAAGTTATAGAGAGATACAGAGATCGTCTTTTTTTCCAAGCCTACGTTTGTGTGCGTAACATGTCAGTTGTGGCGAGCAAAATAAAAGACATTTAATCGAAGCCGATATTAACCGAATATTAACGGAGACTACTGAAATATTACTCTGCAGTTTAGAGTAAAAATTACTTCCATAGATTAGAAAATTTATTCGAGTTAGAAGCAGTTTTTCATCAAAAAATTAATGGGTTTGAAAGAATGGTGTATTAGGGAGTAAAAATTAATCGCATGGAGTAAAAATTAATAAATTAAGATGAGTTATTCATAATAATCGATTAAATATAAGACTTTTAAAAAATTACTCAATGATAAAGTAAAACCTAGTCGAGCAATGTTAATATTTAAATAAAAAATTTAAATTTAAATCAAAAAATACCAATTTTTTGCAACGGCCCAGAATTACTCGAAATTACAGAGTAATTTTTATCAAAAAATTCTTTCCGTGTACCGTTTACTATGGGACACTTGTAAATTTTGTACCAGTTTTCTTATAGTTTGGTGATACTCTGCGCCCATAGTAAATTTGACTGTAAATTTTTCACCGTGTATAATTCCGAATTGAAAGGCTTGGATTTTTAGTTAATAAATTAATTAAAAATTTGAATAAAGGGTTTGTAATGATTTGAAAATCTTCATAATGAATTATTTGACGATTCTTATCCATCTAATGTCATTTTCGTAAAGTTGTTTGTATAATCTGTATAACAGATGGTAAAATTACCATTAATTCTGTGCAAACGGGATCTGTGTTAAAAAATGCTATGGGCAATCTTCATTTGTGCTAAAGGTTTTTGTGCAATATTTTATTTACATGTGTAAATTGATTCTACGCAATTACCTCTCTGTGCAATATACTTCTGTGGGATCGGGGCCCGCCCGTCACAACCAGCTAGATGATTGGACGCAATCTTTCTTACAAATGATTGAAAAATTTAGCTTCCCTTCGTATTCTTATCTCGTGGTATTTTTAAGAAAATGGCGGTTTGAAAATTTAAATTTGTCTAAAAGTTAGAAAGACTTTTGTAAGATGTCACCACAATTGTGACGGTCCGTCATTTTATAAACGGTCCGCTGAAGGTCTTGTGACCATGACGTGACGGTCAAAAAATGACCTGACGGTCAGCCTCACATCACTACAAACAAGGGTCTCAATAATAAAAATCATTTTTATATTATTTTTGTTTGTTTGCATACGTGATACTTAATTATAAATAAGCTATTTCAAGTAATTCAATTTTGGAGAAAGGTATATTTGTATAGGCGTGGAAAAGGATTTCTTTTGAAAAAACCACTTAAAGAAGTCTGATCTCTCAACCACTGTTCCAAATCACTAACTTGATGGACGATGTTAATTATATTAATCTGGATATAAATAAACTTAAGAAAATTGAAGACATCAATTTTTCCGGATAATTATTTTCACATACATTCTTTTGTTTAAATTAGAAACATGCGAATGAATAGAATAAAATAAAAAAAAAAGTGTCGTGTCATAAATTCAACTTTTTCCACGTGTTTAGCTACACGGTGGATTAAATTTTCTGTATGAGTTTATGTCTCTAACACTCGATATCTATCCAAACCTTGTAACTAATGTGTACAAAATCGGTGAAAATATCACAAAATCATGCAGATTTTCAAAAATAAATTTTTTCTAACAATAATAATATAATTTATTTAAAGCCGTAAGATGGACGGTGGTGATAGAAAGGTCAACCTAAGAGTTGCAAATAATTTTTGAACTCTTGTAATAGTGAAAATCAGCATATTTGTGTTATTTCAATATTTTTAAGGTGTACAATAGCTCACCTAACATTTTGTTACAAGTAGTTTAAACGGTATCCACCTCCCCTTGCTAGTATATTGTCTGGCTGAAGCCTACAACACTGTTTTACGCCGGTGCGTACTAGTAAGAGATGTAGTCTAAGGCAAGAGTGCGTTAACATAGCCTTACTGATGAGTCCGTTAACGTACTTAAGACGAAACTACACAAATTATAGCAAACAGGCATATACCTTAAGTTTTGGTGGTTGACTTAAGACCCTAATTAAAAATACTCATTGAAAAGGATTGAAAATGATGAAATTCGAATTCTTTTCAATAATTTCAATTCTTTTGTATGTATATATAAATATACAGTTTGCATGTGGTGAGCACTTTTCAATCCTTTTTAATGAGTATTTTTAATCAGGGGAGTCAATACATAGAATGAAAAGAAAAATATGGGACTTCCGTTTCCGGTGACAGAGTGAGTGTAAGTGGGTTTTTTCAGTAGGCAAAAATTTTTGAGAATTAGGTGAAGATAGGGGATAAAGAATAGTGAAAATAGTAGGTAGGAAAGAGGGGATTTTTTAGGGTGTACGGAAATAAAATAGTAAAGGGTGCGAAAGGGATAATTGAAGGTATTAGGGTGTGATAGTGAAGGAAAAAGAAAGTGAGGTTAAGGAGGTAAGTCGGAGGGAAGTGCGGGAGGGAGGGAAGGCAAGAGTGCAGAGTAGGAAGTAACAGGTGGAGGCACTGGGGTGGGTAAGGTAGTGAGTTAGTGAGGAAGATAAGGTAGAAAGGTAAGGTGAAATTGGGTAAGTGTAGTGGGGAGTAAGCAAAGAAGGAAGTAGATAGAAGAGCTGGGTAGTGAGGGGAATGGGGATGAGGGAATCGCGAAAAGACCAGTGATAGAACGAGTAAAACTAAGTAGAAGGGGAAGCGAAGGAGAACTAGTAGAGGCAGTGCTTAGAGGAAAGAGAAAAGAAAGAGAACAAGAGGGGGAAGTTAGACTATCAAAAGAGTTAGAAAAGGCTGAGGTTTTTAAAAGAAGTAGGATAGTTGTTAGGACACCGGAGAAAGAAAAGAAGGAGGTGAAAATGGAGGAGATGTTGAAAATGGTGGAAGGGATAATGAAGTCGGAGTGCGGTAAGATTAGGGCGAGAGTAGAAGAGTTGGCATCGGAGGCTAGAAAGGAAAGAGAGGAAATGAGAAGGTGGCGGGAGGAGGAGAGGGTGGAAATGGGAAAAAGGATAGAGGAACTAGAGAAAAAGGTAGAAGGTCTAGAAAGGGATAGAAAAGAAGGTAGGAACAGCGGTAAGGGAGCAAAAGAAGAGGGGAACGAAAGCGGGGAGGGATCGGGAATGGCGATTGAGGAAAGAGTTAGGGAGCTAGAAGTGAAAGTAGATAAAAGGGAGAGAGAGGCAAGAAGAAAAAATATTGTAATTAGAGGAGTTAAAGTAGGAGAGGGGGAGGAGTATGTGAAGGAGGTAGACAAAATATGGGAAAAATTGGGGGTAGTAGAAGGTAGGGTAAAAATGAGAAAAGTTGGGGATGTAGATAGAGATGGGAGGGGAATAGTATGGGTGGAACTAGAAGGGATAGAGAAAAAGGAAGAGGTCATGAAGGCAAAAAGCAGATTAAAAGGGGATAGGGAAAGAATTGATGATGACCTAACGATAGATGAGAGAAGGAACAGGTGGATGATTGAGAGAGAGGCGCAAAAAGAGAGAATGCAAGGGAAGAGGGTGAAAGTAGGATACATGAAGATGTGGGTGAATAAGGAATTGAAAGTGTGGGACGAAGTGAATGAGATTTGGGTCAAGAAGGCGGAAAACGAGTAAGGGCAAGGGAAAGGAAGATGGAGGAAAGGGAGGGGGGGGGGGTGGAAATAGAGAGGAGAGGGGGAAGAAAGAATATTACAAAGTTGGTTTCTGGAATGTGGCAGGATTGAAAAATAAGGATGAGGATTTCTGGGTGGGGTTAAAAGATTGGGATGTGATAGTGATGATAGAAACGTGGCTGGATGAAAAAGGGTGGAAAGGAGTGTCTGGCAGATTTAAAAATGGATATAAATGAGAGATACAGGAGGAGGTGGGGAGTAAGGGAAAGGGTAGAGCGAAAGGAAGAATGGTAATGAGGGTGAAGGAGGGGATAGAATTAGGTAGAGCGGAAAAATGTGAGAACGGATGGATGGAGAGAGAGGTTCAGTTAGGAAAGGAATGGTGGTGGATAGGAGGAGTGTATATCAATGGAGATTTAGATAGGAAGCTAAAGCTGTTAGCAAAGTGGGTGGAAGGAGTGGAAGCGAAAGTGATAATTGGGGGAGATTTTAATGCAAGGACGGGAAAGAGGGGGGTGCTGTGTAGGGAATGAGTGGGGAAGAGTCAGGTGGGGGGAGAAAGGAAAGATAAGGTAGTTTTTAAGGAAGGAAGGAGATTGTGCAGTTTAATAAATAAAGGGGGGTGGGAAATGCTAAGTGGGTCAGTGAAAGGGGACGAGGAGGGGAATTGGACGTTCATAGGTGAGAGGGGAAGGTCGGTTATAGATTATGTAGTTATGAATGAGGCGACAAAGGGAAGGGTGGAAAAGTTTGAGGTGGTAGAGAGGGCTGATTTCGATCATCTACCGGTAGTGGTTTGGATCGAAGGAGAGGGGTGGAAAGGAAAAGGAAGGGGTAAATGGAAGGGAGGAGGTAGAGGGGTATGGACGGAGAGAGGGGTCGAGGTGTTTAGGGAAATGTTTAGGGGCTGGGAAGGGGGGATAGAGGGGTGGAAGAAGGGTGGGTGGCATTAAGTGAGAGGATAAGAGTGAATAGGAGAAACAATGAAGGGGAGAGGTAAAAGAAGTGCAAATGGTTGGTGGGATGAAGAATGCAGAGAGGCGAAAAAGAGACTGAGGGATGAGCTGAATTTAGTTAAGGAAAACGAAGGGCATATGGGGAGATATAAGGAGGGAAAAAAAAGGTTTAGAAAATTGTGTGAGGACAAAAAGAAGGAGGAAAGAAAGAGATGGGAGGAGAAATGTAAAGCAATAAGGACAGAGGGACAGGTCTGGGAGGTAGTTAACAAGGGTAGAAAGAAAAGGAAGGGAGTGAATGATAGTATTGATATGAAAGAATGGGATAGTTTCTTTAGAGGTTTGTTAGGGGAATGGAGGGCGGTCAGTCGGAGAGGTAGTGGGGGAAGAGAGTGTCGAAGATGAGGAGGAGGACATCACATTGAAAGAGGTTAGGGAAGTAGTAAAGGGTTTAAAGGATAGGAAAGCAATGGGGGTGGACGGTATACCGAATGAAGTATGGAAGTACGGGGGGGAGGAAGTCGTGGTTGCGTTATGGGAGTTGTGTAGTAAGGTGTGGAAGGGAGAAGGGTGGCCAGAGGGATGGAGAGAGGGGGTGGTGATACCAATAGTGTGGAGGGGGAGGGCAGAGTAGTGGAAGAGTCCAGGGGGGTGACGTTGACTCAGACTGCGTATAAGGTGTGTGTAGTAGTGCTAGAGAAGAGACTGAGAGAGGAGGTGGAAGGAAAAGGGTTGCTACTACCGAGTCAAGCAGGGTTTATGAAAGGAACGGGAACGATAGACAACATCTACGTGTTAAATTATTCGGTGAACAGGGAGGTTAGGAAGGAAAAAGAGAAGCTGATGTTGTTATTCGTAGATTTGAGGGCAGCGTTTGACTCGGTGGATAGGAGGAAATTGTTTGAATGTTTAAGGAAAAGGAGGGTTCGGAAAGGACTGGTGAGGAGGTGTGAGGTTGTGTTAAGTGAGACGGCTAATAAAGTGAGAGTGGGAAAGGAGAGTGGAGAGAAGTTTTGGACGGAGAGGGGAGTCAGGCAGGGTTGCCCGCTGAGTCCACTCAGACAGATGGGGGGGAGTGGATCTGGGAGGAGGGAAAAAAGTGTATGCGTTGGCTTATGCGGATGATGTAGTTTTGTTGGCAAAGGAGGAGGGGAAAATGAGAGGAATGATAAGAACACTGGAAAGGTATATAGAAAGAAAAAGGGTTAGAAGTTAATACAGGAAAGACAAAAATCATCAGGTTTAGGAAAGGTGGGGGTAGGTTTAGGAAAGTGAGATGGTGGTGGTTGGGAAAGGAGATAAAAAAAGTGAGAAGGTATATGTATTTGGGGTATGTAGTGAAAGCGAATGGGGGACAGGACTGTATCTCGAGATACGCTGTTTTGTCGTAACAAGGCTAAAACGGTTTTTTAAGTGTCACTTAATGATAGGGTATCACCAAAATTTTGCTAATTTAATTAATTATGCCAATAATATTGATCAAATGTGCGTATAAAATAAATGAAAAAAACGTATCTTTTTTACTGTTTCGTCACGTCAAAATTAAATTCTTCGAGTTATAGCGTTTTGTCATAACAATTTCATCTATTTATCAAAATAAGCATTAGTTTCTTACGATACAAAAAATGTATCTCGAGTTACAACATTTTGTCATAACAGAAATTAATTTTTCTGTCAAATAAGACTCAAATTCTGTTAAAACTTTAAACACAATTTTCTCGAAACTATAATTTTTCAGATACGTCGTTTTGCCATAACAGGGCAGAGGAGGAGCATGTTAGAGAGAGAGTGAGGAAAAGAGCGAGTGTGTTAGGGCAGATATGGGGAATAGGGAAAAGAATGTTCAGGAATGACTGGGGGAGAAGGATATGGCTGTTCGATAAGTTGTAAGGGTCTGCCCTGGCTCCCCCGTACCAGGAAGTTCGGACAGTCCTTCTTAAGTTTCTCGTGTAGATGTTGAGCACTGGGTTCGGGAATGTCTGATGTGACCGAGTACGCGGCCTGATTTAGGATAGGGGAATGGAGTTGAAATAAATTAAGAATAAATATAAAATTAATTAAATTATTTATTTATAATGAATTAATACTTGTTAGCATCAATAAATAAAGTTAGATTATATTTTAAAGAAAATTTATAAGTCCAAATATAGAATCTAACAAGGCTCGGCTGCGCATACGTGATTCTCTTTCGCCGGGTCGTTGTCGACTTTTACTGAATACTCGAAAGTTATGAAACTTAAAATAATTTTTCCTTTTATGATTTAAAATTAAATAATATATTCTTGGTGACGATTTCGATTAATATAGAATTTTCAGTGAATAAGAAAATCCTGACAACCAGTAAATTTTATTATTAAGATTTTGCATGCATAGCGATAATAAATTAAATAAATTTAATCTAATTAAAACGAATAAATAAATAAATAATTTATAAAAGACGGTAAAATTAAATTGGGAATTAATAAATAAATAAATAATTTATAAAAGACGGTAAAATTAAATTGGGAATTAATAAATAAATAAATAATTTATAAAAGACTATAAATTAAATTGGGAATTTTTCCCCCCACGTGTTTGACAATGAAATATTAAAATAAATTTAACTTTTACGCCAAGGAACTTACGTCGACTTGCCCTAGATGTTTTGCCATGATCCTCCTTGGAAACAACTGGACACGAAACCAAACTCCAACAAGAATGGACTTAATGAAAAAAAGGCGTCTGCCTGACAGGAAGAACTTTTCACCAAAATTTTGGAAACTGCAGAAAATTTGAGCGACTGCTCTATATGGCTTTTAGACCGTGATTAATTTTATGATCAGGTGTCCGTCAGGCGACGAGGTGTGCCTGATCTACCCCCTATCGTCACGCCGCTAAACTAAAAGACTTCTGGTGCGAGGGTGGGTGCGCACGAATAAAAATGGAGCGAAATTTAATCTTGCTGACCTGGCAGTCAAATACCAGGTCACCCCGTCACAAAGTTAGTGTGGTCGGTGGTGAGTTATGGGGTGGAGATTTGGAGATGGAAAAAGAGAGAGGAGGTGGAGAAATTGCAGGAAAGGTACCTGAGATGGGTGCTAGGGGTGTCGAGGAGGGTTCCGGGATATATGGTTAGAGAAGAGTTAAGTAGGGATGAGATGAGGGTAAGAGCAGGAATGAGAGCGTGGGGGTATGAGAAAAGAGGGTGGGATATAGCAGAGGTAGAGAGGAAATGGGTAAAAGGAGAAATGAGAGGGGAAAAGCTAATGGAAGTAGATCGGAAAAGGCAGTGGGAGGATAGATGGGAAAAGATTAGGGAGTCGCAGGGAAACAAAGAATATAAATATATTAAGGGAATAGGGGTACCGGAGTATTTGAAGAAGGGCTGGAAGGAAGAGAGATGGAGGAGGATGGCGAGGTTTAGAATAGGGAATGGGATGAACGGGGGTATGTATTGGGTAAAAAAGGAGGAAAGGATTTGTAGGATATGTGCGTATAAGGAAGGGACATGGCAACACGTGTGGGAGGTGTTCTCGGGATTTGGGGTAGAGAGGGGATGGCAGGAGATGAGAGGGGAAGTGCTAGGGGAGGATGGTAAAGGAGAAAAGAGGATTAAAGACTTGGAAAAGTTGAGGGGAAAAGGAGGGGAGGATATTTAGGAAAAGAGCAACGGAAACGGAGGTCAGGGTATGTGTGTGAGGGAGTGGAGGTATGAGAAAAGGCAAAAGAGTTTTTTCTTTTGAGGATTTTTCTTTTTTTCTCTTGTTGCCAGAAAATGTGAGGGAGAAGGATGGAAGGATGGAATTATGTGAAGGATTGTTACGTAGGGTAAGGTTAGGATAAGAAATATTTTGTTGTAAGTTGGATTGTATTATGTTTATATGTGTTTATGTAATGTTGATTATTTGTAATATATCTAGTGAAGGAACGGAGTCAGGTTGTAACCCGCAAGGGATAAATAAAAACCTATAAAAAAAAAATAAAAAAAAAAAAATATGTCAAATAGTGCAGTGCAGCATGGAACTGAAAAATCTCAAAGAAAAATCCAAAATATGAGCATTTTTATACCATAGGCATGCACTTATACAACACCAAGGCTTAATAAACACCTAATTAAGCAAATGTAATTTCAATCCGCCGACGAAGGCTTGCGGTTGAAATTGGCTTCAAAGCCATTGGTCTATTTTTTTAATTTTACTCCTAAAAAACAGGTGGAGCCATGGATCTACACAATTACCTCAAATGGTAAATAAACGAATCAATGAAGATACCTACCCTGATGACACGAGATGGTCGTGAAAAAGTTGGACATTCATTAGCTTCCGACCAACTTGACGACAAGTTATCGACAACTTCAGCTTTTATAACTTTTGACTACAAGTTACCGCAAACTTTCTCAAAATGTGGCGCCAGTATGAAGCCGCAACTGGAATGAGAGTTTCTGAGAAAATTGAATGCAAACTTACCGTCAACTTTCTCCAATATTTATAACTTTAATTCAACATTGAAAATCGGCTTTTGCACGGCAGTTTTGGCATGCACGTGCCGCCACTCTTCTGAGCGTAGTTTTTAAATAATTTTTTTATCCAATTAAATATTAATTAAAAAAATTGAAAACATTTTGTGTCATCTAGACACTTCAAAGAATTCGATTCCGCGGTAATGAAAGTTGTATCACCATTTTTCAAAAAGTTAATCCACATTTTTAACTTCCCTCTTAGAAAATCGATGATTTTCAAAAATTTCGGGAAGTTATTGTTTTCACCCCGATTTTCGAAAATCGAGTTTTATCAAATGTCGACGTTTTGAGGTCCTAGGAAGCTATTCTGACTATTTTCAGAATGATGTCCGAGTGTCTGTATGTGTGTGTGTGTGTGTGTGTGTGTGTGTGTGTGTATGTGTGTGAATGGTCTATAACTTTTTAACTAATGAATCGATTTGGATGTTTAAGGCGGCGATTGAAAGAGCTTGTTGGCCGTCAACTTTCCTGAAAATTTCAGATCGTTTGATCAAGTAGACTCAAAAATATTGGCGAATTACGAAAAAAAAAAAAATTTTTTTTTTTAGTTTCTTATTGATTTCTCAGAAACGAATTGAACGATCGACTTCAAAATCTAATCAGCTCTAGAACTCAATAAAACGCGTCGAATGCCGCCTTAAACATCTCAATCGGTTACTTTGTTCGGGAGATATCGTTGGAGAAAGAAATGGTAAAAAACGGTTTTTTTCAAATATCTTCAAGACGGCTGAATCGATCGCTTTCAAATTTTAATCAGCTCTAGAATTCAATGAAACGCGACTATTGCCGCCTCAAACGTCAAAATTGGTTAATTAGTTCAAAAGATATCAGTGTTGAAAATTTAAAAAAATAACATTCGATGTTATTCTTTCCAGATAAATCAAAATGTACTGTACTAAAATGTGTCTAAAATCTTACAAACTTTTCCTTTTTATGGTCTCTTTTGATCATCGTATAATGCCGTCAAACTTGTTCTTTAGTTTAAACCATATTATCAACGGAAAAATTGAAAAAACACAGTTTTTAATGAATTTCTCCGATATTTTATATATTATTGCTCTGACCTAAGCCAAAACTCATTCGAATCTTGATTTTGATCACTGACATTGATTTCTGCATCAACATATTTATTTTATTTAACATAATCGGGAATTAAAATTTAAAAACCGCTTGTCCATTAATGATTTTCGATTCTTAAACTTTTAAACTTTAGCATAAAGCATATCTTGTTAGGGTTTGAAAAACTCATAAAGAAACAATCGCATGCAATTAGATTTTCGAGTTCGAAAATATAGTCTCATTAATATGTGCGTGCATATATGCATTCCTTTATGTAGAAATATATGCATTCCTATATGTAGATATATTTAGTGGTTAAGGGTAAAATTTAAATATAATAAATAAATTGTTTAAACCAACTAATAATGTTGAATAAATGTTTTATTTAACCAACGTAATTAACACAGTAAAAGAAAGTATACAAAATAAATATTGCTAGAATGCGTGTACGCAGTTCAGCGGTGTATCTTGTCATTAACTCGTGTCTCTACGAATGAAATAGAGACGGAATATAGAAAAATCGATCTTCGGTGTAGATTGCCGAAAGTGATCGATCGTAATTATTGTAGCAACGCTACAGAACTCCCTTTGTTTTTTTTAACTTCCCGCTAAAAAAATCGACGGTTTTCGAAAATTTCGGGAAGTTATTGTTTTCACCCCGATTTTCGAAAATCGAGTTTTCATCAGATGTTGACGTTTTGAGGTCCTAGGAAGCTATTCTGACTATTTTGGGAATGATATCCGCGCGTGTGTGTGTGTGTGTGTGTGTGTGTGTATGTAAACTCTTTGTAACTTTTGAACCAATGAACTGATTTGGATGTTTAAGGCGGCGATTGAAAGAGCTTGTTGGCCATCAACTTTTCTGAAAATTTCAGATCATTTGATCAAATAGATTCGAAAATATCTGCGAATTACGAAAAAAAAAAATTTTTTTTTTTAGTTTTTTATTGATTTCTCAGAAACGACTCATAGGATCGATATCAAAATCTAATCAGCTCTAGTAATCAAAAAAACGCGTCGATTGCCACCTCAAACATCAAAATCGGATGTTTCGTTCGAGAGTTATCGCGGGAGAAAGAAATGGTGAAAAACGGTTTTTTCGAAATATTTTCGAAACGACTGACGCGATCGATTCCAAATTTCAATCAGCTCTAGAATTCAATAAAACGCGCTGATTGCCACCTCAAACGTCAAAATCGATCAATTAGTTCGAAAGATATCGGCGTTGAAAAATTAAAAAAATAACATTTTATGTTATTTTTCCCGGATAAATCATAATATAACCTACGAAAATGTGTCTGAAGTCATACAAACTCATCCTTTATATGGTTACTTTCGATACATAATGTCATCGAACTTGGTTTCTAGTTTAAATCATAATATTAACAATAAAATCGATAAAACGTAGTTTTCAATATTTTTCCCGGATATTTCATATTTGATTGTATCTCACATGAGTCAACACTCATTTAAGTCTTCATTTGAATCCCTGGCATTGATTTCTGCCTGAATACACTTATTTTATTGAACATAATCAGGGATTAAATTTTAAAAACCGCTTCATTAACAATTCTTGATTCTTAAATTTTCAAACTTCAGCATAACAGGCAACTTGTTAGAGCTTGAGAAGATCGTAAAAAAACAACCGCATATGATAGCATTTTCGAGCTCGAAGAGCTCGAAAATATATCTACACCACTGTTTTCGAGGTTTTCGAGGTCAAAAACAGCGGGAAGTTTTGGGGCTGGCCCGCAGGGCCAACCGCCGCCTAGATTTTTTTTGTTTTAATTTTAATACACGATAATTAAAGAAATGGAATATTTACAAATGATATGAATAAATAAATAAGTAAATGAATGAGTATAAGACAATGGTGAATTCTTACTTTGTAAAAAAAATTTTCAAGTAAAAAATTTAAATCGTGTAAATTTTTAAATATTAAACCGGACTCGGCGTTTTTTGGTCTCGGTTGCTGTGTTATTCGTCGGGGAGTTTGCTATCGTCGTCGTCGTGTCGACTGAATTCGCCTCGTAAACCGGCTTCAATCTATCGACTGAAATTGCGATTTGTCGTCCTCGGAAATCGACAATGAAGTATTTATCGTGTCGAGTTATTACACGATATGGACCTTCGTATGGCGCTGTAAAAGATGGTCCAACCTGGTCATTTCATACCAGTACATGACTGCAAGTACCAAGGTTCCTGAAATAGAAAACAGAATGCTTGCCGCGACGCGACATTTCGGCCGGTGCCAATGAATTAAAATGACGTTTTAAGATATTTACAATGCTATAAGGCGTAGTTTTATTACTGGGAGTGAGTAACTTACCAGGCAAACGAATTGGTTCACCGTACACTAATTTAGCCGGGGTCGTCTGAATGTCGTCCTTCCAAGCAGCGCGTAAGCCGAGCAAAACGGCTGGTAATGCGTCATACCATGACTCTCGGTGACACAAAAGTGCTGCCTTTAGCTGACGATGTTAACGTTCGACGAGACCGTTGGCTTGCGGATAATACGGTGTAGTATGTAAATATTTTATTCCATACATTTTCAGTAACGATTGGAATAACGACGATTCAAATTGCGGACCTTGGTCCGAAGTTATGCGTTCGGTACTCCATGGCGTGAAATCCAGTGCAGCGATAGTGCATGTGCTACTGTCTCTGCAGTTCCATTAGCTAACGGGACAGCCTCAGGAAACCTCGTGAATCGGTCGATGATCGTTAGGCATTGATTGAAGCATCTTGACGATTTTAAAGACACCAAGTCGATGTGTATGTGCTCGAATCGCTCAGTTGGAGGTTGAAAACTGGTGATCGGCGATGACACGTGTCTCTGGATTTTATTCTTCTGGCAATCGATGCGAGATTTCGCCCATTCACGGCAATCTTTATTTATTGACGGCCAGACGTATCGTTTGAAGACGATTTTAAGCGATCCTTTAATTCCGGGGTGAGCGAGCGTGTGTAGCGAGTCGAACACTTTTCTCCTCAGCGGTCCTGGAACGTATGGACGCACTGTACCTGACGCAGTGTCACAATACAGTGCAGGTCCATTATCATGTTGAATCGTTTTTAAATTCAAAGCAGTTGTTTGACGTAACAACTGCTGAAGCTCATCGTCGGTTTGTTGAGCGTCGGCAAGTTCTTGCGACGTGATAGCAGCAGATACTGCTTCGACACGTGACAATGTGTCAGCGACGATATTGTCTTTACCTGACACATGTCGAATATCGGTCGTGAATTGACTGATGAAATCGAGTCGACGAAATTGCCAAGGCGATGCTCTTTCGGTGCGCTGTTTATAAGCGTGCTGAAGCGGCTTGTGATCGGTGTAGATCGTGACATGCCAGCCTTCGAATATGTGCCGAAAGTATTTAACAGCCTCGTAGATGGCGTTCAACTCGCGGTCGTACGTCGATAATTTTTGGATCGACGGGGGCACTTTTCGACTGAAAAATGCCAGTGGTTGCCAGTTGTTATCCACTTATTGTTGCAGAACGGTTTCAATTCCGATTTCGGATGCGTCGGTGAATATTGCCCAGTCAGCATCGATTTTGGGGTGAACTAACAATGTAGCATCGCGAGAGCTCGTTTAGCTGACTTAAAAGACTCTTGTAGTTCTGTTGTCCAGTTGACTGGATGAGAGCCTTTGACTTTGGGTCCTTCCAAGATTTTATTTAACGGTGCTAGAATTTCTGCAGCGTTCTTGATAACTTTCTGTAGAAATTCACTGTGCCGAGAAATCGACGAAGAGCTTTTACGGTGGTAGGAGGCTCGAAATTGACAATAGCCTCGACTTTTTCCGGTAACGGCTTAATTCCATCTTTGGTGATGACATGGCCGAGAAATTTTACTTCCGGTAGACCAAACTGGCATTTTGGTACATTGATTACCAGTCCGGATTCACGGAGACGCTCGAATAAAGTTTTCAGGTGCTCCATGTGTTGCTTCTCGTCGGTAGATGCGATTGAAATATCGTCAACATATGGAAAGACGAAATCAAGGTCACGAATGACCTCGTCGATGAATCTTTGAAATGTTTGAGCTGCGTTTTTAAGCCCAAACGTCATAAATCGGAACTCGAACAGTCCAAACGGTGTAATGATCGCCGTTTTCGGCAAATCTTCCGGTGAAACGGGTATTTGCAAAAATGCTTTCGCAAAATCGACGACTGAAAATATATTTTTACCGTGTAAAAATGCGGCAAAGTCGTCAAGATAACGCAATGAATATTTATCAATCAGCGTTCGATCGTTAAGCGGTCAGTAATCACCGCATGGCCTCCATTCTCCGGATTTCTTCTGCGCTAAATGAAGTGGCGAAGCCCATGCGCTGTTAGACGGTCTGCAAATGCCCTCTTCGATCATTTTGCGGAATTCGGCTTGTGCAATTTTCAGTTTATCTGGAGCCAGGCGTCTTGCTTTGCACGACACTGGCGGTCCAGTTGACGTTCGAATGTGATGAACCGTCGAATGCTTTTTAGTTTGACGCTGAGTAGCGTCAGGTCGTGTGATGTCGGTAAATTCTCTCAATAATTCCATATATGCAGAATTACCATCGATTGCTTTGATATTTGTCTCTGCCGATGTCGTGTGAGAATTACCGGGTGTCAATAAACCAGTGATGCCATCACGAAGGCATTTGCGTTATAGGTCGACTAGTAAGTCATAAAAACTTAAGAAGTCTACACCTATGATTGGTTTAGTGACGTCAGCGATGATAAAATTCCATGAGAAATCGCGGTGAAGTCCAAGGTTCAATGTAAGCGGTTTCAAACCATAGGTTTGAATGATCGAGCCGTTTGCGGCATACAATTGATAACCTATTGGTGTACTGTTTGATTTCAGCCAGCCACGTGGAAAGGCAGAAAATGGGAGCCGGAATCGACAAGATATTCCGTTCCTGTAGTTCGGTCTCGGTTAAACAGGCGGCGAGAAATTGATTGGGAATCATTAGCCGCCTCTACTGATTCTCGTTTGAGTTTCCCTGCCATTTACAGCCGGGAGCGCACGATCGGGCATTTTTACCGTGTTTGAAATGGTACCAACAGAAGTCAAACTTCTTCGGTACTCGTGACCGTAATCGACTGCGAGATCTCGATCGACCTCGTTTCGTCGTCAAGTTTTTTACTTGGTTCGTCAGTTGCGCAATTTCTCTACGCAGTGCGGCGATCTCGCCGGGCTCGGCGGTTGATGATGAAGTTGCTGTAGCAGCGGCAACTTGAGGTTTGAACGATATACGCTCAACCATACGATCAGCAGACTCGGCAAGTTTATCAAGCGTTGAGTCGCTGATGGCTTCAAGACATACTTGAATTTCGTTTGGAATGTGGGAAAACCAACGTGCCTGAATGATGGCGTCATCAATACCGGGGACTAGTGTACGTAGGTGACGTAAATGTTGCGATGGTGTCCGATCGCCAAGTCTTTCTCTGTCGAGGAGCTGACTGATCCGTGCCTCCTCAGATCTCGTGAAGCATTTTATCAGAGCCGTCTTGAGATCGTTGTACGGAGTTGTCGCAGGGGGCTCGAGAATTAACCACTCAACTTCTGCGGCGACGCGAGTGTCGAGCAATGGAATCACCAGGTCAAATTTTGCACGCTCGGTTGTTACCTGGTGTGTTAAAAATTGCGCTTCGACCTGCGCAAACCATAGTTTCGGGTTCTCCGTGCTGAACTGAGGTGCTTTGATGTTCACGGCCATATTTAATTTTACTGACGTAAAAGACGACGATCCCGATAAATTAGACTTGAATGTGTCTTCGTCAGATGACTTGGATTTTATTGTCTTGTCGCTTTCGGTTTCAGAGCCTGACATCACCCGTCAACAATGTCAGTAATTCGGTACTGTGCTACCGAAAGATTATCGATGACGCACGGCTCAGGAATGTGCAGCCGGTGTATCGGCCTAATCCTCTGTGGTATTTCCGGTGACGGAAGAAAAATTATACGCGACACTGCACGAAAATTAATTAAAATTTTTTTTATTACAGCTCGCGAAAACTTTTATCACAACTCAATTTGCACTAATGGTCCCTCGAATTAACACTGATGCGGCATAACGTCCATAAGATGCCCAGCAATGCACCAGCGGTGATAAAAGAATAAAAACTGCACAATGATGAAAAAATCACTGCACTAATTAATTCAAAAATAAATTCACACAAAAATAACTGTGAATAGAAATCACGGTTTCGGGTTAATCGGCGACGCGACAAACTATCCGCGGCTAAACGACACGAGAACTCGCGAGATTTTAAACACTGTGTAATACACGTGTTCGACGCTTCCCTTAAAAAAGAATCACGTCGGGGTCACCAATTTAATGGTTAAGGGTAAAATTTAAATATAATAAATAAATTGTTTAAACCAACTAATAATGCTAAATAAATGTTTTATTTAACCAACGTAATTAACACAGTAAAAGAAAGTATACAAAATAAATATTGCTAGAATGAGTGTACGCAGTTCAGCGGTGTATCTTGTCATTAACTCGTGTCTCTACGAATGAGGTAGAGACAGAATATGGAAAAATCGATCTTCGGTGTAGATTGCCGAAAGTGATCGATCGTAATTATTGTAGCAACGCTACATATATATGTAGACATTTATGTAGACATATACGTAGACATATATGTAAGCACATATGGCTGTATATATGTCGGCATATATGTCTTTTATATGCTTATATAAATGTCTAAATATATGTATGCATATACGTAGGTATTCATTTTACAATTATCAAAATATATATTTTTGTACACAACTTAAAATATATTTTGGCGCAAAAAAAAATATGTCGGAATATAAATTTTATATAAGTAACATATATTTTTACATATGTGACATACATAATACATGTATGTTTGCATATATTTTCCGCATATATATATTTCCATGCGGGAAGGACTGATCATGCTTGGTCAAGCATGATTATGCTTGCTCAAGCATGATCATTAGGGTGGGTCAAAAAAAATGAATAATTTATTTTTGACTTTATACTCTGAAAAATAGGTTCGTAGACACTTGAAAAGAATTCTCTCCAAGTATGAGCTCTTAATTATAACGGGAATGTCCTCCACTTTGCGGGTTTCTATTTTTTTCGAATAATCGGATAAAAAAATTTATATCTCGCTCTCAACTGCTTGGAAAAATATTCCGCGACATAGATTTTGTAAGAAATTGAATGCTCTACAAAAAAGGTCTCTTATGATTTTTTCAAAAATCCAACCGATTAAAAGATATTCATAGTTGAAGTTTGGCTATTTCAAGGAAAATATTCGTTTTTATTATGAATTTTATAAGTTGATGATAAAAAATTATTTCGAATTGCGGAACTCGTGATTTTGTAGGAAATTTACTGCTCTACAAAAATGGTCTCTTATGATTTTCTGATTAAGTGAAGCCGTTACGAGATATCCATCGTTAAACATTAACGAATATCAATATTTCCAGTTTTTGATCAATCATTCGATAAATTCAATTTTAATTATTAGTTTCAGGAAAATTTACATAAATTTGAGTTTCGATGGATAAAGAAATGTTATAAACAATTTTGTTAATATTGTTCTCAGTCTTGAGTTTGTTTGATTGCATTAAAACAAGAAATTAGAGCATTTTTTTCGACATTTAGCCAATGATTACAATAAAAAACGAAGAACAATTCCAGTACTTATTGCAAGTAGTCAAAGAACATCAAAAAACATATCCAAATTGTAATAAAGGAAATTATTTATAGTAATAGCGTACTTTTCATATTAAATTTGACAGAGAAATGTGTCATTTACTTTAAATTAAACTAATCATTGGCTATATGTCGAAAAAAATGCTCTAATTTCTTGTTTTAATGCAATCAAACAAGCTCAAGACTGAAAACAATATTAAAAAAATTGTTTATAACATTTCTTTATCCATCGAAACTCAAATTTATGTAAATTTTCCTGAAACTAATAATTTAAATTTCAATTTATCGAATTATTGATCAAAAACTGGAAATATTGATATTCGTTAATGTTTGACGTTGGATATCTCGTAACGGCTTCACTTAATCGAAAAATCATAAGAGACCATTTTTGTAGAGCAGTAAATTTCCAACAAAATTATGAGTTCTGCTATTCGAAATAATTTTTTTTCATCAACTTATAAAATTCATAATAAAAACGAATATTTTCCTTAAAATAGCCAAACATCAACTATGAATATCTTTTGATCGGTTGAGTTTTTGAAAAAATCATAAGAGACCTTTTTTGTAGAGCACTCAATTTCTTACAAAGTCTATGTCATGGAATATTTTTCCTAGCAGTTGGAAGCGAGATATAAATTTTTTTATCTGATTATTCAAAAAAAATAAAAACCTGCAAAGCGGAGGACCTTCCCGTTATAATTAAGAGCTCATACCTGGAGAGAATTCTTTTCAAGTGTCTACGAACCTATTTTTCAGAGTATAAAGTCAAAAATAAATTATTCGATTTTTTTGACCCACCCTAATGTTCATGCCTGAATATTTGCCAGCCATGACCATGCCTGATCAGGGATAAGAAAGCATAATCATGCCTGACCGAGCATGATCACGCATGTTCATGGCTGGCAAATATTCAAGCATGATCATGCATGATCAGGCCTGATGATTTTTTCCCGGGCAGCTCTTAAAATTAATCAAATCTATTTTTTTAAGAGCTTGACATTAAAATATAAATAACTTGTGAACAATGCGGAATTTCGAAAAACTTTGTTCGTGATAATTTGTAAAAAATAAAAATATCTACAAAAATGTTCTTATGACATTTTTTGATAAGACTGATACATTCGCCGGAAAAATAAAAAAATCTGAAAATTTATTATAAATTTGACTTGAAGCTTATATAACTTTTGAACAGTGGGATTTATCAACAAATGATAGAAGACTTTTTTAACTTCCCGCTTAGAAAATCGATGATTTTCAAAAATTTCGGGAAGTTATTGTTTTCACCTCGATTTTCGAAAATCGAGTTTTCATTAGATGTCGACGTTTTGAGGTCCTAGGAATCTATTCTGACTACTTTCAGAATGATGTCCGAGTGTATGTATGTGTGTGTGTGTGCGTGTGTATGTATGTAAATTCTTTGTAACTTTAGAACTAATGAACCGATTCGGATGTTTAAGGCGGCGATTGAAAGAGCATGTTGGCTATCAACTTTCCTGAAAATTTTAGATCATTTGATCAAATAAACTCGAAAATATCTGCGAATCACGAAAAAAAAAAAATTTTTTTTTTAGTTTTTTATTTATTTCTCAGAAACGACTTATACGATCAACTTCAAAATCTAATCAGCTCTAGAACTCAATAAAACGCGTCGATTGCCACCTTAAACATCAAAATCGATCGATTAGTACGAAAGATATCGGCGTTGAAAAATTAAAAAAATAACATTTTATGTTATTTTCCCCGGATGAATCATAATATAACCTACTAAAATGTGTCTGAAGTCATATTAACTCATCTTTTATATGGTTACTTTCGATACATTATGTCATCGAACTTGGTTTTTAGTTTAAATCATAGTACCTACAATGAAATCGATAAAACGTAGTTTTCAATATTTTTCTCGGATATTTCATATTTGATTGTTTCTCACATGAGTCAAAACTCATTTAAATCCCTGGCATTGATTTCTGCCTGAATACACTTATTTTATTGAACATAATCAGGGATTAAATTTTAAAAACCGCTTCATTAACAATTCTTGAGTCTTATATAAATTTTTAAACTTTAGCATAACAGGCAACTTGTTAGAGCTTGAGAAGATCGTAAAAAAAATCGAAGATATATCTACACTAATGTTTTCGAGCTCTTTGAGATCGAAAACAGCGGGAAGTTTTGGGGCTGGCCCGCAGGGCCAACCGACGCCCAGATTTTTTTTTTAGTTTTTTATTGACATCTCAGAAACGACTTATACGATCGATATCAAAATCTAATCAGCTCTAGTACTCAAAAAAACGCGTCGATTGCCACCTCAAACATCAAAACTGGATAATTCGTTCGAGAGTTATCGCGGAAGAAAGAAATGGTAAAAAACGGTTTCTTTCGATTATCTTCGAAGTGACTCATCTGATCAATTTTAGAATCTAATAAGCTCTGACCCTAATAAAACGCGTCGAGTGCCACCTTAACCATCTCAGTCGGTTGATGCGTTTGAGAGATATTGTGGGAGAAAGAAATGGTAAAAACCGATTTTTTTCGGAACTAAAGGTATGCAAAAGTATTTTCGAGCTTGAAGAGCTCGAAAATGTATTCACATCGATGTTTTCGAGCTCGAGGAGCTCGAAAACAGCGGGAAGTTTTGGGGCTGGCCCGCAGGGTCAACCAACAGACCGATTCTTTGTAAAGCGTTCAATGTCCTACAAAAATATTTACTGGTCATAACCCGGTCGGCAAAAAGTTATCATAAAGTTCTCACAAAGATAACATTTTTTGGATCTGATAACTTTAAGACTTATCTTAAAGATAACATAAAGATATCAGAAAGATATCTAATGCGCCACCTACTGACATCTTTTAGATCTCTTCGAAACGGTATCAAAAAGATAACATTTTTCTGATGTCTAAAAGATAGCGGATCAATGATATAATAAAGTTATCTCTAAATAGATATGATTTTGAGGTTACTTAATAATAATTAATATTTAAAAATTTTTCGGTTTTTAGTGCTTATTATTTGTAAGCAAGTAATTAATTCAAAATTATAGAGTAACTTAAGTGTAATTAATAATAATAATAATAATAATAATAATAATAATAATAATAATTTAGTTTTGATGATTATACTCATAATAATAGTAATCAATAATATCATTAATAATATTAATAATAATAATATAATAATAATAGTAATCTTCAAATTCACTTCAACTTGTTTATCACCATGATCATTTTTTTCACCACTATTATCACTGTTATTATTTATACTATCATTTTTAGTATAATTCAATTGACATTTACTATTAACTTCAAAGTTTGGTACCCTAATTAAGAAAAATTATTTGAAATGATTCAAAACAATTCGAAATAATTTAAAGCAATTTTAATCGACTAATATATAAATATACACTTAGTATGGATTAAATAACTTTTCTTATTCAGGGTATAATGATTGACGCCCAATAATCTGAGGTTCCTACAGATTAGAATTGTTTATTGAATTCTTTGAGAATTTTTGTAAATGATCATTTTTTTGGCTCGTAGATAATTCTTTAAATGTTTTTCTGAAAGACATTTTTTATCGAACACTTTTTGCACGTATACCTATTTTGTAGGTTAGACTAAACTAAACATAAAATATATGAATACCAAACGTCAGCTGATAAATTTAGGTTATGATCAAATGTTTACAAAAAGATATCTTTTTGACTGCATAAGGACATCTACAGAAGTTATCATAAAGTTATCTTTTAGATCTCGATAAATCGATATCCGTAAATAGTTGTCAAAAAGATAAAATTTGTCTGGCCTCTAAAAGATATCTTTTTTCAGATGACATAACGATGCCTTTCTGACATGGATGCCGAACGGGAAAAATCCGTCGATTGGTTTGTGAGCTAGAAAATTCTAAAAAAAATAAATTTCTCTTCCCGTGTTATTTAAATGGAAAATAGAAAAATAGATTGAGGCAAACCTTAATATCATTATTAATAGCCTGGATTAGTATCAAAATTTGTATTTTTAGTTATACTTTCAATTTTTTAAAAAACTACATAACAAAACTAAAATTTGTTGTTTTTTTTTTAACACCCTAATATATATGCATACCCGTGAAAAATGAATCATACATGGCCATATATAAACCATACAAGGCCATGTATGGCCATACATGGTTTTGTATGACTGTATATGGCCATGCATGACTGTATTAAAAATTTTTGTATGCCCATGTATGGGCATACACGCTTCATGTATGGCCGTATATGCTTCATACATGGCCATATATGCTCCATGTATGAGCCATATACGGCCATATATGGCCATGTATGATTAATTTTTACGGGTATATATATTAATTAAGGGTATATAAATTAATTTTTTTCGGATTTTTTTCCATTTTCACGTTAGTTATTCGGTAAATGTAAGGTAAAGAGAAAAAAAAAATTTTTTTTTCAAAAAACAAGATAAAACAAGAGTTTTTTTTACATTTTTTTTTTACATTTTAATCGGGGGTTTTTTTTTTCGTTTTTTGAAATAGCCATTTTTTGTGGGTTTTTCAAATTGATATTAAAGATAAAAAAAAATTTTTTTTTCAAAAAAATCGAAAATAGAGCTTGTAGGGCATTTATTCAAGTTTCTCAAACTGCCCTTTAAATTACTGTGCGACGATTATTTGCTGAGATATCGATAATCAAAGATAAAAGGATCCTTTTTCATTTGAAGGCTGATATCTCAGTGGCTTCTTGTCGTACAGAGAAACAAAAAAAGCAAATTGTAGCCGAATAAATTTCCTAAACAACCCATGAATTGGTTTTTTCGAAAAAAATTTTCCCGGCCCCGTAGACCTAAAAAACCAAACCGAAAAATTTAGAAAAATTTTGTCTCGGCCTATTTCTTATGATTCCGCAAAAACCGTGGCTCAGAAAATTATTTGGCTGAAAGATCTCAAAACTAGAGATTTCAAGCTCCAATTCGCTTTTTTTATTTTTTCGATACGATCATTTTTCACGAAAATACAGACTTCCAAAAATCGCTAAAAATTTTATAAAATTTTCTTGTTCCTTTAATTCTTTGGATAAGTGTATATATATGTTATATCCGGTTTACCGTATATATTAAAGGGGCCTCTTTGCCACGCTCGCTGTAAAGTGCAGCGTTAACAATTTTAGGGATAGCAACTTCGGCCAACACCTCGTTGCACGTCGTCAACGTTTCTTCCAATCAGGGAATTACACTTGACTGTATTTTAGACTTACCCAATTATATATTCTAAATTATTCCCTCCAGAACCACGAACCGAGGTGATAAAATTAACGAACACCAAGGTGCGGCAGCCTATGACGCTTGAGAAGTTAATGTATCTTCCTTGCTGGCCCACGTGAGTTCTAAACCGTGTTACGTTTAGGCAACCCCCTTTCCTATTTTCTATTTCTCTTAAACCGATTAGTTCATTTTCATTCATAAAATATAAAAAGTCAAGTATACTATAAAATCCCACGGGAAGATTGTCTCGATATTGCACTCGAGGAGGCGTGGCAAGTTGCTTGTTACCGTTAAAATTTCTACTCAAAATTGTCTTTTCGAAGATATATTTTCCTATTCCAAAAATCACTTCAAGGGAAGTGATTTTTATAATAATTGTTAAGTGTGTAAATAGCGATTCTCGTCCGAGTGAATTGCTAGAGTCGGAGATTCAGACCGAACTCATATGAGCTAAAGACTCAATAAATTCAAAGTGTAAAAGCCATAAGTTTAAGTTAATAGTTAAGTGTAAATCCAAGCGATTTAAGTTAAAGAAAGAACTTTAGTGATAAGATCAATTTAACATCTTGTGAACTGAGTACGGCGAGCCCATAGGGAAATATTTCAAGAAACATCTATCATTGGGAAAACCGGCATATTAGATTATTTCTAATATTAAGAACCACATCCCTTTTCCTGGACCAAATCATCTTTCGACCAGAGACCAACAGAAGCCGTTCACGAGAGTTCCAGCCCAAAACCAACTTGCAAGTAATCAGCGAACAACGAAAGGTAGGTAAAATTATCAATTTCTCTAACGTATTGTATCCAAATTCTGCATCGAAACTGCAGAGAGGCCCCTGCGGGGTTTATCGTTCGAGTTTTCACAATAAAAATAAAACCTAGAGCTAATCCTCTAGGAAAATCACCCTGTTTGTCCGGTGCCTCCCACTTGAGGCCCACGCGACCATTTCCAATAATTAATTATTATTAATTAATTAAATCCGGACATAACATATATATATATATATATGTAGCGACCACGTCACTACTTATATTATTTGATATTCATAATTTCGGATAAGTCCGTCAATCATCGATCGTCATCGATCGCCGAATATTTCCCACACGCGGATACGATATTCGGTAGCAACAATTCACACAGTACACGCGTACAATTAGAGAGATACACAGCAACTAGCTAACACATATCTAAGCAACTAGCATTATCTTGTATTATATAATTTAAATAAAACTCATTATTTATTATTTTGTTAATACTAATAATTGGAGTCAGATAATTTATTTATCGTAGTGATTAAGTTCCAAGAACCGCATCCCAGTCACTACATTGGTGACTGCCCGACGTGATTTTCAAGAGCACGCCATTTCGTGCACACATTTCACGTGGCAAATAGCACGTTGAGTGTAAAATACCGCGTCTACGCTGATAGCTAATCACGACATATTAACTCCGAGAGTTCTTTACAACAGTGAAGTGCGTGAATTAAGTGTTGTTTAAGCCTTTTATCACGGCTGGTGCATTGCGGGGTATTTTAGACATATGCTGCACTGATTTATAATTTAAGGGACACCATCGAGGTGCAAATTAAATTGTGATAAAAGCGTTCAGTGAATTCCGCTGTAAAATACAGTGAGTAAAATTACCGTGCGCGTTAAATTTTCGCCCAGTGATAATTCTCGTGCGACTCGAAGCATCTCGAACATTCCTAAACGGTGAGTCAGCTTCGACGGACACTAATCCGCTTACAGTGGTATTAAAATTTTATGTTAGTTTTATCGTGTTAGTATTTCTCATATATTAGCTATGTCTGATCCAAAGAATTCAGACGACAAGAAAGACGATGTCTTTTTGGACGCCAAGCCAGTGATTATCAACTCTCTCAAGGCACCTCGATTCAACCTGAAGCGAGTGAGATTATGGTTTGCGTAGCTCGAGGCTCAGTTTGCGATCCACGGCGTAGCAACTGAGAAAGAGAAATTTAACCACGCGGTTTTTCCCATTGATACCGAGTATGCGTGTGAGGTTGAGACCCTCATCATCAACCCACCAACAACGACGCCATACGCCCATTTGAAAGCCACGCTCATTGCGTGTTATTCAAAGTCAGAACAAGCCAAACTGCGTCAGCTTCTAGATGGCGAAGCGATAGGTGACCAATCACCATCACAATTTCTCCGCCATCTTAAATCGCTCGCGCCGACTATTGATGACGCAATCCTAAAGGCAAGATGGCTGGCTAATTTGCCCAAGAAGATACAAGAACTTTTAGCCATTTCTCCGACCACGGCTACCATCAATGACTTAGCCAAGACAGCCGACAAGCTACACGAGATGTTCCCAGTGACTCTCACCACTGCTGTCGCTTCATCATCATCTTCGCAGGAAACGATGGCGCTGCAGAAACAAGTGAGCGAGCTATCTCGACAAGTGGCAGCCCTCACATCAGCTTTCAACAAGAATCGCGGTAGATCTCCAGTCCGAAGACCAAACCAACGCTCCCGAAGCAATTTGAAGCCACGCACAATTCCCGTCACCGAAGAAGACATTGAAAAGACAGCCATCATCACTCCTTTTGGCTTGTTCGAATTCCCATACATGACGTTTGGACTTCGAAATTCCGCGTAAACTTTCCAAAGTTTCATTGATGAGGCCACACAAGACCTACCGTTTGTCTTCCCGTACATCGACGACGTCCTAGTAGCTTCAGAAAACCAGGAGCAACACCTCGAGCACTTAAAAATTTTATTTCAACGCTTACAAGACTACGGACTTGTCATCAACGCAGCCAAATCGGTGTTGGGCCAGCATGAGGTAAAATTATTAGGTCATCACATCAGCAATAAAGGTATCAAGCCGTTGCCCGACAGGGTAGACGCAATTACTAACCTAAAATTTCCTAATGCGATATCTGTATTACGTGGTTTTCTAGGTACCATAAATTTCTACAGAAAATTTATCAGAAACGCTGCAGAAATCCTTGTATCGCTAAATAAACTGCTCGAGAGACCAAAAGTGAAAGGATCAACGCTGATCGTCGAGACACCAGAACTTCGACAGGCTTATGACAATGCGAAGCAGGCATTAGCCAACGCTGCAATGCTTGCGCATCCAAACGACGACGCAACTTGGGCTATTTTCTCGGACGCATCAAATATAGCCATTGGTGCAGTTCTGCAACAACTAGTTGAAGGAGAATGGCAACCACTTGCTTTCTTCAGCAGAAAACTACAGCCATCCATTCAAAAATTATCGACGTACGATCGTGAACTTCACGCCATCTACGAAGCTGTCCGACACTTCCGTCATATTTTTGAAGGTAAACAAGTTGCAATTTACACCGATCATAAACCTTTGTTCTTTGCTTTTCAGCAACGTACTGAACGAGTATCACCGTGGCAATTTCGTCGCCTCTACTTTATTGGTCAATTCACGAGTGATTTTAGACGCATCTCTGGACACGAGAACATCGTTGCAGACACACTGTCGCGCGTTGAAGCCATTTCGACGCCGATTACCACGCACGAGCTGGTAAACGCTCAGAAGAAGGATCCTGAACTTCAAGATCTTTTTGGCAACGCAGTAGGGATGGGCAAGTGAAAAAAATATATCGATATTTATTGTATCGATATTTTTAAACAGTATCGATGGTTATCGAGTAAAAAATATCGATATATCCTCAGTTTTCGCATGATTATTCAAACTTCGTAAAAAAAATAGACGAAAATAAGTAAAGTATTTTTTATTAATTCAAATATTAATTAAAATAAGTAAAGTATTTTTTTTAAATTCAAATATTAATTAAAATAAGTAAAGTATTTTTTATTAATTCAAATATTAATTAAATTAAGTAAAGTATTTTTTATTAATTCAAATATTAATTAAAATAATTAAAGTATTTTTTATTAATTCTCGAACCTAAACAATTATATACAATTTAATCAAACCAGTAGTCATCTGATATGGACATTAGGAGTACCCTCTGTTTGATGTGCTCGCCTGTCAAACGGCTTCTATTGTCAGGTACTGTCAGATTCACGGCTGAAGCAACTTTTTCGGAAGACACCGAAGAAGCCTGGCAAATTAGGTATTTAAGGGCGACTTCTGAAAGAACCGGCGTGAAATGCTGGCAATTGATCCAAAATTTTAATGGATCAGCTTTTCTCTCAAGAAGAGGTTGATCGAGGTATTGTTTTAACTCATTGGGCACAGAGCCAGAGCTCGGAACCTCGGGCACAGTTGTTGACGACAAAGATAATAACTTTTCATGCCCAGACCGAATTAAAGAAGTCCCAGAGTTTTCTTGTGCTCGTGCTATTTGGATTGTTCGCAGATCAGGTGAACGTTGACCTCTACGTCGGTGTTCACTCCGAATATCATTGCTGATTTTGGTTATTGTATGTGAAACAGCCATTGCTGAAGTAAAATTAATTTTTTTAAAACGGGGATCTAATATCGCTGCTGCGGACAAATAGGAATTTTCTTGTAAAGGATCCAGTTTTTCTTGAACTTGTCAGAAGAGCCTCTTTCATAGTTACCCCTAAACTCGTGGATGGATTTATACGTTCCACCGCTTGGCGGATCAAATTCATAACCGAGATAGCTAAACTAGAAGTCACGTAATTAGCACCACTTATTTCTTCCGTAGCTTCTTTGAATGGGCTTAAAATAGCAACAAGATCTCTTATTATATTTAATTGAGAAGTTACGACCATGTCAGGTGTTTTCCTGTTTGTTAGACTTTTAGTAGCTTAAATTTTAGCTACTAGTGCAGAGAGCTTAATAAATCTCTCTAACATGTCAAAACACGAATTCCATCTTGTGCGGACAGCTTGTGTTAATGTCAAGACCTCACCTTCTTTCTTTCCAGATGTCTCCTGTTCAGATCGTAATTGATCCATAGCATTGACCGACTGTTTAAAATACGTCACGATGCTTTTTACGTGATCGCAAAGATCTGAAAATGCGGTATTTGCCTTCAATACCCCATCGACAATCAGATTTAAACAATGTGCCATGCATGGAATTCTGCGATCATTTCCTAAAAACAATCGCACTGCTGCTACTATATTTGCGCCCCCATCAGTTGTAATGGCAATGACTTTATTCTTGTCAATTTTAAACTCTTCACAGATTTCTTCCCAGCATTCTTTTATATACTGTCCTGAATGAGCCTAAACAAAAAAGAACAGTCATACCTATTGCATATATTTTTACAATGTGACGATAAATTAATATGTAATTATTGACATTACATCAATTAAAATAATTAAAAGGTCTGGATAATCTTAATCTTATAAATTACATAGTAATTCAAAAATATACCTGTGTCAGTTTCTGCGCACATAGGCTTATATTTTGAAGGGTAGCGGGCGGTCCCTTAACGTTGTCAATAAAATGAACCGTTAATACTAAGAAACTCCTTGTAGAATTAGTGAGAGTGAGTATGTCGCTTGTAAAACATAAAAATTTTTGCTCAGCCAAGGATTTCATAAGAACCGCTTTTGTGGTATTATATCGATTTTCTACCAAATTAGTTACCTAAAAATTAAGAACAAGTATCAGTTATACAACTGAGATATAAAAATGATAGAAATTTTTGAACTATGTAGAAAGATCATTTTTAATATATATACCTTTTTTTCTGGAAGGTAGTTTATAAAGAGGGCTTGAAGTGCGCATAACTTTTTGCAAACCTTTTTTTTCAACACAAGATAATGGTAAATTGTCTTTACATATCATGTAAATCAGCGCCTGTGTTATTTCACTATGTTTTTGTCCACCTTCTGAAAAATAAAAATGATGATAGGTGCTAATTCAAAATGACACAAAAAATCATAAATAATAAATTAAACATAAAACGAATGTATAATGTATATCGATAAAACTAATCAATATTGACGGGTGGACAATTGGACCACTGCAACGTAATATATTGTTTTTTAAATGAAATCATTATTTAATCTATCTATAGCTATGGTAGAACTCAACCAAAATGTTAATGAAGAATTCTCTCACAACAACAAGATTACTTGCATATGATCACACTGATATTAATAAAAAAAAACAAAGATACACAAAACATAGGTACCTACATATGGAAATTAAAATTAATAAAAGCTAAATTCTTACATTAAATTTTGCAGCAACTTACCTTCGAAGCTTGAACCTCTGTCTAAACAAGCTACTAAGGTGGCTTGTTTTCTTTTTTTTGCTTCATGAACTTGATGAACCATCTCACCCGCCAATTCGTTGGTTTCAGCAGGATTGACTGTCACACCTTCATGACATTGATGGGAATTTTTATTAGCAGTACTACTGGATGTCAAAGTAAGCTAACAATATTGAAAGAGTAAAGACGAAAGTTAACACAAAAAGGTCGATTCGATTCCATAGTCTATTTATTATTTTAAACAATCCGTTGAGTTTATTGTAGGTCATTTATCTTAGGCAATTTTAATATTGAATAACCTCTTCTATAGTAATACTTACATCAACAGTGGCAACAGTAGATGCATTGGAGTTATTCAAGTCTACTGGCCCAGCATCTTCAGTTTCTTTGCCAGATTTAGTCGTTTTCGGTGAATTTTGCATTTGTATCATTTGCAAATAAGCAAAATGATACTTAGTTTTTCGATGAGTTGTGTTACGGCCTGGGTGAGGACACCAAAGATAAATTAAAAATAAAATTTGTATGTTGAAATTCTATCGTACCCTGGTACAGACAATATTCTCTAAACATAAGAAGAGGTATTCTTGCTATAGAAGCTCTCTTCCAAGTCGGAGCGGGGAATACGTGAAGTGGTGGGATCTAGAGCGGTGAGAACTGTGCGTGTCCCCTCGTAACCGAGTTAAAATTTTATTATGAAAGTAACCATGGCGACTTTATTATTACTAGGGTAATAAAACATTCAACCACAGTCAAACATATTTTTTTTTTTATTTTTGATTTTTACTTGTATCACTTTACGTGTCTTACAAGACTGTTCCCAAGCTATCACCCATCCATAATCTACTGTTACGTTCCCGTAATATTTTATTGATTAAATTTAATTAATTATTTTTAATGAAATAATTTTATACAATGTAACGGAAATCGGAAATCAAATATTTACTGGAAATTAGAAGAAAATATTATTTTAATTTTTACTCGAACATCTAAGAAACTACCTTTAGTTTGACAAATACTTTAATAGCACTTAGTTGACTATTCACTATAAACATAGGAATTTTAAGATTTAATTAGGAAAAAAAAAAAAAATACAAACAAAAAACAAAAAAAAAAAATCTGGGCGTCGGTTGGCCCTGCGGGCCAGCCCCAAAACTTCCCGCTGTTTTCGATCTCAAAGAGCTCGAAAACATTAGTGTAGATATATTTTCGAGCTCTTCGAGCTCGAAAATGCTATCACATGCGATTTTTTTTTTACGATCTTCTCAAGCTCTAACAAGTTGCCTGTTATGCTAAAGTTTGAAAATTTAAGAATCAAGAATTGTTAACGAAGCGGTTTTTAAAATTTAATCCCTGATTATGTTCAATAAAATAAGTGTATTCAGGCAGAAATCAATGCCAGGAATTCAAATCAAGATTTAAATGAGTTTTGACTCATGTGAGAAACAATCAAATATAAATATCCGAGAAAAATATTAAAAACTACGTTTTATCGATTTTATTGTTGGTACTATGATTTAAACTAAAAACCAAGTTCGATGACATTACGTATCGAAAGTAACCATATAAAGGATGAGTTGGTATGACTTTAGACACATTTTCGTAGGTTATATTATGATTTATCCGGGAAAAATAACATAAAATGTTATTTTTTTAATTTTTCAACGCCGATATCTTTCGAACTAATTGATCGATTTTGACGTTTGAGGTGGCAATCGGCGCGTTTTATTGAATTCTAGAGCTGATTGAAATTTGGAATCGATCGCGTCAGTCGTTTCGAAAATATTTCGAAAAAACCGTTTTTCACCATTTCTTTCTCCCGCGATAACTCTCGAACGAATTATCCGATTTTGATGTTTGAGGTGGCAATCGACGCGTTTTCTTGAGTACTAGAGCTGATTAGATTTTGATATCGATCGTATAAGTCGTTTCTAAGAAATCAATAAAAAACTAAAAAAAAAAATTTTTTTTTTTTCGTACTTCGCAGATATTTTCGAGTCTATTTGATCAAATGATCTGAAACTTTCAGAAAAGTTGATGGCCAACAAGCTCTTTCAATCGCCGCCTTAAACATCCAAATCGGTTCATTAGTTCAAAAGTTACAAAGAGTTTACATACATACACACACACACACACACACACACACATACACACACTCGGACATCATTCCCAAAATAGTCAGAATAGCTTCCTAGGACCTCAAAACGTCAACATCTGATGAAAACTCGATTTTAGAAAATCGGGGTGAAAACAATAACTTACCGAAATTTTCGAAAATCGTCGATTTTCTTAGCGGGAAGCTAAAAAAAAATAAACAAGTAAATATAAAGGAAAATATTTATAGGTATATAGTACGTATGTGTATAGTTGTAGCTACGCATCAAAATATCACTTCTGAGTTATTAACTCTTTTCTCTAATTGAGAACAAAAGTGATTATTTTGTTGACTCTAATTCTCTAAAGGGGTTATTAAGAGTAATTAGTTAAATTTAGTTTTAATTATAAATAAACATGTCTGAGGCAGAGATTAATCGTTTAAAAGCGGAGGTAGAGCGTCAAAGGCGTGAACTTGAACGTCAAAGAGAAGAACTGGCAGCCGCCGCCATTGCGAATAACGCCGCGAACAATACTTTGAACAATACACTTAACAATGCGAACCTTACAGTCAACATGGATCCTATCGATCGTTTTTATACACCTGCAAAAGATTTTGCTGCTACGGTCCCCATTTTCTCCGGTGATGGCGACATAACATATGAAAAATTTGACCGGGCGGTTACACGACAACTTCATCTATTGCCCAAAAATAATCAGGAACTATACGTGGGCCACCTTTTAAATAGAATAACGGGGCGAGCGAGACGTTACGTGGGAGCAAAGGATCTGACTACCGTAGATCAAGTTTTAGAACTCCTCAGAAAAGAATTTAGACCTCTTAATCCTATTAGATATTTAAGGAGGAAGCTAGCGCGTAGCCAACGGGATCGCGAGGAATCTATTGAGGATTTTTATTACCGTTTAAAAGACATCTTATCTAGTTTGGAGGCTATCAAAAATGAAGAACCAAGCGGACCCGCAGCTTATATTTCGGCTTGCGTCGATGCTAAAGACATTCTCTATGAAAATTTGCCGAAGCAATTAAAAATCGCTTTCGTTAATCAGTTTAAAGACGAAAAGACTACCTTAACTACTCTGTTTGAAGAAATTAAGAAAACACTCAAACTTACTGGCGATAACGCCAACAACCCAAATCGAACGCTCTTCGAGCTCGAAAATACTTTTGTATGCGCTTATTTTCGAAAAATAACGTTTTTTACCATTTTTTCTACAACGATATCTCTCGAACGAATAAACCGATTGAGACGTTTAAGGTGGCAATCGACGCGTTTTATTGAGTAATACAACTGATAAAATTTTAAAATTGATTTATCGAGTCGTTTTTGAGAAATTTTAAAAACACTAAAAAAAAATTTTTTTTGTAATTCTTTCGTTAACGGTTTCTCTCGAACAAATAAACCGATTTTGATTTTTGAGGCGGCATTCGACGCGGCTTACAAAGTTTAAGAGCTGATTAGATTTTGGGATCAATCCATTCTGTGAATTAAAAGTTATTCAAAAAAAACATTTTTGAAAACATTTTATTTTTGAAATATCTCCGAACGTACCCGGCCGATTACGCTCAATATTTTCAGTGTTCGTAGTAAACAAAAAGCCGCATCGAATGACACTTGAATAGCTTCCTAGGACCTCAAAACGTTGACATCTGTTAGAATTTCGATTTTCACAAATCGGACTGAAGCCAATAACTACCCGAATTTTTGAAAATTTGCAATTTTCTTAGCAGGAAGTTAATAATTTAAAAATTATAATTTATTTAAGTTTTTAACGCCGCCCTTCAATTTACTGTGCGCTCATTGGTACTTGAAATATCGATGATCAAACCCAAAAGCCAGATTAAAAAAAAGCCAAATTGAAGATGAATAAATTTGCTAAATGATCTATGCATTGGTTTAGTTGACACAATTTTTTCTGACTCCGGCCGGAAAGTGGCAACTTTCGGGCCGCTGCCCTTGAACGAAGTTGCAACTTTCCGACTCCGTCGAGCAGAATAATAGTATACTCACCTTGGCCAGTAAAAAAGAAAGCCTCAGACCACATGTTTATCTGCCCCGGCCAATAGTTACATGTAATCTGAGACCTTTCTTATTTTACTGGCCTAGGTATGTAAAATATACTATTTCACGATCCGTGGGTTGTTCAGAAAAAAAAAAATTTAGAAATTTTTTGTTTTACGGTATTTCTCATGCTTGCGCAATGGCTGAACGTCTAAAGAAAATTGAATGAAAATGCGTCGAAACTAGAGATTTCAAGCTATAAAGTGCCTTTTTTTATTTTATGATACGATTATTTTTCACGAAGTTACAGCCTTACAAAAATCGCTAAAAAATTTAAAAAATTTTTCTGATTCTTTAATTTAATACACAATTATATATACTTATATATATTCCATATAGGGGAGGGAGAGGCAAAACGAGATACTTAAGGAAATACTAAGCTTTCAAAGACTCTAATACACTGAATCTTTTTGGTTTTATTGATGTTCAACGTAAATGGAAAAAATTTTCAGTTACCGTTGAAAAATAAACGTTTTAACTTTTGCGGACAAAATAGGGTACCCCCTAAAAATGGTAAAAAAAAAAATTTCTTGATTTCAAATAAATTTGATTAAGTTAAAATTTTTTGTAAATAATTTACATAAAGAAATATTATATTTTACACAATTATTGGATGCAAAGGAAGAAAAAAAATTTATAATAGTTTTTATCATAAAACAAAATTCATTAATATTTTTCAACTGACAATCGATTTTTGAAAAAGCTTAACAAAAAAAAATTCAAAATAACGCTTTATTATATTTATAAAAAAGATTTTGGAATGTTTAAAAACGATTTACAATATCAAATTTTCTTTTTACAAAATTTTGAGGGTACCCCGTTTTGCTTACCCTACCCCTTTTTGTCATCCCCCTCCCTTTTCCTACAATTATATATATAACTACATATGATTAGGCAAAATCATTTTTTCTCGGGAAGTTGCGCCAAGTCGTCTGAAGTAATTATGAAAAGTCGCTAGAATTTCTATAATATTATCAACCGTTTGTACTTTTTATTTGTAAAATTCTTCTTTTCTACTAATAAAGCAATTGAATAGATATATAGAGACTCTTTGTAGTTTAAGGTAGCTTAACTATACTATTTACCTCTTAGCTTCCTGAATTACAATTTCCAGCGAAGCTTTCGGGCTTATGTGAGTGTGCTCGGCTTCGCAACAGCAAACGAGCTTAAGGTGCTAGTAATCTAAGCCCATAGTATTACGTTACAAATATAAAGTGAAATATTTACCATTACATGGTTTCTCTTTCAAATTTTTTTAGTTTTTCTTTAAAGTCGAAACATTCGATTGTGTTTCCGTCTTTATAAAGGCCGCGTTAAGAACATAATAACAAGAAGGATTATATTAACGTAATTTATTATCTAACAATTATTACACTTAATAATTTTAGGTGGCTCAAAGTTGAAGGATTATCTTATGTATTTGTGTACGATCATATGATTTATCGTTTGGTAGTTGATAGCTCATACCTTAGATTAATATGATTTAGTATTAACAATAACGATATGATAATTACTATTGCATTATGCTTCGATATATACATTTATTTAGCTGTCTAGTTGTTGCACTCAACTATAATGTTCTCATTCTTGGCTCACTTAACTGATTATTCTTCCCACTCGAAAAATGTCTTCCACTACGTTCTATATATATATAAAAGACACATGAACTTTGTTCCAGTCAATAAACCGAAGTCGTTGAGATTGGAGTTTCGAGAAACACAAAGATTTACTTTTAAAAACCGATTCCAACCTTTTCTTTTCATTTTTATCGTCTTACCGAGCAGCTACTACTTTAAAGTATCCTTTAATTTATGGGTCCATGATAGTACTTTAGGAAATGAATTAATTAGAAACCCAATTGTACTTTGAGAATTTCTAGAAAGTAATATAATCCCGTTAAAACGATAAAATAAATAGGATACTTAATTTTGATTGACTTTAATTGATTTACTTCATTTTAATCGTTTATTTATAAATATTTAAAGCATTAAACTACTTAAATTTAGTAAGTATGAAAGTTTGTTTAAAGTCAAGACCACTGTTTATTCTTCACTTGTTTATCGATACAGGCACTTCCGTTGCGATATATATATATATATATATATATATATATATATATATATATATATATATATATATCCTATAATCAAATAGCTATTGCAAAATGATTAGTATAAAAGAGGAAGCAATGTCTGATTATTAAGTAAGCATATTCTCTTCTTCGAAAGATTATTAATACAATTCATCATTTTTAAATATCAGGCTTACTATTATACCCATTTCTTTAATCATTACACATATCGATTATATTGTATTGACTATAAATTATAATGATTCTTATTGACTTTGTTCACTCACTCGTCTCATTACTGCCGTTGTCTTATGAATAATTATGAGGTGGAAATAGGCAAAAAATATATGCTAATGATCTTGTAAATATTTTTTTAGGCCCCAGACGGAAAAGAACACATAAAATTTCTCGTACGTTGACTGGAGCTCTGGGGAATGGGAAAGGTAAATTTATAAGTGCATCACCACTAGCCCCGTCGGTGCATGTTAGTCGAGGACCCATGACCAATTCATCGTTCCCCGGAGAGTGATTGTGAAATGCTATTACACGCTATGAACTTTGTGTATGTATTAGGTGTGTGGATAAGCATTTGAAATCTCTGGAGTCTTTATCTATGGGTATTAAAAGTTTAATATAATAAAGTACCTTAAAATACTGATAGTTTTTGATTTTATTTTATTTAACTAAATTTTCTACACTACTTCAAATTCGTATTAAACATGGTTTCGATTGATTTTTCTTTCCGTCGTTAGTTTTCTATTCAACTTTTTGTAGGAGAGAGGGCAAGACATTGTGCGAAATGTGAAACGGTGCAGCGGAAAATTATTTAGGTGGGACATCCGCGAGATGGGGACGCCCAGTTGGGCGCTTAGTCTCAGTTTACTGGCAGTAGTGTTTATGACGCCGTCACTGCCACGTGTGAGAGCCAAATTTGAATTAATATCAAAGTGAACTACACGCGTAATAGTTATACATATACATATAAATATATATATATATATATATATATATATATATATATATATAAATATATATATATATATATATACATTCGTAAATTTGATGTTAAACTCGTTGTTTATGATTAAATATAAAGTTCTGTCAATTTTTGCATCTTACTTTTATAAATTAATAGTGATTTGTCAAGATTACAGTGATTAATAAACGACTAAAATAAAAAATATAGTCAAATCAAAAAATAATTTCGAACATAATCAAAGTCAGAAAAAAAACTCAAGAATACCAACTTATTTGATATACAAATCAATATTGATTATCTCATTAAACACAAAAATATTTTTAACGATATTCCTTCAATTACTAGAACAATCGATCGACCTTGAGTAGGGAGGACTGACCTTGTCAATAGGAAGGCGCCACCTTCGGAACAACGAAAAAACCAAAACAATCGGAAACAAAGATGTTTCTGGCAATCAGCATCAATAAATGACTTTATTACTGATAGTATCAAAAATTGAAACAGTGGAGCCGGTTTCACCAGAACATTGAGGAAGTACAAATTGAACAAGTCACAAAATATTTTGAAAAGTCAGACTTTTTTTTATTGAGCTTATCTAATTATTGTAATATTCAATAAGCAATCCAAAAAGTAATGTTTTTTGATATAAATCAGTATCATTTTTGTTGATAAACCATTACTTTAAGATACGAATAGCACAATAAGATTGTGCTAACTTTTCTTCGATAAACATATTTTATGACCATGATTATTAGTTAGAACTAAGACGGTGTGATCAGTTGGTGGATGGAAATTTGGTAATAACATCTACTATACATCTAAAAATAATGTGAAGCTACGTGGATATTTAAGTAGACAGTATAGATCAAAGGTTCAAGTTGACAGACAATTCTTTTAAATTTTATACAGAGATTAGTGCAGCATTTACTTAAATAAAACTTGGCTATTTCCTAGTTATTCCATCTGAAAAATACGACAGCATGTTCTATAAGTAAGTTGAATATTTATAATTCATAGAATACATTAGCCTCTCTGACTAGAAAATACGCTTCATGATGATTGAAAATGCCCGGGAAAAAATGCTTAGATATGATCATATCTGTTCATGCATGATCATATATGAGCTCAGATATGATCATGTCTGTTCATGTATGATCCTATATGATCGCATATCTGATCATGTATGACGTCATGTATGATCATGCATGATCAAACCTGTTCATACATGATTATATATGAGTTCATATATGAAGCCATGTATGACCATGTATCGTCATATCTGCACTTAAATAGGGGAAAAATTTTCAGACATGATCATATCTGTTCATGTATGATTATATATGAACTCATATATGACTTCATGTATGATCATGCATGATCATATCTGCAGCCTTTTACGAGGAAAAATAATCAGGTATGATCATATCTGTTCATGTATGATAATATATGAGGCCATGCATGGTCACATCCGCACTCGAATAGGGGTAGAGTGTTCAGACATGATCATATCTGTTCACGTATGATTATATATAAGCTCATATATGACTTCATTAGGGTGGCGCAAAAAAACCGACTATTTTTTTTTCGAGTTTCTTATAAAAATTTGTTGGCTTACGATGTTTTAAGAAGCCTCTCCAAAAATCAGCTCGATAAAAAATTTTTAAGAGGTCGCTCCCCGGGAAAAAATGTTCAGATATGATCATATATGATCATGTATGAATACTCAGATCTGATCGGATCCGAAAAATAGCCCTGCATGATCATACCTGCTCATACATGATCATACATGGCCCTGCATGATCATACCTGCTCATACATGATCATACATGGTCCTGCATGATCATACATGAGCAGGTATGATCATGCAGGGCCATTTTTGGGATCTGATCCTGTATGATCATACGTAATCATATACAGACATGTATGATCGTATACGATCATGTATGACCATATATAATCATGTATAATCAACAGGATCTTTTTCGAATCTTGTTAGATCTGAGTATTCATACTGTGTTTTTTGAAAACATCAAACTCATGCATACGGGAATATAATGTTTGCACATATTTGCAAGAATATTTGTATACATTATTATTAAAAAGTATGTTGTATAACATGGTTACGTGTACTTAGTTCGAAATTGAAATTGTGTAAAACCATTAATAGTCATAAATCTACCATAACAGAATCTTAGGTTGCATTATCAATAAAATTTATTGTCAAGAAATTAATATTAAAAACTAATAATTTAATTAAATACACAGAAAGAAAATTATGGAAATGGTTCCTATAATTTGGTGAAATTTCATCCTATACCAGTATAGGAATGACGACCATAAATTATGGGAACACGTCCTATAGATATAAGAATATTACCCATAATTATAGGAATAGTTCCTATAATTATGGGAATGATACCTATACCATTATGGGAATAGTTCCTATAATGATAGGAATGGTTCCTATAATATTATAGGAATGGTTCCTATAATAGAATTGAATGGTTACTATACTATTATAGAAATGGTTCCTATACTATCATAGGAATAGTTCCTATAATATTATAGGAATGGTTCCTATACTATTGTAGGAAAAGTTCCTATAATAGTATAGGAATGGTTACTATACTATTGTAGGAATGGTTACTATACTATTATAGGAATAGTTCCTATACTATTATAGGAATAGTTCCTATGATAGTATAGGAATGGTTCCCATAATGGTATAGGGGTGGTTCCTATAATATATAAGAACCATTCCTATAATAGTCTGGGTACAATTCCTATACCATTATAGGAACCATTCCTATAATGCATAGGAATACTCTCTATAATTTTCTTTCCGTGTATTTAATTTTTATTATTATTTAATATTTTTTTATTGAATTTATTAATTAATCATTCTAAAAATGTTTAATATTTTCTAAATTTAATATTTAATCATTTATAAAAAAACATTAAATTCAGAGAGCAATAAATATATATTATATACTTTATACAAAATATTATCAGATTATTATCTTTGAATATTTATTATTTTAATTCAATATCCGATAGTAATTTTTATTACAAATTTTGTATTAAATTTATTGAATTATTTTCTGAATATTAAAAAATCAATAATAAATATTTGAAATCGGTAATATAATAATATTTAGTATAAATTATATTAATTAATAATATAATAATTTATATTAATAAATTATTGATACGAAAAGTTAACCTCGATTATATCAGAGCACTTGAAGAAGAATATAAGTACATTTTTTTTTACTAATATTTACGAATAGTAAATAATATTCATGAAAATGTTCATTCCAAATCACTACAGCGATTCAGTATATACAATTATTAATCACATCTGTGTGGATTGTGTATGCATATACAATCCGCACTTGTATTAAAGTAAAACACGTGTTGTGTATGCCGCAACTTCAACATTTATTTAGTTTTCATGTCGTTCCTGTGCGCACGCATCGTAAAAATTCACTCTCATCATTCTTCCATAACGCGCTTAGAGAAGTATAATAATAAATACTTAAGCCATATATGATCATACATGAATAGATACGATTATACCTGATAATTTTTCCTCGTAAAAGGCTGCAAATATGATCATGCATGATCATGCATGATCATACATGAAGTCTAGGGTGGCGCAAAAAAACCGGCTATTTTTTTTTTTCGAGTCTCTTATGAAAATTTTTTGGCTTACGGTGTTTTAAGAAGCCTCTCCAAAAATCAGCTCGATAAAAAATTTTTAAGAGGCCACTCACAAATTTTGAAAATATCAAAAATGATCGAAATTTGAATTTTTTATTGCAAAATTTTTTCTTTCTTGTGGCAGCAATAGTTTATATTTGTGGAATCATGACCACGCTAAAAATTTAAGCCGAAAATTTAAATATTTAAACCTCGCTCAAGAATTTTGAATGCTTGCGAGTACTGTCTTTTGGACGTTTCCGAGCGACCTTTAACTATTAAAAATAAAGCTTCTCGATTTTTTCACCATCAATTTGCATGACAATGAATAAAAATATAACCCGATAGATAGTAATAATAAGTTATTTACATGCATTTTTATTTTTTAATTCAATTTGTAGGTTTTTTGGCTTATTCAAAACTTACCAAATTTTATTGTTTAAGACTGTCCTGTATATTTTTGGTTATGAAAATGTTATATTTTAATGAAATGACAATAATTGAGTTATAAAAAAATACAAAAGCCAATTCAAAGTATTAGTTGCATATTATCAGTTAATATTCAAAATTCTTGAGTGCCGTTTCAATATTTGAATTTTGAGCTCAAATTTTCAGCATAGTCAAGATTTTACAAATATAAACTATTGCTGCCACGAGAAAAAAAAAATTTAGAAATTACAAATTCGAATTTCAATCATTTTTGATATTTTCAAAATTCATGACCCGGGAAAAAATGCTTAGATATGATCATATCTGTTCATGCATGATCATATATGAGCTCAGATATGATCATGTCTGTTCATGTATGATCCTATATGATCGCATATCTGATCATGCATGACGTCATGTATGATCATGCATGACGTCATGTATGATCATGCATGATCATACCTGTTCATACATGATTATATATGAGCTCATATATGAAGCCATGGATGATCATGTATCGTCATATCTGCACTCAAATAGGGAAAAAATTTTCAGACATGATCATATCTGTTCATGTTTGATTATATATGAACTCATATATGACTTCATGTATGATCGTGCATGATCATATTTGCAGCCTTTTACGAGGAAAAATCATCAGGTATAATCGTATCTATTCATGTATGATCATATATGACTTAAGTATTTATTATTATACTTCTCTAAGCGCGTTATAGAAAAATGATGAGAGTGAATTTTTACGATGCGTGCGCACAGGAACGACATGAAAACTAAATAAATGTTGAAGTTGCGGCATACACAACACGTGTTTTACTTTAATACAAGTGCTGATTGTATATGCATACACAGTTCACACAGATCTGATTAATAATTATATATACTGAATCGCTGTAGTGATTTGGAATGAACATTTTCATGAATATTATTTACTATTCGTAAATATTAGTAAAAAAAATTGTACTTATATTCTTCTTCAATTGCTCTGATATAATCGAGGTTAACTTTCCGTATCAATAATTTATTAATATAAATTATTATATTATTAATTAATATAATTTATACTAAATATTATTATATTACCGATTTCAAATATTTATTATTGATTTTTTAATATTCAATAAATAATTCAATAAATTTAATACAAAATTTGTAATAAAAATTACTATCGAATATTGAATTAAAATAATAAATATTCAAAGATAATAATCTGATAATATTTTGTATAAAGTAAGGTAAAAGCCCGTATACCCGCTCAGTACCATTAGTTGCTCACTTTGACTGTTTAAGGCTTTTTTTTATAATTTCTATAAAAAAAAAATTACAACTAAAATTATTATTAGTGATAAATAATTATTTGTGAATTATTTTATAATAAATTATAAATTTAAATTGAATGACTGTTTTCAAAATTGCGCTCAGCCGGGCATTTTATACTTCATTCGTTAGCCGCTTACTATTGTAATTATTTGCCTCACATTATAATTATTTCGCCTATATTTCTGGACTACAAGGATCATAATAAATGAATAAGTAAATTTGGATATATTTTTTTTCCACTATTTCTACCTTTTATTAAATTTGTGTATCTATGTATTTTCCTCTCTTTCTTTCGTTATCGTCTTACAATATCGTACACATATAAATGTCGAAGTACGTGTAACGACACACAAGTATGTGCTCATGCGGTTTACTAGTGCATGCGCGGTCAGTACGCTACTCTGTAATAAAAGCAAAGTCGCCGCCACAAAAAAATTGACGCCAGGTAAATAAATTCATACCTGCTTGGAAAAAAAAAGCAAAAAAAAATTTCCAACGCCAAAAATTTTTTTTTTAAATATTAAACCAAATAATGAAAAAAAAAAAATTATTTTCATCAATCAGATTAGTTAAAAAAAAATAATTAAAATTTTGAATTGTTATAACTTTTTTATAAAAAATTAAAAAAAAAAATTTATCTCTGAGATTGAAGTTTATAATTTTATGAATAAAACAAAAAAAAATTTTTTTTAATTATCTTTAATTTTTAGGGAGTTATGATTTTTTAAAGCTGTAACGATCATCCTCCAGCTTCCAGCCACCCTAACTCTGTTAATTTTAATAATAGTCAAAAAAGTCAAAGAACCTTTTTTATGTAAAACTTAAAGTTCTACAACTTTTATTCGAAATTTATTTATCTAGCTCTTACCGTTTTCTCAAAATTTTTAAAAAACACTTTTTTTGAATATTTTTCAACCCTACCCGGGGGGTGGTTGAAAAAATTTTTTTTACCACTTTATTTTAGACACTTTAAAGTAACTTATATCAATAATGCAACGACTTATCTCAAAATTCGCATTTAAACGTCTATTTTACTGGACTACTATGGGTACACTCAAGGACCTTATGTAAAAAATTAATAATAATTAATTATTAACATTATTCTTCAAACTAAAATTTTATTTCAATAAGGTAAAAGACCCTGTTGTTGACCATGACCCAGTTTCTGACCTTTTCAACTTTTTTCTAACTTACATAAAAAACTATAACTTTAATAAGAAAATCCATTTTTTCTTAATTTATAGCAATCTATTTTGAGCCTAATTAATGACAATTTAAAAAACATAGAAATTATTAACTGAATAAAATAAAATGTTTTAGTCGTAGGTGGCTGAGGAAGCCATTTTTTCAGTGTAGTCTAAACAGTTGACGTTGGAAGGTGCGACAGTTGAATCTGTGCACTAATTATCATGTCAGTAAAAAAATTTAATTAAAAATGTATGGATAGATCAATATTTAATTGAAATTTATTATAATATACGTATAAAACATATTAAAATGAGTTTTGTTGCTAAAATTTGAGGGTCAATAACTAGGCTCAATTTTAAAGGTGTGATGGAGTTGTCGACCCTCAAATTCTAACCTACGACGAACGAGGTTATCTATTTAATTACATGTTTATAAAATGTAAAAATAACAATATTTATATGGTTTTCTTAAATTATTTTTCATTCTTTTTTATAATACAGGTATAAATTGACATTTAATATTTATTTTTATAAATAAAAGATCATATTTAGATCTTACAAGTATCTTTTTGGAGTGATAAAATAGAGGGGGAAAAAAAAAAATAAACCAGAGTGGCTTAACAAATGATTTTAATTTTTTTATTTCTGCAGTGTTTTATAGCATGACTATCTATTTATATTTTAAATATTAAAAAAAATATGTATTTGTTATAATACATATGTAATTTATTTATCTAAACAATAATTTTAGTTTATTCAAACTTAGTAAGTACTTCATAATCATGGTTTAATGTAAGGGTCAGAAACCAGGCCACTGTGAGGGTCAGAAAGTGCGACTTGAAGAATTCTGACGGTCAAAAACTGGGTCTCTGAAAGTCAATTTTTAAAATGTAAATTTAAATTATTAATTCAATTCAAACAATTATTTTACGCACATGACTTTATTTGACAAATCCTAAACGAGTCGATAAAAATTGTTTTTTCTCATTAAGTTAAATCTTATATTAACTATTATAGTATAATCTCAACCGGCACTCTTAAAAGGTCAGAAACTGGGCCCCTTACCTTACTTAAAGCTATAAAATAACTATAAAAACAAAATTTGGTTTTTCATTTTATTTAATAATTTATATTGAGTGATTCAATCTCACATCAATGAAAAGTGAGCGGGTATTGGGGTTTTTACCTTATATAATATATATTCATTGCTCTCTGAATTTAATATTTTTTTATGAATGATTAAATATTAAATTTAGAAAATATTAAACATTTTTAGAATGATTAATTAATAAATTCAATAAAAAAATATTAAATAATAATAAAAATTAAATATTTAATTAAATTATTTATTTTTAATATTAATTTCTTGACAATAAATTTTATTGATCATGCAACCTACCCGAGTCGAAATCTTAAGACTGTTTTGATCGTATTTTTTTTCTATACATTGCAGACCCATATTTAATGATTAAAACGGATCTCTACTGCATTAGTATCTATACGAGAGAACGCCTGGTTTCATCGTAACTAGTGGAGTTTTGTTCACTTTTGACTGCTTTACGATCAAACCAGGCTTGAGTAAAAATAATAATAATTATCATCTTTAAAAGTACCTAGCAAGCGTGGGTTCAAAACTCACGTAGATTTTTCAATTTTCTTTTTTTCTTTCATTTTATAACAACCCGAGGAAAAATTATTTTATAATTGAAGATTTAATAAATTCCAAATAAATTTTATAGAGTTCCCTAAAATTTTAGGGATAGTAATTATTTTTGAAATTAATTTTAAATCGCAAAAAAAAAGTTTTATCTAGACATATTCTTGGATCTATTAAGCGAGGATATTTACTGAGATTGACTGAGTGTGTGTGATGTTAATAAAAAAATTCCTGATGTTTAGTAGTCTCGAACCCGGATCCATCCGATTCGAAATCCTTGCTGCTATCCACTGCGCTAACCTACGTACGTGATCGCATTTAAGTAAATGGTATATTTATTAAAACATGAAAAAATAACTTATGAAAAAACGTTAAAATCATGATATCGTGGTTGACTCCGTAATTCATATTCGGAGTAAAATATATTATGTAATAAACTACTTTTAGCGAGATTTAGAAATAGAATAAATTAAAAATATTTGTAGTTCAAATATTGTTATCATAATTGATATAATTTTTTAATAGTTTACCGAACTTAATAAAATTTCATAGTAATGTATAAAAACTTAGATTTTTATAACGATTTTTTTTTGCTGGCCGTTCGAAATTTTAAAAAATTTTTTACCATTTAGGGGACTACACGGAAAGAAAATTACAGGGAGTATTCCTATGCATTATAGGAATAGTTCCTATAATGGTATAGGAATTGTACCCATACTATTAGAGGAATGGTTCCTATATATTATAGGAACCACCCCTATACCATTATGGGAACCATTCCTATACTATTATAGGAACTATTCCTATAATAGTATAGGAACCATTTCTATAATAGTACAGGAACCATTCCTATAATATTATAGGAATAGTTCCTATAATTATAGGAACCTTTTTTATAACATTATGAAAATGGGAATAGCTCCTATAATTATAGAAATGGTTCCTATAATTCATGGGAATGGTTCCTATAATATTATAGGAACCATTCCTATAATAGTATAGTAACCATTCCTATAATATTATAGGAACTATTCCTATAATAGTATAGGAACCACTCCTATACCATTATAGGAACTATTCCTATAATATTATAGGAACCATTCCTATTATATTATAGGAATTGTTCCTATACTATTATAGGAATAGTTCCTATAATATTATAGGAATGGTTACTATATATTATAGGAACCATTCCCCTAATTATAGGAACCATCCCTATAATTATAGGAACTATTTCCATAATGGTATAGATATCATTCCCATAATTATAGGAACTATTCCTATAATTATGGGTAGTATTCTTATATCTATAGGACGTGTTCCCATCATTTATGGTCGTCATTCTTATACTGGTATAGGATGAAATTTCACAAAATTATAGGAACCATTTTCATAATTTTCTTTCCGTGTATTATGAAAATCAATTAAAGTTTACGCTTAAATGAAATTGAAATCACCACGAAAAAAAAAGTATGAAGTTTAATAATGATTATAATAAAAAAAAATTGGTCTGTCGGTTGACCCTGCGGGCCAGCCCCAAAACTTCCCGCTGTTTTCGAGCTCAAAGAAATCGAAAATATTAATGTGACTATATTTTCAAGCTCTTCGAGCTCGAAAATCTAATTGCATGCGATTGTTTTTTTATGAGTTTTTCAAACTCTAACAAGTTATGCTTTATGCTTAAGTTTAAAAGTTTAAGAATCGAAAATCATTAATGAACAAGCGGTTTTTAAATTTTAATTCCCGATTATGTTAAATAAAATAAATATGTTGATGCAGAAATCAATGTCAGTGATCAAAATCAAGATTTGAATGAGTTTTGGCTTAGGTCAGAGCAATAATATATAAAATATCCGAGAAATTCATTAAAAACTGTGTTTTTTCAATTGTTTCGTTGATAATATGGTTTAAACTAAAGAACAAGTTTGACGGCATTATACGATGATCAAAAGAGACCATAAAGAGGAAAAGTTTGTAAGATTTTAGACACATTTTAGTACAGTACATTTTGATTTTTCTAGAAAAAATAACATACAATGTTATTTTTTTAACTTTTCAACACTGATATCTTTTGAACTAATTAACCAATTTTGACGTTTGAGGTGTCAATAGGCGCGTTTTATTGAATTCTAGAGCTGATTAAAATTTGAAAGCGATCGATTCAGCCGTCTTGAAGATATTTGAAAAAAACCGTTTTTTACCATTTCTTTCTCCAACGATATCTCCCGAACAAATTAACCGATTGAGATGTTTAAGGCGGCATTCGACGCGTTTTATTGAGTTCTAGAGCTGATTAGATTTTGAAGTCGATCGTTCAATTCTTTTCTGAGAAATCAATAAAAAACTAAAAAAAAAAATTTTTTTTTTTTCGTAATTCGCCAATATTTTCGAGTCTACTTGATCAAACGATCTGAAATTTTCAGGAAAGTTGACGGCCAACAAGCTCCTTCAATCGCCGCCTTAAACAACCAAATCGATTCATTAGTTAAAAAGTTACAGACCATTCACACACATACATACATACATACACACACACACACACACACACACACACACACACACACACACACACACATACAGACACTCGGACATCATTCTGAAAATAGTCAGAATAGCTTCCTAGGACCTCAAAACGTCGACATTTGATGGAAACTCGATTTTCGAAAATCGGGGTGAAAACAATAACTTCCCGAAATTTTTGAAAATCATCGATTTTCTAAGCGGGAAGTTAAAAAATCTGGGCATCGGTTGACCCTGCGGGCCAGCCCCAAAACTTCCCGCTGTTTTCGAGCTCTTTGAGCTCGAAAACTTCGTTGTAAATACATTTTCGAGCTCTTCGAGCTCGAAAATACTTTCGCATGCCATTATTTTCGAAAAAAACAGTTCTTAGCATTTCTTTCTCCCGCAATAACTCTCAAACAAATTATCCGATTCTTAAGTTTTAGGTGGCAATCGACGTGTTTTAATAGATTCTAAAGCTCTATAGATTTTTAGATTTTTTGGTTGAGTCGTTTCAAAGATATTCGCAAAAAATTGTTTTTTCCTATTTCTTTCTCCAACGATAACTGTCGAACGAATTATGTGATTTTGATGTTTGAGGTGGCGATCGACGCGTTTTATCAAGTTCTAGAGCTGATTAGATTTTGAAGTTGATTGTATCAGTCGTTTCTGAGAAATCAATAAAAAACTAAAAAAAAAAAATTTTTTTTTTTCGTAATTGGCCAATATCTTCGAGTCTACTTCGTCAAATGATCTGAAATTTTTAGAAAAGTTGATGGCCAAAAAGCTCTTTCGATTGCCGCCTTAACCATCCAAATCGGTTCATTAGTTCAAAAGTTATAAAGAGTTTACATACATACATACATACACACACACACACACACACACACACACACACACACACACACACACACACACACACATACAGACACTCGGACATCATTCTAAAAATAGTCAGAATAGCTTCCTAGGACTTCAAAACGTCGACATCTGATGAAAACTCGATTTTCGAAAATCGGGGTGAAAACAATAACTTCCCGAAATTTTCGAAAATCATCGATTTTCTAAGCGGGAAGTTAAAAAAGTCGAATTCGAATAAACAATAGCATGAATTTTAATAAAATATAAGAAAAATTGTAAAATTCATAGAAGAAATATCATTAAATTTTTAAATCTTTTACGAGATTTTAAAATGTTTTATGAGATGTGTAAAAATTTGTAAAAAAAACTTAAACTTCTATTACATTTTATATAATTTTAGTTCATTTTCTTACAGATTATTAAAGAGATATTTTTAAACGAATAAAAAATTTAAAAAAAAAAAACCAGTGAGCCTCACAGACATAAGGTCACAATAGAAGTGAAACTTTTTTAATAATTAAGTCGGTCTAAATGAATGAATAAATTGATATTAAATATAAATATAATATATATAATATTGGCCATTACATCTTGTCGGATAGTATAGCATCGGGAAAAAAGAAATCTCTGAAAATAAAACTAATGTATAACTAGTTTTCTAGTAAATGTAAAATTTAAAAAACAATAAATTGTAAGAAGAAAAATCAATATTTTAAAATATATTCATGTTAATTAAATGTAAAATTATAAATATTAATTGTAAAATGACGGAATAAAAAAAAGCCCCAATAAAAAAAATCTCTAGATATGTAAATCACTAAAAAAAGCATGGTCATTATTTCAAAATTTGTAAATAATTTTTGTGTATATTTGAAAATATTGATAATTAAAAAGAACTAAATTAAAAAGTTGATGAAAAGTAATTACTATAAATAAAGATATACCTCCATATAAATTACTGTATAAAATTTAATTTCAATGAATAGAAACATAAATGATTTTAAAAAACTGTAATTATAAAAGTATAAAATCATTTAAATATATTTAAAATATTTTCTTTACTTGAATAAATGAAAGTATGTAATTTTAAAGAGAACAAAAAAAAAATTACTATAAAAAAAAAATTCTAAAAACAAACATTTGCATAACTAAACATGTATATACAGAAATTATGTTAAATGAACACCTCTATAAATAAAATATCTATAAAAAATTAACTGTTTTTGAACACCTCTATAAAATATGATAATATCTATTGTTACATACTGGAAAATTTCCAATATTAATTTAATTTATTTGAAAATTATTTTTTAGTGTTTATAAACAATGGTCACTGATCCTGGTCACAGCACCACTGTTACGTTTTGGGAAATTACCCCAAATTAATTAAAAATAAAAATAATTTTTAATTATTTAATTTTATCCAGGTTTGGCCCAGGACTGGGTAAAATTATTAGGCAGCCGGTATCAGCGCCCAATATTCAATTGATGATTTTTGGATTATTGGGCTGCCGGTAGCAGCGCCCAATATATAACCATAGAGTCGTAGGGTATTGGGCTGCCTAATGGCAGCCCAAAATAAGGTTAAATTAAATTAGAAATAATTATGGAGTTTATTAACTCTATAGAGAACAGAGGTTCGAGCTCCATGAGCTCTCTCGTAGGACTGACTATTAAGTCGTTATAAAAAATATAGTAGAGCCAACAGAGTTGACAAAATGTTGACGCTGCATCTCAGGTTCCCTGTGAGAGAATCGTCGTGGTCCGGGTCTCATGCATCGTCATCTGTTTTGACTACCCGCGAGCCACGGCGACTCTCTTATCATAACCGATTTCCGTTACATTGTATAAAATTATTTTATTAAAAATAATTTATTTAATTTAATCAATTAAATATTACGGGAACGTAACACCTCCCGACTTAAGCAAGTCGCAGCGTTTTAAATGAATAACGCTACGACTGAAAATGAAATTCATGACTCGATATAATCCAAATAGAATGTGTAATTGACTCTATATAAACTAAAATTGAATGTATGAATGAATCTATATAAACTAAAGTTAAATATTTAAATGACTCTATATAAACCAAAAATTAAAATCCGTGTTGAATGTAGTAAAGAAGTTTTTGGTTGTAGAATTTTAACCTAAACCTGAGACACAACGTTTATAATATTACTTAAACCTAGTAATATAACACTAAACGTTAGTATCTAGTAATTTAATTACCTCCCGACTCAGTCGTTTGGTATTATTGAAATGATTAATTCTAAATATAATTCGTACAGATACGCTTCAGCTTTGCGGTAATTTATAAATTACTTAAGAAGTAACTGCTTAAGTCGAAATTCATCATGAAAAATGAGGTAGCTACCTCCCGACTTAAATCAGTTAGCAACTTCAATATATCTGTATTTATAATAATAAAGTAATTAAACCTAAATTCATGTTTGTAAACATCATTTAGTTATCTGGTACTAATATACTGCGTATAATTATTGACAAATATAAATTTTTCTGATAATAACAGGTATCAAAGTCCTTAAAATTTGATGTATTGCATTCAAGACAGTTCTCTTAAATTTCTACAATGTTTATATGAAATTGGCACAATTTTCTTAAATTCCTATTGTGTTTGCTTAACTTCTAGGCTTTTGCCTATTGATAGTTCTAGTGAGACTGGTCCAAATTAGCGCTTATTTTCAGGTATATAATATTACCATAATCAAAATTAATCTCCAATAATTTATATTTATCTGGAGGTACTTTTAATCTTATCTTAAATATATCCTTCTTAAATGCAGTCATGTGGAAACAAAATCGTAAACAATTTTTAGTTATTATTGGTAGGTCAAATATACCTTTAATATAAAACATTATGTAAAATATATTTCTTACAAAGTCTGAGCCTGAAAACGTAGAACCCCTAAATTTATCTTTTACATTAAAATAATAATGGTTATAAACCTTTTTCTGTCTTTCATTTGGTGGATTGTTTCCTTTCGAAACAACCCACAATGGCAAATTAATTTTTGAGCCCAATGATTGATTGTCATTATTTTCTAATTTACTCTCCATTGAGCAGTAAAATAGTTCTTTTTTCAGATTCACGAACTCAACGCGGTCATTTTTACCCGTATGCTCGATCTCGAAGACTCCACTGGCTCGGATCGGCATAATTTTATTTTCCGTGGTTGCGAGAACAATAAGCTCGCCAACCCGGTTATTCGAATTTTCGGCTCTTAATAAACCTTGAGCAGTCCGAACAATACGAGCTCCTGACGTAGCCAGTACAGGCAGCTCCCTTTCGACATTCGCGTGATTCGAATCATTACTATTTAGACAATTAAAATCAATCATTGGCTTCAAATCATATGAATTTTCGTTAAAAATATTTGTAAGTGGTACGTTTTCAGGCACAAATTTATTTGAGTTTAATTCTGTCTTATGGACAGTAGTGACTCTACTAGATCCATTTGATCTGTTGAAATTACCGAGATTAATTTCCGACTTTTTCCGGAACTCGCGAATTGCGGCTTCATTCAAAAGATGAGCCTTTAACTTTATGAATTCAGATTCTACTGAAGGTAGAACCTGGAGTCCGCTTGATTCTTGCTTTCGAAATGCAAGCAATCGAGTCAGTAAATAATTTTGCTTTTCGCCCATCGCAGTCTCATTTAAGAGATGGGCTTTCAATTTTGTAGATTCCGATTCTACAATCGGTAAAGTTCTACACCGGCTCGATTCTTGTTCCCGAAACGCAAGTAATCGAGCGCGTAAACGATTTTGTTTCTCCATTACTGTTTGGAGTTCCGTCTCCGATATCGGAACATTTAATTGATAGTTCATTGCGAATATATACTACATACTCCAATGTAAATTATTATAAGCATACTTATTTATGCACATTTCTGTAATATTTTATAGCAAGGTATTGTCGTGAGTAATCACCGGAAACATTTCGCTATTTAATAATTTTCTATTAATAACCGGTGGTCGGCAAATATTTTAATTATGCTTAAAATATTACTTGAGATCAACTTTGAGACCTGATCGTGATATAACGACTACGTCTTGGTTTCACAATATACCGGGACATACTCTTCGTTAAATCAGCGACGAGAATCTCGACTGATCCCAAAAGAAACTAAAGTGATTGCTAAAGAAACAATAATTAAAATATTTACCCAAAATATCCACGCAGTATTTTCCGCATAATAATAAAATAATTTTTATCACGTAATATATTCAAATATACTCGCGAAAACACCTTTACAGTTCCGTAGCAACAATTTTAATTATATTTTTAAATCTAAAAATAATTAATTTATAGAAATTAATTTAAATAAAATAAAACAATTCTCAAAGCATAATCGTTAGTTTAAATTATAATGTTCTTTGTAATTCGTCCAGCGGTCATTTAGTAATTAATGTTCAATATAATGAACTACTGTTTCTGCACACTACTCGCGAGAAATTCTTGAAAGTCCGTAGCAACATTTTTAATTTACAAATCATTATTTTTGAAATATTTTCGATTATAATATTTATAACAGTGATTTGTCCAGCGATCACAAAATAGTGGATTAGTTTAATAAACCAAACAAATTTTTCCGCACCATAACTCGCGAAAAATTACTTTAAAGTCCGTAGCAACGTTTTTAATTTATTTTTAAATGATTAATTGAATCATTATCAATTATAATATAGTCAGTTTCGGCAACCCAACAATTATTTTTCACATAAATTGAAAATTTAAATGCTAATAATATCGCGTAGATATTAATAAATACTCGTGAATCATTATATTTATTGTCCGTAGCAACATTTCCTTTCAATTCTTGAATTTGAACTTTTTCACAGAAAATATTTGATTTATGAATTTAAATATGTCATTTGTAATCGATTTTATTAATCTTTAAAGTTGATTAGATGATCGAACTAAATTGAATAGTGAGATTTTAATTATAACTGTAATCAATTCATCGACATCTTCCGACGGCAAATAGTATTTTTTTTTATATCACAACCACGGTTAAAATCTTTAAATTTTACCTCTTGTTGGTCCAATGAATAAACGTTTGATTCACACAAAATGAAATAAATTTTATAACAATAAATCATTTATTTATTTTTATATGCACCATGTGTGTATTTAAAATGTTTTAATGTTCACTCAATTAAAATTAATAACTGGTAAAAATTTCTTTGTACAGTGTTTGATTTAAAATAAATAAGTTCGCTTGCATAGCACACAGATTAATATTCTACTGAGTAATATTATTCATAACAAAGTTCAAGTCACTAACAATAAATTCACTGAGTAATTTTTTTTCAAGTTCACAAGTTCCAATGCAAATTAATTTCACTAATTAATTTCTATTATAAAATTCTAATGGGTAAACTCAATGTAATTGTCAATTATGTCACGACATTTTCTTTTAATAATCACAAATAATCAAAGACCATCCTGGTCACAGCACCACTGTTACATACTGGAAAATTTCCAATATTAATTTAATTTATTTGAAAATTATTTTTTAGTGTTTATAAACAATGGTCACTGATCCTGGTCACAGCACCACTGTTACGTTTTGGGAAATTACCCCAAATTAATTAAAAATAAAAATAATTTTTAATTATTTAATTTTATCCAGGTTTGGCCTCGTTAGAGTGTCTATAGACCCCTGGTGGGCCGTGGTCGTCGATTATTTTATTAATTATTATTTTATTTAATTTTCGCGATTTAAAGTGTAGTATCGCGCGACCCGGTCTCCATATTGTTTATTGGGATGCAGGATTTGAGGAATCCTGGACAGCCGGTGGCAGCGCCCAGGACTGGGTAAAATTATTAGGCAGCCGGTATCAGCGCCCAATATTCAATTGATGATTTTTGGATTATTGGGCTGCCGGTAGCAGCGCCCAATATATAACCATAGAGTCGTAGGGTATTGGGCTGCCTAATGGCAGCCCAAAATAAGGTTAAATTAAATTAGAAATAATTATGGAGTTTATTAACTCTATAGAGAACAGAGGTTCGAGCTCCATGAGCTCTCTCGTAGGACTGACTATTAAGTCGTTATAAAAAATATAGTAGAGCCAACAGAGTTGACAAAATGTTGACGCTGCATCTCAGGTTCCCTGTGAGAGAATCGTCGTGGTCCGGGTCTCATGCATCGTCATCTGTTTTGACTACCCGCGAGCCACGGCGACTCTCTTATCATAACCGATTTCCGTTACATTGTATAAAATTATTTTATTAAAAATAATTTATTTAATTTAATCAATTAAATATTACGGGAACGTAACACTAATCAAATTTGATTTGATATTATTTTTTATAGAAATTTTCAAAAACAATTAATTGTTTAGATATTTTATTTATCCAGATGTTCATTTTTACTTAATTTTCTCATATATATGTTTAGTTATGCGAATGTTTGTTTTTAGAATTTGTATTTTTGTAGTAATTTTTTTCAGTTCTCTTTAAAATTACATACTTTTGTTTATTTATTTAATTAAAGAAAATATTTTAAATATATTTAAATGATTTTATACCTTTATAATTACACTTATTTTAAATTTCTTATGTTTTTATTTATTGCAATTAAATTTTATACAGTAATTTATATGGAGGTGTATCTTTATATATAGAAATTACTGTTTATTAACTTTTCAATTTAGTACTTTTTAATTATAGATATTTTCAAGTACACACAGAAACTCTTTACAAATTTTTAAATACTGACTATATTTTTTTTAGTGACTTATTTTAAAATACATATTAATAATTTTACATTCAATTAATACGCATATATTTTTACATTTCGTAGAAAACTAGTTATACATATTTTGATTTTCAGAGATTTTTTTTTTCCCGAAGCTATACTACCCGACAAGATCTAATGGCCAATATTATATATATATATATATATATATATATATATATATATATATATATATATATATATGTATGTATTTATATATGAATAACGTGGTTAAATTACGACGCATGTGCACTACACTCGACTCTTCTCACCTCCCCCCACTCTTTAAAATATATAAGGCTTGCTATACAAGCAATTCCCCTTCTCGCCTATTCTAAACTTTCACTCAATGTTTCTCCTCTGGCGCTACCTCCCCTTTTCCGCCTCAAGTCGTTCAATTTTAGCCTCCGTAAAGAAGTTTCACTTTAAAAAGAATTAATCTAAGTGGGATTCGTACCCACGCTCGCTAGGTACTTCTGAAGATAGTTGTTATTATTATTAGTATTTCAGGTCTGGTTTGATCGTACTTATTCTCATCTCTCATCTTGCACGGTCAAAACAGGCGTCTTTTTAGGCGGTAAATGAAACATAATAGTGATTGGAAACTGTTACGATTAAATCGGTTCTTGAATTTCGACTCGGGTAAGATTCTGTTATGGTAGATTTATAACTATTAATGGTTCTATTCAATTTCAATTTCAAAATAAGTACACGTACCCATGTTATACAACATACATTTTAATAATAATGTATACAAATATTCTTGCAAATATGTGCAAACATTATATTCCCGTATGCATGAGTTTGATGTTTTCAAAAAACACAGTATGAATACTCAGATCTGACAAGATTCGAAAAAGATCCTGTTGATTATACATGATTATATAAGGTCATACATGATCGTATACGATCATACATGGTTATACATGATTACGTATGATCATACAGGATCAGATCCCAAAAATGGCCGTGCATGATCATATCTGCTCAAGTATGATCATGTATGATCATGCAGGACCATGTATGATCATGTATGAGCAGGTATGATCATGCAGGGCTATTTTTGGATCCGATCAGATCTGAGTATTCATACATGATCATATATGATTATATCTGAACATTTTTTCCCGGGTGATTAAAAATTTAATCATCTTTAATACTCATAATCATCGAGGTTTTTTTTTTACATTTAGTCATGTTTCATCATCAAAAGAAGATTTATCATTTCAGGATTAAAAACGATTTATGATGATTAAAAACTTTTTATCGTTACAAATCGTTTTTAATCGTAGAATAATATAACAATTTCTGTTTACGCATGAGAATTAAAAACGGTTGAAAAATTCCAATCGGTTTTAACACTCTTTAATCATCAATTTACGATTCATAAGTATTTGAAACGATTAAAACATTTAAATCATCATTAATCGTATTTTCTAATCAGGGCTATGAAAATTATAAAGTCACTATATGCAAGAATCATTATTCAATCTGGAATGAAATTAGAGATCATAAGTTATTAGTACAATGAAAGCTCTTTAACTTTAACAACGAGAGGCTTAAAATTCGTAAATTAAAGTTACGAATTGCACGGTAGTGGATCAACATTTCTTTTAATTTTCTTGCAGGAAATACAGAGATTTTAAAGTTTGGAAGAGAAAAAGTTACCCAGGAGAAACACATCATGTATGACTGTATATGGCCGTATATGTTCATAAATAGCCTTATATGGCCACATATCACCATGTATAGTGTTATATAAAAAAAAAATTGATAAAATACCTTAATTAAAATAAACGATTCAAAACGATTAGAAATGATTCAAAAATATTCAAAACGTTTATGACAGAGTGTTTAGCTTGCCAAGTCTGGTCGCACCTAGTATTATAGACGAATATTAGGGCGCCACTGGAAGATGGACTCGGCCTTCCAGAACCGGATGTTGTATGACTTTAATTTTTATTAATTAATTTAATTTCTCAGAGTCGTTGTAATATTTTGTGAGAGAGGTGAGGAATTGTGAAAATAGGCTGAAATAATGTTCTCAAAATTTTATTCAAATTAAGCACCTTGCTTTTATTAATTGACCTTGTAACAATAATTATACTTATGACAAACTAATACTTATGACAAACTAATAATCTTATGACAAACTAATTCGTTCCCTGAACGTAACTTATGACGAACTAAATTGCGTCCCCTGGACGGTATCTTATGACAAACTAAATTATCTCGTCCCCTGGACGGTATTACTTATGACAAACTAATTTTCTTCGTCCCCTGGACGGTATTACACACACACCCACAATTATTAACCTCGTCCCCTGGACGGAAAACCTTAAAATATAACCTCGTCCCCTGGACGGTAAACCTTAATCTAATTTAAAAACATCCCCTGGATGTGTATTTACTTATAACTAAAATGTCCCCTGGACTTATCACAGACACAGTTAAATTTTACTTAAAACTACTTGACTCGACTTTGTACTCAATTTTATTCCATACTCAATGACATCATTACTTTCACTTAATACTCGACTTAAATTTTCAATATACTAATTCCACTAATAATTTTAATTCTTTTTACTTTTCACTGATTTATTTAATTAATTCACTTTATTTTATTAATTAATTAATTTTGGTTTAATTTAATTATTAATTAATTAATTTTTCACCATTAACTTTCATTATTATTTGCTTCCAACATTAGATATATTTAATTTGCTTAATTAAATCTGATAATTATTCTTCAGTATTCAACTCAATTTACTGACAAAATAAACCGTGCTTGTTTTACTTGACAATAATTCTACTGTAATTTTCCTAGCGTCTTTCGATTTTAGATTTATTAATTTATACTTATTTTAAAATTACTTTAAAATTATTTTAAGACTAAATTTACGACTAGAATTACGTTTAGAATTGACTAGAATATTCGGCCCGGGAAATGGCGTCACGAGGCCTGAATTTGCGATTTTAACGACACGGATAATTTACTCAAGGCGGCCGACAGGCCTGGAATACTTTTATAATTAAGACTGAATTTGAATTAATTTTATTATTGAAAAATTGACGCGAAGATTTATTTCATTCCAGCCGAGAGGCCTTGAATATAATAAATTGAGAGTTACAACAAAATGGCGAACGCGTGGCAAAAGACTTGACCGAAAATTCGAGAATACGAGGATGAACCGGCCGGCAGGCCTTGAACTATTAATATAATTTTTACAGAACCCGCGGAAAGACGTTAAGTAATTTATTTATCATTAATTCGGCCCTCTAATAATGAGAGGCCTTAACTAATTATAAATTTACCTTTTCCAATTTCACAGCAGGAATGAAGCGTTGTATTGCTGGTCCTCCTGGTGGTATTGTTTTTGTCTCGGATCTCTCTCTCTCTCTCGGCTCTTTTACTCTCCTCACTCTCTCTCTCGGCTCTTCAATCTCTCTGATAATCTGGTTGTTGTTTGCGTCCGGTCAGTTCCGCCGTCTGGGCAACTCTCTCGAATTCACGTTCCGCAGTCCCTTATATTATTTCACTCCCGTTCACTAGTCCGGAAACCTATTCCCATTATCTTAGACTAGGAAATGACGAACGGGCCGTAGTGATCCATGCGACACACGGTGACTAGTCGCAACACTAACTCGCAACTTACGAGGTCGTTGGCCGGTTATCGGCGGGCAACGAAATTCAAATTCAAATTTATTTATTCTCTATTAGCTATAATTTACCCTGTTACACGTTTCACTTTTACTACTATATAGATTAGACTGTGTCAAATAAATCAACTATTCTTTTTTCTCTTAGATTTGTCAAAAATGTTTTTGCAAATGTAAAAATATAATCCTTTCAACATATGAGCTCTTAATATCAACATCTACAGGTCCATCATTGCAATTTTCGATTATTTTATTTTGGTAATTTGTATTCTATCACAACTTGTAACCAGTTTAAGTTATGAATTTAAGATTAAATTTTTCATAAAAAAAAAAATTTATGCCCTAAAAAAAAGATCTCATTCAAAATTTTTGTCGAGTGGTTTCCATGATATCGAGCCTCTAACACTGACCGTTTTTTAAGGATTTTACTTTTTAATTTTGAAATTTTATGATTCATCAATGGATCACTGTACTGGATAGATCAATTGATACTTTTCTTGGAAATTAAACGCTCTACAAAAATGGTTTCTTGCCATTTTTCGATAAATTTAATTTTTCAGAAGTTATTTCACAGGTCAAAGTTTGTTGATTCATAGTAAATTTTCCCACTATTCAGCTTTTTCGGCAAAACTATCAGACTTATCGTAAAATGTTTTAGGATCTTTTTTGTAGAAAATTTTATTCCTTACAAATAATCTCTGATGAAGTTTTTTTAAGTTCTGCATTGTTTTCTAGTTATTTTCATTTTAATGTCAAGATCTTGAAATCGATCTGAATACTATTTTTTTCAAGAGCTTTACATTAAAATGAAAATCACTAGAAAACAATGCGGAATTTCAAAAAACGTTATCATAGATAGTTTGTAAGGAAAAAAATTATCTCCAAAAAAGGTTCCATAACATTTTACAATAAGTCTGATAGTTTCGCTGAAAAAGTCGAATAGTCCCTTGTTAAGGATTCCGATTAAGTCCGATTGAAATCCAATTGAGATCCGATTGAGTTTAATCGGAATGAATCGGTTTTAATCGGAAAATAATGTGTAAAAATAAAAATATTATTTTCCGATTGAAACCGATTCATTCCGATTGAAAGTTTTTAGTCGGAATGAATCGGTTTCAATCGGAAAAAAATATTTTAATTTCGGTATTATTTTCCGATTGAAACCGATTCATTCCGATTGAAAGTTTTTAATCGGAATGAATCGGTTTCAATCGGAAAATAATATTTTAATTTCGGTATTATTTTCCGATTGAAACCAATTCATTCCGATTGAAAGTTTTTAATCGGAATGAATCGGTTTCAATCGGAAAATAATATTTTAATTTCGGTATTATTTTCCGATTGAAAACGATTCATTCCGATTGAAAACTTTGAATCGGAATGAATCGGTTTCAATCGGAAAATAATATTTTAATTTCGGTATTATTTTCCGATTGAAACTGATTCATTCCGATTGAAAACTTTTAATCGGAATGAATCGGTTTTAATCGGAAAATAATATTTTAATTTCGGTATTATTGTCCGATTGAAACCGATTCATTCCGATTGAAAACTTTTAATCGGAATGAATCGGTTTCAATCGGAAAATAATATTTTAATTTCGGTATTATTTTCCGATTGAAACCGATTCATTCCGATTAAAAATTTTAAGTGATTGCTTTAAAAATTAAAGGAATATTGATTTCTATGAAAATGAAACAATTTTAAAATTAAATTCAAGGCTCTAAATAGAAACCAATTTGGAATTACTAATTTGTTTTAATTTTATTAGGGCACTCTATCAAGAATCGCAGTATTGATTATGCTAATGAATTATAACTAATTATAAGCATTTTATACATGATGCTGTGATAACACCATGACAATTTTTATTAAAATTTTGAATGGTATTAAATATACTTGTGGAACTTCTCATTCTTAATATATCATCATGTACGCATAAGATAATGGCAAACTAGTGTATTAAAACAATAACTTCAACAATAGAAATATGTCAAAACTTCATTATTATTACGTGCAAAGTTAAGATTGAAAAATTTATCATTGTTGAGTAACTTAATCTAGTAAAAATTAAAAATAACACCTTTTTATATGTATATAATGGTGCTTCGTTTGAAATGACTATTTTTTTTTCCGGTCCCGTCCGGAAATTTTGTTGGAAATACCTCCGAAAAAATTCTCTGAGCGTTTGAGCCCTTAAAATTAATATTGAGTACTCGACCATTGCGTGTGAAGATTTCCCATTTAAAATACACGTAAGCTTAGGTTTTTAGTTTTTAAACTTTTATAACTCCGCGGCATTTTATGATATCATCTCGCCCAAAGTCGGAATTTTCTCAGAATTGAATGTACTACAAAAGTGCCCGTTGTTGCAAAGTCGTAACTCATTCAAGTTTGTAGTACGGACCGCTCAAACGAATTTTTTCATAGATTTCTTGTTTTTTCTCTCAACAACAAGACCTACAGAAAAAATGTGAATGACAATTTTATAGGAAATTTATTTTCCTGCAAAAACGGTCTTGAGCACCAAATCACTCAGATTGATATTTTCTGAGATATTGATTATTGAAGTTTACGTATCATTGGATTCCCATAAAATATCAAATCAATTCTTCAAAAATATTGATTTTTTATTTGACTCATATCTCAGAAAATATCAATCTTAGTAATTCGGTGCTAAGGACCTTTTTGTAGAAAATTAAATTTCCTATAAAATTGTCGTTCGCATTTTTTCTGTAGGTCTTGTTGTTTATGAGATAATGAGAGAAAAAATAAGAATTCTATGAAAAAATTCGGTTTAGCAGTCCGTACTACCCCACCCGTATGGGTTACAACTTCGCGACAACGGGCACTTTTGTAGTACGTTTAATTCTGAGAAAATCCCGACTTTAAGCGAGATGATATCATAAAATGCCGCAGAGTTATAGAAGTTTAAAAAATAAAAATCCAAGTTTTCGTGTATTTTGAATAGGAAATCTTCACGCTTTGTGGTCGAGTACTTAATATTAATTTTAAGGGCTCAAACTCTCAGAGAATTTTTTTACGAGTATTTCCAACAAAATTTCCGGATGGGAGCAAAAAAAAAAAAATTGGTCTATCGGTTGACCCCGCGGGCCAGCCCCAAAACTTCTCGCTGTTTTCGAGCTCATGGAGCTCGAAAACATCGTTGTAAATACATTTTCGAGCTCTTCGAGCTCGAAAATACTTTGGTGTACCTTTAGTTTCGAAAAAAACCGTTTTTAGCATTTCTTTCTTCCGCGATAACTCTTGAACGAATTATCCGATTTTGATGTTTGAGGTGGCAATCGACGCATTTTAATAGATTCTGAAACTTATCGGATTATGGAATTTTTTGGTTGAGTTGTTTCAAAGATATTTGCAAAAAAACTGTTTATTACGATTGCTTTCTCCCGCGATAACTCTCGAACGAATTATCCGATTTTGATGTTTGAGGTGGCAATCGACGCTTTTCATTAAGTTCTAGAGCTGATTAGATGTTGATATAGATCGTATGAGTCGTTTCTGAGAAATCAATAAAAAACTAAAAAAAAAAATTTTTTTTTTTCGTCATTGGCCGATATCTTCGAGTCTACCGGATCAAATTATCTAAAATTTTCAGGAAAGTTGATGGCCAACAAGCTCTTTCGATTGCCGCCTCAATCATCCGAATCGATTCATTAGTTGAAAAGTTACAAAGAGTTCTGAAAATAGTCGGAATAGCTTTCTAGGACCTCAAAACGTCGACATCTGATGAAAACTCGATTTTCGAAAATCGGGGTGAAACCAATAACTTCCCGAATTTTTGAAAATTTACAATTTTCTTAGCGGGAAGTTAAAAAATAGTCGTTTCAAACGAAGCACCCTAATGTGTATATATATATATATATATATATATATATATATATATATATATATATATATATACACTTATCCAAAAAATTAAAGGAACAAGAAAATTTTATAAAATTTTTAGTGATTTTTGGAAGTCTGTATTTTAGTGAAAAATGATCGTATCGAAAAAATAAAAAAAGCAAATTGAAGCTTGAAATTTCTAGTTTAAAGATCTTTCAGCCAAATAATTTTCTGAGCCACAGTTTTTGCGGAATCATAAGAAATATGCCGAGACAAAATTTTTCTAAATTTTCCAGTTTTGTTTTTTAGGTCTACAGGGCCGGGAAAATTTTTTTCAAAAAAACCAATTCATAACTCGTTTAGGAAATTTATTCAGCTACAATTTGCTTTTTTTTGTTTCTCTGTACGACAATATGCTGCTGAGATATCAGCCTTCAAATGAAAAAGGGTCCTTTTGTCTTTGATTATCGATATCTTAGCAACTAATGGTCGCACAGTAATTTAAAGGGCAGTTTAAGAAACTTGAATAAATGCCCTACAAGCTCTATTTTCGATTTTTTTGAAAAAAAAATTTTTTTCATCCTTAATATCAATTTGAAAAACCCACAAAAAATGGCCATTTTCTGGTTTTTTAGTCAACTCATCGCTACTTTGTTAATATCGATAAAAAAAATAATGTTGCCAGGTGATTTTACAGCTTAATGTACCCCCAAAAACCCTGGAAATTTTCAGATTGATCCATCGAACCGTTTGTCCGGACCGATTGCTCAAAGTTTTATAAAACAATTAAAGGAACAAGATTTGTTCCTTAATTTGTGTAATCATTACCAAAATGAAAAAATTGATTTTTTTCGGATTTTCTTTCATTTTCGCGTTAGTTATTCGGTAAATGTAAGGTGAAGAGAAAAAAAAAATTTTTTTTCAAAAAACGAAAAAAAAAAAAAAACCCAAATAAAATGTAAAAAAAAAAATGTTAAAAAGACTCTTGTTTTATCTCGTTTTTTGAAATAAATTTTTTTTTTTCTCTTTACCATACATTTACCGAATAACTCACGTGAAAATGAAAGAAAATCCGAAAAAAATTAATTTTTTTCATTTTGGTAATGATTACACAAATTAAGGAACAAATCTTGTTCCTTTAATTGTTTTATAAAACTTTGAGCAATCGGTCCGGACAAACGGTTCGATGGATCAATCTGAAAATTTCCAGGGTTTTTGGGGGTACATTAAGCTGTAAAATCACCTGGCAACATTATTTTTTTTTATCGATATTAACAAAGTAGCGATGAGTTGACTAAAAAACCAGAAAATGGCCATTTTTTGTGGGTTTTTCAAATTGATATTAAGGATGAAAAAAAATTTTTTTTCAAAAAAATCGAAAATAGAGCTTGTAGGGCATTTATTCAAGTTTCTTAAACTGCCCTTTAAATTACTGTGCGACCATTAGTTGCTAAGATATCGATAATCAAAGACAAAAGGACCCTTTTTCATTTGAAGGCTGATATCTCAGCAGCATATTGTCGTACAGAGAAACAAAAAAAAGCAAATTGTAGCTGAATAAATTTCCTAAACGAGTTATGAATTGGTTTTTTTGAAAAAAATTTTCCCGGCCCCGTAGACCTAAAAAACAAAACTGGAAAATTTAGAAAAATTTTGTCTCGGCATATTTCTTATGATTCCGCAAAAACTGTGGCTCAGAAAATTATTTGGCTAAAAGATCTTTAAACTAGAAATTTCAAGCTTCAATTTGCTTTTTTTATTTTTTCGATACGATCATTTTTTACTAAAATACAGACTTCCAAAAATCACTAAAAATTTTATAAAATTTTCTTGTTCCTTTAATTTTTTGGATAAGTGTATATATATATATATATATTAGACTGTTTCAAATTAGGAGACTATTTTTATTTTTTTAATGAACATAGAAAAATCGAAAGGGTATTTTAAAATATGATGACAGTTAAAATTTGAGCACTTAATATTGATATTTAGAGGTGGCTATTGATAATTTTCGGTTTTTCATTTAGTAACATGGTAAAAAATACATAACTTTCGAAAAAATCAAGGTACAAAAAACTTCTCCCCAAACATTTGGTAGCAAATTTACTGATCTACAAAAAAGGTCTGCTATGAATTTTGCATAAATTCAACCATTCACAAGATATCCGACGGCAAAGTTTGATAAAATTCGAAGAACTTGTTTTTGCTCGTTCTGTATTTTATACCATATCAACTAATGAGAATTCAGAAATTCTCAATATAGTTTTTTGTAGGAAATTGAATGCTTTACAAAAAAAGTCTCTTATCATTTTTTGATAAATTCATCTGTTCAAAAGTTATTGGAGCTTGAACTCAAGTTAAAGTAAATTTCGATTTTTTTTTACATTTCCGGTGAAACTATCGGACTAATCATAAAATGTCATAGAATCTTTTTTGTAGACAATTTTAATTCCAACAAATTATTATCCATAAATTTCTTTCAAATTCTGCATTGTTTTCTACTTTGACGTCGGATATCTTGTGAACAGTTGAATTTATGCAAAATTCACAAAAGACCTTTTTTCAAATCAGTAAAATTGCTACAAAATGTTTAGAGAGAGATTTTTTGTATCTTGATTTTTTCGGAAGTTATGTATTCTTTTCCATGTTACTAAATGAAAAGTCCAAAATTATCAACAGTCACCTCTAAATCTCAATATTAAGAGCTCGAATTTTAAGTGTCTTCATATTTTAAGATACCTTTTCGATTTTTCAATGTTCATCAAAAAGAAAAAAAATAGTCCCCTAATTTAAAACAGTCTAATATATATATATTAGACTGGGCCAAAAAAATCGACTATTTTTTTTGCTTTTGATACTATGAAAATATTATTCCTGATGACCAAAAAAAATTATTGTGCAAGTTTGAGCCCTTAATATTTATATTGAGAGGTGTATCGTTACGACTTTTCGTTTTTTGGAAGAATTTTCATTTTTTACCCAAAACTCGTAAATCATCTGTCTGAAAAATTTGCGCAATGTAGAATCTTAAAGGAAATTGAATTCCCTACAAAAAATCTCTCGTAGTAAATTGACGTAAAATGAGCCGTTTCCTTGCAACCGTGCGTTAAATATCAATTTGTTTTTTAAATTAATATAAAGACAATATTAATAAATTATCCTATCCTAATATTAACTATACATATATGGGTCATTTGCGACAGCAATATTTTTTTATTACCAGCATTTTTCCTATCGATAAATCTTTTATTACTATTATTTTAAATAAACGTATCTCTAGTGTCCGAAATCAGCCAAACATGTAATTTGATTTCTAATTAACAAAAAGAGAAAAAAAATTTGTTCGAAAATGTTATACGACGTGGTATCTGCGAGGCCGTTTTATAAAGTCTAGTCCTTAATTTGTTTCCTGTGCAAGATTAAGACATAAAAAACAAGATTTTGTTTTAATTTTTAAAATTACGTAGTTTTTGAAAAAGTTATGAGTTTTCTTTAAAATTTCAAGAGTTTGAATTAATTAGTAATTGAAATTAATTTCCATAACCAATATAGGATTCTGATTTTAAAAATATATATGCCAGTTGCATTTATGATAAATTTAATAGTTCAATAGATGCAAATTTTTATGAAATTAATCAAGCAGGGCAAAAATTTGGGTTGACTCAAATTACTGCTTTATTTCAATTAGATTTAATTCAAAATTTCCAATACATTTCAATAGGTTTCAGTCAAAAATTTCCGATTCATCTCAATCGGAATTAATCGGAAATTTCCGATTCATTTCAATCGGATTTAATCGGAAATTTCCGATTCAATCCAATCGGATTTAATCGGAAATTTCCGATTCAATCCGATTGAAATGAATCGGATTTCTTAACCAGGGGTGGTGAAATTTACTATGAACGAAACTTTGACTTGGAATAATTTTTGAAAAATTAAATTTATCGAAAAACAATTAGAGGCCTTTTTTGTAGAACGTTGAATTCTCAATTAGAATATTTATTAAACTATTCAGTACCATGATCCATTCATGAATTATGAAATTCAAAAGTTAAAAAGTAGAATCGTTAAAAAAAAGTCAGTGTTTGGGGCTCGATATCATGGGAACCACTCGTCTTACGAAAATTTTAAATGAAATCTTCTTTGTAAGGCACAAAATTTCCTTTAAGAAAAACTTACTCTTAAATCTATAACTTAAACTGATTACAAGTTGTGATAGAATAAAAATTAACAAAACCCTGTTTGTGTGTGTGTGTGTGTGAACTCTCTATCCCTTATTGAACAAAAGGATTCAAAAGTATTAAAAAGGATTTGATTTTTAATCATTTTGAATACTTTTTAATCCTTCAAATCCTTTTTAATAATATCTCTTATGGGCGTTTAACATTTGAAGTGATTTTTAATACTTTTATTTAATAAGGGATAAACAAAACGATTTGTGACGATTTAAAACGATTTGAAATTTTAATCGTCATTAATCGTTTTAAATCGTCAAATAATAAATCGTCTCTTGACGATTATAGACGATTAAATGTGACAAACCATGACGATTATAACGATTAAAGACGATTAGTGATGATTAAATTTTTAATCGTTTTAAATCGTCACAAATCGTTTTGTTTAATTAGGGGCTCGTTATATCAGTATTTGTAATTAGTTATTGATTTATTAATTAACTTAAGAAATATTACATTTTTATAGAAATTACAAATACTTTCCATAAAACACTAAATTAGGAATCGTACAAAAGGCATTGTACCCCAGGAAATTTTATGAAAACACATTCGCTGTTTATGATATTTGTGTCAATAACGTGAAGTTTTATGTAAATTTTTCTGATTCCTAATCCATACAAGATTTTGATATGGAATTTTCCATCGTGAGTCAGATTTCAATGAGAAAGCAACGTAAAAATTCATATGGAAATCCATACTAGAAAATATAAAAAAAATATTTTTAATTTAACCAACAACATAAAAAAAAAATATAGTAAAATTATATATTTTTTATGGATGTGAAATTTATTTTTTTTATATTTTCATGGATGTATTTTTCATATATTCTAAGATATAGGAGAAGGGAAGGCAAAATAGGGTACCTCCAAAATTTTATAAAAAAAAAAATTTTATTTTTCAAATGTTTTTTAAACTTTCTAAAATCCCTTTCGTAAATGTATTTAAGCATTGTTTTGAATTTTTTTTGTTAAAATTTTCCAAAAATCGAAATTGTCAGTCAAAAAATGTTACTGATGTTACATCCGGCTTGCGGTGTATATACTAAAGGGGCCTCTTTGCCGCGCTCGCTGTAAAGTGCAGCGTTAACAATTTTAAGGACAGTAACTTCGGCCAACACCTCGTTGCTCGTCGTCAACGTTTCCTCTTATCAGGAAATTACACTTGACTGTATTCTAAATTTATACAATTATATATTCTAAATTCCCTCCAGAACCGCGTACCGAGGTGATAAAAACAACGAACACCAAGGTGCCGTAGCCTATGACGCTTGAGAAGTTAATGTATCTTCCTTGCTGGCCCGCGTGAGTTCTAAATCATGTTACGTTTAAGCAACTTTCTTTTCCTATTTTACCACGTTTTTTTTTTTTTTTTTTTTTTTTTTTTATTAACTCGCTTTTATGTATGTCTGTTCGGGTGGAATTTTGTAATTGATTTTAAAGTAACTTCTCGATGAGCTAGAGACTTGAAATTTGGAACAAAACTCAAAATTAGATGACAATGCAAGAAAATGAAAAAAAAAATTTTTAAAAATGAGAAAGAGAAGCACTAGAAGAGGAAGAAAAAAATGAAAAAAAACAGAAACAAATGAAAAAAAATCGAATAAAAAATTCATATTCGTTTGTTTGTCTGTTCAGTACGAATTTTTTATAATTAATTTAAAACTAATTTCTGGATGAGTTATATTCTTGAATATTGCTCACAACTGGATGACAGATAAACAAACACCGTGTAATGAAAATACAATGAAGGAGATGGAAAGACCGTGATGACTAGAACCTTCAGCACCATGAATAGAGTCATATATTCAAAATTTTTAACTAAAAAGAATCTGGTTTTGATTTGTTTTAATATTTTGAAGTATAAATCTTATAAAAAATGAGTTTGATATATTGGTAGGTAGAAATAGCGGTTTTCTATTTCAAATTTGTTTAAGTGAAAAGAAACTGAAATAAACCTGAAATTTGTCGCATGTCTCCGTTATTATCTTATCCAGGCCTTTAAAATCGATTTCAAAATTTCACTCACACAATACTAAAAAGCTGAAAATAATTATCGAAATAAAAAAAATTTTCAATATACCACGTTTTTAAAACGAATTAAAAAGTATAAAATAATATTTCTCAATCTCATGAAGATTTAAAACCACATACAAATTTCTAACAGACAGTCCTGAAAATTTATAATTGTGAATTTTTAATAGTTATCAAAATACTTGTAAGATTTAAAACGAAAAACGTGGGGCGCAAGCAACAGATTATTAATGCATTAATAGTTCAACGAACAATTTTAATGCATTGCAAATAATATGGACTGATTTGTAAGTTTTCCATTGACAGCTCTTCTCTACACTTCTTATAGTTATATATAGCATGCGCCCTACGTTTTTCGTTTTAAATCTTACAAGTATTTTCATAACTATTAGAAATTCACAATTATAAATTTTCAGGACTGTCTGTTAGAAGTTCGGAATTTGTATGTGGTTTTAAATCTTTATGAGATTGAGAAATATTATTTTATACTTTTTAATTTGTTTTAAAAACGTGGTATATTAAAATTTTTTTTTTATTTCAATAATTTTATATTTCTCTTAAACCGATTAGTTCATTTTCATTATTAAAATCTAAACAGTCAAGTATACTAGAAAATCCCACGGGAAGATCGTCTCGATATTGCACTCGAGGAGGCGTGGCAAATCGCTTTTTACCGTTAAATTTATATTCAAAACCGTCCTTTCATCTTAATTTCCAAAACTGTTTTTTCTGTGTAGGGTTAAAATTCTCCTTATTGCATTTTTTGTTCGATTTTAATTTATTTTAGTGGAGTATTAAAATAATAAATTAATCAGTTTCAGGAACTTGCTGTTGATTTCGACTGCGTTGTGTTCCTTGGATATTCATGCAGATATAGTTAGCGAGAAAAAAGGTTTGATTTTTTAAATTAATTAAATCATAAATTTACGTTTATATTTTTTATTATGGTTGCGGTGTATAGCATCTTTATTCCTTTTACACATCTTTGCCTTTAATCGCAAATGTTTCACCTTTTTCTATTCCCTTGTCTTTTTCATGCGGCTGTTGCCCGACTTGTGCTTATACTGTACTGTACCATTACGGTGATACCCTACCTCCCACCTTTGGCTGTAGGAGTATAGGGACAAGGGAAACCACAGAGAAAACCATTGCCAGTACAGTTCGGTTTGGGTGACGTTCTAGTGATCGATAAAATTCCCATTTTACCGATCACTAGCTCCTCACCCCGCGTCTAACGGCCAGAGACCTCCGATCGAGCCCAACGCTTGGCTAAGCGGTCACCCATCCAAGCAGCGACCATGCTGATGCTGCTTAGCTTGGGTGATCGCCCGAGCCACTCGAGAACCGATCGGCTGCCTCTGCCCTTTTAAATTTACGTTTATATTGAGTTGCTAATGTTAAGCATAAAAGCGTTAATTGTCGTGATAAAAACGATCAGATCTGGTTATAGTTAGCCAGATAAAATTTTTTTGATCAGATCTGGTTGGATCGCATACACGGAAAAAAATGAACTATATAAATTGAGAACGACAAGGAATATAATGATAAAGTGATCAGTAAATACTATCATTCTATACAGCAATTCTTTCATTTATGATTTAAACGTGAATAATTTCAGGATAGGTATGAAAATTTATTGTCTATCCAGGAAAAATTACTATTTGAACTTTGAAAATCGTAACTGATATTTACAAAATAGACGATACGTATTATGAAATTCATTATTTGGAATGGTAAAATTCCCTCTATTGACACCCGGGTTCCGAGTTATAATTTCAAATATTTATAGAGTAAGAGCCCACACTGATAGAAGGATTTCTTTGGATTTAATAAGATTTGTTAATATTTAACAAATGGTTTATTAATGAACAGGCTCAAATAAATATTTATTAACAGTCAACAAATTATTTGTTAGAGCGTATTTCCTTGCACCAAAAAAATATTTATTAATGTATTATAAATGATTTATTAGTATTTAATAATTCATTTAGTTGACGCAATTTAACGTATTTGAAGATATAAACTAATTCTCTCATAATATAAATAATAAAAATATTTTAAAAAATTTATTTCAATTGGGAAGGTAAAGAATATATTATAATAAAAAAATTATTTTTATTAAATAATTAACTAACAATTATTTAAAATAATTTTTATATTTTATATAAAATATGGTCATGTAGCAACGGTTACTGCTATCCCTTAAGTCTCATGCTAATATATACAACTACATATGATTGTATGCAGCCATCTATCGATAATATTTGCTAAAGAATTATTTGTTAACTATTAATAAATATTTATTTGACTCAAAGAAGCTTCTCACAAGAGTTTCAATAAATCTAGTTTATTACTCTCAAATAAATCCTTCTATCAGTGCAGTACCGCCAGACGTTGCTTATTTTCTAAAGGACAAAATTTGGTGTTTCGAGTAGTGTTTATATGTGGACTGAATGCCAGCATACCATAGCTAAGTTGGTTAGACGGCCAATTCTCAGATACTAGGTGAGAATGGTAACTAAAAATAGGGCTAACTTTATTTCAATTCTAATGCCAAACACTTTCCGACAGCCATAACTTTCGCCAGATGCTTTGAAGCTCCTAAAAAAATATCGCAACTTTACTTATATTCTAACGTCCGGTTTTTATATATGTTATTTGAGGGACTATTTTAAACATATAATTGTTCAGTCAGACTAATCGTGATAACCAAACATCCCCCAGACACCAAAAATATTTAGCCGTAAGTATGAGCGCGACGGTACTATACTCGTGCTTTGGAGCAAGTGAGATACCTATCTATATGAAGTGATTTCTCCCTTTTAAACTCACAATCCGCCACAGTCTACTATGTGTGTGTGTGTACCCGTGAAAAATGAATCATACATGGCCATGCATGGCCATATATGGTTCATGCATGGAGCATACATGGCCATGCATGGAGCATACATGGTCATACATGAATCATGCAAGGCCATGTATGGCCATGCATGGACATGTATGACTATATATGGCAGTGATTAATTGAACATACATGGCCGTATATGGTTCATGCATGGAGCATACATGGTCATACATGAATCATACAAGGCCATGTATGGACATGTATGACTATATATGTCAGTGATTAATTGAACATACATGGCCGTGCATGGCCGTATATGGTTCATGCATGGAGCATACATGGTCATACATGGTCATACATGAATCATACAAGGCCATGCATGGACATGTATGACTATATATGTCAGTGATTAATTGAACATATATGGCCATGCATGGCCGTATATGGTTCATACATGGCCATGCATGGAGCATGTATGGCCATACATGGGCATACGAACTTTTTGAATACAGTCATGCATGGCCATATATGAATCATACAAGGCCATGTATGGCCATGCATGGTCATACATAGTCATGGATGACTATATATTAGACTGCTTTTTTTAGCGACTATTTTTTTTTCGCTCCCATCCCGAAATTTTGTTGGAAATACCCTCCAAAAAATTCCCTGAGAGTTTAAGCCCTTGATATTAATATAAAGTACTTTCCCAGAGCAGGCGAAGATTTCCCATTCAAAATACACGTAAACTTGGGTTTTTATGTTTTAAACTTCTGTAACTCCGTGGCATTTTATGACATCATCTCGCCCAAAGTCGGGATTTTCTCAGAATTGAATGCTCTTCAAAAGTACCCATTATCGCGAAGTCGTAACTCATACGAGTGGGGTAGTACGGACCGCTAAACTAAATTTTTTCATAGAATTCTTGTTTCTTCTCTCATTATCTCATAAACAACAAGACCTACAGAAAAAATATGAATAACAATTCTATAGAAAATTCAATTTTCTACAAAAAAAAGGTCCTTAGCACTAAATCACTACGATCTATATTTTCTGAGATATTAATTATTGAAGTTTACGTAGCATTGAATTCCCATAAAATGTCGAATCAAATCTTAGAAAATACTGATTTTTTATTTGACTAATATCTCAGAAAATATCGATTTGAGTGATTCGGTGCTAGGGACCTTTTTTATAGGAAATTAAATTTCCTATAAAATTGTCATGTTTATGAGATAATGAAAGAAAAAAAATTAAAAAAGTTCGTATGCCCATGTATGGCAATATATGCTCGATGTATGGCCATATATGCTCCATGTATGACCATGTATGAACCATATACGGCCATGCATGGCCATATATGTCCAATTAATCACTGACATATATAACTATACATGACCATGCATGACCATACCTGCCTTGTATGATTCATATATGGCCATGCATGGCCATGTATGATTCATTTTTCACGGATATAAAAAATTTGAGCTGACTATTACAATTACTTATAAACAGGATGTTGTAGTGAAAAAAAATAGAAAATTTTTTTGATATCACTAACAGCATATTGATGATTATATTTTGCTTTTTCGAAAGTGATTATATCCTTTCAATCTTACGTAGCACAAGTAAACTTCGTTGTAACTGTCGGTCGCATAGCTTAGTCGACAAAGCGTCGGTCTCTCGTACGGAAGGTCCCGGGTTCGAATCCTACTAAAGCGGGTGGTGTTATTAATAAGTCTAGCGTTTTTTCTCTGAATTAAAAATTTCCAATTCGATTAGGAATTCAATTATTCGCATATCTGATAATCTCTGCGTCGCCAAAATAATTGAAAAAAAAAAAAATTAAAAAAATTTTTTTTTTATTTAGTTAAAATTTCTATACCTAGTCATATCAAGTCATGTATGTCCGTATCAAGCTATGTATAGTCATACATGGCCATGCATGGTCATACATGGCCATGCATGGTCATACATGGTCATATATGGCCATACATGGCCATGTCTGGCCAATTTACATACATGGCCATGCATGGAGCATTCATGCATGGCCATGTATGATTCATTTTTCACGGGTAGTAAGAAGATTGTAATGACGTTAACAACGATGACCAGGGCGATTGAGAAATGAGCGTTAAAAAAATTAAACCCATTTTTCTACACTGTGAAAAAAGATTCCTAACATCAAACCAGATTCGTTTGGCTTAAGTACTCCGTGCGTTTGGATACAGCCAAGCGCGTCAAGCGATTGAGTCTACCGCCCTCTACGTTTGACAGTATACTTTGCTCCAACTGAGAGTTTCTTGAGGGAAGATCCCGAATCGTTTGAGCTAACTCTATGGTATTTGATATAACTCGATAACTTATTTCAGTTAAAAGAAATAGAAACTAGTTCAAGTCATTTATGCTGTTGATACAATAATGATTTTTGTTTTATATAAATAAGTTAAAAATTTCACTCAAAGTAAATTGTAAGGTGATTGAAGGTATGAATTTTCAGTTAAGTCAAAATTTTATTAAAGCAAATGAATTTTAGTGTTAAAAGTAATATCTTTTTAAGTCCGTAGAAACTCTCTTTGCAATTGATTCAATAAAAAATCTAATTATTTCAAATTGCTGTATATTGGATTGATCCAAAAAAACAGTAATCTGAATCAAATAAATATTGCCTTTAATTATCTTATTAATAATTTATTCAAAAAAAATTTTTCTTTTCTTATGTATTTATTTTTGATTTGATTTTATTTTTATTATTATTATTATTTTTTTTTAATTAAGTATTGGGACAATTACATTATTTTATTATATTACATCAATTATACTTTTCCAATCATCCTAACATACTCACAGTTTTTAGTGAAAAATTAAATAATTTTAATATCACCATCCGGAGGATTCGAACCCAGTACCTTACGCGCGAGAGTCAGACACCTTACCGCTACGCTACGGAACCAACAGGAAAATTTTTGTTTAGTTGTGCTTCTAGTCCTTTGTTTTCATATTGAATGGTTATGTACAGTCAACTGCTTATAGATTGATCTAAACGAGATAAATATGTGACTCTTTTGATAAATAAATTTTTTTATCGAATCGATAACATAAAGACTTGCATTCAAATATAGTTCGATATTTTGTAACAAATACATTTATATTCTTGTCGAATATTTTTCAGTTTTAATGTGAGTGCGTGAAATTATTTCTTTAACCTCATCGGATTCTCTCTCCAAGAAACTCGTCGGTTGACACGACACGTTCGGTATTATAGAAAACTACTTTTATTTCATTGAAATATGTAAAGTTGTCAAACCAAACGTTTCAAGAGTTTCAGTTAAATTTCTCAAAATTGGAAAGTTTGCTTCAAGAAGTTTTTATTTTTAAATCAAGTACATCCAAACTTTAATCAAAATATATTTTACTATTCAATCAAATGTTAGTTTAATTACGGTCAAACTTAAAAACTTTAACATAAACGCTCAAGCAATTTCTCGTAATCGACTAGAGATTTTGATTCAATAAAAATAATTTTCTTGAGACAAACTCGTTTTTGTTGGTTCAAACGAATTTGGTTTCACTGAAGAGAAAATTCGTCAAACTCCTAAGGAGTTTGATGTCAGTACCTCATTTTTTACAGTGTATATATGGGGCATTCCACGCCAAATAAATTCAAAGTTTGGAAAAAAATTGAAACTTTTTTTCGAAGTTAATTTTTTTTCCTAAATTGGAATTTTCATGCAAAATTCGAATTTTTTTTCAAATTTTGAAATTACATCATACTGACAAAAAAAAATTGGTACATGAAACTTGTTCCTTATCCTATTGATTATACGGGAAAAATTCTGTTGCTGCAACAGGATTTCGTCCTATTGCTCTCACAACTAATAGATGACCTTTTTTTTTGGAACGTTAGTTATTGCAAACTGCATTGAATGTCACATTGAATGTCAAAATTGATTCATTGTTTCAAAAGATAGTGGTGATTAAAAATACACAAAATAACGATCTATCTATTTATTTATTTAGATTTTTTAATGCCAAGACGAAAGCCGAATGGCAACAATTTGACATACGATAAATATATTACTTACGTACTACAGAATCGCTATCAAATCGAATAATTGAATAATTGAAGTACGCTAATTAGTAGATTTCATAGAAATCTACACTGTAAAAAATAAGGTACTGACATCAAACTCCCTAGGAGTTTGACGAATTTCCTCTTCAGTGAAACTAAATTCGTTTGAAGCAACAAAAACTAATTTTTTTCAAGAAAATCATTTTTATTGAATTAAAATCTCTAGTCGATTATGAGAAATTGCTCAAGCGTTTATGTTAAAGTTTTTAAATTTGACCGTAATTAAACTAATATTTGATTGAATAGTAAAATATATTTTAATTAAAGTTTGGATGTACTTGATTTAAACATAAAAACTTGTTGAAGCAAACTTTTTAATTTTTAGAAATTTAACTGAAACTCTTGAAATGTTTCGTTTGACAGCTTTACATATTTCAATGAAACAAAAGAAGTTTCCTGTAATACCGAACGTGTCGTGTGAACCGACTAGTTTCTTGGAGCGAGAATCCGATAAGGTTAAAGGAATAATTTTACGCACTCACATTAGAACTGAAAAATACTCAACAAGAATATAAATATATTCGTTACAAAATATCGAACTATATTTGAATGGAAGTCTTTATATTATCGATTTGATAAAAAAATTTATTTATAAAAAGAGTCACATATTTATCTCGTTTAGATCAATGTTTAAGCAATTGACTGTATATATCCATTCAATATGAAAACAAAGTACTAGAAGCACAACTAAACTAAAACTTTCCTACTGGTTCTGTAGCGTAACGGTAAAGCGTCTGACTCTCACGCGTAAGGAGCTGGGTTCGAATCCTCCGGATGGCAAAATTAAAATTATTTAATTTTTTACTAAAAACTGTGAGTATGTTAGGATGATTGGTAAAATATAATTGATGTAATTTAATAATATAATGTAGTTGTCCCAATACTTGATAAAAAAAAAATAATAATACTGAAAATAAAATAAAATCAAAAATAAATAAATACACAAGAAAAAAAAAATTTTTTTTTAATGAATTATTAATGAGATAATTAACGACAATATTCATTTGATTCAGATTAGTGTTTTTTTTTGGATCAATCCAATACAGCCATTTGAAATAACTCGATTTTTTATTGAATCAATTGCCTGGGCAGTTTCTAAGGACCCAAAAAGATATCCTGAGTCGAAATTTTTAAACTCAAATTGAACCTTGTAGACCCTGATTCCTTTGATCTAGGTATTTGCCGCTTCGATTTAAAAACCTTTTTTAACCTAACTCGCCTAAAGTCAGGGTGAAGAAGTGTGAACTGGAATTTACTTCGAATTTTAAGTTTCCTTTTCGGCCTAGTATGCCCTTATAGTAAGTCGAAAAGGAGTCAATCGGAATTTAACTACAATGTTAAATTCTATTTCAACCTAGTCAGCTCACAAAAAATTTAAATATTATATGATGCCACAAGATCTTCTCAGGTCGAAAACGAGATTAAAACTTTGATAATTTTCACTGAAAATCATTCATTCCACTTCATTCCGTATTCATTCTGCGTTTACTTCGCAAATTTTTTACAATGTGGGCATAGTTATCAATCATCTGGGAATAACGAATTACATATATTACAGGGAAAATTAAAATTTTTTGTGCTAATCCGAGCTTTTGACAATAATATTAAGCTTTTCTTCAATCCATTTCTCTATTTTCTATTTAAATAACACGGGGAAATTTTTTTTTTTTAAGAATTTTCTAACTCACAGACGACTCCACGGATTTTTTTACGAAATCATTTTTTTTTGTAGAAAATTAAACGCTCTGCAAAAAAAGTCTCTTATCATTTTTCGATAAATCCAACTGTTCAAAAGTTACTTGAACTTAAAGTCAAATTTATAGTAAATTTTGAGATCTTTTCACTTTTCCAGCAAAACTATCAGTCTCATCACAAAATATCATGGAATTTTTTTTGTAGAGAATTTTATCCCTTACAAATAAAGTTTTTTGAAATTCTGCAATGCTTTCAATTTATTTTCATTTCAATGTCAAGCTCTTAAAATCAATCAGAAATCTATTTTTTTAAGAGCTTGAAATTAAAATGGAAATAAATTGAAAACAATGCAGAATTTGGAAAAATTTTGTCGGAAATAATTTCTAGAGGATAACATTGTTTACAAAACGATCCGATGACATTTTTTGATAAGTCTCATAGTTTCGCTGAAAAAATAAAAAAATTTCAAAATTTACTATAACTTTGAGTTGAAGCTTAAATAACTTTTGAACAGTGGGAACTATCGAAAAATGATAAGAGCCTTTATCGTAGAGCGTTCAATTTCCTACAAAAATATTAACTGCGCATAAATACCCGTTGATTAGTTTATGAGCTGAAAAATTCTAAAAAAACAAAATTTTTTTTCCTGTTTTTTAAATGAAAAATTGACAAATGGATTGAGGTAAAAAAATTATTATTAACAGCTTGAATTGGTACTAAAATTTTTATTTTTAGTTATGCTTTCAATTTTTGGATACCATAAAAAAAAATTGTTTTTTTTTAAACATCCTAATGACCATACATGGCCATATATACAGCCTATATACTTTTCAAACGATTTTATACATAACTATATAACCAAAATTACACATATCACAATTGCCTAGATACAGGATTTTATAGTGCACGAAAAAAATATAAGAAATTTTTGTTATTACTAATAATAGATTTTCAATTATATTTTGCTGTTTTAAAAGTTATGTATTCTTTCAATCTCATATAGCACAAGTAAACTCAGTAGTCATCGTCGGTAGCGTAGCCTAGTCGTCAAAGCGTCGGTCTCTCGTGCACGGAAAGAAAAAAATGGGAATTTTCCCAATTTTACATGGGGAAAATTCCTTTGTTGGCATTGTAAATTTTACTATGCTAACATGTGAATTGTTGCTGTGTTACATGGTAAATTTTGCTTTGTAACATAGGAATTATTCCTATATTGACAATGGAAATTCTCCTATATCAACATTGAAAAAATAACTATGTTACATAGGAATAATTTCAATGTTAACATGGGGAAAATTCCCATCTCAACATGGGAAAAACTCCCATGTTAACATTGGAATCGTTCCTATGTTAACATTGGATTTGTTCCTATGTCAACATGAAAAAATTTTCCATGTTAACAAAGTAGAAATTACCATCCTAACAAAGTAGAAATTACCATGTATATAAAAGTAAAATATTTGTAAGCTGATGGTTTCAATTTTTCATAACATTAAATATGGGTCATTCGTTGATGTACAAGCCGTAGTTAATGGCAAGTTAAATGCAAGTCAAATGTATAAATTAAAAAAGAATGTACTTGCAGAACATTAATAATTATAGCACCTTTTCAATTTAAGTGAAGTACAATGATAGTAAAAATATTTTATAGCTCTTGGATGTAATCTGGTCGAAGTTCATCTGCTTTGAATTTGTAATTTGTTAAGTACAATCAAAATTGATTAATTCGTAGGTGCTACAAAAAAATTTCTATTTAATTACACAAAATTTTTTCGGAAACTTTGAAATTCTATTTTCGTAAACGGTAATACCTTCACATAATCCTATTTTATCGCTTTAAAGCTTAAATGATCAAAGTGACCAAAATATTTGGTACTTTAGTGATTTTATCTTCTTGTGGACTTTTCCCATGCAACATAGTAATTTTTCCTACGTTGACATGGTAATTTTTCCCATGCCAACATGGATATTTTTACCATGTCAGTATAGGAGTTTTTCCCATGTTACTGGAGTAATTTCTTCTAAGTTGACATGGGTATTTTTCCCATGTTGACAAGGAAAAAACTACTCCAGTAACATGAACAAAATTCCTATACTGACATGGTAAAAATATCCATGTTGCCATGGGAAAATTCCCATGTCCACATAGGAAAATTGCTATGTTGCATGGAAATTTTTGCAATGGCAACATGGAAGATATTCCTATAATATATGGGTAAAATTCCTATAAAATATGGTTATATTTCCATTTTTCCTTGGTAAAATCTACCATGTCGATAAAGCAAAATTTGCCATGTCAATAAGGGAATTACTCCTAAGTAAAATGGGAAAAATTCCCATGTTTTTCTTTCCGTGTGCGTAAGGTCCCGGGTTCGAATCCCACTAAATCATATGCAGTCGGTTAATATTTATAGCGTTTCTTCCCTAAATTAAAAATTTCTACTCGGTTAGAAATTAAATTGATCATAAATCTGATCGATTTCCGCATCATCAAAAAAAAAAAAAAAAATAAATGAATTAAAAAAAAAATACAGAAATTGAGTAAGTCTTTTTTTTTTAATTTCGTTGAAATTTCTATACATGGCTTTGTATATATTGGAAATTTTAATATATGACCATATATAATTCACTTTTACCGGACAATTAAATAACTATTTGATAAATACAATTATTTCTATTTTATTCAACCAAATAGAATAAAAATAATAATAATAATAGTACAAATCCTCGTGTCTAGCGTCAGTTATTAGGGTGTAGCAGAATTTTATTATAAAAATTTTTAAATTCTTTTTCACCCTCAACTAGCCTGAAAATGCAGTTAAGTAGGTGTTACTAGGTTGAAATGGAATTTAAGTTTAACGTAGTTCTCTATCTCCTAAAATCCATTTCAGCCTAACACGCCCTGACTTCAGTCCGTCTAGGTTGAAACGGAATTTTATCAAAAAAAAATTTCGACTCGGGATATTACTTTCAACACTAAAATTCATTTGCTTGAATAAAATTTTGACTTAACTGAAAATTCATACCTTCAATCACCTCACAATTTACTTTGAGTGAAATTTTTAATTATTTTATATAAAACAAAAATCATTATTGTATCAATAGCATTAATGACTTGAACTAATTTCTATTTTTTTTTAAATGAAACAAGTGACTGAGTTGTATCAAATACTGTAGAGTTAGTTCGAACGACTTGGTACCTTCCCTCAAGAAACTCTCAGTTGGAGCAAAACATACTGTCAAACGTAGAGGGCGGTAGACTCAATCGCTTGACGCGCTTGGCTGTATCCAAACGCACGGAGTACTTGAGCCAAACGAATCTGGTTTGATGTCAGGAATCTTTTTTTACAGTGTGTCACGTAGCGATTCAAACGTGAATCGCTGCGCGCGCTTTCCCATCTCGCCGTGATTTTAACAACACCTCCTAGCTCAAATTAAGCGCATTTATTTATTATAATTTGTTATTATTTAAATATTTATATTATTTTATTGGATTATTTTATTATGATTTAATTATGAATTTATTGATATTATTGTTTATTATGTTTATATTTATATTTTGATAATTATTTTGATTTTGATGTACTTAATCGATATTTTCATTTCAGTCAGTAGCACACGTGTTATAGAGCATACATAAAAATATCGACCGAAGGGAGAGTAAGTCGATAAAGTGGGGATAAAAATCGATATTTTTCTCCAGTCACGTGGTGCACTGAAATAATTATTGTTTTATTGTTTACAGGATTAATAATCATTATGTTTATGTTTATATATAGAAAATATTATTTAATTTATTATTATGGTATAACTCAGGTCGTTTAATGAATTTAAATGTTTATTTTAATTGATAATTTCGGGTCCGAGGTAGTTAGAGGGGATAACACGTGAGTGATACCCCTCCCTCGGAAAAATCAACGAAAATATAGTCAGAGAGGACCGGGTTTTTGTAAAGATAGGACGTGTTGTTGTCCGTGATTATTTTTGAGTAAATCGTTCTGGCCCAGGTGCCGTAATAAAATAATTACATAGTATTGAAAAACTCAAGAAGCAAATTGTTATCAACGCCGGTAAGTCAATTGGTATTTTCATTTGTTGCATCGGCTATCGCTGGTCCTTCAGTAGAGTTGATCGCGGTATTTAATTGATAAATAATTGAACCTGAGTTATATTGTTATAATAAGTTGAATTTGTTCGGCGTACGTTTCATGTACGTATAGACGCGTCGAACGAATTCCTTAGAGGATTAGACAAGGATAGCAAGTGTGGCTCCTTGTCTTACACTAGTATTTTACATATTATTTTAAAGGTATATTTGAGCATTTAATATTATTTCTCTGGGTAAAATTTATTTTATAATTTGATGGTATGCAACCCAGTGTTGCCAAATATATTGAGTACCCGCGTCTTTCTCTCCCCAGAGTAAATAATTTAAAGTAAAAATTATTATTATTTTATTAGTTTACAATTTATATGTTATATTATTTGTAAGTTTGTATTTGAATTCCCCAGTGGATAATTTAAATGGATTATTATTATTAGTAATGAGTATATTTTAATTTGATAAAAATTTATTATAAAGAATTAATTATATTAAACAGTATTTGAATATTGTAATCATCTGTTGAGTTTATTTGAATATATATTGAATTAAATAATTTAGAAAAAGGAATCCAGTGATAGCCAATATTTGTTTGTTTATTTCCTGGATATATTTAATAGTAATTATTTCTTATTATTATTTTTGTTCATTATATATTTATTTGGTTGTCATTCCGCTTGGTGCATACATTCTCGCTCAAGATTTTGTCCCGTGATCTCTCCCCTGAATTATTATTTTTGTCCGTTTTTTGTAAAAACGGAATGGCGCCCTCGTGCACTAACCCAGCCTGAGGAGCTGGTCCGGGCACAATTTTATTTTGTTTATAATTATTTATTATTTTGAGTTATATTTATTATTTTTATTTGTAATTTTTAATACACTTGGGTGACCACATACGACTCCGGATTTTTATTCGCGTCTCCGTCACGAAAAGAAAAACGGTTTACGTTATAAGTGTAGAAAATCAAAAATTTTATTTTTAAAAACTTCCAAACTACACGAATTTAAAATATCAACTGGTAGCTCTCTCCAAAGTCGTATCGAAGAAACAACAAACGAGCGCTTAGAAAAAATTGTAGCGAAGTTTAGTAGTTTAAAGTTTTGACTTTTATTTTTCATGGCTAGCCTATCAGATCTTCTGATTTCAGTATCTTCTTCTTCAAACAACTTTCGTGTGAATTTAGGTTCACCTGTGCTAAGTACTTTATAAAAGTAACATGCCATAAAATATAATCGACGTGATTTGATACTCAACCAATTTAGTGAAAGTCGATGGGTACTTATGTGATCATCCCGTCTAAGATCAAATATGTATATAAACCTAATCACACTATTAACAAGTCTCTGTAATTTAGTATCGAGTTTTTTTGGAGCATCAATGAGGACCACAGAACAATAATCGATGATTTGTAGAATAGTAGCTGTAACTAAGAATTTGCGAGTCGTTTTCGAAAAAATATTTCGCCAATGTTTGAGCCAATTTACTTCATTTATTCAGAATAACTCGAAATATTAATTATCAAATGTTTTAAAAATTTTTTCCAATGTTAGAGGTCAGAAAACTGCGTGAAGTGACATACCCGGGAAAAACGAATTATATATGGCCATATATAAATCCGACATATATGGCCATACATGGAAATTGGCGATATATAACGATATATAATTTTATACGGCAATATATAGCTTGCTATGACCATGTATAACTTGCCCTGACTATGTATAGAAATTGACAATATATGGATATATATAGTTTGATGTGACTATATATAGCTTGATATGGCCATATATGCCTTGATATGACTATGTATAGAAATTTTAACAAAAAAATAAAATTTTCTTAAATTATTTTAGCAACGCAGAGATTCCCAGATCTGCGAATAATTGAGTTCCGAATTGAATTGGAAATTTTTCATTTAGAGAAAAAACGCTAGACTGATTAATAACCACACCCGCTTCAGTAGGATTCGAACCCGGGGCCTTGTGTACGAGAGACCGACGCTTTGATGACTAGGCTTTACGACTGACAGTTACAACGAAGTTTAGTTGTGCTACGTAAGATTAAAAGAATATAATCATTTTCAAAAAAGCAAAATATTATGATATTGGTTGAATAATTATTGTTATTATAGTAAAATTTGGTTCATTGATATTCAATGTGTATGATATCGAGATGTATGAAATTTTCATGTTCACTTTTATGAATGACCATGTATTATTATATATACCTATATATAGATATATATATATATATACCTATATATACCTATATATAGTTATATATATCCATTCATAGAAACAATCGAAAACTATATATTCCTATGTATTGTTATATATGTCCGAATAAAGTTACATATGGTCATGTATAGAATTTGAGATGTATGAAATTTTCATGTTCACTTTTATGTATGACCATATATTATATATACCTATATATACAAGGAAAAATAATTCTAGTTGAATTTACAATGCTAACATCGTAATTTGTCCTATTGATTATTGTAGTGGTGGACTAGACCTTTAACATCGTAATTTTAACGATGTAGCGTTGGAAATTTCATTTAAGAAATAATACTTCAGACAAATAATACCAAGTCTTAAGCTCTTTAATAAATTACGATGTGAACATCGTAAAATTTGAAAAGAAATCTTAAATAAAAGAATAAAATAATAATCGTTCGGTAGTTGGATTCGAACCCGAGTCCTTTCGAGTGCAAAGTGTCCGACGCCTTGGACCACTTGGCCACGAAAGGGCTTCCACTTTACGAAGTTTTTAAGATCGATGTAAACGATTTGAATAAACAGTCATTAGTCAAGAGAGCGCTTCTTGCGGAGGATGCAGCTACTATTTTTAAAAATTACGATGTAACATCGTACTTTTTGTAGCTTCCATCGTATTATAACAGAGACAGCACTATAATATTTATTTTATTAAAAAGTAAATAGAAATATTAAATATACGAATAAATATAGTTTTTAAAGCGTAATTTTTATTTATTTTTTTTTTACGATGTTAAATTGTAATTTTTGAAGTAATTTTTAATCCTAAAAGTCTTTGTTAAAATTACGATGTTAAATAGCAAAAAATATAACCCACATAGTAAATTTTGAAATAAGATATTTTTAAATTAACGCTAATAAAAGTCTACTCCAGGATTACGATGTTAACATCGTAAATTTTGGTAGAATTTTCTTTCCGTGTAGTCCCGTGAAAAAATTTTCTGATATGGCCTGATATGGCTTGATTTCGGCGGTTCATATCAGGCCTGATATGGAAATTGGCCATATCAGAAAATATATGTACAGATAAGATTTGATATGTTCTGATATGGACATATCAGACTATATATAGTGAGATTAACATTGTTATCTCGGGAACTAAATTTATAGATAATTTTATAAAATTGTGTATAACTTTGTAAAGTTGTATATGCAATAATTGTCATGAAAAAAAAAAAAAAAAGAAAAAAAATCCATCCAGGTCATGGGTTCGAACCCGAGTACTTCTGATTCTAAGTCTGATCTATTAACCACTCTGCCAAATCATGAACTTGAAATGTAAGGTTGATTATATCAATTTGGATAAAATTGAAACTAAGAAAATTAAAGACATCAGATAAATGATTGATTTGGTTGCTTGTATTATATTCAATTGTTATTGTTTATAGAGTAACGAGACCATTAACGGTATACCCACCAGTAACGGGGCAAGAACTACTTCTTTTGGTAAAAGAAAAAAAAAAGTTCAAGATTTTTTAACTTATAAGTTTTAAAAAAGTATACATAAAAATTTAATAATAATTAAACTTTTTTCAATTTAAAATCTCAATTTTTTATATTTAAATTCATTACGAAAATTTGAAATTCTCTCAGAGATTTAAAAATTGATCTCGTTAGCTTATTGGAAAAATTTTTCAACAAAGTTTGTGCACTTTATACAATTTATAAATGCGGTAAATTGAAATATTTAACAGACTTCATAAGATTTTATGAATCATTATAAAATCGGTTGTTCCGAACAATGTTACGTTATTTGGTCATTTCTAAATTATTTTACCAAACGTATGTATTGTTATGCCTTGGGAATTTTTGGAATCTTCTTGAATAATAACAACACTCGAATTTTAATTTTAATAAAGTTTCACTTATTTATTGAGAAATAACACTGAAAACTTCACTTTAAATACATTACAAATAATATGATAGTAAATTGATTTGAATGTCTTACAACTATGATAATAATATTACTGATTATAGAAAATAAGGAATAGTACTTCTATTCTATTTAAAACAAAGTTATTCTTAATTAACAGTTCTGTAATTATTCTTATTTCTTTCGGTTCTTCTTTCTAACTAACTACCGGCAGTCAGCGATTGCAGGTGATGCTACAACTGATGTTATTACGCTCTGAGAAAAATTAAACAATAAGTAGTCATGCGGCCGATAGCGAGCGTAAGAACATCACTGTCAGCACTTTTGGAAGTGACCGTGAAAATAATGTACTGAGGCATAACACCCCCATCCTTAGAATGAAAAATCTTCTTAATTCTTTACTACATAGATTTTTCTTATCTTTTATAACTAAGACAAATCTTCAAATTCAGACAGCTGGAATTTAGATCTATGGTTTTTATTTAAAGCAAACTGTTTATTTGTTTCTATTGCAGGAGGTAAATTCAAATTTGATGAGATGGAATATGCGTTAATTAGATCATTCATTGAAATTCCATTTTTTACGAATTCTTGATTAAAGGTTTGAACATTATTAGAATTTTGAGGTGAAAGTTTCTTACCTTTTTTACAACAATTATAAATTCCAGTTATCATGTTTTTCAAGATTTGGTACAGCTTCAATTTAACAATTATATATAATATTACTACTACACCTAACCCGTACAATATATATGAAATCCAACTTATTGCTTTTTCATAAGTAGTTTTTGTTCTCTCATGATTTCCTATTTCAATTGCTTCTCTACGTATTTCAGTCAGTGTAGTGCCATATTTAGTTAAATCGCTTAATTTTATATCGGGTGTTGCTATAGGATGAATTTTTATTAAACTGAAATTTAAAGATGGGTCTTCTAATACCTGAAAATGTTCGCTAAAATTATAAGTAATAAGTGGTATAAATGCTTTGTTATTGTCGTTATTTCTTTCTATGTAAGAGTTTAATATTACATCATTTGTCAACGCATTACAGCCAGGTGCAATCCGTAATAATTTTGTACCATTTATGAGTTCGTTTTCTATTACGTCTCCGCATATAATTTTTATAGTTTCTGGTATTGGAGCTGAATACAACCATTCATGACCATTCTTTAACTGTATCCAAGCTGTATGTTGCATTGTTATTACTTTAAGATCGCAATCGTTTTTATCTAATTTTGAAGGATCATTTATGATTTTACTTAGACAAGAATCATGTTTTTGAATGTAATATTTAGGATGAACCGTTTTACAAAAATAAACTAATTTATGGTTTTTACAATTTTCCAAGAAATGTTCATCGCTAGGAGTATATAATAATTTTTCATTATTTGTTATAATATAGTCATGCGGATTTGAAATATATATTGCTAAATTTTGATGTAATATTTTCGGTGCGGGGATTATTCTATATGCTTTATAATTGCCTAATTCCAATAAAGGCACTTTGATAAGATAAATAAATCTATACTCTACTACACTAATTGTTACTTCGCTTATCTCTAAATATTCAAAGTAATTACCATCATGGAGAACAATCGGCATTTCATTCGCGCCCCTTTCATTTTGAATCAATTTTATAGAACTCATAAGTAGTTCTGGTGTCAATAATTGAGGATTTACTTGACCCATTTTAGCAAAAGTAATACATTGAGTAAACATATTAACATTCCTACTAAATTCTATCAAACCTAATTCAAGTTCTAAACACATTTCAGTTATCAAAGTATTTTCTTGCAACAATTTCTCTTGTTCAACAATAAGTTGCATATTTTCATCAAAATTTTGGAAATTTGAGTTTATGTCAGCAAATTTTTTATCATACTCTCTAAAAATACTTTCAGTTTTGTGCAAGGTTAGTTGTAAAATGTATGTTTGATTTTTGAATAACTCCCCAATTCTTTTATTATCTTTATGAACTGCATCAATTTCCGAATTATAATAGTCAGCGTCATCCTGACTCATAGTTCCAAAAAGTATTTTAGTGATTTTACCCACAAAGTCAAAAATTCCCCTTTTATTTCTAATTAAGTTAGGTACCCCTAAAGCAGAAAATAGTTTATACTTATCTTGTCTAATACTTTCTAATTGACTTTTTAATCTTAAAATTAATCGTGTTTCTGTGCAATTATTTTGACATATTGAGTCAACTTTATTGATGCTTCTCAAGAGTTCCGATTCTTGAAATGATAGTTCATCAAGATTGAAATAGGATACAATATTATAGGTTTCATGAAAAAACCTTACATCTCCCAAATATTCCATGTAAACATTTGGTAGAGTAGAAAAATTTAGTTCCTCGTAATTTTTACCTTCTGATTTGACCACACAAACTACGATTCTGAAACAAATTGATATTAGCATATTTTAATTTATTAGCATGCACTACTATACTTTTATTTCTTTTTTCTAATTTGTAGTTAACGTCAGATAATTTTTCGATTACTTTATAAGGCCCTTCAAAAGGCAAATTAAGAGCGTTAGTCTTATCATTGGCACTACTTTCCTTTCGTAACCATACCAAGTCACCTACCTTAAATTCTTTCGGATTTATCATTCTATCATACCGTGTTTTCGTTCTTTGCTTGCTTTCCAACATAATTCGTTTACTTTCTTCTATAGTCTTCTTTATTTTACCTTGTAGATCGGATAAATATTCTTCATATGAAATATTATTAGTCCTTAGTGATGATAAACCTTTAGCATTAAATCCAAAAACTAGTTCAAATGGTGTAAACCCTGTACTTTCATGCTTGGAAGTATTATAATATAAATTTGCTAGATGAATCTTCGTATCCCAGTCGTCAGCGTTTTCATTAGAAAAGTGACGCAAATAATCTTTTAGTACTTGATGACTTCTTTCTAGACTGCCATTACTCTCAGGATGAAAACTTGTCGTTGTAATATGATTAATTCCTAACATTCTTTGAAAATTCTTCATCAAATCGCTAGTGAAATTCGTACCTCTATCTGTTAGTATATTACGTGGAAAGTTAAAATAAGTTGCGTAATGTTTCAGAAATTCATCTATAACCGTAGAAGCAGTCATGTTAGGAATTGGTATCCCCACGAAATATTTCGTTAAACAGTCTTGAATTGTTAAGATGTATTTATTACGTCTTTCTGTTAATGGTAACGGTCCACAAATATCCATTGCAATTTTATCATTGAAACGCTTCGGAATATCGGTGATTATCATTGGCATTTTAGTTGGATGTCTGTTCACTTTATTCTTCTGACATACTTGACACTTCTTTACGTAGTTTTCAACGTCTTTCCTTAAAGTATTCCAAAAATAGTTCTGAGAAATTCTATAATAAGTTTTCTTTATTCCACCATGACCTCCTAGGATACTGTCATGGTTTTCTTTCAATATTTTTCCAATTTCTTCGTTCTGAGGAATTATTCTCTCTTTATCATGCAGAATTATCAGAGTATTTCCTCTACCAAATATTTCTTTCCATGTTTTTTCTATTTCTTTCTTTGGAAGTCCAGTTAATTGAGCACACCCATTATGATCAACATGGAGTTCCTTAAATTCTTCAGCAATACTTAAGTATAATATCTCAAATATTTTTTCACGTAATTCTTCTTTTGTTGTGTGAGCATTCACTTCAACAATTATATGAAATTCTCTATTTTCTTCACCATAATAAACTTCAATCGACCGGGATTCATTATTTCGGACGAAAGAAACATCAACACTACCCTCAGGTATTGGTGAGTTCGTCAGATGTAATTGTTTTCCTAATTTAATAACATCTTCTTGATTTCTGAGTTCTTCTGAGTGATCTTCAATTTGATGTTCCAAATCTTCAAGGTGATGATCTTCCTGTGAAGCTTGTACTTCTGTCGTGCGTAATTTTTTATTTCTTTCACCACTAGTTCCTGGTGTTTCTAATTTTCTTTTAATTCCTTTATTCTTCTTAATCTCTCGAGATTGACTTCTTGAATTACTTGCTTGTGTCTCTTTATCTTCTCGTATTTTTTTTTCAAAACTAGATCTAATAGTTTTCCTTTTTCTTTTACTTCCCACTGTAAGTTCTTCGGTTTCGTCTTCTATTTCTGATTCTGAATCTATTAGATCATCAGCATTCATTCTTCTAAACACTAAGACAGGATTCCTGGATAGTGCATCAGCGTTTGTATTCAATTTCCCTTTCTTGTAAATTATTTCATATTCGTATTCTTCCAAGGTTATCCTCCATCTCAATAATCTTGAGTGTGGGTCTTTATGATTCATTAACCAAACCAAAGGACGATGATCTGTGATAATTTTGAATTTACGTCCATACAAGTATGGATGAAAATGTTTAACACACCATACTATTGCCAATAATTCCTTCTCAATTGTTGAATAATTCTTTTCTGCTTTATTCAGAGAACGGCTCGTGTAAGCCACCGGATGATCTCTACTATTTTTTATTTGAGACAATATACCGCCAATAGCCGTTCCTGAAGCATCAGTTGTGAGAATAAATTCTTTCGAGAAATCTGGATAAATCAGAATTGGTTCTGAACATAATTCCTTTTTCAAAATCGTAAATGCTTCATTTTGTTCTGGTCCCCAATGAAATTCTACATTTTTCTGTAATAAAGTTGTTAAGGCTTTTGCCTTTTTACTATAATCTTTAATAAATTTCCTGTAATAACCAGTCATTCCTAAAAATTGTTTAATTTGTTTGACATTCTTTGGCGTCGGGAATTCTAAAACACTTTTACACTTCTCAGGATTGGGTTTGACTCCATCTTCTGTGATGATATGACCCAAATATTGCAGTTCAGGTTTCAAATATTCACATTTGTCGGGTTGAAGCTTCAAATTAGTTTCTCTAAGTCGCTGGAAAAGGATATTCAAATTTTTATTATGTTCAGCCAATGTCTTCCCATAGACGATAATATCGTCAAGATAAACAAAACATATTCGTCCAATAAGTCCTCGCAACGCATTATCAATCATTCTTTGGAATGTTGCAGGAGCGTTCTTTAATCCAAATGGCATCTTCAAATATTCGAAGTGACCTTGAGGAGTACTAAATGCTGTTTTCATTCGATGTTTCGGATTCAAAGCAATTTGATGAAATCCACTTGCAAGGTCAAAAGCAGAAAAATATCTTGAATTCCCAAGTTGGTCTAAAATTTCTTCGATGTTAGGTAATGGATAAGCATCTTGAATAGTTTTATCATTTAATTTTCTAAAATCTGTTACAACTCTCCATTTTTGTTTCCCTGATGCGTCTTTTTTTTTTTGGCACAATCCATAAGGGTGAGTTGTAGGGTGAATTTGAATTTTGAATTATCCCATTTTTCTTCATCTCCTCTACTTGTCTAGTTATTTCTTCATGTTGAACAGGTGGAAATCTGTATTGTTTAACATTTATCGGAATTTCATCGGTTGTTTCTATTGTATGTTCGGCTAAATTTGTAGTAGGTAGTGGATCACCTGGCAAGTAAAATATATCCTGGTATGAATCAATAATATCCCAGATTTCATTTTTTTCTTTAGCCTTTAAGATATGAGAAAGTCGAGTGTTTTCTTTCAATAAATTACTTCGTTTTTTGAGTAATTACATTTTAATTGGAGAATCTGAGATTGATCGCGATTAAAAATTATTGTTCGTTGTTTTGTCAATATTATCGCGTCTTCTTTTTCTAAGAACGGTCTTCCTGCAATGCCATCTTCTTCCAATGGAAAGTCATCGGGAACAACTAAGAAAATATGATCCACTTTATCAACAGTAACCTTACATTCTTGATTACAAATTATTGGAATATTATTGATTCCGGTAATTTCTGCGCTTACTTTTCTTACAGGTAATCCAACGGTACACTTTAATTTGATGATGTTGACGGATGCTCCTGTGTCTGCCAGGAACGTATGATTTCGCTGTCCGACGGTACTGTTGACTCTGAGTGTGAAATTTGCTCCGGGGTTTCTTCTATTTCTCGACATTGAGTATATTTTATCTGATTTGGCGGAACATTTGGTAATCGACGAGACGGAAAATTTTGGTAAGTAGTCTGATATCTTTTTGGACAATTTCTAATAAAATGTTCTAGACTTCCGCAACCATGGCACGGAAATTTATTCTTAACTTCAGATTTCTGATTAAATCCTTGAATTTTAGGACCGGCGTTTCGACTTTCTTGAGGTTTCTGAGGTGGTTTAAAGTTACTTGAAGAAGGTTTCTTATGAAGGGTTAGAGAAATTAATTCTTCTTTTTCAGTTTCTAACGCTAAATTTTGAGCTTCACGGAGGGTTTTTGGCTTACTCGCTTTGACAAATAGCTTAATACTAGCACGTAAGCCACGGATATAATGAACAAGCCCTTGTTTTTCTTCATTTGCTAAGATTATAGCTCTATTGGTTACATTGAGATCAGGATTGTTATTAACGCACCTTTTTACATTTAAATGACAATCGTTGAATCTTTTATTGTAGCTGAGAATATTCTCATTACTTTGCTGACATTGACTTCGTTCGAGCAAAGCAACATCGTATGATTTGTTTTCACCGAAATTATTCCGTAACGCCTGAAGTAGATCTTCGGCTGATCGAATGTCCCAACCATCTATCATTTTTCTCGCATGTCGCACAATTTTTTTGGAAATTATTAATCTAATAAAAACTGATTTCGAGTCTTCCGCAACGTCGTTCAAAACAGATTTTATTTCAAAAATAAACGTTTCCACTGATATGTTATTCCCGTCAAATTCCGTAACTAATTCTAATTGTGATTTTAAAATTTTCATTTTATCCGGAGTTATACTACTAGTTTCCGATGCGACGGACTCATTATCTAATTCGTTTGGCGAATTTAAGTCATTCTCCTTAGGAAGGGAATTTAGTTTTGCAGTTAAATCATTAACTTGTGCTTGTAAAGCAGTGATAAGATTTACTAATTCTTCATTTTGAACTGGCATTTTGTAATCGAATTCTGAATTACTTGACGTTTCACTAGTCGATTCGGTCGGTTCCGAATTATCACTTTTTTTATTTCACGATATTCCGTAAAATTATTGTTCTGCATAAGTAAATACTCTTAAAATTACTTACAGTAATACGAAAATTCCCATTTTCTGTCAATAAAATTCCGTTGTTTCGGACACACTGATTTGAGAAATCCTTTTAGCTGCCACCAATTTTAATGTTATGCCTTGGGAATTTTTGGAATCTTCTTGAATAATAACAACACTCGAATTTTAATTTTAATAAAGTTTCACTTATTTATTGAGAAATAACACTGAAAACTTCACTTTAAATACATTACAAATAATATGATAGTAAATTGATTTGAATGTCTTACAACTATGATAATAATATTACTGATTATAGAAAATAAGGAATAGTACTTCTATTCTATTTAAAACAAAGTTATTCTTAATTAACAGTTCTGTAATTATTCTTATTTCTTTCGGTTCTTCTTTCTAACTAACTACCGGCAGTCAGCGATTGCAGGTGATGCTACAACTGATGTTATTACGCTCTGAGAAAAATTAAACAATAAGTAGTCATGCGGCCGATAGCGAGCGTAAGAACATCACTGTCAGCACTTTTGGAAGTGACCGTGAAAATAATGTACTGAGGCATAACAGTATACGGAAAACTCGAAAAAACTAGTATACGTGCCCATATCAGGGCATATCAAGCCATATCAAACCTGATCAAGATTTTTTTTGACAAGCATATTAAAATATATATACCCTTATCAAGTTATATCAGGTCATATCAAGACATATAAAAAAAATTATATACAAGCATATCAAATCTGATATCGACATATCAAGTTGATATGGACATATCAAGTTGATATGGACATATCAAGTTGATATGGCTTGATATGGCCAATTTTTATATCAGAATATATTAAAAATTATATATGGGCATATCAGATCATATCAGGTCAGATATGAATATATCAAATTTTTTGATATGGCCATATCAGGTCATATAAGGCTTGATCAGAAAATTTTTTCACGGGGTTATATATATTCATTAGGGTGTGCCATTTTGAGACGACTTTTTTTTTCAACAAAAAAACAGGCTGAAAACTCTTAGGAAGGTGACAAAAGAAGCCTGTTAAAAGCGGAGTTCTTAATATTAATATTTAGAGGTGCCTATTTCTAATTTTTCATTTCCCATTTAAATAACATGGGAAAAAAAATATTTTATTTTTTTATTTTTCTAGCTCGGCATTCGCAGCTGATATAAATAAGTCCATAGCATAATCTTATAGAGAATTTAACGCTCTACAAAAAAGGTTTCCATCATTTTTTGATAAATCCATCCATTCAAAAGTTATTAGAGCTGGAATTCAAATCTATAATAAATTTTCAGATCTTTTTACTTTTCCAGCAAAACTATCAGACTTATCAAAAAATATCATAGAATCTTTTTTATAGACAATTGTATTTCCTACAAATTATTTTCAATGAAGTTTTTCGAAATTCCGTATTGTTTTCTAGTTATTTTCATTTTAAAGCCAAGCTCGTAAAAATAATAGTCTTCTAATCTATTCTGAGAACTTAACATTAATATGAAAATAACTAGAAAACAATGCGGAATTTCAAAAAACCACTCAAAATAATTTTTAGGAAATAAAATTGTCTATAAAAAAGATTCTATGACATTTTTTGATAAGTCTGATAGTTTTGCTGGAAAAGTAAAAAGATCTGAAAATTTATTATAGATTTGAATTCCAGCTCTCATAACTTTTGAATGGATGGATTTATCAAAAAATGATGAAAACCTTTTTTGTAGAGCGTTCAATTCTCTATAAGATTATGCTATGGACTTATTTATATGAGCTGCGAATGCCGAGCTAGAAGAATAAAAAAATAAAATATTTTTTTTTCACATGTTATTTAAATGGGAAATGGAAAATTAAAAATAGGCACCTCTGAATGTTAATATTAAGAGCTCCGCTTTTAACAGGCTTCTTTTCTCACCTTCCTAAGAGTTTTCAGCCTATTTTTTTGTTGAAAAAAAAAGTCGCCTCAAAATGGCACACCCTAATATTCATATACAATAACAATCGAAAACTAAATACACTGTAAATCAAAGTGTTTAAATTTAAAACACCTAAGCGTTTAGTTATCATTTAAATACATTGTAGTCACTTCCTACACACTTGCAAACGTTTAGAAAGTGACAAGAATGTATTTAAATGGCAACTAAACACTTAGGTGTTTTGAATTAAAACACTTCGATTTACAGTGTATTCCCATGGATCGTTATATATGTCCCATATATGATCTATATATGACCATATATAATTTGTTTTTCCCGGGTATTAAATGTTAAAATCGGTTTATTATTTCCGAAGATATTGCTGATATAAATTTAATAAGTATAACGATTTACTTTATTTTTTTTTTGTTATTGTTTATTACTTTAATTTTCGCTATGGAACGTGTGATATTACTATAGTTGAGCTTGAAGAGCTCACAAGTGCATTGACAATAATATCTTCAAGCTCCTCGAGCGATAAAACTTGTAACAGTGCGCTTTGGATTTTCGACTTGAAAATCGGGCGCGAAAATTTAAGTCATCTGATAGCCATCTAACATGCTAATCGTATACTATTTATACACTCTTCAGTTACTCAGGGTCCTGTGAGAGGCCCGTAAGATCGAATTTTAATTAAATTATAGGCGGCAGTCGGGTAGTTCTACGTCAGCAAAACTTTATCTATAAACGGGCCAGCAAGCAATTGCTCGAGAGACTTAGGCCCTGGCTAACACCCACAGTAGACCAGTCGGGTAGTGGACTGATGACGGATGGCGAAATCCCTACTCTACCCCAGAGCTCAGTACATATAACACGAGCTGGCCTAAAGCTAGTCGAATATTTAGTCATTTAGTCCCAGTGATCAGTTTACTTTAATTGTGTATTTGAATTGAGTTTGGTTGTCCGGTATCGGTATAGTTACAGTGACTATTATAAAATATTTAATCGAAGAACGTTTGTATCGGCCATATAAACATATTTTGAGTCGAAAAGTTAAAATTTAATTTGAGTTGTGCCGATAACAAAAGAAATTGAATGTTGCCGTATCGTTACTGTTCATGTCCTGGAGTTTTCTACCACCGAAGATTGGGTCTACGTCGTTAATGCCACGTCCGCTGTCTACGCTTATTGAGAGCCAAATTCCACCTACCACTGTAAGGATAGATCACGTCATAAGGTACACCGTAAGTGGGATCCTTCTTCCCCAATTCAAACCTCTTGGTCTCCTCTCGCGTAAAATAAAATATTATACTTTACATGCTATAATTATTCTAAATTAATTTGATAAATTAAAATTTGGGGAAATTTTCATACTGTAATTGATTGGGTACTTGGTTAAATGAAAGCATTTCCTTTTGATCATATAAAACCAAAATGTTTTACTTAATAAACTACCAGGCCTTTCTTTTCAAAATTGTTAGATTTAGCGAATATTTCAGGGGAACGAGGCGAGCCCCCTAGCTCATAAGATTATATTAATTAAGTTAATTGTAAGTAACCGAGCCCTGGACCAGAGCTAGACCAGCCAGGCCCACCGGTTATAAACTATTTCACATATATTTATTACATTGAATTGGTTCATGTCGAGCCTGCAATATTTTCGATGATCTTGGTCTTGGTCACGATATTTCAATTTATAGTATTGTCTTGGTCTCATCTTGATAGGTCGAGACGAGATCAAGACAAGATAAATATAATCTCGAACTTGAGTGCAGCCCTAATTTATGTATGTAAACTCTTTATATTTATTTAACTAATAAACCAATTTGGATGGTTAAGGCGGCAATCGAAAGAGTTTTTTGGCCATCAACTTTTCTGAAAATTTCGGATCATTTGATCGAGTAGACTCGAAGATATTGGCCAATTACGAAAAAAAAAAAATTTTTTTTTTTAGTTTTTTATTGATTTCTCAGAAACGAGTTATACGATTGACTTTAAAATCTAATCAACTTTAGAATTTATTAAAACGCGTCGATTGCCACCTTAAACATCAAAATCGGATAGTTCGTTCGAGATTTATCACGGGAGAAAGAAATGGTAAAAAACGTTTTTTTTTCGATTATCTTTGAAGTGACTCATCTGATCAATTTCATAATCTAATAAGCTCTAGAACTTAATAAAACGCGTCGATTGCCACCTTAACCATCTCATCTCTCAATCAGCTGATGCGTTCGAGAGATATCGTGAAAGAAATGCTAAAAACGGTTTTTTTCGAAACTAAAGGTATACAGAAGTATTTTCGAGCTCGAAGAGTTTGAAAACAGCGAGAAGTTTTGGGGCTGATCCGCAGGGTCAACCGATAGACCGATTTTTTTTTTTTTTTTGTAAAAACCAATATTTTTTCACTCGTACAAAGTTGTGGGGAGGTTCGATACCGATCATCTTTCTAAGGGATTTCATGGATTTTCTATTGTATTTTTGCAAGATTACAACTTCTACACACCAAAATTTCATTACTAGAATATTAATAAATTTTTATTTGTTCTTTTCAAATTTATTAAAAACAACTAAATAAATCATTTTTGTAATCTAATTAGCTCTAGAACAACAAAACTTATCGATTGCCGCATTAAACGTGAAAATCAGTAGATTTGTTTAAGAGATATTTTTGGAGAAAGAAATGGTAATAGAATATTTTTTTTAGAATATTATTGAATAGACTCAGTCGATCGATTCCCAAATGATTACAGTTGTAGAATTGAATGACACGCGTCGATTTATCTATTCAGCATCAATATCGGATTACTCATTCGACAGATATCGATGCGGAAAACTTTAAAAATACCAATTTTCCTCACACACCTCATAATATAGTTTACTAAATGTTTCAATAATTATTCCAGATCTTCAAGTTTTCCGTATTTTCTAAGTACTGTATAATTTGTTGTAATCGGTTTGTTAGTTCAGAAAATGCAGTCAACAAAAGACTTAAAAAGACAGTGTTTATTTTTATTTTTTTTATTTAAAGACCCAACAGCCAAAGGCCAATAACAGGGTCACAATGAATACATAATGGTACATAATGGTACGTGAGTAATAATCAACATAGAAAATATTATTATCATAACAAGCAAGATTGTATATTTTATAAGAATATATAATACGATTTAATAATAATATATAATAAGTTTGTGCATAAAGAGATCACTGAACACCATTTAGCTATATAATTTATTTAAAGTAACTTATTTATACATAATCACCACTACGCAGTGAGACTAGTATGGATGCCAGGACACTGGTCGGCAAAGGCTGATTGAACCCAAAGATATCAATCAGCCGGTTGTCATCTTGGCAAATATTATTGCAAAGCGTGGCTAATCTCATTACAGGAGACGACTGTGAAAGGTTTGTGCGGGCAACTGCCGGGTAAAATACTGAATGTAACCTAGAATTGCGGTTAGGAATTGTTATCGGCAGTATTGAAAGAAGTTTTGGACAGTCGATAGAGCCCTTATATAGATTTTTTATGAATAACATAGATGCACAAATTCTCCTCTATTCCAAGGTCAACAAGTTCGCGTCACTACAAAGTTTATAATAGTCTGTACCATTGGCAGAATAAATACCGTTCTGTTTTCAAGATAAATATTTCAGAAATCTACGCTGAACTTTTTCAATATTTAATATATGTCTTTTATAGACTGGTGACCATACGAGGGCAGCGTACTCTAATTTAGGGCGAACCAGTGACGCAAACAGTATTCTTATCGCGTTCAGATTGTTGAATTTTTTTGTGACTCGAATTACAAATCTTAAGGTTTTGAGTGCTGATAGGACTATTGATGAATAGTGATCAGTAAACGTAAGCTTGGAATCATAAATAATCCCCAAATCCCTACATACAGTAACCCGCTCTATTAGAACTCCATTTATGTCATATGGAAAAACTAAAGGGCAACGAGATCTGGTGAACGTAATCACCTTACATTTGCTTTCATTTAAAGTTAATTTATTGTCCCTACACCATGCAGCAACAGTATCAAGATTTTCTTGTAAAAATAGACAATCATTTAAAGATTTGACAAGCGAATAATATTTTGCATCATCAGCAAAAAGCTCAGTGAGACAAGTTACTGCATCCCCAAGGGAATTAATAAAAATAATAAATAGAAGCGGTCCAAGATTAGACCCTTGGGGTACACCCGAAGTAGATATATACATGTGAGATCTATAACCATTAAATAATACACGATTGGGACGTCTAATAAGATATGATATTAATATATTAAGTAACCTCTCGGGTAATCCAAGCTCCAACAATTTCTCAATAAGCAAAGCAATATCAACTTTATCAAAAGCTTTAGAAAAGTCTGTCTCAATGACATCGACTTGCCCACCATTAGCAATAGAGTCATACAAATATTGCGTGTAGGGTAGAAGATTAGTTAACGTAGATCTTTTAGTGAAGAAACCATGTTGCGAAGGCGAGATAAAAGGGCTAAAGTAAGGTAATAACAGGTCATAAATTAACAATTCAAATACCTTGGCAAACGTCGGTATAATTGAAATCGGTCTGTAATTTTGTACTTCAGAGTTAATGCCAGATTTATGGACTGGGCAAACTTTAGCAGTTTTCCAATTCTCTGGAAAAACACCCGCAACTATGCACGACGTAAATACTAATTTGAGCGGTAAAGTGAAGCATCTAGCACAGTCCCTGACAACAACACAAGGTATACCATCCACACCTGCTGACCACTTATTCGGTAACTTATTAATACATCTTAACACATCGCTCTCTTCAGGTAATTGTAGACCTCCTACCAAATCACAGTCTGACTTACTAACAAATTTGTCCACCAAGGCACTCGTTGGCGCAAAAACACTGCTGAAATAGTCAGCAAATGCATTAGCTATCATTTGCGGATCACTGCAGGGATTATTACCGATTATAAAACTAGCTGGAAATTGATTTTGATTTTTTTTTGTTTTTATATAATTCCACAAGGTCTTAGGATTCCTTATTAAATTACTCTCAGCCACACGCTGATAATTAATATAAGCCAATTTAATTCTAATTTTAAGTGAACTTCGAAGGCTTTTATACTGACTTATAAGATACGGCGAGGCTCTTTTACAATTTTTCTTTCTACATCTTTCTTTGAGTCTACAGTCACTAATAATGTCAGCAGTAAACCATGTTGGATAGTTTGTTGTGCGATATTCTCTCATCTCTACTTGCGGGACTGCCTTACTAAATGCCTGGTCTAGCAGCTGATAAAATTTGTCACATTTAGTAGTAGGTGACAAATCATTATTTAGCTCGGTCCAGTCGATGATATCCAGTTCTCTAATCAATTTTACCTTTTCATACTTATGAAAATTGTATGCACCAACGGGTTTTTTTATATGCCTTGTGGCCTTATCAGTAATCAATTCAAGTGAGATGGTTAGCGCAGGGTGATATTGGTCTAATTTAATAATCGGATAGCTATTGTATTCAACCAAGCAGGCTGCTGATGAGAATACTAAGTCAAGAATTCGCCCATGAGTATTTAGCGTCGTATTATACTGTAATAGATTATGTAAAGCTATAAACGAATGCAAAAGCTCCGATTTAGCACTAAAACTAATACTATTGTAATGAGCATGAAAGAGAGGAGAATTGAAATCGCCCAACAGAACCAGTGACCTAGCATCCATAATGTCCAAGGACGAGAGAGAATCCAAGAAGTCTGAGAATATTTGAATGTGTAAATCGGGAGGTATATATACAGCTACAATATGAGTTACTTTCCCAACGCCCAGCATTATTCCAACAAGATCAATCTGTGGAAATTGACTAATAATATGACTAAAATCTAATAATTTAACAATATAAATTGCACGACAGGATATAAGTATCCCACCTCCAGACTTCTTGTATATCTCTCGTCTATCACATCTGAAAACAGAGTAAATATTGTTATCGAATAATTCAACAGAGAATATAGATTGACTTAGCCAAGTTTCTGTAAATACATATACATCATACTTAGTTTCAGCAGTATTATACAATACTTTGCGTAATTTAGTGTTAAGACCACGTACATTCTGATAGTAAATGGTGAATTGTTTAATGGTTGAATTTAAAATTGAGAGATGTTCAATGTTGGCGCTGATGGTCGATGATGACTCTTGACTATGGTTTGCATTCCATTCCTCATCACAAGACGTAGATTCGTCTCCCCTTCCGCCAGACGCCGTTGAAGTTCTGCCCTCATACTCTTGTGGTCTGATCTCTGGAGCATCGTACGGTCCCTTGTCACTGATATGCCTTGGAGCTCCAGTGGTACATCTGGACCACGTTTCCTTGCCAGAAGATTCTGTATCAACTGGTCAACACAAGAAGGGTCCATAAATACAACCTTCAGAGGTCGAGGGTTGGCTAGTACTGTTGAATATTTACCAATGCGATAGGAGTTACTGACAGAGGCATTCAAGTGCAGATTGTTGAAAATTTTGTTTACTTCATTAGTATCATGGTTGTTTCGAACTGCTTGCTGTGCTTCCTTGGACTCGGTAACCCCAAACATGATAATATTATTACGGCGTGACAATCTGTCTTCGACTTCTGCCAAAATTGTGGTATTTACAGTTTCCTTATTAGATAAGGATTGAACCTTGTCCTCAAGTACTTTAATGGTTTCAGTATTATCCTTTAACTCTGCGTAAATAGCTGCTACATCAGTCTTAATAGCTATATTATCATTCTCAACAAGTGAGACTCTGTCGCTAATTGCCTGCGTTATTTGTTGGAATGATTGACGAAGCAAATCTACGCTATTTTGAATTGGCTGCAAGACATTTTGAAAGTCCGCTTGAATCTCAGACCGGAGCTCTTGATTTCCATGTCTGAACAAATCCCTGATGTCATCCAACGAAAGCGCCTTTTTAGGTCTACAGCATCTCTGAAACCCTCCATTGGGTAATGTGACAGTACTCCTAGCACATGATGGATGATAAGATGTAGCACATTTAGGACAACTGACACAGTCAGTGACAATCGTATTTGAACATCCTTTACATCTCCTCTGTGAGTTACCAGTATTTCCATCCTTGTCTTTACCGGACATATTTACTTTTTATTTTTTCTGATAAAGTAGAAATAAAAGTTTCGGTAGAGAGGCAACTGCCAAAATGCACCCAGAGATGGCACCAGGTGATAGCACGAGATGCTAAGTGTAAAATGTAGTCCAAATGCTCAACGTATAGGTTGGAAATTCTTCACCAGATTATTTATTGAATATCACACTTGCGCGCGACTAGCCAACATCAATTAATAGCACAAACTGAAGCATAATTTTTTATGAATACAATCAAATAATTCACTTTTAGCTTGACAGATTTAAACTAAATAATGATCAAATAATTCACCTTAGACAAAACTGCACAGTCACACTCATGCCGCCATTTTTAATCCTTTCCGTCATTTTTAATCCTTCCCAGTGTTGCCAACTTAGGAGTCCCCCCCCCCTTCAAATTTAGGGGTAAAAAAATTGCACTGGGATTTTTTTAGAGGGGAAAAATGTTTAGGGGTTTTTTTAGGGGTTTATAAAATTTCATTTAAAGACTTGGAAAAATCATGTATTTTTAAGTGGTTCTGTAACATTTAAACCGAAGACAGTTCAACCGCGACATTCCAACCGGCGACTCTTCAACCGAACGATAGTGCAACCTAGTGACATCCCGGGTAAAAAAAATTATATATAATTATATATAATTATGCATAATTATATATGGAAAATGGCCCTATATAATTATATATAATTACATATAACTATATATAATTATATATAACTATTAGGGTGGCCCAAAAAAACGGACTATTTTTTTTTTTTCGATCTCGTATAAAAATTTGTTGGTTTACGATGTTTTAAGAAGCCTCTCCAAAAATCAGCTCAATAAAAAATTTTTAAGAGGTCGCTCACGAATTTTGAAAATTTCAAAAATGATTGAAATTCGGATTTTTTTTTCAAAATTTTTTTTTTCTCGTGGCAGGATTAGTTTATATTCGTAAAATCATGACTACGCTGAAAATTTTACCCAAAAATTCAAATATTTAAACCTCGCTCAAGAATTTTGAATGTTTCCGAGTGCTGTCGTTTGAACGTTTTCGAGCGACCCTTGAATATTGATAATAAAGCTTCTCGATTTTTTCACCATTAATTTGCATCACAATGAATGAAAATATAACCCGAGAAATGAAAATAATAAGTTATTTATACACTTTTTTATTTTTTAATTCAATTTTCAGGTTTTTTCGCTTATTTAAAACTTACCAAATTTTATTGTTTAAGACTGTCCTGTATATTTTTGGTTATGCAAAAGTTATATTTTAGTGGAATGACGATAATTGAGTTATAAAAATATACAAAAACTAATTAAAAGTATTAATCACATATTATCAGTTAATATTCAAAATTCTTGAGCACCGTTTAAATATTTAAATTTTGGGCTGAAATTTTCAGGATTGTCATAATTTTACAAATGTAAACTTATGCTGCCACGAGAAAGAAAAAATTTAGAAGTAAAAAATCCGAATTTTAATCATTTTTGATATTTTCAAAATTCGTGAGCGACCTTTTAAAAATTTTTTATCGAGCTGGTTTTTGGAGAGGCTTCTTCAAACATCTTAAACCAACAAATTTTCATGCGAGATCGAAAAAAAAAAAATAGTCGGTTTTTTTGGGCCACCCTAATAACTATATATAATTATGTAGAACTATATATAATTGAATTCCTATGCAATTCGTTAAATAAATTGTGAATTTTTGTATAGTAGAGGCTCTACGCTTTTTATTTAAATCATTTTTTTTTTAAGTCCAAGTTTAATTTCTAAGAAAAATTATTTATGGAAACATTGATAATAAATATTTTTGTCATTATGTAATATAGAATGTACTATATTACCATCAAAAAAGGTACTTGTCACTCTGCTAAATAACAGAGGCGTACCCGGGCCAGAATAGTCTCAAGTTTCGAATTTAACAGTTCTGAAATAAGTTTCTTACTAGAGACACACTACAAGTGGTGGGCGCAATCTCGTGGCGAGCTCCGAACTACTTCCACTGCTGCTTATAGCGCCGGTGACTTCCCTCTCCTACATACATATATATTGGGGTGTCCCAAAAAAAAACAAATACTTTTTTTTTAAACTTTTATGAGCCCAAAAGTTACTTTATATTATAAAAAAAAACTTCACCTAATTTTAGCCAGATATCCTTAGACTTGAACTATCACAAAGGGGGTCCCCTTTCCCAATTAAAATACACACGAAAATTTTTCAGTTTAGTTTTTAGTTATTAAGACTATAAAAAATTTTTTTTTTAATTCTGCCTGGTATAATTTCGTAGGAAATAAAATTCTCTACAAAAAGTGCTGATGCAATTTGTACATAAAACAAACTGGGAAAAAGTTACGGGGCGTCAAACATCGACAAAAATGTAGTTTCCTCAGTATTAAATTATTTTTTGTTGTTTTTTATTTTAATTCTATCGAAATTTTTTTTCAAATAATGACAAGCACGGTCTTGTAGCGAATTTAATTTCCTACAAAAAGTATCCGGTATTATATATACGTCAAATGAATGCGAAAAAAGTTAAAGGGTTTTAAATATCAATGAAAAATCAAGTTCACTTTTCGTTGATATTTAAGTTCAGAAAATTGATATTTTTTAAACTTGTTTTTTCGTTGACATTTAAATCTCTGTAACTTTTTTTTCATTCATTTAACGTATGTATGATATCAAATACTTTTTGTAGGAAATTAAATTTCCTACAAGACTGTGCTTATCATTATTTGAAAAAATTTTTTTTGATCGAATAAAAATTAAAAATAATAAAAAATAATTTGAGGAGACTAAATTTCTGTCGATCTTTGAAGCCCCGTGCCTTTTTCCAGTTTGTTTGACGTACATAATGCATAATCACTTTTTTGTAGATAATTGATTTTCTACAAAATGATACCAGGTTGAATTAAAAAAAAAATCTTTTTCACAGTCTTAATAACGAAAAATTAAAATGAAAAGTTTTCGCGTGTACTTTAAATGGAAAAGGGGGCCCCATTTGTGATAACTCAATTTAAAAGATCTTTGGCTGAAATTTAGTAAGAATTTTTTTAGTAATATAAAGTAACTTTTGAGCTCATAAGAGGTTAAAAAAAAAAATAAATTTTTTTTTTGTGGTATCCAAAAATTAAAAGTATAAATAAAAATGAAAATTTTGGTACCACTCCAGGCTCCTAATGGTATTAAGGTTTGTCTCAATCAATTTTTCTATTTTCCGTTTAAATAACACGGAAAAAAAAAAATTTTTTTTTTAAATTTTTTAGCTCACAAAGCAATCAACGGATTTTTATGCACAATAAATGTTTTCGTAGGAAATTGAACGCTCTACAAAAAAAGTCACACATAATTTTTTGATAAATCCCACTGTTCAAAAGTTATTTAAGCTTCAAGTCAAATTTGTAGCAAATTTAGAGATTTTTTTACTTTTCCGGTGAATTTCGAAAAACTTTGTTCGTAATAATTTGTAAGGAATAAAATTATCTACAAAACGAATCCTACGATATTTTTTGATAAGACCGTTATATCCACCGGAAAAGTAAAAAAATCTCAAAATTTGCTATAAATTCGACTTGAAGCTTAAATAACTTTTTAACAGTGGTATTTATCAAAAAATGATAAGAGACTTTTTTTGTAAAGCGTTCAATTTCCTACGAAATCATTTATGGTGCATAAAAATCCGTTGATTGGTTTGTGAGCTAGAAAATTAAAAAAAAAAAATATTTTTTTTTTTTTAAACAACCATATTTACATATATATCTTCACTCCCAAGTTATTTTTCTCTATTTTCTATTTTTGTATAGAATTATATATGATTCATATAGAATTATATGTTTTTATATATAATTATATATAACGCTAAAAAAAATGACAGATGATCATATATAATTACATGCAATTATATATAATTGTATGCAATTATATATAATTGTATGTAACTATATATAATTATATATAATCATCTGAGATTTTTCTTAGCGTTCTATATAATTGTATATAATCTTGTAAAATTATATATAATTATATATAATCAGTTGAGATTTTTTCTCATCGTTATATATAATTATATATAATTCTGTATAATTATATATAATTCTGTATAATTATATATAATTCTATATGAATCATATATAATTCTATATAAATCATATATAATTATATAGAATTATATATGATTATATTGAATTATATATAATTTTTTTTACCCGGGATTTCAACTGAAAACGATGAAACCAAACAATATTCAAACATTTCAACGAAAACTTATAAATTTTAACATGTACAGTATCATATAAAAATGAAAAAATATCTGCGACAACACATATGCTCGAAATCGTACTGTGCCCTTTTTTCACAGATTTTGGGTGGATATTATTTTGGAAACAGGTCAACACATATGCTTGAAATGGTACAGTACCCGTTTATCAAAAAACATGAATTATTTTTGCTTCAGTAATTTTATCGGGGATATTTTGTCGCTAGGTTGATCTATGGTTGGGTTAAAGTCTACGGTTGAAGTGTCGTTCGGTTGAAGTGTCGCGGTTAAGCTGTCCGTGGTTTAATAGTCGCGGCACCTTTTTAAATATTATTTTATGATGATTATGACATCTAGTGGTGAACTACATAATGCTGTAACATATCGGCTTAAAGTTCACAACTGATCACTTACCACAATTTACGATTCAGCAGATTTATTTGTATATTCGAAAATTCAAAATTTATATTATGTATTATTATGTATATATTACATTACATCTATTATACTTTAATAGCTAATCATAACATGCTCAGTTCTTAGTTAAAAATTGAATAATCGCAATCGCCCTGTGGATAGGAGGCTTTGAACCCTGTGAACTCCGTGCGAGAGACATACTCTTAACTACGGAACCAATTATAACGTTTTAGTTTGATTGTGCTTCTAGTATTTTGTTTTCATATTAAATGGATATATACAATGAAGTGCTTATATATTATAACGGTGGGCTCTGGTTATTCCATGCCTGATAACCACGAACCACAGTTAATTAAATTTTCCCGAATAAATTCAAATTGATAAATTATTAATTATTTATTGTAAACTAGCTGACCCGGCAGACTTCGTACTGCCTCAATCAATTGTAGAGCAAAACAAAAAAATCAACTCTTTTTAGGATTCCACTATATAAAATTGGTCTATTACCGTACGATGGATGGTGTGGCTCAATAAGTTATAGATCAAATTGAACGGTATATAGTACAGTGCCAGATAGCTCAACTGGTAGAGCACTCGGCGCGATACCGACATGGTCTGGGCTCGATTCCTAGTTCGGGCTATCTATATTTTTCTCAATTTATCTATAAATTGTCTTATTGAGAAGGTTTGCATGTTTTAGGTTTCCACTATATTTAAATGGAGTAATACCGTACGATGGACGGTGTGGCTCAATAAGTTATAGATTAAATTGAACGGAATATAGTATAGTGCCAGATAGCTCAACTGGTAGAGCACTCGGCGCGATACCGACATGGTCTGGGTTCGATTCCCAGTTCGGGCTATCTATGAGGCGTTCCACGCCAAATCAGTCACCTTTTAGCTTTTGAACCTCGGATTTTTTTGACTTTTTAACTTTTTTATCTTTTAGCATAGGTTGAAAGAGATGATTTTTTTTTAATTTTTTCCTCCGACCGTTTTCGAAATATAGTATTTTGAAAAATGAAGGGATTTTTCTTTCAAATGCCTGTAACTTCGCGAAAAGTGGTTTTAACAAAATTTTGAAAGAGTCAAAAAATGTGTGTTCTTAGATATCTTTTGGATAAAAAAAATAAAAAAAAAAAATTTAGAACCACGCTTCTATTGAAATTTTAACTTTTAAGAATAAATTATCGATTTACAAAAAACACGTTCTGATCGATTTTCCTCATAATTTCTTACAGCAAATTGTCACCTATTCTATAACTTTTTTAGCTATGCTCATAATGGGACAATGATGGGATCTATTTTTTTTTTTAGATTTCTTAGATTTTATATTCCAGTTTTTTTTTTTTTTTTGAAGAAAATTGCCTTAACATAATAGCATGCTCAGGATTTATTGTTAATAATTATCTGACACACAACTTTCATCAAAATTTTCAAATTTTCTCCCACAGTAAAATTATTACTAATTAATTAATAAATAATAATTTCAGGGAGGAAATAAAATTAGGAGGAGGAAATAAAATTAGAAAATTTTTATGATAAATGTATCTCATAATTATTAACAGTAAATACTGAGCATGCTATTATTTTAAGACATTTTTCTTCAAGAAAAACTGGAATATGAAATTTAAAAAGTTAAAAAAAAATAGATCCCATCGTTGTCTCATTATCAGCATAGCTGGAAAAGTTGAAGAATAAATGAGAGTTTGCTGCAAAAAATTATGTGGCAAATCGATCAGTACGTGTTTTTTGTAAGTTGACAGTTTATACGAAGAAGTTTAAATTTCAGTAGAAGCGTGGTTCAAATAAATTTTTTGATATCCTTTACTGACAAGATGTCTAAAAATGAACCTTTTTTGTCTCTTTGAAAATTTTTTTTAAACCACTTTTCGCGAAGTTACAGGCATTTGAAAAAAAATCTACATTTTTCGAAATCCGATATTTCGAAAACGGTTGGGGAAAAAGAATTTTTAAAAAATCATGAAGGCCTCTTTCAACCTATACTAAAAGTTAAAAAAGTTACTAATCAATCTGAGGTGCAAGAGCTAAATGGTGACCGATTTGGCGTGGAGCGCCCCCTATATTTTTCTCAATTTATCTATAAATTGTCTTATTGCAAACCTTCTCAATGAGACAATTTATAGATAAGTTGAGAAAAATATAGATAGCCTGAACTGGGAATCGAGCCCAGACCATGTCGAAATCGCACCGGATGCTCTACCAGTTGAGCTATCTGGCACTATACTAAATTCATATTTATTCACCTTTCAAACCTTCTTTGGACTTCCACATATAATTCAAGACCAAAATTCGCCAAATCGGTTCAGCCGTTCTTGAGTTATAGCGAGACTAACGAACAGCAATTGATTTTTATTTATATAGATATAAATTTATATTTTTCTGCTGCTGGTTCTGATGTCGGGAAAATAGATCTCAAGAGTAGTTAGACTCGTTCTGTACCGGACACGCGGCTGAAAAGTAATAACTTATTCTATATGACGCTGGTGATAAGAAAATTTATTATCAGAGACTCAATTACATTTTATAAATTTTATTTAACCAAACTCCCAAATGTATATACAAGTTTCCCCTTTTATTTATAAAATAATTAACTCGTCAAAATTAAATATGTGCATCTAGCAATAAATTAATAAGTTAATGAATCGCGCAAATTATGGGGCGTGAGATAAAGAAAAATTTTATAATTTAACTATGTGCTACGTTGAAGAGAGAGAAAATGTTTGTTAAAATTTTGTCGAGACTTATCTGGATGTAAGTGAACTTATTATTGGTGGTATCGGTCTCTGGTTCATCACAGGTTCCTTGGACTCGATGTCGATTTTCTTCAGTGAAGTCCTCACGGGCAGACGTTGTACACCAAACCACCGCACTCACTTAGTAATCAAAATTTAATCAAATTTGGTTTCTTTAACCAGACGATGGAGTCTCACAAATCTCCTTAATTAATTAAATCGAAGGAAAACAAGTATCACTTATAAAATTAATAATTTAGTTTTAATATAAAGAAAAGTTTTAATAGACAAAATTATTCAGGTAACAGATTAACCGAAATAGAACTGATTATTGGGCTAAAATGACTAGATATAACAAACTTATCGTTAGGCCGACTCATATAAATTGTAATGAGTCTTGGTGCTAGAGCTGGGACCTCGCTAAACGTTAACTCGCAATCCACTCTAGGTAATGGCCAGGGCCTAAGTCCTCGAGCAAGTGTTTTCTGGCCCTTTTATCTGTTAATTTTGGAGGCGTGGAACTACCCCACTGTCGTCTAAATTCAAGTAGGATTTGATCTAGGAGGCCTCTGACATAGTCCCGGGTGACTGATGAGTGTTAATTACCATACAATTATTCTAATAGATGGCCGTAGGATCAGTTAGATTTTTGCGCTCGATTTTCAAGTCATAAAATCAGAAACGCACGGTTACAATATTGTAACGTAATATTTCTTTATACTCGAATAGACTCGACAAAATTTACACATAAATTTTTACTCAATAAAATTACTCAATTACTCAATACTCAAATTAAACAAAATTGGGCTTATGTTAAAAATAAAATAAAGACGCGGGAAAAAAAAGAAAAAAATTAATATTTTTGTATACTTATATATAATCTGAATCGATTTAAAACTTATAGCTCGTTTTGAAATTGATTTTTCTCAATATCGCTTTGAAGCTGAGATAAAGTTTCAGAAGACCACGGGAACAGTATACCGGTATTTCCATGACCTTGATGGACCGAGACTCCACCGTCCATCTTACGGAATTAAATAAATTAATATTTTTGCATACTTATATATAATTTGAATCGATTTAAAACCGTAGATAACGCGGGTACAACGCTGAGGGCCCACAATTCACGCAGTCTAGTACTTAGTCTGTCAGACGAATAAATACCTAAGTATAACATTGGGAACCTCTCGATGACGATGAATCTCAACACTCGATACACTTCCAGAGAAATTATAAAAAATAAAATAAATAATGTGGTAACTCAGAACGACAAACCTTACGGAAATCAGCTCCCAGAGCACAATACCTGGAGCTCCAGGCTCCATGACGACATTAGTCAAGGGTTGCGGTTGAGGTCCACCTCGACTCACAACCACTCGCTCCAAAACCCCAAACTCGACTACTGGGTCTACTCGTACTCAAGTAACGCTCAATCTCAACTCACTCATTCGCCGCTATTCGCACAACTACCTCGCTCCAATCTTCCACTCTACTCACTCGCCCGCTCTACTTCTTCTCAGTCACTCTCACATTCTCGCTTTTCCATCCATTCGTCTCCAACCACATACAAGCCGTGGACTCGTAGACCTTCCCGCAATATCACTCACCTTGATATCCGTTCTTAGCGAACTTTTGGCTTCCTCGAACATCGCAAACGAGGCCTGCTATCCCCCAAATAAACATAAACGTACCCCAGCTAACTTTGGGTACCAACACGAAGGGGCGGCGACATTTCAGTCACTCCTCCGTGATCACCACCTCAATCCCGAGGGCTAAGCCTAGACCTAGTCGTCATCACTTGTCGGGAGGCGTGTTATCTCGGCCATTATCCTAGAGCTTCCTCGTTTAATCCGCGCTGATCCACACAGACACTCCAAAACATACAACGTTTAGTATACGTACTCGTACTTTCATACTCTCAACACACTTAACTCCTCGCACAATCATTATCATCGTACTAACTCTATCTATCTTTACCACACAAACCCACACTTACTCCAGCTCCACTCCACATCTTCGGCAATGTAACATCACAATATACATTGATCTAAACATGATAAATATGTGACTCTTTTTATAAATAAATACGTACGATATTATTTTTATTTTATTTTTCCTTCATTAACACCCAACAGCCATAAGCCAATGACAGGGTCACTCAATACATTTACGTATAATTAGTTTATGATATTGGCAGAGCTATAATAATTAGTTCTTTCTTTTTAATAATTCGACTCTACATAAACCAAAGCTAAATACTCAAGTAAATTACAACATAAATCGACTCAGTTAATTAAATCTAAGTTATATATTACATTGGGTTCTTTATAGAAATTCAGAGATAATTATGACTGCGCAGAGATATGAGTATGGATGCAAGGGAGCCAGCTGATAATGGTTGATTGAAACCAAATAAATCAAGTAGTACACTATCACTATTTAGTACATAATTACAAAGTGAAGTAAGTCTAAAAAGCGGTGAACTCCTGGACATCGTTCATGTAGCTAGGGGTGTATAGAAATGGCTATTAGACCGAGTATTACGAGTTGGTGTATGAATTGGCAACATGACAAGAAATCTTGGACAGTCTATAGAGCCTCTACATAAGCCCTTTACATATAATATTGCAGCGTAAATTCTCCTTTCCTCAAGAGTCAATATCCCAGCTTCTACAAAGTTCAAAATACTCTGTACCTCGGCTGAGATAAATCCCAGCTTTTTTGTAAGTTAAGTACTTGAGAAACTTTTACTGAATCTTTTCCAGGTCTAGAGTATGTTTTTCGGTGATAGGGACCATATTACCGCTGCATATCGACGTTCTAATTAGCAAATGGCCTAATTCCACTTCAGAAAATCCTCCATTTATGCGAAAAAAAGGAAGTTAAAAATTTTTTTTCATCTAAAAGCCAATTCTACATCTAGTATATGTATAGTATTTTTGTCAAGGTTACTCAAATTATTCTTTCTCTGACTATTAGTATCTGAAAATTGCACACAATTATCTACGAAAAATAATCAGTTAGACAGTTTACTAAATAGAACGTCGATATTCAAGTTTGGGACGCACTAGTGCAGTGTTCAGGGCTTTTATTGTATTTATATTCTTAAAATTCTTCGTCGCTCTTATTACATATCCAAATGTTTTTAGAGCTGATCTGATGATTAAAGCATAGTGATTCGTAAATGTTAGCCGAAAATCATAGATTACACTCAGGTCTTTGAATGTTCCAACATAATTTAGCGGGATACCATTAATAGAATAGGGGTATTGAATTTGCAAACTAGGTCTACTATATAACATCACAACATATTTGCCCTTATTAAGTTGTAGCCTATTATTTTTTAACTAAGATGTAAACGTGTTAATGTCCCGTTGTAAAAATTGGCATTCAGTCCATGAACGAATTAATAAGTAAAATTTTCCATCATCCGTAAATAATTTAAAAAAATATGATATGAGCTCTGCTACCGGCTTGATGAGAATTATGAACAATAATGGATCATAAGATCATAAGTTCATAAGATTTGCCTGGTACACCCACCATATCGTTTTGGACAGGTCTTCGTACCTGCACATTCAAAAATATCTACAACTTGGCCGTGGAAATGGTTCCGACAAAGCGGAGTGGGGTCGATACCTTCGATGGGTCTAATACATTAATTACTGTTGTTTTAATTCATATTTTACTAAAGTCTGAGTTTTAATATAGTAAAATCTTCAAAATCTAGTTTTGTTCAATGAACGTTCGAAACTTCAGTTACATGGAAATGTTAGATCATTCGATTCTGTAGACTCAGAGAAAATTGAAAAATACCGAATCCAAAGAAATTTTTTTCTTTCTAGATTTTTTCGAATTTCTCAAGAACAACTTATGACAGAGTGTTTAGCTTGCCAAGTCTGGTCGCACCTAGTATTTATAACGGTGGGCCCTGGCTATTTCGTGTCCAATAGCCACGAACCACTGTTACTAAATTTTCCCGAATAATTAATTTATTAATAATAAATTATTAAATATAAATATGAATTATAATTATTTTATTGCTGGTTCTGGTACGGGAAAATATCTCAGGAATGGGTCGACTCGTTCTGACCGGACACGCGGCTGAAATATACTTATTCTAAAACGACGCTGGTGATAAGAAATTTGTTCATAGAGACTCAATTAAATTATATATAACAAATTTTATTTAACCAAGCCCAAGTATATACAAAATTTCCCCTTTACTTATAAATTAATTTCTTTTAGAAATAATAAGTGTCCAGCGACAATAAATTTATTTAGCGCGCAAATATTTAATGGACACAGGGTAATAAATTAAATAATTATTTAAAATGAGTATAACGTTGAAGAGAGAGAAAAGGTTTGTGACTAATTTGTCGAGAACTTATCTGGTTGTAAGTGGACTTATTACTGGTGGAATCAGTCTCCGGTTCATCGCGGGCTCCTTGGATTCGATGTCGATCCTCTTCATGAAATCCTCGCGGGCTCCTTGGACTCGAGGTCGATCCTCTTCGGCAGACGTTGCACACCAAACCACCACACTCACAAATTTAAATTTGGTTTTCTTCAACCAGACGAAGGAGTCGCAAAATCTCCTTATTTAATTAATTTGAATCGAACAAATATCACTTATAATAAAATTAATAATTTAGTGTAATATAAAGAAAACGTCTCAATGAATAAAATTATTTAGGTAACAGACTGACCGGAATAGAACTGAGTTTTAGAATAAATGACTAGATATAATAAACTGATGGACTAGATATTGTTAGGCCGACTCAAATAAATTGTTGAGTCCTGGTGCTAGAGTAGAACCTCGCTAAGCGTCCTCAGTCTACTCTAGGCGATGGCCAGGGCCTAAGTCCTCAAACAAGTGTTTGCTGGCCCTTTTATATGTTAATTTTGGAGGGGTGGAACTACCCCACTATCGTCCAAGTTCAAATTCAATCGAGGTGGCCTCTGACATGGCCCCAAGGGACTGGGAAGTGTTAATTAATATACAAATTTTTCTAACAGATGGCCGTAGAATCAACTAGATTTTTGCGCTCGATTTTCAAGTCGTAAAAATCGAAACGCACGTTCATACTCCCCGTCGCCAGACTTGAAGATCGGGTGCAACTCCACCATCCAGGGCTAGTCCTTAAAAATAGTCATCTGGTCTTCATTTGAGCCTCTTCATTAAAATCTCCAACCTACTTCTTCAATTAAATACTAAAATGCAATTTATAATACAATGATTATCGCTGCTTACAATACAAATTTACACATTTTAAATATACACTAGTCAGTTTACAATATTCAATAGTCCATTTACAATAACAATAGTCAAGTAACAATATACAAAATTCAATTTACAATATACAATATACATTTCACAATAACCAAATATACAAAATTCTCATAATTTTTTATTTCAAGTTTATTTTAAATATCATACAATTTCATTTTAAATATAATTAATAGAAATTCAAATCACTCAAAATTTCTAGACTACTACCACTACTAATTACGTCATCAGCATCATACCAAATTTCATCCTCAACGATGTGATATTAATTATTTCCAACCGAAACTGGGCTGCGTAGGTCAATCAAATTGACCTCAGTCCCAAATTCGTTTTCCTTATCAACAATACCGGAGCTCGCTAAATTCGATGCTTGATTTACTAATACAATATCGCCTATTCGTTCAGCACTGGTTAAAACAACTGGACCGATAGTACGCTCCAAGCCGCTATCAGGTATCAACATAAAATTTTCATCAATTAAATTTTTACAAAGAAATTCTATGTGCTAACCGACAGTACGCACCAAGCCGCCGTCAGGTCTTGGCATTAAATTTCCATCATTTAAATTTTTATAATTAAATTGTTCTAGCAGGTCGACAGTACGCTCTAAGCCGCCGTCAGATCTGAAATTTCATTCCCTAAAATTTTTTTCAACTTGACCTCCATAAATAGTATGTTCCACCGGACCGACAGTTCGCTCTAAGCCGCTGTCTGGTTCCGAACATAAACCTATTAAATTCTCAACGTTGATATCTTCGACTGGACCGACAGTTCGCTCTAAGCCGCCGTCTGGTTCCATTGCTAAGATTTTAACTGCTAAATTTTCTTTAATCGGACCGACAGTACTCTCTAAGACGCCGTCTGGTTCCGAATAAAATTAAATTGTTCAACTGGGCCGACAGTACTCACTAAGACGCCGTCTGGCTCCAAAATTTCATTTGAACTATTTACTACAATTCTTTTAAATTTATTTGGTTTGTTTAACCAGGCTTCATGTGAACGAATGCAACTGGGCTCCGATTTCCCCATATTATTTGTTTAATGAATCTTTTTCTTTTCGCGTCCTTTTTCCTCGGGAAATAGGACGGCGTAACTAGTTTTTTGAAAGATCAGTGCGACTAAGATCGCCAGCACTGGTCGGCTGAAACTCGACGCAATTAGTATGGTTGTTAGTATTATTATAATGATTATTACGAACAAAATGATTTGAACGATTTCCACGATTATTACGGTTGTCATTTCTTTTAAAATTACGTGAATTAGGATTTGGGTTTCCCCTATTAAAATTATTTACATTTGGTTGCCCACGATTTAAGTTATAATTATTACCATTATTATTAAAATTATTATTATATGAATTATTATTTGGCTGAACGGGAATGTTTGACGGACGTACATTTGAACCTCCCGTAAATCCGGACCTAAATGAATCGCTATTCAATTTAAAACAATTTTGTCTTACGTGTCCTATTTTAAAACAATGATTACAGACATCTACTCTGTTATTTATACATTGTTCAGATAGATGACCATTTTGCCCGCAGTTAAAACAAAAGTAATGGTCGGAATTACGACCAGCAGTAACCTCACTAAATGTACGTGATATGACATTCGAGTTGCCATTATTATTCGCGTTGTAGGTATAACGTACTCGATTATTTGGAGATTTATTTAATGGGAAATTATTTTGAGGAGTTTGGACAGTAGCTGTCGATGCGCAAACAATTAATTTGCCATCATCACCCTCTCTAATTTCCTCGATAACGAGTGGTTGTTTATCATTCATCATTTCAACCAAAATCGGAGTACGCGGGAACGAATGCACTGCTGAGAATCGCGATTTTTCTTTTGTTTTAGCGTGCGACTTATCGGATGGCTCGGACGCGCGTTTATTTTCTTTTAATAGCACGGCAGCCTCATGTAATACCGATAAGAGGTCATCATAAGAATTTACTGACCTAGAGAATACTAAGGTGGAAAGATTTCTAGGCAAGTGATTACGGATGCACGTGACCTGTTCCGATTCAGGAGGTGGGTTACGCATTTCACTGTATTTTTGTTGGACTCTAAATGTAAAATCAATTGACGATTCACCGGTCTCTGGTCTCAACTGACCAATCTCCATTAATATCTGTGTGTCAGTCCTCTGTGAGCCAAAAGCTCTTAAAAATTTCCGTTTAAAATGGTCATAATCTGACCAGTGTCTGATGCACGTGTCATACCACTTAGTAACTTTTCCAGTAAAAAGATATCCAAGAATTTTCACGAAATCCGTTATGAGCCAACCCTCGCGGAACGCCATGGCTTCAAATGAAGCCAAGAAACTGTTAGCTGATAAATCGCCTTGCGGAAAACGTACCGGCCACGCTCTTACGATTTCTCTAATATCGCGCCATTTACGTAGCGAAACTGCCGCGGCGTTTGGTATCACTAAATTATTCGCTCTCGGTTGGTCATAATATTCTTGGTGAATTTCTTGACCATTATTAATCCCATATCCATTATAATTTCCATCAAAATTGTTATTATTATTATTACCGGCGAATAAATTATCCCGTAATATTTCAAAATTATTATTTACCGGTGGATTATTGCAACGATAATTATTGCCGTTAAAATTATTATTTGAATTATTATTAAAATTTCCGCTCGGATTAATAATGTGGTGATTGTTACTATTGTTGTTTAAATTATTATTCAAATTGTTGTTACTAAGTCCGGCCGTATTGTTATGGACATTTTGAATTCCACTGGTACTTGGTTGTGAGTTTACCGGGAGGGCTGAGGTCATAGCAGCCCTGTTAACGTGATTCAAGTGACCTGTACTACACTCCCCGTCGCCAAAACTGTGAGTTACCTCGCGAACAGTTTGTGTAATTGTCTGTACAGGCACTTGTGCATTGTTCACCGGTTGCGCGCTCATAGCTAAGGTCAGATTTTGTAGACAATTCAAAATCTGAGCTAGGGCAGCTTGAGTTGCAGCTTGGTCAGCCTGTGCGGAAACTGGAACGGTGCCAGGAGGAAAAACGGATCCCGCATTAGGCTGAGTTTGTTGGGGAAGTACCGGTGGGGGATTTTCTATAAATACTTCATCTATAGATACCCGTAAGTTATCATTACTATTTATCGAATTTAGATTTAATTGTCCATTTGAATTTGTGACCGATGGGTCGCTCGTTTGAATCGACCCAGAAGAGGTTGTAACAATAACTGGAGTGGTAGTGACAGTAGTTGGTATTGTCGTGGTAGTAGTCGGTATCGTAGTGGTCACTGTCGTGACCATAGACGTGGTAGTTGCTACCATGTTCCCCAAGCTACGCCTTACTGGCGGTCTAACTTGCTGTGGGGTGTCTGACGTCACGACCAGGTTAGGTATAATAGGTAACGGATTAGGATTTGACATTGTCGAGCTCGCTGATGAAACCGTAGTACTTGACGTTATTGTACACGTTGTCGAGGGTGGTGAATGCACTACCCTATTTTGATTTCTACCGTTCGAGGAACTTATTCCTTCGAAAATTATGTCTTCACTTTCCCGTCTACCCGATTGTTGAATCATACGCTTTGAATTTTGACGCGTTATTGGTCGAGTATTACTCATAATACGATTGTTGGGACTTAATTTTAATTTATTGTAGCTGATAAGACAAGCAGCTTACGAGCCCCAATAATACTACGCATAAAATTTAATTACCGGTAGCAAATCCAAATAACTTAAAATATATTTTGTCTAATTGTAAAATTAAAATTTATTATTTACTACCGGATTAAGAATTTATTTTAATCACTAGGTGACGACAGTTATGACTCAGTAATCTCTAACAATGACAGTTTTTGTAAATTAAATTTATTTATTTTAGATTTACTATAATGGTTTAAGTAATAAACCACAAGTCTATTGAAATTTAATTTGTTTAAAATTATTACAATGAAAAGAAATTCTTATCAATGCTGAAATTTTAAGCCACAGATTTTACTTCATTTATTAACTGATAATATTAAATTTATTTCCGACGCTTATAACTTTAAGCCCCGAATTCTATTTTAGATAATTAAAATTTTTGCTATTTGTTTAATTTACTTATCTTAAAGATTTACTTAGACTTAAGTCTAGTGAGTAAAATTTTTGAAATTTGAATATAATATTATTTATCAAAAAGTTTATCTGTAATTACTCATTCACTCAGTGAATTTTCCTTAAACTCATTTTAACAATATAAACGGTGGTTTATATTAAACCAGTAATTAAATTATCTATAGTTATTTTATTAGAAATTTTTACTTATGATTTTACAACAAAATTTAACTATTTTTATTTTATTTCAATTTATTTTATAATACCAAAATTTTACTGTCACTGTCGGTTTTAAGATATAAATTTTATTTACTGATTTATTTTATTTTATTTTTCAGAGTGAAATTTTCAGAGAATAACAAGTGATTTTATTTGATATTTATTTCTCTTCGCCTAGTGTCGTACCTATTGTGTACTCGAGTAACGCGTAAGACGATGACCTTGTCTTGGTCTTCACGAGACCACCGGAATTTATCGATTTTTTTTTCACTACCACGACTTCAATTTTATTTTATTTTTTCACTCAGTATTTTATATTTTAAAATTTTAGTATTTTACTCGCTATTTAGACAGTTAATATTTTAAGCAAATTATTTATAATTTTTATACGTTTAATTTAAATAATTTTGGGCAACCAATATATATATATATAAATCACAGTATCAATTCAATATTCAATTATAATACCATTATTTCTCTCTTCAACGGTATAATATAATTAATTTAATTTTCTCAAAATTTTCAAATCTAATTTTTCTTTATCACCAGGTCTAGAATTTTTTTGAACGAGGAAACCGAGTTGGGCGCCAAATATAACGGTGGGCCCTGGCTATTTCGTGTCCAATAGCCACGAACCACTGTTACTAAATTTTCCCGAATAATTAATTTATTAATAATAAATTATTAAATATAAATATGAATTATAATTATTTTATTGCTGGTTCTGGTACGGGAAAATATCTCAGGAATGGGTCGACTCGTTCTGACCGGACACGCGGCTGAAATATACTTATTCTAAAACGACGCTGGTGATAAGAAATTTGTTCATAGAGACTCAATTAAATTATATATAACAAATTTTATTTAACCAAGCCCAAGTATATACAAAATTTCCCCTTTACTTATAAATTAATTTCTTTTAGAAATAATAAGTGTCCAGCGACAATAAATTTATTTAGCGCGCAAATATTTAATGGACACAGGGTAATAAATTAAATAATTATTTAAAATGAGTATAACGTTGAAGAGAGAGAAAAGGTTTGTGACTAATTTGTCGAGAACTTATCTGGTTGTAAGTGGACTTATTACTGGTGGAATCAGTCTCCGGTTCATCGCGGGCTCCTTGGATTCGATGTCGATCCTCTTCATGAAATCCTCGCGGGCTCCTTGGACTCGAGGTCGATCCTCTTCGGCAGACGTTGCACACCAAACCACCACACTCACAAATTTAAATTTGGTTTTCTTCAACCAGACGAAGGAGTCGCAAAATCTCCTTATTTAATTAATTTGAATCGAACAAATATCACTTATAATAAAATTAATAATTTAGTGTAATATAAAGAAAACGTCTCAATGAATAAAATTATTTAGGTAACAGACTGACCGGAATAGAACTGAGTTTTAGAATAAATGACTAGATATAATAAACTGATGGACTAGATATTGTTAGGCCGACTCAAATAAATTGTTGAGTCCTGGTGCTAGAGTAGAACCTCGCTAAGCGTCCTCAGTCTACTCTAGGCGATGGCCAGGGCCTAAGTCCTCAAACAAGTGTTTGCTGGCCCTTTTATATGTTAATTTTGGAGGGGTGGAACTACCCCACTATCGTCCAAGTTCAAATTCAATCGAGGTGGCCTCTGACATGGCCCCAAGGGACTGGGAAGTGTTAATTAATATACAAATTTTTCTAACAGATGGCCGTAGAATCAACTAGATTTTTGCGCTCGATTTTCAAGTCGTAAAAATCGAAACGCACGTTCATATATTATAGACGAATATTAGGGTGCCACTGGAAGAGGGACTCGGCCTTCCAGAACCGGATGTTGTAGTATTTTAATTTTAATTAATTAAATTAATTTGATATCTCAGAGTCGTTTGTAATATTTTGTGATAGAGGTGAGGAATGGAAAGTAGGCTGAAATAATGTTCTTAAAATTTTATTCAAATTAAGCACCTTGCTTTTATTAATTGACCTTGTCACAATAATTATACTCATGACAACCTAATAATCTTATAACACCTAATGCGTCCCCTGGATGTAACTTATGACAAACTAATTCGTTCCCTGAACGTTTTACACGCACACACACACACGCTCTAGGTAAGCGAATGTTACCCACTCACACACACACACTCTAAAAAACCGTCCACCGGACGTTAACCTTGAACCAAAAATTGCGTCCACCGGACGTTAAACCTTAATATTGTCCCCTGGACATTAACCTTAACTAAATTTAATTATCTCGTCCCCTGGACGGTGAACCTTAATACTACTTTTAAAATCATCACCTGGATGTATAATTAATTACTAACTTAACCTGTCCACCGGACCTAAATCACAGACACAGTTTTCCTTACTCTAATTGACTCTACTTTACTTTATTAATTTTGTACTCAATGACATCATTAATTTTACTTAATACTCAAACTTAATTTCTCAATATAATATTTCCACCATAATAATTTTCCACAGTAACAAAAATTTCACTAACTTTATTTAATTCACTTTATATTATTAATTAATTAATTTTGGTCTTAATTTAATTATTAATTAATTAATTTTCAATTATAACTCATTAACCTGTGCTTCCCAATTAGTAATTTTACTTATCCACTCTTCTGATAAATATCGTGTTTCAATACTCAACTCAATTTGCTGACAAAATAATCCGTTCTTAATTTTACTTGACACAATTTTACCGTAATCTTTTCTAGCGTCTTTTGATTCTCTTGATCTATTAATTTATACTTATTTTAAAAATTACTTTAAAATTATTTTACTATTATTTTAAAAGTATTTTAAGACTAAAGTTACGACTAGAATTACGTTTGAAATTGACTAGAATATTCGGCCAGTGAAATGGCGTCACGAGGCCTGAATTTGCGATTTTAAAGACATGGATAAATTACTCAAAGCGGCTGACAGGCCTGGGATACTTTTACAATTAATACTGAATTTAAATTTAATTTAATTATTTGACTAGTTACGTGGAAATTTATTTTACTCCAGCCGAGAGGCCTCGAATAGAATAAATTTAGAGTTCCAACAAAATGGCGAACGCGCGGCAAAAGACTTGACGGAAAGTTCGAGACTCGAGGATAGGCCGGCCGACAGGCCTTGAACTATCGATATAAATTTACAGAACCCGCGGAAAGATGCTAAGTAAATTATTTATAATAAATTTGGCCCTCTAATAGATTTAGAGGCCTTAATTAATTATAAATTTTACCTCTACTTTACTTCAGCAATTCTTGGAGTTGTCAGCGGATGATCTGCTTCCTGTTGAGGTGGTTAGCTGATGTTCAATATCTCGAAACGCTATTAATTTCCTTCCGTTGTCCAGAGTTTCCTCGCTCCCAATCTCACTCTTCGCCAACAATTATAAATTGATTGAATAATTGTATAATTAACCTGTCAATGAACAGTACGCATTAGAAGATATAATTAATTATTAAAAATTTTTAATTCTCGGCCCTGAGGCCTGATAACCAAATCGACAGTTAGTTAAGTAATTAATAAATCGCCTCGTTCCACGTGAAGCGGACGTAGACTTATATATTTACCTTAATTATTTTGCGTCTTGCCGCTGTCTTTGTCTGTACAACTCTCATGTTTTTCACGTTCCACAGTCCATTATATTCTTTCACTCCCGTTCATCACTCCGGAAACCTATTCCCACTTTCTTAGACTAAGAAAATGATGAACGAACGGGCCGTAGTGATCCATGCGACACCCGGTGACTAGTCGCAACACTAACTCGCAACTTACGAGGTCGTTGGCTGATTATCGGCGGGAAACGAAATTCAAATTCAAATTATTTTATTCTCTATTAGCAATAATTTACCCTGTTACAAACTTAATGAATCGATTCCAAAATCTAATCAACTCTGGAACTCAATGAAACACGTCTATTGTCCCGTTGAAAGTTAAAATAGGTTGATTAGTTCAAAAAACTGCGCGTGTATGCCTGAGTAGGCGAGGAAATAGCTTCTAGTAATACGAAGGTGGGCTTCGGTTCCGTTACATTAATTAATTAGTTAAAAATATATCAGCGGTGAGAAGTTTAGAAAATAATATTTTATATAATTTTTCCCGAATAAATCATAACATAATGTCCTAAAATGTGTTCATGCAAAATCATACCAACTCTTCGTCTTCATAGTATCATTCAATCATCCCATAATGTAATTTAAGTTGTTCTTTAGTTTATAGTATATTGTACAACTAGTGCGGTAGGTTGTCGATTGCCTACGAGAGCAAAGTTGAGCGCACGAACGAAGTTAGTACGCTCACTTGCTCGTGTGGGTAATCGGCTATACCGCACGAATTGAACACAGTTTTTTAACTTCCCGCTAAGAAAATTGCAAATTTTCAAAAATTCGGGAAGTTATTGGTTTCAGTCCGATTTGTGAAAATCGAAATTCTAACAGATGTTGACGTTTTGAGGTCCTAGGAAGCTATTCTGACTAATTTCACGATGATGTCTGAGTGTATGCATGTATATATGTACGTACGTACGTACGTATGTAAATATCTATAACTTTTGAACGGATCAACCGATTTTGATCATCAAGGTGTCATTCGACGCAGTTTTTTAATATCTTGAAGCTGAAAAAAATTGAGCTCAATCGGTAGGGCTCGTTCGGAGAAATTCCAAAAATAAACTTTTTTCAAAAATGTTTTTTTTGGATAACTTTTTATGGGCTAGATGGATTAATTCCAAAATGGGCTGGGCTCTGGAGATTCATAAGCTGCGTCGAATGCCACCCCAAACATCAAAATCGGTTAATTCTTTCAAGAGAAACCGTTGTCGAAAGAATTAAGAAAAAAAAAAATTTTTTTAGTATTTTGAAAATTTCTCAAAAACGACTCGATGAATCAATTTCAAAATTTAATCAGTTATAAAACTCAATGAAACGCGCCGACTGCCACCTTAAACGTCTCAATCGGTTTATTCGTTCGAGAGATATCGTTGTAGAAAAAATTGTGAAAAACGTTATTTTTTGAAAACAAAAGCATACAAAAGTATTTTCGAGCTCAAGGAGCTCGAAAATGTATCTACTACAATTTTTCGAGCTCGAAGAGCTCGACATACGCGGGAAGTTTTGGGGCTGGCCCGCAGGGTCAACCGACAGACCGATTTTTTTTATCATGAATGCGATATGAGTACTATTTTGGTGCTCGCTGTTTTGTTCTCCAAGTAGCTTTTTTCTGTTTCAACTATTGCTGCGACATTTTTGTGGGTTAAACGATATTCTACGTGCGACTAGAAGTAAATTTGCGTGCGACAAGTTTACTTGTCTTAGGCGCATAAAAGGTGGAAAAGCTGACGCTGCGTTTTCGCACGCTTTTAAGAGGAGGAGTTCGATAATAGTTATTTATAATATAATTATTATAGTAAAAAAAAATCGGTCTGTCGGTTGGCCCTGCGGGCTAGCCCCAAAACTTCCCGCGTATTTCGAGCTCCTCGAGCTTGAACAATTGTAGTAGATACATTTTCGAGCTCCTCGAGCTCGAAAATACTTTTGTATGCTTTTGTTTTCAAAAAATAACGTTTTTTACAATTTTTTCTACAACGATATCTCTCGAACGAATAAACCGATTGAGACGTTTAAATGAAATAAATGAAATTTTCAAAATACTAAAAAAATTTTTTTTTTTTAATTCTTTCGACAACGGTTTTTCTTGAAAGAATTAACCGATTTTGATGTTTGAGGTGGCATTCGACGCGGCTTATGAATCTCCAGAGCCCAGTCCATTTTGGAATTAATCCATCGAGCCCATAAAAAGTTATCCAAAAAAACATTTTTGAAAAAAGTTTATTTTTGGAATATCTCCGAACGAGCCCTGCCGATCAAGCTCAATTTTTTTTCAGCTTCAAGATATTAAAAAACTGCGTTGAATGACATCTTGACGATCAAAATCGGTTGATCCGTTCAAAAGTTATAGATATTTACATACGTACGTACGTACATACATACATACATACACTCGGACATCATCGTGAAATTAGTCAGAATAGCTTTCTAGGACCTCAAAACGTCGACATCTGTTGGAATTTCGATTTTCACAAATCGGACTGAAACCAATAACTTCCCGAATTTTGGAAAATTTGCAATTTTCTTAGCGGGAAGTTAAAAAAAATGATTCGGACATATCATTGTGAATTCATCACCCCATGGTCAATTTACAAAAAGAATCATCCGATTTCGGATCGGTCTATAAGTTTTCAAACGGAAATAAAAGTGCTCTTACGTTTTTTTATATAATTTTCTTTTTCTTTGCATTTTTATCAAGACTGTTTTTTAAACCCTCAGGTTACACGGTTATCCTCTAGTGCAAGAAAAGTATATCTTTCACTTATATTTATGTTTCTCGTATTTGCTTCCATGTCTGGATTTTCCCCTCCGGCTTTTTGTAACTTTCTTTTTTGTATAAAGCTTTCTGTAGAGATCCTAACTTCAAGAAGCACAAATATTAAAGGTAGGGACGAGAAAAAGTTGTCAAATCAATATTTCCGTGGAATTAGCTTTTTTTCTGCTCCTTCGTTTAAAGTTCAATATTCTATCGTCGTTTGGTGCGAGTAAAGTAGGATATTCTTTCGATTATTGACAAATTTATAGAATGATACATAAAAAATCAACTGGTTTACTTTCCAACAAAATTTATCGTGACGAAAAGTAATTTATTAAAGAAACTATAAACACATCAAAGAGTGGCCATCGTTTACTCTGAACAGAAAAAGATAGAGAAAAACACTTCTCTGTATACTCTTTCCGGGAAAAAATCATCAGGCCTGATCATGCGTTAATCTCATGCATGATCATGCCTGAATATTGGCCAGCCATGAGCATGCTAATCATGGCTGGTCAGGAATGACTGTGCTTTTTCATGCACGATCACGCATGCTCATGGCTGGCCAATATTCAAGCATGATCAGGTCTGAGCAAGCACAATCCCTCAAATTATTATTAAAAAAAAAAAAAATTATGATAAGTCAATTTGAAATTAACTTATTTTGTAAGTATTATTGTGTAGTTGATGTTTACTGGTTGAAAAGTACTTTTGAAATTTTACCCGCGACGGGTCTCAGACCCACGACCGTCATGTTAGGAAGCACGTACGCTGTCCACTAGGCTGAACTATCTTATTCAGTTTACGACGATTTCTAACATCTTTTGAAACCTTAGGGTTGTAAAAAAAAAATATTATTTGCACTCGATTTTAATTTAGTTATTAAATCTTTTTTAAATAATGAATGAAAAGAATTGCAGTTATTAATTACGAGCCAGTTTAACAATTACATTAATCTTAATTATTAGTTAAAAAATAAGCAATTATATTGAGTTTCATTATCAATTTGGCAAGAATTTATTATTTGAATTCTTTCATTAATTCGAAAACACAATTTTTAATTAAATTCATTTAAATTATTTTTCAGAAAAAAAAGATTGGTTTTTGTTATTAATTGAACCAAAAAATATAAATCTAATCCAATTTGATTATCGATTTAAAAATGACGATTGTTACATACTGGAAAAGTTCCAATATTAATTTAATTTATTTGAAAATTATTTTTTAGTGTTTATAAACAATGGTCACTGATCCTGGTCACAGCACCACTGTTACGTTTTGGGAAATTACCCCAAATTAATTAAAAATAAAAATAATTTTTAATTATTTAATTTTATCCAGGTTTGGCCTCGTTAGAGTGTCTATAGACCCCTGGTGGGCCGTGGTCGTCGATTATTTTATTAATTATTATTTTATTTAATTTTCGCGATTTAAAGTGTAGTATCGCGCGACCCGGTCTCCATATTGTTTATTGGGATGCAGGATTTGAGGAATCCTGGACAGCCGGTGGCAGCGCCCAGGACTGGGTAAAATTATTAGGCAGCCGATATCAGCGCCCAATATTCAATTGATGATTTTTGGATTATTGGGCTGCCGGTAGCAGCGCCCAATATATAACCATAGAGTCGTAGGGTATTGGGCTGCCTAATGGCAGCCCAAAATAAGGTTAAATTAAATTAGAAATAATTATGGAGTTTATTAACTCTATAGAGAACAGAGGTTCGAGCTCCATGAGCTCTCTCGTAGGACTGACTATTAAGTCGTTATAAAAAATATAGTAGAGCCAACAGAGTTGACAAAATGTTGACGCTGCATCTCAGGTTCCCTGTGAGAGAATCGTCGTGGTCCGGGTCTCATGCATCGTCATCTGTTTTGACTACCTGCGAGCCACGGCGACTCTCTTATCATAACCGATTTCCGTTACATTGTATAAAATTATTTTATTAAAAATAATTTATTTAATTTAATCAATTAAATATTACGGGAACGTAACACGATTTTAACTACTATCGTCAAAATAAAAATAAATTTTTACTAATTCGAAGTTTTTCATAAAAAATATATGATTATCCTTAATTAAAAACCTCAATCAAATCCGATTGAAGCTCGACCGGATTTCAATCTAATTCAATCGGTTTAATCGAAGATTTTAATCAGATTTTAAGTATTGATTAAATTATTTGTAATGCTTGATTCATGTTTGAACATGCTTACTCTTGCCTAAATCATGCATGATCATGCTTGATCATGCATGCTGATGTTTTCCCAGACAATTAATCTAAATTAAGTAAATAATAAAATAAAAAGGAAACGATAATTATAATTAATCTAACAGTTTCTATTAACGACTAACTTTAATTTATGAACATGAACGAGTATGCTTATAGTCATGTATAATCAAGCCTGAATATTCATAAATATTTTTCACTTTTTGCATATAACCGTGAAAGATTAAGATTGACCATGCATTGCCTTGTACGATTGAGTCTACGCCGTGCATGATCATGGATGACAGAGTATGCTCAACCATGACCTTTCTCGAGGGATTACATCTCTGGATACAATTATTTCTAACGTAAGTCATGAGCAAGCCTGATCTAGAATGAGCCATGCATGATCATGCTTGGTCACGAATGAGTCATGCCTGGTCATGAATGAGCCATGCAGGATCAAGCCTAAATTATGCATGAATCATGCACGGCAAGGCATGCATCATGCATGAATCCTGCATGATCATACATGATCATGCATGGTGATTTTTTCCCGAGTTATCACCTTATAACTCGAATGTAACTCAAACATAAACTGTGATAAAAATATCATTTTGTATTAATTATTAATTCATAAAGTTTCCAACTAGAAATTTTCCCAATACATACATTGAGTCCCAATTGAGAATTGGTGTAGCATGCCCAGTAGGTTGACCCCAGTCGGGAATTTGTTGGGATAGCCCAATCCAAACCCGGGAAAAAAGTTCTTATATGATCATATATAAATCATATAAAAGTGACTCATATAAAATCATATAAAGTTTTATAATAGAATTGGTCTTATAAAAACTTATATGACTTTATAAAATTTTATATGACCATATAAAGTCTTATATAATCATATAAAGATATGTATATATAATTACACATATAATAACCTATATATGATTAGATCTAAAAATTGGCAGGATCTGATGACATGTAATTATATATAATCATGCATGAACGAATTTAAAAAAAAAAAATATAGTATTGGTTAACTGCTATTTTGCTACGGGGTCACCCATCCAATTCATGTACTACCACAATGCTGTTCAACTTTGAAGATCGCGCGCCCGTGGTCTGCTTCGCTAGTCTGCTTTACACTTAATAGTATTAACAATCCATAGCATATTACTTAATTCAAATACTCAAATTGATACATCCTACATAAATAATGCACCAAATATGATCAAACTTCATCACATTTGTGTTTTTTATAAAATTATAAGTTGTTTTAAGATAAACTGCTCATACAGACATAGAAATTTATATATATAAATCATGAAACTATACAAAGTTTTATATAATCATATATGATTTTATATCACCTTATTAAACTCTTTTGTAATTATACAAATTTATTTATAACTTTATATAGAATCACATAAATTTTTATGAATTATCTGAATTCTTATAAGAATTTTATAAGGTCATATAAGATTTCATATGATCATATATGATCATACATGATTATGTATGAACATCAAAAGCGTGCTCTTGTAATTTCATAATATTCAATATAACTTAATATAAAGTTACATGGAATTTTATAAAAATTTTATAAGATTACACTAATTCTTATAAGAATTTTATAAGATCATATGAGTTTTTATATAATCATGTATAACTTTATGTATGTTATAAATTCTGATTTGGTAATGTTATAAGCTCATATATAACTTTATAAAAAATCACATCAACTTTTATAAAATTATATAAATTCTTACAAGAATTTTATAAGATCATATGAGCTCTTATATGATCATATATGATTATATATAAGCACATGAAACTTTTTTTTGTAATGTTATAAATTAATATATAATTTTATATAAAATCACATCAATTTTTATAAAATCCTTATAAGAGTATATGAATCCTTATAAGAATTTTATAAGATTATGTAAGCTTCCATATAATCATATATGATTTTTATATATTTCTTACAGGTAATATGTAAATCATATATGAACATATATGTTTATATATGATTATATAAGAACTTTTTCCCGGATTTATATAAAATTACATTAATTTTTATAAAATCCTCATAAGACTATATAAATTCTTATAAGATTTTTATAAGATCATATAAACCGTTATATCATCATATATGATTTTATATAACCCTTCAGAACATACGCCTCCCGTACCACAGTCATTGCTATCGTGATGAGAGAAAATCTCACGCCTATTCCGCAAGCGCCAAGAGCGAAATTTAAAAAATATTTAAATAATTTTAGGTTATATATAAGTAATATACAACATAAAATATTATTTGTTTGAATACCAAAAATTAAATAATAATTCTTTATAAATTATTTTTTATAAATAATCATTTAGAAATTATTACATTTTTTATTTTGATTAAAATACTGGTATACAGGTCCACTTATTGTAAACAACTTTTAGAGTACTTTTTATTTGTATATCTATATACATTTAAAATGGCGGCTAGATACCACGGAGACAGCCGAAATGAAACGAAGTAATACGAACAGCAATTTTTTTTGTGCCTGACTTAACTCGCGCGATGAGAGAAACTCTCACAGTTAATGAAAAAATAATTTTTTTTCTTTATTTTTCAAGTTTAAAAAATTTTGTTTTTTTAGTATCATTTAGAGCATTAAATTTTAGTAAGCTAAGAAAAATTTCAGGGGGTCATTCCATTTCAATTTAGAAAGAAAAAAAAGTTTTAAAGAAAGTGTGAGAGAATCTCTCTACACGATGGTTCTGTAGGGATAAGCATATCAAATTTGATCTAGTAATGTAATTAAGTTATATACATTTTTATATAAAATCATATCAATTTTTATAAAGTCCTTATAAGAGTATATGAATTCTTATAAGAATTTTATAAGATCATATAAGCTTTTATGTAATCATATATGATTTTTATATATTTCTTATATGATCATATATAAATTATATATGAATATATATGTTTATATATGATCATATAAAAACTTTTTTTTCCGGGAAAATAAATGGTATTGGATTTGACACATTGGGGCCCAATCAGGAACTTGTCGGGACATCCCAATACAAAAGTTAGTTACCCAACACTAGTTTTTCAAGAGTGGGACCTAATTGAAAACTTGTTGGGATAGCCCAATCTAAAAAAAGGCCAATCGGCGGCCGAAATGGAACGTAGATTTTTTAATTATTCGATTTAAAAAGTTAGTTTTAACATACATATCTTGTGACACATGTTAGTGTAAAGTCATGATATGAAATTACACTCATTTTCTGAGAGTGAGGGTAATATTATTTTATTATCGATTATTTTCGATAGAGAACTTCAGATAGTTGATTTGACATAACATTACATAGGTAACGTACCAAACTGAACTTCACATTAATAAAGTATTGAAAATGAAATTAGTATGAGATCATAATTGTAATCGTTGTTACCATGGCAAGACCAGTTACAATTATAGGACGTACAGGTATGATTGAAACATCATAAATAATAAAAGAAATACTTTTCATACATAAAATAGCTGTGAATTTTATAGGTTATTCTGTTCACAATGAAATACACTTGACAAAACCGTATTATTATGGGAAATGCATAAGTTATGTGGAATTAAAACCATATTTCAACATTTTTTGATTTCATCAAAAATTTCAAGGCTATCAAATTATTGGAAGAAATAGTCAAAACATGAAGTTTAAGGTCATAAATGAATAAAAATTATTAGACAAGCTTTTATAAACTTTTTACGGAACTTGCCTATGAGTATTTGTTTTCAAATTATATGAACTTGAAAATGGGTGTAAATAAAAATGGAAAATGGAATTTTTTCGAAAAATCGTGGAAATTTCCAAAAGCCATAGCTTTTAAACTATTCAACCGATTTAGCCCATCTTCGAGCATAACAGTGATGATAGTTCATGGAATAAGAATAAACAATCTCATTAAACATCGATAAGAATTGTAGACACGATCGTGTCCTCAAAACTGCGTTATATCCCATATATACGTAGCGTTGCTATACAGTAATTACGATCGATTAATTTCGGCAATCTACGCCGAACATCGATTTTTTCATATTCCATCTTTACCTCATTCGTAGAGGCATAGTAAGATATACCGTAAAAAGATTGAAGACCATGGAAACATCAAAAATAGCATTGTGGGCACTTTTTAATTGATCAGGCAACAAAAAAACAGCAGCTAAATTTTCCAAACTGAAAAACTTTTTTTCTTGTTGACGTTGAACAAGTTTTTTCTTTAAAATTTGCAAAGAATTTGCGAAACCAATTACGACCGCCAACAATTCATTTAAAATGCCCAATTTATTCAAGGCTTTTAATATTTTGGGAGCGTCAAAGCTAAATCCGTTGTGAGCCAATAAAATAACTTTGCCACCAAAACTTTGTAAGTACGTAATCAAGTCCAAGTGCGCTTCTTTTGCCAATTTCGTTTCCACTCGATTATTTTCCAAAAACATTTCACCTTCACAAATAATTAAGTTAGTGACTCTACTAGCTTCAGCAGTTATTCCTCTACTTGGTAGTATAAAAACATCAAAATCTTTTCCGTCACAAGATGCAGCAATTTGACAAATTTCGGCCGATCCTCCCAATGCACTGTTCTCTAAATCAACAATTACTACATGTACTTTATCTTCGTTAGTAACTTTCTGATCAATATTAGTTTCAGTTACAATAATTTGAGGAAGAGCTTGCAAAATATCACTCGATCCGCATCCAGATTCATACGTGATACTTTCGTGCTTTTCTGCTCGTACACCTGTTGATTTTTTCAGTTTTTTTAATATTGCTCGACGTTTTTTATGTTCTACGGTAGCTTCTTTTATACTTCTAGTCAATCGAATCTTTTCTTTACGCTCGCGATATTTTTTCGTATTTTTCCCTGGAGACAAACGGAGTTTTTCGTTCAGCTTACACACATATTCAGTTCCAATATTTTTCTGACATGCAGCAGAAGCAACTCGAAAGACAAATGATTCAGAACCATCATAATGTCGATTTTTCGGATGTTTAGAAGTTACCATGTTGTTGAATGACTCATTACTTTGACTAGATGCACGTGGTGCTAATTTTTCAGATACTTTAACGTACTTTTTGATGGTATTATATATACGATAGAGGTTTGGATCCCGGTAATTTATAATGAATATAATCGCCAGTAATATTACGGTATTGACACTATTCACCGCAGTTTCCGTGCTCACCAAATACGTGTGGAGTTATATTTCTAGGTGCATTTTCAACCCCTTGCACGTCATTTTTATTTGTTTTTATGGCACAAGTAAAATAATATCCCAAATAGTTAACAATAGTTAAGTTAATGTTTTGTTTAAAGAAAGGCTTCATAAAAGAATTCTTTGTGCGATTCATGTCAGACCACTTTTCTATTTTATCAACACTCTCTCTTCGTAATGTAGCTATAGTTGATGAATCATCATCGCCAATTACATCAACACATTTTTTTTTATCAAATAGAGGATTTTTAAGAACCAGTTGAAGTCCCATGTCTGGTTTCATAGACTTGGAGCTACCAGAAAAATTCTCCCGACAGTCATGATCTGATTTTGAGTGGCCTGCACGACAATTCACACAAACTTTTGATCTTGTTGCGTATGAAATGATTTTTTTAGATTTTTCACCAATCAATGACGTATGGCCAATAAATATAAAAATAGTTTATATGATCCATTATTTATTCAAGTTCATAAAACATAAAAATATAAAATATAAAAACATGCCGGTAGAACTATTGTATGAACGACCAGACGCCTTTGTTAACTAAGCGGTGTCAATAGATGCAGCATTTTGAGTTTTATTGTCCGAAGAATTAGAAATAGAAGAAGTCAGGGAAGATGGTACGCAATCGTTAGTTGAAGAAACATCGTTGTTTTTGATCCTAACAGACGATTTAATTTTTTTAATGTGAAACATAAAAAGTAAGAGTTAAAAAAATTATTTTGTAAAATTAAAGAAAGAAAACACAATAGCAGGTAGTTTATGATTAGACCCATTTTCCTAATGCACCTGAAAGTGTTGAGTAATTAGAAAAGTTCAATGTTGGAAAAAAATTAAAATGAAATGATGATAGACTGATGACTGAAAGTAATAAATTAAGAATGAAATACACTGTGAAAGTAGACTGCATGCAGCAAGCAATAGGTGTGGGTATTACTAGAGAACAAAAATACTATACATTAGAAGTCGCGTAATGAATTGCGACGCATTGAAGTTCCAGGACATTCCAGGAATGTAGACTTATGGAAGTTAATTATTTTTATCTAAAAAATCTTATGGATCTGTAAAAGTTAAACCAAAAGTGTTGTCACGTAGCGATTCAAACGTGAATCGCTGCGCGCGCTTTCCCATCTCACCGTGAATTTAACAACTCCGTCTAGCTCAAATCAAGCTCATTTATTTATTATAATTTATTATTATTTAAATATTTGTATTATTTTTATGAATTATTCAATTATGATTTAATTATGAATTATTGATATTATTTTTTATTATATTTATATTTATGTTTTGATAATTATTTGGAATATTATGTACTTAATCAATATTTTCATTTCAGTCAGTAGCACACGCGTGTGTAGAGCATACATAAAAATATCGACCGAAGGGAGAGTAAGTCGATATAGTGGGGATAAAAATCAATATTTTTCTCCAGCCACGTGGTGCACTGAGCTAATTATAATTTTATTGTTTAAAGGGTTAATAATTATTATGTTTATGTTTATAAATAGAGAATATTATTTGATTTATTATTATAACATAACTCAGGTCGTTTAATGAATTTAAATATTTTATTTTAATTGATAATTTTGGGTCCGAGGTCTTTAGAGGGGACAACACGTGAGTGTACCCATCCCTCGGAAAACCGACGCGGAAATATAGTCAGAGAAGACCGGGATTTTGTAAAGTTAGGACGTGTTGTTGTTCTTTATTTTTCTAGTAAAAATTGTGCTGGCCCAGTTGCCGTAATAAAATAATCAAAATAGTTAAAGTTTCTTTAATTTGAATAATTAGTATTTTGTTATATAAAGTAAAAACACATTTTATGTGATATTTATTATTGAAAAACTTCAGAAGTAAATTGTTGTCGACGCCGGTAAGTCAATTGTGTCATCATTGTCTGCCTTGGCTATCGCTGGTCCTTCAGTTGAGTTGATCGCGGTATTTGTTTGATAAATAATTGAACCTGAGTTATTTTGTTATAATAAGTTGAATATATTCAGCGTACGTCACAGCGTTGGGTGCATATGTACTGAGACGCGTCGAGTAAATTCCTTAGGAGATTAGACAAGGATAGCGTATGTAGCTCCTTGTCTTACAACAGTATTTAAAATATTATTTCTCTGGGTAAAATTTATTTTATAATTTAATGGTATGCAACTCAGCGTTGCCAAATATGTATGGAGTACGTGCGTCTTTCTCTCCCCAGAGTAAATAATATAAAATAAAGAAAAATATTAGTATTATTTTATTTGTTTACAATCTATATTAATTATATTGAGTAGAAATTTGTAATTTGTAATTTGGTTTTCCCAGTGGATAATTTAATAATATTATTGAAATTGAATTGATTATTATTATTATTTGGCTTCTATGAGCATATTTTAATTTAATAAAAATTTATCACAAAGAATTAATAATAGTAACCCAAGGAACATATGCTTGAGCAAGATTCTGGTGTCAGTGCCTTGAGCGAAACCCCTGGTCACTAGTGTCTTTTTCTACGTATGGGTCTTGCGCAAGATCATGTAGCAAGAAATCGTCACCAAGACTTGTGCATGACTTGCTCAAGGCATTGTACACAAGAATATTTAAAATATCTTAGATACGGTGCAGTTTAAAAGTTTCTGGCGCATTTCTTGCAAAAGTAACTTACGGCAGGTACTTACGCATGGCTTGCTCAAGATCTGCTCAAGACTCAAGGTCAATTTTGAGCCTTGAGCAGATCTTGAACAAGCCATGCGCAACTATTTTAAACTAAAGTCTTCCTCCAGACTAGAGTTATAATCTGGCACGAATTTCTTGTGTAAGGCTTGCAATAGACTTGATATTGAAATCTAGCCACAAGTATCTGCAGGAAGACACATAGGTAGAGAAAGACACTAACGTCTATCAAACTTGAGACCAGGCTTGCTCAAACCTTGAACAAGATTGTTATATGGGAATTTGATATTTGGTATTGTAATCATTTGTTGCGATTATAAAGATATTTTGATTCAATAATTTAGAAAAAGGAATCCAGTGATAGCCAATATTTATTTATTTGTTTCCTGGATATATTTAGTAGTAATTATTCCTTATTATTATTTTTGTTCATTATATATTTATTTGGTTGTCATTCCGCTTGGTGCATACATTCTCGCTCAAGATTTTGTCCCGTGATCTTTCCCTTGATTTGTTATTGTTGTTGTCAGTTTGTAAAAACGGGCTGGCGCCCTCGTGCACTAACCCAGCCTTAGGAGCTGGTCCAGGCACACCAATATTTTGTTTATAATTATTTATTATTTTTATTTATAATTAGTATTACATATAGGTGACCACATACGACTCCGGGTTTGTTTCGCATCTCCGTCGTGAAAATAAAAACGGTTTACGCTATAGTGTAATAAACACCTTTTTATATTAATTAATAAATTAAATTGTTATCATTGAATATCAAAATGATAATTACTGTAGTTCTCAGAATCAGTTAATTTTTTTTCAAATTTTAAAGCTTCCTCACAAGATTCTTTGGCAAGTCCTTTCAGTGAAACTCCGATAAGTCTTTCATGACGTTTAATTAAGTTGGATCTCACTGTTGGAATGTTCATTGCTGATAGAAGAGTATTGATTTGTGATTCCCTCAAACCTGCATCAATCATTGCTGTAAATTAAGAATACTATATATATAGCATATGTAATATAATTCTAACTGACTCATTATTAATTCAGGTTTTAAATATAATAGAGTATTAATAAAGAAAAGTAAAAGCCACTTACCTATATTTGCAAATAAATACTTGAAAAATATTTGGTATACATTAATAAAATTGATAAATCATTGTAATATTTTTTAATATATATTAAAAATTTTTTCAAGTGCTAAATAAATTTCATACAAATTTCGTACTCATTTGACTCTAGAATTGCGAATGGACGTCTGTAAGTCCAGTTGACAGAAAATTGGAAAATTAACGTATGTGTATGTGTGAGAAATAAAATAATTCCAGGGGAATTTCGAATTAATTAATTTCAAAATTAGTAAATCCAGGGGATCTGGCAAGTTGCCGTTATTTTATTTAATTATTTATATAGTCCAGAGGATTCAGTATTTGTTAATAAAGATCCAGGAGATCAGGCCTGTGGCCAGTAAATTTTTATAATGAAGTCCAGGGGACTAAATAAATAATTGTAATAAAGTCCAGGGGACTCATAGCTGTAAGAGTAGAAAGTCTGGTGGAATAATTGTTCGATGAATTGATTATAAGTAATTATAAAAGCCCGGTGGGCAATAGTGTTAATTAATAATAAATAAAGTTTTAATTATATTGAATAACTGTGTGTTAAATAAATAATCTTCATCCCTCAATCTCCTCACTCTATATATATTTAAACGACCCTGATTTCTAATATAACACCCCCGGTTCTGGAAGGCCGAGTTTTATCTTCCAGTGGCGCCCTTATTAAGATCAATTAATAAAGGGGCCAAAACATAGCAAGGTTGAAAATTACCCTGTTACATATGTGTATAAGTAATATAAGTAAAATATATTTTTTCCATACATAGTTTATAGTATTTAGTTTTTTTCATGTGGGGAGCTTTCACAGTAATTCACTGTGAATTACTGTAGATCCAAACCACTAGGGGGTGATTCACGGTGATTTACGGGAACATCGCGGTTAGCTCTCACGGAGATTCAAGGTGAATCATCGTAAATCGTAGTGAATTACGGTGCATTACGGTAAATCACTGTGATTCTCCGTGTATCACGGAGATTCACCGGCACTCACGGTGAACTCTAACGGTGGTCTACCGTGATTTACCGTGAATAACGGTAAATCACCGTGAAGTACGACCGCCGGGGCCCATGACAGTTAAAATTTCTAATCACCTTGAATCGTTTTTAATCCTTATGTGGGGCCAGAAATCGTAACATTATTTAATGATTGAAAACGAGTCATGACAATTTGAAATTTTTAATCGTCATGAATCATCTTTGATCGTAAAATAATATTATAATTTCTGTTCCAGTATGAGGATTAAAAACGATTCATGATTATAAATTTTTAATTGTCATGAACCGTCTTTAATCGTGAAATAATATTGCAATTCTTGGTCCCGCATGAGGATTCGAAATGATTGATGACACTTATAAATTTTTAATCGTCATTAATCGTGTTAAATCGTAAAATAATATCGCGATTTCTGATTCTGTATGAGAATTAAAAACGATTTATGATGATTAAAAATTTTTAATCGTCGTGAATTGTTTTTAGCCGTAAAATATTATTATAATTTCTGGTCCCGCATGAGAATGATAAGACATACAGTAAAAATGTCAAGTTTGAGTTACAAAGTTGAAACTTATCACGTCAGCTCTAAAGTACAATAGGTAAAAATTAACTAAAATATTCAGATTTAAGAATATATGAACCTTTAGACTTAAAAGATCACAATTAAATATAACTGACGGAATTTAATTATGATGGAAAATGCATAAATCATCAGAAATAAAAATTATCTTTGCAAAATTCTTTGATTCCATCCAATCTTAATAGTCCAGTCATTTTACTCTTAAGCGTTGTTGGGGGAAATTAAATAGTGGATTTTTTTTATTGATTATATGTAAAAAATTCCGTAGATCACGAAAATAATAATTAGAAAGCTCAATTCGCCCGAGTTTTTTAAATAAATAATAAAATAACAATAGGGATGTCGAGACACCGTGTATTTTCATTCAAAAAGTTGTATCTATTAATGTAAATCCCTATGATGACTGGTATTAAATTGAATGGCGATAAATTCTGAATCAGAAAAGTCTAAAATCAGTCTCTCAGGGTTTATTATATTCGCGAAAAAAATTAATGAAAAAAAATAAATAATTTGTTGTTTACATTTTGTCAAGCTGTCGATAACAGAGATGCAGAAACTGAACTAGAAGACGAGTGCAAGCCCGGGCTCAGTGGTTTTCATCCACTACAATTTAAAATATTCTCACCATTCAGTGTTATAGAAATTATTATTATTATTATTTTTTATTATTTATTAATTCAATTTCTTTCCAAAAAATTAAATTAATAAATAATCAAAAAAATAATTCTACGCGAGTATTATTATTACGATGTTAATAAATGAAGAGAATGATCGAGAAAAATATTTTCTACTTACGGTTTTACGATCGCTATATCACTCAAACGTCAATTAAATTTTAAATTTATATTTTCCAATATTTAAAATTTAATCCTACAATATTATTTACCGATGGTTAAATAATAAAAGTACATTTTAAATTTTTGTGCTTATGAAAATAACAAAATTAGTACTAATTTATTAATAAAATTAAAAAATTAAAAAACAATCAATTTTCATAACATAAAATGGTGAGAGAATTAATTATTATTGTTATTCAATTATAAATTATTAAACATTGTTTTGGAAATAGCGCACGTCAAACTTTTAATTTAATATTTATTTAATCTTATTTTTTTTAATGAATATTTTATTCTCTTCACCCGGGAAAAAAAATTTAGATCTATTCAGGTCAAACTAGATCTGATCTTTCAGATCTAAACAGATCTGCATTTTGGCCAGATCTGTTTAGATCAAATTAGATCTACTCTGATCAGAATAGATCTGCTTGGATCTGAACAAATCAAGGTAAATAAAAAACACTATTAGATCTGCTCAGATCAAGTTTGATTTAATTCGCTAAAAGTATTTTATACTTATTTACCCAATAAAGTCATGTAACGATGTATATGATGTACCTATATGAATATCAGATAATATCGATAGTAGAATATTATCATGTTCATATTTTCTATGATAAAAAAATTATTAGCTAAATAAACAAGAAAATGTATTTATTTTAATTACGATAGATTTTTTACAATTATCAACATTTAGATAAATGTGTCAAAATTCAGCTAGTTAATCTTATAATTATAATATAATGTAAAGAACTATTTTGTTACATTCTGGCTTGTATATTTATCAGACAGAATATTTTTTAATTGACCAGGTTGACGTCATTAGGGTGCCGATAGACCCCAGGTGCGTCAGCTGTTGACTTTCTTTTATTTTATGCGAAAATGTTTTAATGACACCATGGTGGAGATTATGGGCCCCATAAGTCAGCCCAAATAATCTCTTTCCTGCGTAACTTCTTTGCCTCTGCCGGTGCGTACTCGTCTCGGCCGATGGCCTTGAAATAGGCCTCGGAATAATACCCGTAACGAGGGTCGTGGAATGGGATGCTTCCGCTGGATGGATGGATGGAACGTCCACTGGAATCAACCGCCAACCCTCGCTGATGCCGGTCCAGAAGGCCGGGTTCTCCCTGGATGGTTCCTCTGAACAAGACGAGCCTGAAAGGCCCGGTTCCTCCTTAAGGGCGAGTGATTCCAGCTGATGAATAATTCCACCGGAGCCCGACGGGTCACTAACTTCACTTGACGCGATACCCGAACTTGATAACTTGGTAACCAGTTTTGGAACGACCAACGTCACCGGATCGAGGAGGACTTCCTTGACAACGATCCCTAGACGGGGACGTTGGTGAATTGAACGACCGAGATCCTCGTGGATCGTTCGGATAATCCGGCGTAATTGGGCCTTTTTGCCCCCTCGCTTCTTTTTTGGCATAAGCTCGGGTTGAGGTTTAGGAATTACCTGTACAGCCGGTAGCAGCGCTCAGGTAGAGTAACAGGTCACCGATATCAGCGTTCCCAATAGTAAGACAGGAGGCAAGGACCGTTGGTAGCAGCGTTCCTCAAGGTAAAAGTGGTTTTTAATGATAACTACTACGTATGTACTAGTGACAGCTTTATTGCGTAAAAAATGAACGAAGAGGCAGGACCAAGTCAACGTAATTTTGATCAGAGTTCTTAGCTCTCTTAGATCTTGCGATCGACTGACTTGATTCTACCGCTCCTTGGTATTATACATTATCAAAAGTGTTAACGTTGCATCTCAGGTTTCCCATGAGAGAATCGTCGTGGCCTGGGTCTCATGCGTCGTCATCTGTTTAGACTATCCGCGAGCCACCGCGACTCTCTTATCGCAAGAGATTTCTGTTACATTGTTGGTGATGAATAAAATAATATCGCCAACAAGGTAATGATTTATTAATTTATTATTTATTTATGATTCTAAGAAGTATCGAACCGTTTATTCGCCCACCGTGGCGAATAAATAATTCGAGACTTCAAAAAAAAAATTTCCTAAAATTTTTATTTCAATTTAATTAGAGCCAGAACGTAACAATTTCTTTATAATCTGTACAGATCTAATCTGATCGGAGCAGATCTGAACTTTTTTTCCCGAGAAATAGTTATTAGCTCAGATCTGGTTTGATCCGTACAGGTCCAATCAGATCTATTTATATTTACTTCATAAATTGATCGCTTCATCAATGTTGATCTATTTTGATCTGACTAGATCTAGGTTGATCTAACTTGATCTAGGTTGATCTGACTCGATTAGATTTGATCAGGGTAGATCTGGACTATTTTTTCCCAAAGAAAAATGTCATATCTGATCAGATCTAGTTTGATCTGAACAGATCAAACCAGGTCTAATCTGATCTGGGTTCAGCATAAATTATGATCAAATTTGATCTAAGCTGATCTAATTTGATCTAATTTGATCAGAACAGATCTAAATTTTTTTCCCGGGCAGTAAATTATAAATTTAAAATTTAATTGACGTTTGAGTGATGTAGCGGTCGTAAAACCGTAAGTAGAAAATATTTTTCTTGATCATTCTCTTCATTTATTAACATCGTAATAATAATACTCGCGTAGAATTATTTTTTTGATTATTTATTAATTTAATTTTTTGGAAAGAAATTGAATTAATAAATAATACAAAAAATAATAATAATAATTTCTATAACACTAAATGGTGAGAATATTTTAAATTGTAGTGGATGAAAACCATTGAGCCCGGGCTTGCACGCGCCCTCTAGTTCAGTTTCTGCATCTCTGTTATCGACAGCGTGACAAAATGTAAACAACAAATTATTTAATTTTTTTCGCGAATATAATAAACCCTGAGAGACTGATTTTAGACTTTTCTGATTCAGAATTTATCGCCCTTTAATTTAATACCAGTCATCATAGGGATTTATGTTAATAGATACAACTTTTTTAATGAAAATACACGGTGTCTCGACATCCCTATTGTTATTTTATTATTTATTCAAAAAACTCGGGTGAATTGAGCTTTCTAACTATTATTCTCGTGATCTACGGAATTTTTTACATACAATCAATAAAAAAAAAT